>JAREIS010000197.1:900000-1500000 GCA_030060385.1 Muscicapa striata striata | reverse complement strand
TCCAGGGATGGGAACTCCAGCACCTCCCTAGGCAGCCCCAGTGCTGGCAGAGGCTTGGAATGCACCCAGAGCCCCCATTCCAGTTCCCAGGGACAAACCAGCACCCAGAGCCCCCATTCCAGTTCCCAGGGACAAACCAGCACCCAGAGCTCCCATTCCAGCTCCCAGGGACAAACCAGCACCCAGAGCCCCCATTCCAGCTCCCAGGGACAAACCAGCACCCAGAGCTCCCATTCCAGCTCCCAGGGACAAACCAGCACCCAGAGCCCCCATTCCAGCTCCCAGGGACAAACCAACATCCAGAGCCCCCATTCCAGCTCCCAGGGACAAACCAACACCCAGAGCTCCCATTCCAGCTCCCAGGGACAAACCAGCACCCAGAGCCCCCATTCCAGCTCCCAGGGACAAACCAGCACCCAGAGCCCCCATTCCAGCTCCCAGGGACAAACCAGCACCCAGAGCTCCCATTCCAGCTCCCAGGGACAAACCAGCACCCAGAGCCCCATTCCAGCTCCCAGGGACAAACCAAGAGCATCCAGAGCCCCAGAGCTCCCATTCCAGCTCCCAGGGACAAACCAACACCCAGAGCTCCCATTCCAGTTCCCAGGGACAAACCAGCACCCAGAGCCCCCATTCCAGCTCCCAGGGACAAACCAGCACCCAGAGCCCCCATTCCAGCTCCCAGGGACAAACCAGCACCCAGAGCTCCCATTCCAGCTCCCAGGGACAAACCAACATCCAGAGCCCCCATTCCAGCTCCCAGGGACAAACCAACACCCAGAGCTCCCATTCCAGCTCCCAGGGACAAACCAGCACCCAGAGCCCCCATTCCAGCTCCCAGGGACAAACCAACATCCAGAGCCCCCATTCCAGCTCCCAGGGACAAACCAGCACCCAGAGCTCCCATTCCAGCTCCCAGGGACAAACCAGCACCCAGAGCCCCCATTCCAGCTCCCAGGGACAAACCAGCACCCAGAGCCCCCATTCCAGCTCCCAGGGACAAACCAGCACCCAGAGCTCCCATTCCAGCTCCCAGGGACAAACCAGCACCCAGAGCTCCCATTCCAGCTCCCAGGGACAAACCAGCACCCAGAGCCCCCATTCCAGCTCCCAGGGACAAACCAGCACCCAGAGCCCCCATTCCAGCTCCCAGGGACAAACCAACATCCAGAGCCCCCATTCCAGCTCCCAGGGACAAACCAACACCCAGAGCCCCATTCCAGCTCCGTGAGAGCTCCCAGAGACAAGCCTGGAGGTCAGCAGCAGCACCTCAGCAGCTCCTGTGGGATGTGTAAAGTGCCTGCTATCCCAAACCTTTCCTTTAGCCAGAATTTTCATTCCCCTTTTAGTTTTAAAATGCTCCAAACCCCTCCCAGAAGCTCTGACAAGAAACATTTTGGTCAGACCACCCCAGTGCCCTGCTGGAGAAGCAGGGAAAGGTCTGAGATGCTCCAGAGCAGAACATTCCAGGAGATTTACAGGACCCAGGTGCATCCAGCCCCAAGCAGTGAGGGGGAATCTGCCCAGCAGGGAACAGGGAGAGCAGCCCCAGCAGGGAGGGGAGTGCATCCATCTCTTTCCCAAACAATCCTCTTCAGGCTGTAATGGCCATGGATGGTTCGGACTTGAAGAGCATTTCCATTACAGCGAGGGCATCATCTCCTGCCTTTATTCAAATGAGAGCTGTAATGAACTCGCTGCTGCCTAATTCAGACACTCCTCGAGCTGTTCTTGCTTTTGGTTTTGTTTTTTTGCTTTGCCATTTCATGGTCAACGTTTATGCATTGCTGTCAGGAAAAATTGCTTTAATTTTCCATTCTGTTTCAACAGCCTCTGCGAAAAACAAAAAGTATTATCCACTGAAGAGCTGTGAATTGACTCCATCTCATATCCAGGAGCAGAGCTAACACCAAAAGGCATTCACTTGCATTTTTAATGTGCAGATGAAGTCAGAGAAATCACTGACTTAGAGGCTGCTTTGTCGAATTTTTCTTGCTAAAGCATCTCCTGTACCCCCCACTCTGAGTCCTGCTCCTCCAGAGAACGGAGCTGTCACTTCTTTAATGATTTCCAGTGGCTACCAGGAACATTTTAAGGCTTAACATGAGTGATGCGGATGAATGAATTTCCAGACTTTGTCTGGCTTTTCATTTACAGTGTCACAATGAGCCTGGGCTGCTTTTTTCCCCTTCTTTTTTTTTCCCCAGTGAAAAGGCTCCCAACACTCAAATCCTGCCTGGTGCCTGAATTTGATGTTCCCTGAGACCCCAGAACCCCCCAAGCCCTGGGCTGATCCCACAGCAGGGGAAGGGGGATTCTGCCCTGTGCTCAGGTGAGACCCACCTGCAGAGCTGCCCCAGCACAGGGAGGAGCTGGAGCTGCTGCAGCCAGGCCAGAGGAGGCTCCAGGATGAGCAGAGGATGGAGCAGCTCTGCTGGGAGGAAAGGCTGGGAGAGCTGGGATTGTTCACCTGGGCAGGAGAAGCTTTGGGGTGAGCTCAGGGTGGCTTTAAAGGAGCTGCAGGAGAGCTGGAGAGGGACTGGGGACAAGGGATGGAGGGACAGGACACAGGGAATGGCACTGCTGGATGGGATATTGGGCAGGAATTGTTCCCTGGCAGGGTGGGCAGGGCTGGCACAGGGTGCCCAGAGCAGCTGGGGCTGCCCCTGGATCCCTGGCAGTGCCCAAGGCCAGGCTGGACATTGGGGCTGGAGCACCTGGGACAGTGGGAGGTGTCCCTGCCATGGCAGGGGTGTAAATAAAATTATCTTCAAAGCCCCTTCCTCCCCAAACCATTCCATGATTCCACAGGTTAGGAGCAGCCTCCTGCACCAATCCCTTCCCCCTGAGCACAAAGCCTCCAAGGCTGCTGTGTTGCCCTGGAAGCAGCAGCACAGACAGGATTTTTCCAGCTTCCCTGATTGCCTCTCCCAGCACAGCCTCCTGCATTCCCAGTGCTGATCCCAGCACAGCCAGGCTCGCCTCTGTTGCACCAAAATTCAGCTGCAGCTCTGGATTATTCTGGGCAGGAGTGGGATCCCTGCAGAGAGCACCACAGAAAGAAATTCTCAGACTCAGCTCTGTGCCCTGGAGGAATTCTGTTGTTGTTTTTGCCTTGGGGAGCAGCTCACTGGAGGCAGAGCTCTCTGCAAGCCCCTTCCTACCAGGATTTGCTCCGTGGGGCTGCTGGGTGGGCGAATAATTCAGCTGGGGAGCCTCTGCTTCATCCAGCAAAACAGGAATTTGTATTACAACAGCTTTTTCCTTGTCTCACTTAAAATATTCGTGTTGTTTTTCCAGGAAAACACAAGAAAGGATGTGTGCTTGAGGAGCTGCCACGCACCAGAGATCTCCAGCTTCACCCAGGTGAGGGGTGAAGGATTTTTCCCTGCTGGCCTGGCTGCCCTGGGATTTGGGGGCTTCAGGAAGCTCAGGAAAACATAAAAACAAAAGCAGGGCACTAAATATGCTCCCGTTCTCCCATTTTTACTCCCTGTTTTGGTTTGGATTTTTGGGGGTGGGGAATTGCTGGGTGTTGCTGCTTCCCTCCCAGGGCAGGGTTTTGAGCAGCACCTTGGGAATGTGGCAGGAGGGACATTGATGAGCAGTAGAGTTCCCAAAAACTGAGGGGCTCCTCGTGGTGTCCTGCAGGGCCAGAGGATGAGGAATACGGGGAGAGGATGAGGAATGTGGCCAAAGGATAAAGAATATCCCAAAAAGATAAGGAATATGGCAAAAAGATAAGGAATATGGTCAAAGTATAAGGGATATGGTGAAAGGATGAGGAGTATGATCAAAAGAGGAGGAATATCCCCAAAAGACAGGGAATATGGCAGAAAGATGAGGAATATGCCCAAGAAATGAGGAATGTGGCCAAAAAATGAGGACAATGCCAAAAAGATAAGGAATATCCCAAAAGATAAGGAATATCCCAAAAAGATAAAGAATATGGCCAAAGTATAAGGAACATGGCAAAAGGAGGATGAATATGGTCAAAGGATAAGGAATATGGCCAAAAAAATGAGGACAGTGCCAAAAAGAATATCCCAAAAAGATAAGGAATATGGCAAAAGGAGGATGAATATGGTGAAAGGATGAGGAATATGGCCAAAGGATAAGGAATGTAGTCCCAAAATGACGAATTTGGCCAAAAAATGAGGACAATGGCAAAAATATAAGGAATATGGCCAAAGGATAAGGAATATTGCAAAAGGAGGAGGAGTATGGTGAAAGGATGAGTTCTTCCCAAAGCCGTTGGAGACCCTCTGGGATTGATTTTCCTCCAGTTTTCCTCTAATGAGGATCATCTGGGCCACTTGGAGCTTGAAATGCACCTTGGGCAGCAGGAGGAGTCAGGGGGGAGATCAAACAGCAAACCCAAGGTTTTCCAAACCCAAGGTGAGCTGGAGGACAGAATGAAGAGCAGTAAAAATGTGGGGTACAAAGCACCCCAACCCACAGAGTGGTGCCAAATCAAATCTCCAGGCTGCAGGAACTCTGTGTGAGGGACACCTGACACCAAAATTAACCCCCAGGGAAGGGAGTTCCCATCCTGCCCGCCCTGAGCTCCTGTGTGCAGACACAGAGAAAGGGATTTCCCCCATTCCCACATGGATGAAGGGCACTGAGCCCATAACTTGTGTTTAGATGGGAGCAAATCTTCCAACCCTCACTTAAAGATGGATTCAGCACATCCCTGGGTAAGCACTTCCAGCAGTTAATTACCTTTCCTGTGAAACACTGGTGGCTTAACTGCCACTGGAATTATTCTTCCTTCAGCTCCACCTGTCAGCCACTGAGTCCTGGCTTTGTCTGCTGGATTAAAGGACCCTCTGCTATCAAAAATCTCCTCCCTGGAAGTACTTAGAGCCCATGATCAAGTCACCTCTCAAGTTGCTCTCTGATGAGCTAAATAGATTGAAGTCATTAAGCCTATCATCACCCAGCAGGTTTGCCAGACCTTTTCTCAGTCTTCCAGCTCTTCTCTGAGCTCCCTCTAATTTTTTTTTTAATCCATGATAAAAGTGTGGATGCCAGGATTTGATACAATAGCCAGTAATGCTCTCCTTACACTTTTCCATCCTAATAGCCCCTCAAAATTTAGGACTGTCAGATGAATTAAAAGTTGGACTCGTGTCCTGCTTATCTGGCTCCCTGAGCCCCCATCTGCACCCCCCTGGATTTGCTGAAACGTTCCCAAATCTCCTCATGGGGGTGACATTTTTTGCTGCCATGGCTCCAGTGCTGTCCCTTTATTCCTAAAAGGTGCATGGATCATATCCCACCTACAAATCCCAGCTCATGGAGCAGGGGTTTCCTCCCACTGTTTCACATCTGGATATAAACTGTGGAATTATGGAATATCCTGAGTTTAATGGACCCACAAGGATCATGGCTCCCTGTCCCTGCTGACTCAGACCCAGTTTGTCATGGATCAGATTCCTTCCCACAGCAGTTTTCCAGCCTCTCATTCCCACTTTGTCCCTCACCCCAGGATCTGCCCTTGTTCAACCCCACACCTCTGGTGATTCCCAGCCCTCTGATTTATCCAGGTCTCCTGCAGGGCCTCTCTGCCCTCGAGGGAGCCAACACCTCCTCCCAGTTTAATTCCCAAACTTCCTCATTATCCCTTTGAGTCCTACATCCAAGTGGTTTATGAGGATATTGGGCCTAAAGGGATTTAATTGTGGATTAGAACCTCTGCTACCACCCTGGGTTTGTTCTTGGTGTTGGGGCATCTCCTCCTCAATCCCAGGAAGTTCACATGTGGGAATCAACTGGAAAATTCAGCCAGCCCCTCTGCTGGAGCCCTGGTTTATCCCAGGGTAGGGATTGAGCTCAGATTAAATGAGCCCAACCTCGATGAGCACCTCCAAAACATTCCAGCAGGAACAAGCTGTTCCCAAGAGTTTTCCAGCTGTCCCTTTCCCCTCCCAGCAGGGCGCTATGTAGGACACACAACCAGTGCATGAAATCTCTTCTCCCCACCCCTGTCTGAGGCCACCAGTCTGGTCCAGGGTAATTAATGGGCTCCTCTCTGGCTCCAGGTGTCCTGGGAAAGCAGCTGTGCCACGTCCAGCTGGGCTGGAGCACCTTGGGATGTGCCAGGCTGGGGTGAATGGGAGCACAGCTCTCCAGGGATCCCCAGCAGGGCTGTGCAGCCCTGACCCAATCCCAGCCCCTCCCTTCATGTCCTGCTCATTCCCTGAGCCCCCAGCTGCACCCTGGATTTGCTGGAACATTCCCAAATCTCCTCATGGGGGTGACATCTTTAGTTGCCACCGCTCCAGGGTAGTCCCTTTATTCCTAGAAGGTGCATGGATCACATCCCACCTACAAACCCCAGCTCATGGAGCAGGGATTTCCATTCTCTAAATGGAATCTGCTGCTCTTGAGGAGTGTTCTGCCTCTTCCTTGGTGTTCAGGAGCCTTTAGTGCCCTCCCAGCTGCCTTGGGATGCCACTTCCCCCAGCTGTGACATTCCCAAGCAGGAATGGGAGCCTTGGCACTGCAGCCACGTCCTGGTGATGCCTTGTTTTGGCTTTTGTATTTTCCAGATTCTGTTCTGCATTAGGATATAACTCTGAACTTCATATAGAGTGTCACCAGTTCTCCTCCCAGCTCAGCCACACAAAACAATCCTTTTCCAGCTCCAGAACCAAGGACAGAGCTGCAGCTTCAGCCCAAAAAGTGCAAACAGCAGCAAATGGAGGAGAGAATCTGGGAGGATGGAACTGCAGGACCTGGAGCAAAGAACCTCAAGATGGAAATGGACCCAAACTGATAAAAGTGTGAAAACTTGTGACCGAGATCCATCTTGGGTGCAACCACGTCCAGGCTCTTGCTGGTGAATCCTTTGAAGGATTTTTAATAAATCCCTACTTAAAACAGCCCAGCCTCTGTTCCAGGTCAGCCTCTTCAGGCATCAGTGCCCTCCCAGCTGCCTTGGGATGCCACTTCTCCCAACTGTGACATTCCTGGGCACTGCAGCCACGTCCTGGAAGGCAGCAGGAAACCCAGAGGAAGTTTGGGATGGTGTGGATGGCCAGTGATCATTCCTGGGTCCTGCCAGCTGCTGGGAAAACCCTGGCAAATCCCATGGGGATGATGGGAGTCCCTCCACAAAACCGTTCCAAAAATGGGAATTTTGAATTCGCAAGTGTGAATACAAAATGTGAATATTTTAGTAGCAAATGTGGGGACTGGAATCTGTTGGTTGAATGAGAATTCTGGGATGTGGAGGGAATGGCAGGAGAGGAACATGGGAATGGATGAGCAGGTCCAAGACCTCAGGACATCTCCATGGTTTTCACTGGACTAAAAGCCCACAATACACAACCAAATAATTCTCATTTTTTCCCCCTAAACCTGAATTGAAATGCACCCCCCATGTTTGGTCCTCATGCACTGAAGCAGCAGGGATGTGCTGTCCTGGCTTCCTCCTCAGGAAAATCATCTTCCCTGTCTGAAAACCATCTCAGCTGCAGGGATGATGATGATGGCACTGAGCATCAGAAGAATCCTTGAGGAAAAAGGAGAATTACACAGAAATGCACCCAAGTACAGTCAGAGCTGAGAGTGCATTCCAGGAATAATTCCAATTAAAAATATTAAGGCCATGTGCTGTTGTCACCCAAACACTCCCCAGCTGCAGCCACACCATGCAATAATCAATTAAAACACTCCATTGAAATGAAATTAATTGGTTATTTAGTCTCTGGTTGCAGATTAGGGTACAATTGTTGAACAATTTAACAACTTTTGAGATTATTTGTTCTTTGTGAGGAGACTTTGCCCTTCCCCTGGGCAGCCTCAGACACTGGATTTATCAACATTCCCAGGACGTTGATACCACACTCCAAGCCAGTTGTTTTCCCTACCCAAGGCCCTCTCCAAGCCCATGAAATCCAGGGAATTCTGCTGGCTCTCCTGTTTGAGAGCATTTTGCCAAGGCAGCTTCACTTCCTACAGCCCCTTAACAACATCAACATCCCTCATTTTCCTGGAAGCTTTTTGTGGATATGGCCCAGTAAAAACAGTGTCAGACAAAGGAAAAATCTCAGTAATGAAGTGCAGCGAAAGAAAATGGCCATTTCTTATTTTATTCCATTCCTAACTTCAATTTTCAGGAGTTTGTGCCACAGGAACTTTGAAGTCTCTGCATTATTCTGCACGAGACACCTGAAATATCCCATCCACAATGCCAGGTTTGTTACTGGAGGTGCCATTAATCATAAACCCCTTTGATTGTGCAAGGTCAGGAGCCTGCTCTGTATTCCAAGGGGAAATGCTGCACATTTGGGCAGGATGAATTCCCTCCTTCCCAGGGACGTGTCCAATCAAGGACAATGGGGATTTGCTGCTGCCCAGAGCTGTTGAAAGAGACACCCTAAATCTCCTTTCAGGCACTGCTGGGACAAAACCCTAAATGATCAGAGAGCCCAAGTAATGAGAGCAAAAAGTTACAGTGGGGTAATGACAGCATTCCAGAGGCTTTCTGCAGGAATGCTGTCCCACACAAAGGCACTCTGCCTCCCAGGCAGGGCTCTTGCCCTCCTGTTGCAGGTTTTATCATTAATTCCAAGGCATCAGCTGTGTCCCTGCCCATCCCCTGGCACAGAGCAGCATTTTCCATGCTGGAAAGAGGGAAATTTTCCAAGGGTGTGGACTGGGGGAATGGGTTTAGATGGGATTTTAGATGGGATTTTGGGAAGGTTCTTCCCTGGGAGGGTGGGCAGGGCTGGCACAGGGTGCCCAGAGCAGCTGTGGCTGCCCCTGGATCCCTGGGAATGTCCCAGGAAAGGCTGGACAGCGCTTGGAGCAACCTGGGACAGTGGAAACTTGAAGTCGCCTTCCAACCCAAACCATTCCATGATTTCAGAACTCTCTGCCTCTACAATCCCATTCCCCACCCCAAAAGTGGACCTGCAGTTCTGAGCTGCTGCTTGTGAGACCACCTTGGATTTTGGGCTGCGGAGACACACGAGGATTGCTTGGAGAGGTTTGGCACCCTGAGCGCTCCATCTGCCTAATCACCGAGGATTGTAGGTCAGGATCCGGGCTCCCGATGTGGTCCCTGCTGCTTGGCATGCACCGCTCATCCTCCCCTCTCCAATCACCGCGGCAGGCTCCCGAGGAGAGGCAGGAGAGGCCGTGAATAGCAAAGAGCCGCGCCGGGGGGAGGCTGCGATGCGCTCAGCCCCAGAGCAGGAGAATGTTCCCACTCCAAAGAAATCAGGGGGTATTCAGCAAGCGAACAAAAGGTGGAAATTCGGGAGAAATTGCTTCCCTCCAGGGCATGTGATCAGAGCTTCCCTCTCCTGCTCGCTGTGCCCCGGGCAGCAGCTCCCTGTCTGTCCCGGGAGGATTCTCCATGTCATGGGAGGATTCTCCATGTCCTGGAGACTTCTCCATGTCCTGGGAGGATTCTCCATATCCTAGAAGGGTTCTCCATGTCCTGGGAGGATTCTCCATATCCTAGAAGGATTTTCCATGTCCTGGGAGGATTATCCCTGTCCTAGGTGGCTTCTTCCTGCCCCATCTCCTTGGCAAATTATCACAATTTTACTCCTCCTCCCCACTAATTTTCCCACCATTTCTCTCTCTCTGTTCCCTTTCATAGATTCAGAGCTCCAGCAGGAAGGTCTTCTTCACCAACTGCCCCATCAGGCCTTGCCCAGATGTTTGCAGCTGCTTTTCTTGTCCCCTCTGAGAGCAGAAGGAGCTCAGGGATGCCCTGGAAGTCCCCAGATGGGACATTTGTGCCCGTGCTGGTGCCTCAGCCCTCAGGACACCTCCATCCCCTGCAGCAGCGCTGCAGCAGAAGAAATGGGTGGATAAATAAATCATCAGGGCCCCAAACACAGGCCTTGATCCCAGCAAAGTCATCAAATATGCATTTGCAAGCAGAAAAGCAAATAAGTGAGAGCACAGAGGGAGGACAGCGTGTCCTCGCTTCAGTCCCGGCGCTGGGCACTGCTCAGGGGTGACCCTTGGTGGCCAGCAGCTCTGGTGGCCCAGCAGGACATGGGGCAGGAGCCACCAGCCCTTGGAGAGAGGAGAATCCTCCTCCAGCTCCTGGAGAACCTGCCAAGAGCCTCTGCCCCTGGCCTGGCTCACTCCTGCATCATCCACATTGTGCTTGGGTTGTCCTGGTGTCTGTGGTGTGACCAACCCATCACCATCAGGATCAAGCCATAATTTTGGTGATATTTTATTTGAATTCCCCATTGCTGGATACCCCTTTGACAGGCAGACCCATCCCCCACCCTCCCCAAGAACCCAGCTGTGCACCCATTCATATTTAATATGGAAAATGGGTGGATTTCCCTTCCTGCCACTGGAATGGGGTGTGCCAGGCTGGGGGTGAGACATGAGCTGGGGCACATTATCCACTCCCACTCTGGAATTCAGGAAAATAAGTCCTCATGAATCCCAGCCTCCCTGGCCAGCCTGCAGTGCCTGTGGCTATCCCAGACATCCATCAGGGCTATGAAATTCAGTCTCTCCCTGTCTCTGTTTGAAAGACAGGTGTCTGCTAAGAAAGGCAGGAGCCTCTCTTGAAATGGAAAATCTAAACCCCCTCCTTCCCAAATTATTATAATTTTGAAATTAAGGGGCTCACAGACAAAGATATGAGAATGGGAATAACAGCTATTTACTAAGAAAAATTAAAATAAAAGTACAGTAATACAAAAATAACCCAGCCACTGCCAGGGTCAGAATCCAAGCTGACACCCGTCAGTCAGTCAGGGTGTTGGCACAGTCCCATTCCATGGTGGCTGCATCCTCCTGCAGTGGCAGATGTGGCTCAGCTGGAGCAGTGCTCCTGGAGAAGGTGCAGTTTCCTCTGAAGGTCCAGGGATGATGTGGAAGGATCTGGTTTTCCTCTGCTGCTCTGCTGTTCCAAATCTCAGTTTTTATCCAGGTGGGAAATGTTTGGCTCCTCCCCTGGCTGGAGCATCTCCCATGGGATGATGGAATTTTATCAGCCATGCCCTGGGACTCAATGGCCATGAACAGGAGATCTCTCCTGGAGGGAGGATGGGCTGTGGCAAAGATAAAGATCACTGTCCCACCTGGTTTTTAACAGCTGGTGATAGAATTCATACTTTTGGCCACATCCTGCTTTGCAAACCCCAAATCAGACACTCAGACACTCCCAAATCAATAAACTCCACTGAAAGGTTCCTGCTCATTACTGGAGCTCCAGCTCGGCCTTGGTGGTGGCACAAAACCAGTGCCAATGGCACACCAGGGACACAGAATTGGGGTGGGGGACATCAGCAGCTCCATCCCAACCTGGGGACAGCATTTCCCACCCAGCATTTCCTGCTGCTTTTCCTGCAGTGCTTCCCTAAATCCGGACATGTTGTGTTTTTCTTTCGGCATAAGGAATTGTGAGACTGGATCCAACAAAAAAGCAGCAGCTGCCTTTCCCTGCTTGCTGCTTATGTGGGAGTGAAGCAGCCAACACCATTCCTAGCACCTTTTAAATTCCTAAAAAATCAGTGTTTTAGTTCTGCAGAGTTGGTACAGGCTCACAGTTACAGATTTCCTGCGGGTGGATTCACCTCTATCCTTTCTCCAGGCAAAATTCTTGTCTGGATTGTGATGGAACAACACCTGTGTCAGCTCCCATGAATTCCTGGGGAGGTATTTGCTGCTCTCCCTCCAATCCTGCATCCTTGTGACAAAGCAGATGAGGGAAACATCTCATATTGATTTGTTTTTAATTTATAATTCCATTATTGTCTGCCACAGCTGCAGAGAAAAATTGGGAGTGCAGCCAGGACATCCTGACAATCCTTGATTTGGAATCTTCTGCCTCAGCTTCTCTGAGGCCAGAAATCCAAGTGGCAGTGTCAGCTGTGCAGGGCATTTCCTGGGTCAGACAGGGAGAAACTGGATTTGCTGGGCCCTCGTGGGGACATCTCCATGGAAATGGGGTTTTATTGGAATGTGCAGCACCCCTGCAGTCCTGTCCCTCTGTGCAGCAGCAATGTCCCATCCTGTCCCTGCCAGCCCCCTGCCCTCAGCTCCTGCTGCTCTGCAGGCCCAGCGCCACAAAAACCCCAAAACCAAAACCAAATCCTTATCAGCTTCCCAAATTATTTCCAACCATCCCCACCCCACACACCTGGGACTCTGAGGATGCAGGAGACACATTCCAGGGCGAGCATCACTGAGGGTCTGTGTTGGGTTGATGTTGGCAGCAATGTGTATTCTGTCCCCATCTGTTAAACCGGGTGGGGCAGTGATTCCTTATCTCCATGGCACACAGTATCTGCTAATGGGCCAGCTTTAAGACAAGATGGGGCAATCACCTTTATCTTTTCCACAACCCACCCTCCCTCCAGGGAGATACCATCTGCTGCTGGCCCATTCAGTCCCACTGTATGACTGATAAAATTCCATCATCCCATTGGGAGATGCTCCAGCCAGGGGGAGGAACCAAGCCTCTCCTACCTAGATAAAAACAGAGTTCTTGGACAGCAAATTACCCTTCTTTCCACTGGATTCCAGAGGAGAAGCTGGACCTTTCCACATCATCCCTGGACTTTTGAAGATAGGCTGCACCCTTCCACAGGAGCACTGCTTCAGCTCAACCACATCTGCCACTGCAGGAGGATGCAGCCACCATTGAATGGGACTGTGCCAACACCCTGACTGACTGATGGGTGTCAGCTTGGATTCTGACTCTGTCAGGGTTGGGATTGTTTTGTTGTTGGTTTTTTTTTTTTTTGTAATACTGTATTTATATTTTAATCTTTCCAGTAAAAAACTGTTATTCCTAGTTCCCATATCTTTGTCTGAGAGCCCCTTAATTTCAAATTTATAATAATTTGGAGGGAGGGGGTTTCCATTCTCCATTTCAAAGAGAAGCTCCTGCCTTTATTGGCAGACACCTGTCCCTAAAACCAGGACAGGGTCTCACTGCTGGTTCCAGGTGGGCACAGGGGAGGTGCTGACCCTTCCCAAGGTGTCCCCTGAGGTGCCCATGGAGCTGCTCAGACCCCACAGGAAGCAATGTCCTGTTTTTGTAGCTTCCTGGGAAGTCAGATATTTTTGTGTTGGAGACAGAGCCCTGTAAAGTCATTTAGACAATAAAGGAGTGACAGGATTTCCACAGGAGAAGAGATTAAGCAAAGTGGGATTATTTTGTTCGGCAAGGAGATGATTAAGAGGTGCCATGATTGAAGTGTTTAAAGTGGCTCAGGGTTCTTATCAAATTAAGCTGTGCTGGAGATGGCTGGGCAGCCGTCACTCAAGGGCACAGAACTTTCCTGCAGCCTCTCCCATGGTGCAGGGAATGGTTTGGGATCCAGAGGACAATTCTGGATGGAGGCAGTGCCACCAGGGCGAGGTTTGGGTGGGCTGGAGAGCTCTTGCTGGTGACCTTAATCTTGGCACCACCTTAAACATCACATTGCTTCCCCTCCGTGCTTTCACCTGGATGTTCTCCTCCTTCCCAGCAGCCCTGTCCTTTCCTTCTCTCCTGAAAATTCCTGACAATTCCTGGCCTTCCATCCCCTCTCCTCTCCAGGAGGCACAAGCACAGGGGATGTGCTGAGGGTGTGTCCCTTCTATGCATTCCTGCCCTGTCCATCACTGCCTGGGCTTTCTCCTGTCTCCCCATCCCTCTTGTGCCACATGGAATTCTCTGCCATGCCCACCAGGCCCAGGCCATGCCAGTCCTCGGTGCCCTTCAGAGCAGCTGGGGTGGTTTCCTTGGATCAGCATGGGATAACTGCAGTGGAGAGGGCTCACCAAGAGCTCGGTGAAATCCCAAATTTCTGTTCCTTCCGGATCACAATCAGATTCGCAGCTCTCACCCCTAATTACAAAATTGCCTCTTCAGCCCTTGATGAGCTGCAAATTCCTTGATGGATTCACCTTGTTCCATGTGCTCCCGTTCCTGGCCCCCTCTCACCAGCAGCATTTGGATGTCACGTGGAGCACTCCTCACTTTTCAATGGAATTTCAAAATCAGTCCCCTCTTCCCGAGGAAGGCTCAACCCTCAAGTGCTTCAAGCCCCGCTATTGTCAGTGCAGAAGCTGCTTCTGAGCTGCTTTTGCCCCCTGTTTTCCACCTTCTCCAGCTGTTTATCCCAATTCCAGGGGATTTCAGCTCTGCCTGCTGAGAGGGTTCCTTCTTTTCATCTCCTGGACCCGTTTGGTGCCCATCCCCTGTACTGGCACTGCTGGGGCACCTGCAGGGCTGTGTCCAGCTCTGGGCACCTCAGGAAAGACCTGGAGGGGCTGGAGAGTGTCCAGGGCAGGGAATGGAGCTGGGAAAGGGCTGGAAGATCCAGAGGGAGCTGGGAAGGGGCTCAGGCTGGAGAAAAGGAGGCTCAGGGGGGCCCTTGTGGCTCTGCACAACTCCCTGACAGGAGGGGACAGCCGGGGGGGTCGGGCTCTGGGAACAGGGACAGGGACAGGAGCAGAGGGAACGGCCTCAGGCTGGGCCAGGGGAGCTCAGGGTGGGCAGAGCAGGAATTTCCCCATGGAAAGGGAGCTCAGGGATTGGAACTGCCCAGGGAGGTTTGCAGTGCCCATCCTGGAGGTGCCCAAGGAATTCCTGGAGGTGGCACTGAGTGCTCTGGCTGGGGACAAGGTGGGGATGGGGCACAGCTGGGGCTGGATGGTCAGACGTGGCTCTGTCTGTGCAGTGACAGCCCCAGTGACAGCCACCAGCAGTGTCACTCCAGCTCCATCCCTGACCAGCAGGTCTCTCCCATCTTTCCCCACCCCCACCCCTTCCCGAGATCACACATCCCAAATTTGTCTGAGGATGGGAACAGCTGGAAAAAAAGCTTCCCTTGGATTGGCAGCAGAGTTTGTGTCCCTGGGAGCAGAGGCAGCCCGGCTGCCTTCACCAGGACGTGCTCCAGGCTTCTCCTGCAGAGCCATCTCAGCTGCTTTGGGGGGATGGATAAACCCTTCAGCCAAGCTCATCCACATCTGCACAGCCTGGCTGCAAATTCAGGCTGAATCCTTAAAAAGGGCACCAGAGCACCAAGCCTGGCTCTGCCCTGGTGGGCCGGGAACAAAAGCAATTATGAGGCGAGGTGGGAGCAGGGCTTTGGGCTCGGCTTATCCCGCTGATTATGGGATCATCTGCCAGGCCTGGCCTCTTTGCCAAGCAATCCCCTGGCCAGAGCCACGAGCCAGAGAGGAGAAAGCTCGGAAAGGCCAAGCCTTGGCAGCCCCTGCAGGACTGGAGTTCATCCTGGCTCCGGCTGGAGCCTGTCCCTGCTTGGAGCTGCTGGGAAGGAGCTGCCAGGGGTGGTGATTTTGAGCTTCTCCCCACAGAATTGTGGGGTTTTTGGCTAGGATGTTCATTTTGGCTCTCTCCAATCTGCCTTTTATCCTGACAGAGCTCCACCTTCCTGTGGACAGCACCTCCACCATCCTTTCCTTGCCCTGAAGCCACTCTTGGTGCATGCAGGGCTTGTCACACCATGCACTTCCATCTTTTTCCCACTCCTTGCCCAGGTTTTAACTTGACTCTCCCCACTGGGATCCCACCAGGAGGAAGGGAAGGGGGTCCCTCAAACCCTCCTGGAGGATGGTAGAGGAGCAGGAGGAAGGGCAGCCCTTGGGGACAGGACCCTCGCTGTCCCCCTTCCCCTGGTGACAGTTGGAGTGTGGATGTCTCTGTGTTGGGAGCTCGTTTCTCCTGAAGGGAAAGGAGGTGCCGCCAGCAGCAGCCACGGGGACCCAGCTTTCCTCTAATGAACTAGAAAATAGTTTCCCTTTAATACTGATTATCCTGGAAGGCAGCTGAAGGGAATGTGATTTCCATAGCGATGAGCCCTGGGCACAGCAGCAGCATGGGCTGGGCTCAGCTGGGATGTTGGGATGTTCTGGAGCACCCCAGCCTTGGCAGCACGGGGGTACCCCTGCTTCCCAACACCTGCCCCGATCCTGCAGCTCTGCCTGCCTCTGGGAGGGCTTGGAGCTGGCTGGGAGGGGCTGCTGTACCCCTGAAACTGCATCCTGTCTGTCTTGCCTCTTCTAGCCTGGCTCTTCATCCCACCTCAGCCTGGTTCTTCATCCCACCTCAGCCTGGTTCCCCATCCCACCTCAGCCTGGCTCTTCATCCCACCTCAGCCTGGTTCTTTATCCCACCTCAGCCTGGTTCTTCATCCCACCTCAGCCTGGTTCTTTATCCCACCTCAGCCTGGTTCTTCATCCCACCTCAGCCTGGTTCTTCATCCCACCTCAGCCTGGTTCCCCATCCCACCTCAGCCTGGCTCTTCATCCCTCCTCAGCCTGGTTCCCCATCCCACCTCAGCCTGGTTCCCCATCCCACCTCAGCCTGGTGGGATGCTGCTCAGCTGGATGCTGCTGTCACTTCTCTGCCATCCCCTTTTGGGGCCATTCTGGAATTCTGACTGCAGCAAGAAAATCTGTGGCCAGGGTAGAAACCAAGCTGGGAAAATCCAGCTGGGAATAAAAATGAGAAACCTCCCAAAGCCTGAGCTGATTCTGTCCCTGTGCTCAGGTGAGACCCCACCTGCAGAGCTGCCCCAGCACAGGGAGGAGCTGGAGCTGCTGCAGCCAGGCCAGAGGAGGCTCCAGGATGAGCAGAGGATGGAGCAGCTCTGCTGGGAGGAAAGGCTGGGAGAGCTGGGATTGTTCACCTGGGCAGGAGAGGCTTTGGGGTGAGCTCAGGCTGGCTTTGAAGGAGCTGCAGGAAACATGGAGAGAGATGATTTAGAGGGGATGGAGGGACAGGACACTGCCACAGGACAGGACTGGATGGGATTTTGGGCAGGAATTGTTCCCTGGGAGGGTGGGCAGGCCCTGGCACAGGGTGGCTGTTCCATCCCTGGAAGTCTCCAGGGGATTGTATTTTACACCCTGGGAAAAGCCTGCCAGGATCCTCCACCATGGGAGTGTTTGCTCCCAGCCAGGGTGCAAATGGCTCCAATCTCCCAGAATTTGGCCAGGAGAGGTTTGGGTGGAGGATCTGGGATGGTTCCTGCACGTTCCCTTCAGTGTCTGTCCCCACAGCAGATTTGTGGCTCTCAGGTTGCTGCTCCTGGCCCTGCCATGCTCAGAGCAGATGTCCCTGCTCCACAACACATGGACACACCATGCCTGGCCATATGGGACAAATTATGGGATGTACACATGAGGAAAACAGGGAATCTGGGAGTGCAGAATGTGCCAGGGGAAGCCACAATCCCCCAGCACTGGGAGCAGCGAGGTTGGGAATCAGCATTCCCTGCCTGGGTCAGCATTCCTGCCTCCCTCAGATGGACGATGTTGTGGGCTAATAACCAAATCAAATATTCAGGAGCTGCTGCTCTGCCAGAGGCACTGCAGAGATGGATGATGAAAACCTGGGAAACTCTGTCTGCACCTGGAGCTCACAGGGCTGGAATGGGCAAATGTGGCTGGGCTCAGCTTTGGGGAAGCCCAAAGGATTTGGGGAAGGGGATTTGTTCTCCCAGTCCTCCAAGGGGAGGAATTTCATGCCTTATCCCACTGTAGGGAGGGAGAACAGGCAGGAATTTGGTGTGGAGGGAATAATTTGGGAATGCAGCTGCTCACAGTCCCATCCCTGGCTCCTCGTCCAGGTTAACTGAGCACATGGTGCAGGAACAGGGAATTTAGGAACACCCTGACCACAGCAGGAAACTCCCCTGGGAAGGGACCCCTGGTTTCCAAAATGCTCTGTCAGGACTGGGGGCCTCTCATTCCCCCTGAGCAGCCCGGGGGTGACCAGAGGGGACAAAGCAAGGGAGGGAGCAGCTGCTGCACATCAGAGATGGGACAGAGGGAAGGGAGGGGGTGCAAATCTGGTGCTTTCCTGCCTCCCTCCTGGAATGAAGAGTGACAGGGACAATTTTTTCCAGGAGGACGAGGTTTGGGGCAGTTCTTCACTCTTTCCTTGCTCCTAGCAGGAAAAGCACAACAGCTGAAGAGTTTTGCCATCACAAAAGGCTGCAGGGACACAAGAACTCCTTGGGATATTCCCATGGCACTCCCAGCTCCATGCCCAGGTGGGTGTTCAGGCTCCTGCCCAGCCCCAGGGTCCCAGGGGGAATCTCTGGGGCACCAGCTACTGGGAGGCTGAGCAATGGAGGGATGGATTGTTTGGAAATCCCAAAGCTGGTTTATTGATGCACAGCTCTGAAAATAAGCCCAGGGACAAGAATAGGGAGGGGCTGAGGGTACAGGATTCTACACGGGGTAAAAGGGGGCAGTTCAGGGGTTAGGGTCCAATGGGGACAGGGCAAGGAGTGGTCAGGGATAGAGAAAGCCAACGGGGAGTGACAGGGTGGGGCAGTGTGACAGAACAGAACCAACAGAGATCCAGGGAAGGGAGAACATTCTGGGAATGTACAGAAATGGGAGATGGGGGCTGGACTGGGGTGGGCAGGGCCAATGGGACATCGAAACTGAGGGGGAATTAACATGTGGGTGGGAAGGTTTGTGGGAAAGAGGCTTTCTCTCCACAGCCTTCATGAATCTCTGCAAGGTTGAGGGATGACTGTAGTCAGTGATCAGTTTTCATGCAGAAGATGCAAGGGACATTTTTCTCCACAGCCAGGCATCTTTTGCCTGGTCTGAGTTCTGTGGAACTAGAGCAAATTCCACCAAAAACTGAAGCCAGGTCCAGCCTTTTCCTGGTCATTGCCTCTCCCACCCACAGCCCTTCCCTGTGGGAGTCCAGGGTGCTCCCCTGGCTTCCCTGGATGCCTTGAGACCCTCCTGGCAGGGGGCTCAGAGGCCTTGGTACAGTGTCCAAGACCCCTGTGGAATGGATTTTAGTCCCTGGAAAAAATTACCAACACTGCAGGAAGAATTACAAGCCACAAAAAAAAAAGTAGAGCGTAAATTAGATTGTTAGAAGGTAGAAAAGTGGATTTTTAGAATTGTTTATGGTAAGAAGTTTAAAGCTAAGATGGAGGATTTTGGGTGTGGCATGTCTTTTCTTTCTTCTTCTTTATGCCATCCATCTTTGGGTCAGGATGGCACCACTGAAAGTTGGACAGTGTAATGAAAGTGTCATGCATTGGAAAGTAATTGTAAACATTAGGTACGTAATTTATAGTATAAAAGAGAAGTCCTGCCTCGAGGGCAGGCAGTGTGCCTTGGATTGAACTGCTGGACAGACCTCTGTAAGTCAGAGAGAGAATTCCTTAGATAGGAAAGAATAAACAACCTTGGAAACTTCAGAAAACGGTTCCTGACTCTTCTTCAGTGCTCGGGCTGGAAACAAGAGCTCCAAAACCACCTGAATGTCCTGCTGTGGGTGGTCTGAGACCCCAGGAGACCCCACAGGCAGCAACACTTCCCTGGTGATGGATCATCTGCAAAGCCCCACAGGCCCTTCCCACCTTCCTCCCCTGGCCCTGGGAGTCTCCATGTGGCTCCAGGCTGCCCTTTGTCCCTGGGGATGGAGGATGGAGCAGCCCAGCAGCAAGGAATCAGCCAGAATTCCAGCTGAGATCCCAGATTCCAGGGCTGGAGGGGCTGTGGCAGCTCCCTTTTGGTTCTGGGCATGCACAGCCAGCTCTCTGCTGGGACAGGGCCACTGGGATTTATCCAACACATCCCTCACCGTGCCTCCACAGGGGGATTTGGCTTTGGGAATGGATTTATTCATAAAGCCACGGCAGCAGGAAAGCAATCCTCGTCCTGGGGGCCCTGCAACGTGGGGATAAAGCAAATTAGAGCCAGGTCTGCGTGTGGAGGTTATAAACAAACACAGCCCGGGTTAGGAGAGGGGAGGGAGAGAAGGAGTCAGAGGCAGAGAGAAAAAGGCAGAGGAAGAGGGAGGGGAGAGCCCTTTCATAATTCATCATTCCTGAAATAAAAATAAGGTTGGAATCATGTTTTGGGTAGAAGGGAGAGCGCGTAGGAAGTGTGTACTTGCCAATCTGCCAAAAAAAGTTGCTTTTTATTTTCTTAAGAAGGCAATTATGTATTTTTGTCAGCCACTTCCTACTTTGAAGCAGCTGAACCTGCTTTGCTCAAACTTTCCCAAACAATTTGCCCTCAGGCTGCTGCCAGAGCTGCAGCGTTTACACCCCGAAGATGAAAGGGGGGGAGTGCCACGGCTGTGGCTCCGTGTGTGCAGAGCAGAGGCACCTGCAGAGTGCTCCTGTCTGCCTTCCCAGCCCTGCTGCACAAATCTGGGAATTTGGGAGCCTCCCCATGCCCTGGCTCAGCTCGGGAGCCCCTCACAGGGATGCTAAAATGTGACTCCAGAGCTGTGCCTGATGCTGCTGCTTCTGGGAGCTCCCATGTTTTGGGATAAGGAAATGGAGACAGAGCCCAGCTGGATTCGGGTCCTCAGCACATCCTGGACAGGGAAGGAGTTTGGATTTCTCAAGGTCCAACATTGATTTCATCATTTCCACAGCGAAATTCCATCCCCAGCTGAGCGCCTGCTCACCCTAAATCCCTGCCCCTTCCTGGGCTGTCTTTGGGAGTCTCTGCAGCACTGGGATTTGGGATTGATGCCATTGAGCTGGCTGTACCTGGGCTTCCCAGGACTGGCAGCCCTGGCAGGATGGGCAGAGCTGAGCTCCTGTGCCCCCAGCTGTGCTGTGCCACTGTCCCTCTGTCCTGCTTGAGGTGTCTCCTGTCTCCACTGGGAGGGACAGTGGCATTTGGGGCTGCAGGTTCCTGGGTTTTTGGGGCCCTGGGTCACCTCCAGCAGAAAATAAAATGGGGTTTTTTTTGGTGAGATTATTTCTAACCTTGAGCTGCAGAATCTTGGGGCTCTCCCATTGCAGTGGCCAATGTGAGAAAGAAAAGGCTGAGCACAAGAGGGAAGGGGTCCTGTTAACCCCACAGGATTCAGCAGCATCCCAAGGCCCCCAGCTCCAGATGAGGCAGCATTCCTGCCCCTGCTCCCTGCCCTACCCTCTGGAATACCCAGTGCTGCCCATAAATTACAAATATGAGGGATATATTCCCTGGAAAACCAGGCAGTGCCTGTGGCTGGGACAGGATGGAGCGCCCAACTCTGCAAACACGGCAGGAATGTTGATATTCATGATGTTCCTGATATTCCTGTCCAGGAGCAGCAGCTGGGCACTGAGGTCACCTGATAGTGGCATCAGGAGCAGCTTGTGAGGAAGATGCATGGCTGGAACCCCAGAGGGCTGGCAGGAGTGACCTGGCTGTCCCCAGCGTGTTCCTGCCCACGGTGATAACAGGATCTCTCTCCTCCTGATCCCACTCTGCCCTGACCCTGCCTGGGATGGGAAATCTGGCACATCTGGCTGGGCTGGTGTGCAGAGAGTCCCTGAGTGGGTTGGGAGGGACCTTCAATCCCACCCAGTGCCACCCCTGCCATGGCAGGGACACCTCCCACTGTCCCAGGTGCTCCAGCCCCAATGTCCAGCCTGGCCTTGGGCACTGCCAGGGATCCAGGGGCAGCCACAGCTGCTCTGGGCACCTGTGCCAGCCCTGCCCACCCTGCCAGGGAACAATTCCCTCCCCAAAACCCATCTGGTGATGGAAAACAGCCAGGGAAAAACAAACAGCACCACATCATGAGGGGATCACAGAGCACTGAACTTGGAAGAGACCTTCAGGGCCATCCAGTCCAAGCACCCACCCAGCACTGCCCCTGGAACCCCAAAACCAGCACCCAGCACTGCCCTGGAACCCCAAACCCAAAACCCATCACCCACCACAACCAGCACCCAGCACTGCCCCTGGAACCCCAAAACCAGCACCCAGCACTGCCCCTGGAACTCCTAAACCCCAAAACCATCACCCAGCACTGCCCTGGAACACCAAAACCTCAAAACCAGCACCCACCACAACCAGCACCCAGCTCTGCCCAGAACCCCTAAAAATCCCCAAAACCATCACCCAGCACCACATCCAGACACGTCCTGACCCCCTCCAGGGATGGACTCTTTGGGCACCCTATTCCAGTGCCTGCCCACCCTAAAAATGAACATTTTTTTTTCCTAATCTGCTCCAAATCTCCCCTTTCTGGAGCTGTTTCCTCTTGTCCTCCCACTGCAGGAGTGGCAGAAGGGACTGGTCCCACCCCAAACTCCTATCCTGGATCCAAAAGCCAAACTGGCAAGGATAAGCCTTGATAATTAATAATTCCACCAATTAGAGCTGCCCTAATGAGATGGGAGCTGCAGAACACGTGGTGCAAAGCAGGCCTTTATTTCCCAGCCCAGTTCCTCTGTTTCCCTTCCCATCAAACCTCTTTTTGCTGTGCCTATTCCTGGAAAAAACCAAGGAGCCAAAGTGGGGAGAAGGGAATGATCAGGAGGATCCTGGAGAGGGAAAGGCAGCCGTGAATGCGCTTCATGTTTGCAGTAATTAAGGAACTGTCGAAATTCCTAAATCCCAATTTTGAAATCGTTTGGTTGACTTGACACGTCCAAGTCCCCGAGCTTTTAATTCAAATATAAAGCTTGATTGGCAAATTAAGAGAAGGCTATGAATGAAATTAATGAAAGATTAAAGACCAGCAGCTCACGCTGATATAAAAATTACCCCTCCAAAATAGGTTATGCAATAATTAGGATAAGTTGCCACTCTGCTAATATTAATTCTGATCTAACATTTATTCGTCGATGAGATTTACTGATTCCCAATGAAGTCCTAAAAATTCCCTACAAGTGTTGGATCTTTGCAGGCTCTGTTAATCACCTTTATTTTCAATTCCCTAATTTTTAAAATTACCATAAAGCGAGTTTTCCTTAATAAATTGCGTCGTTGAGCACTTGAATTTGCAGTTGCACTGAGGGAAATGAAATCCAAGAGCTATTAGGAGAGGGAATGGGAACTTGATTAACCAAAATTACCTGGACAATGCACCTGGACCCCTCCAACTCTCTCCTATTTCCATGTCAGGCTCTGCATCCAAGGAAAACTCAGGGAGGGATGATCTGAGGGAGTTTTCCTCACCAAGAGCTGCAGCCTGTGGAGTTTTGCAGTCAGAATTTGGGAATTGGTGTTCACAGGTGGCAGGGGGAAGAGGGAATTATCCTCCAGCTGGGATTGGGATTGAGTGTGTCCCATGAATTGGGCAGGACGAGGTGACCTCGGAGAAGATGGAAAGGAAAACCTTGGTGCTCCTCCCAAACGTGCCCTGTGTGGGATTTATTGCCAAATTCAATATTATTCCCACTTTCCTCACTTAACGTGGATATTTTTCCATCCAGCCACCTAGACTGCACATCAGCAGCGTTCCCCAGCTGAGAATACTCCAGGATTTTTAAATAATTATTTTCCTCTGTAATTGTGTTCAGCTTTATCATTACCTGGAGTCTGCTCCGCAGCACTTCCACGAATACACTGGAATTTTTTATGGACTCCTTGATTTATGCCTTGGCTTCTCTCTCTGTCTTGGCTGTGGCAGATGAGAACTGAATTCCTCTGTTTCTGATCACTTATTCCTGGTTTATAGTGCAATAAAAAATAAAAACAGCCCAGTAAAATACTGTAAATAGAGTGGGTGCAGCTGCATATCTGTGCTTGGATCAATGCATGGACTCATCCTGCATCCTCCAGTTTATGATGGAAGGAGCCCTCCTGCTCCTGCACTCAGGAAAAAAACTCTTTGAACCTCAGCTCCATCTGAGCAGAACAGTTTGGGTGGGACACGCTGGTGATGCCAACCAGCCTGGTGGTGTCTGGGATATTCCCTGTTCCTCCCCTGCTCCAGGCACCACGTGGGATGTGGTGTTGGAACCTTGGTCACTGAGAATTTTAGACTTTCTGTGCTGACAGGCACTGGCCCCCAGGAGAACACTGCATTTGAGGCTGTGGAGAAAGCTTCCAAAACTGAATGACAGAACTGGGATCACTGGTGTGTAGTTTGAATAGAAGCGTGTAATATCACACGGTGGAAAACGTAGAGTTTCAGGTTTTAGAATATAGTAATATATAGAAAGCAAGATGGAGGTTTTAGGGAGGAGGTTTGTCCTTCTTCTTCACATTCTTCTTCATGGGTTTGGGTGATTTTGTGTGATTGGGTAGAAAATTCCACATTGCAGGCCATGGGTTGTTGGTTATTGGGTTAAAAGTAAAAATAATTTCGGGGGCATTTCTTAATTGGACAGTTTCTCCTTAAAAAGCCCTGTAGAGAGAGAGACAGGGCTCCATTTTTAGTTTGTTAGCTTGAAGTGCTGTAGAACTCACCGTTTGTGGGACTATAATACAGATAAGAATTAATAAACATCTGAGTCCAAACAAGAAATACTGTCTCGCTCATTTAATCCTGACCCTGGAAAAAAGAAGATAATATGTGACAATGTGGAAGGGGACAAGTGGCCTTTCCTCCACCTCTCCAAGGACTCCCACAAATCCAGGGCCCCCCTCACTCCATCCCTGCTCCACAGAGCTCTGCTCTCCACCTGCTCCCACCGAATCTGGAGTTCCCAAACTCCCCCCCAGCCCCTCTCCAGAGGATCTGTCTCTGTTTGAAAGGCAGGTGTTTGTTAAGGAAGGCAGGAGCCTCTTTGGAAATGGAAAAATGTAAACCCCCTCCTTCCCAATTATTATAATTTTGAAATTAAGGACCTCTCAGGCAAAGATATGGGAATAGGAATAACAGTTCTTTACTAGGAAAAATTAAAATAGAAATGCAGTATAACAAAGAACAAACCCAAAACCCTGCCAGAGTCAGAATCCAAGCTGACACCCGTCAGTCAGTCAGGGTGTTGGCACAGTCCCATTCCATGGTGGCTGCATCCTCCTGCAGTGGCAGATGTGGTTCAGCTGGAGCAGTGCTCCTGGAGAAGGTGCAGTTTCCTCTGAAGGTGCAGGGATGATGTGGAAAGGTCTGGCTTTCCTCTGGAATCCAGTGGAAAGAAGGTTCCTTGGTGTTCCAAATCTCAGTTTTTATCTGGGTGGGAAATGTTTGGCTCCTCCCCTGGCTGGAGCATCTCCCATGGGATGATGGAATTTTATCAGCCATGCCCTGGGACTCAATGGCCATGAACAGGAGATCTCTCCTGGAGGGAGGATGGGCTGTGGGAAAGATAAAGATCACTGCCCCAGCTGGTTTAACAGATGGTGATAGAATTCATACTTTTGGTTACATCCTGCTTTGCAACCCAAAGCAGGATCTCACTTTATCCAGCCTCAGGATCCCCCAGGTTCTCAGAGCAGCTCCCAACATCCTTCCCCCTGCTGCTCTGCTGGGCTCTCATCCCAGACGTGCCCCTGGAGAATCCTCCCAGAGAAGCTCCTGCTCCAGAATGAGAACTGAAGAGCATCACTCCATCACAAATGGGAGATCCATCAAGGAGCTCTCTGGTGTGCACAGGCACAGGGAAGAACCTCTTCCCATTTTGCACTCCAAGCTCAGGTATTAAACACAGATTTGTCACAATTCTCTCGTTTCAGGTGAGGCACAGACACCTGGCAAGAGCTCGGTGCTCTCCTCACCTGGAGCAAATGATTCCAGCCCCGAGGAGCAAGGAGGCTCTGGGAAGGTGCTCAGGAGCAGTGGATGTGAGTCACTGCCAGGATAAAGACATCTAAATTGGCTCGAGATTCCTGCCAGGACTGGGAGATGAATCAGGGCCGCCGTGACCTCTCCATGTGTCTGGCAAGTTGTTCTCTTGTTGCCTCGTGAACAATCTGTTTTCCCCGGACCCAAAATAACAATGTTGAGGAATAAAGTGCTTTTTTTTTCTCCTCCACTCTGGGTGAGTCACTGAAGGGAAGGGAGGAGGAGTTCTCTGTGTAGACATGGATCAGGAACTGGGAATTCTCAGAGGGAACAGTCAGGGTCGAGGGTGGCACCCCTGCATTACTGGGGTGACAAATAGCCCCAGGTGGCCCAGCTGGCCCCTCTGCCAGCCCCTGGTGGTGTGCACCTCTTCCTCCCACATCATCTCCCGCTCTTGCTCCTGTCATGTCATCCCGAAAATTGCCTGGCGCAGATCCCGTGGTAAACTCGCTGCTGCCAGCCCTGTGCCAAAGCATTCCCTTCAAATCTCAAACAGGAGCAGGTTGGAGCCTTGACATTTTTCAGCAACTAAGCCAAAGTCGACGGCAAATGATATTTTTACCTTTTTTCTCCCTGCCCTTTTCTTACCGCGTGTCTGTTTGCTTCTCTCTTCCTTTGCCGCTCCAGAAAAACAAGAGAAATTCCAAATCCAGGATCACCAACTCAATAATTGCCCTTTCAACATGTCCCTATCTGTGGTGACTCTGAGCAAAGGGGCTGGAAGGTCCAAGATTTGCCCTGTGAGACTCTTTAAAACAAAGGGAGAACATTCCAGTGATAAATTCCACATTGAAAGTCGTGTTTTTCTCCCTCCTTTTCAGAGGAATTTCATCGACACTCACTGACAGCTCTGCTCTTGCACGCCTGTTTGTTTGCAGTGGATGGTTGCCAGCTGTAACTTAGATCTACCTAAATATTGCATGAAAAACCAGGATTGCTTCCCTTCTGTAGCCACCCCACAGGTGCCAGGGGCAGGGTGACTCAGGGATGAGATTCTGCCAGGAGCCCCTTGGGCAGTGCTCACTTTCCAGGGAAGGTTTATATCCCTTTTTGGTTTTAACTGATTCATGACAAGAACCAAAAATAATCTGCAGCAACCCAAAAGGTGAATGTGTTTAAAGAAGGGTTTTGAGCCCCTTCCAGGGCCTGAAGGGGCTTCAGGAGACCTGGAGAGGGGCTGGGGACACGGGATGGAAGGACAGGACACAGGGCATGGCTTGAAGCTGACAGTGGAAAGATTTAGTCCTCTGCTCCCATCAGGACAACCCAGTGTGGGTTTGGCAGGGCTGTGGCACAAGGGACACTGGCAGGAGGTGCTTTGTGCCACCCTCCAGGACAGCCCTGAGCCAGCAGAGCAGCCACAGCCAGGCCAGGAATGCTCCTGATTAATCCTGGGATTTATGGTGCCCATAAAGTCTGTTCCAGTGACATATTAACATCCCAATTAATACTCAGCGACAGACATTTTAATGGAACTAATTCCAGGCTGGATGCGCCTTTTGGAGGGATATAAATGGCCTTACATGGTGCTATTGATCCCTGTGGCCACAGCATTCCACAGCTATTCTCTCCATCCATCATCCATCTATCTCTCATCCATCCATCCATCCATCCATCCATCCATCCATCCATCCATCCATTCTTCATCCATTCTTCATCCTTCCATCCATCCATCCATCCATCCATCCATCCATCCATTCTTCATCCATCCATCCATCCATCCCTCCATCCATCCACCCACCCATCCATGATCTATCCATGATCCATCCACCCATCCTTCCATCCATCCATCCATCCATCCATCCATCCATCCATCCATCCATCCATTCTTCATCCATTCTTCATCCTTCCATCCATCCATCCTTCCATCCCTCCATCCATCTACCCACCCATCCATCATCCATCCCTCCATCCACCCATCCCTCATCTATCCATCCATCCATCCCTTCATCCATCCATCCATCCATCCATCCATCATCCATCCATCCATCCATCCATTCTTCATCAATCCATCAATCCATCAATCCATCCCTTCATTCATCCATCCATCCATCATCCATCCATCCATCCATCCATCCATCCATCCATCCATCCATCCATCCATCCATTCCTGTTATCCCAGGAAGGTCTACACCTTCAAATCTCCATGGGATTTTTTTCTTGGGGTGCACGGTGAGGAAAGAGAAGAGGAAAAACAAGCAGCATCCTGCCCTGTGGGATGGGATGGGATGGGATGGGATGGGATGGGATGGGATGGGATGGGATGGGATGGGATGGGATGGGATGGGATGGGATGGGATGGGATGGGATGGGATGGTCCTGCCCCATATCCTATCCTCTGCAGATCCAACTCCAGCCTCTCTCCTGGTGCTGAGCAGGGATGGGAACATGATTTTGTCTGTAAACCCCCACCCTTACAGGCCTTCCCACATGGCTGCAGGGATGGGGCCATGGTGCTGCTTCCAGCTCCCGAGCAGGTTGCCACGGAAACTGATCCCATTGAGTTTTTTCCCATCTCCAAAGCCAGCCCGTGGCATCAGAACTCCCATCCAGTGTCCAGGGGGAGATTCCTCCAAACCCAGTGGATTCACTCCCCCCACTCCCTGCGCAAGTACAGCAGAGCCCCCCCAAGCCCTGAGTGTGAGCCCAGCCACGCTGCCCTTGTGCTCTCAGCTTTCCAAGGCTTCCCAGAAATCCACACAGGATACCCTGGTGGGATTTTCCATCGCATCTCCACTCCTTGCCTTCCAAACCGCCCCTCTTGGCAGCATCCTGCTGCTCATTCCCCTGCTCCACACCCTTGATCCAACACCAGGTGCTCAGGCAGTGGAGGAGGCCATGGAAATTCCTCTGGAAGGAGGAAGAGGATCTGGGAATGTGGAGGGAGGGCAGGTGGGATTTGGAAGGGGAGTGGGGGGAAGGGAGGTGTTTCCAGGCAGACCAGTCCCTGCCTCTCTCTTTCCCTGCAACCAAGGGCTGCCTCTCCATTATTCATCCCCCTTCAGGGGAACTCCTTCATCCCAATAAAAATGTCACAAGGAATCCACAAATACATCCACAGTACCCAGCACCAGCAGTTCCACAGTGCTCAGGGAGCTCTGCTGCCTTCTGCACTCCTGGGCTGCCACCTCGATTCCCCCCGAGCTGGGGCACAGATTCTCTGACATTCCAGACAGGGAATGGTGCCCACAGGAGCTCAGGGAGATGCCTGAGATATCCTGGATATCTGGGAGCTGGATATCTCAGCTCCCTGCACCCGAAATTCCTGTTTGGCTCTGCTGCATCCCAAAGGCTTTGCTGCCTTTTCCCATCACTTTTGTTCCTGTTCAAAGCCTGGGATGAACCTCCCACACAGCCCAAATCCTGCTCTGCAAACCCAGCAGCGATGCACAAACCTGTCCCATCAGCATTGGCAGCACTGGGACATCCAAAATCCACTTCAGGGCTGCCCAGAGCAGCTGTGGCTGCCCCTGGATCCCTGGCAGTGTCCAAGGCCAGGCTGGGCAGGGTCTGGAGCAGCCTGGGACAGTGGGAGGTGTCCCTGCTCCTCCACGACCTCCCATTCCAGCAGCTCTGGGTCAAAGGAAGCCTCAGGTGGCATTTGGGACAGAGCCTTCTTGGAATGTGGGCATGGGACCCTTGGGGATTGCAGAGCAGCCTCTGTTTCCATCTAGGAGCCGCCAGATCCTGGGAAAAATCAGCTTTTGGGAGTGGAGGAGTGCAGGGAACAGCCAGACCCTGCCTGGTGCAGGTTGTTTGTGCTGGAGCACAGATCATGGCAAAATCCAGGCAAAAGTCCTTTGCCAAGCAGAGTCTTCAGTCCATGCGAGCCCATCCTGCAAAATAAATATTGGAATTGCTGCTCTCCACCTGGGCTGGCAGGGAAAAGCAGTGGAAGAGCTGATTTGTCTGTAATCTGTTTTTCCCAACAAATATTCCCTCATTAAGGGAATTCTGGGGGTTCTATCCTGACCAAACCTCCTGCCAAAAGCCAATATTCCCTTTGCCAGGCCAACCCTTTTTCCCTGTGGAATATTTCTCTGTATTTCCAGGCCCTTCCAAAGTACAAGGCTCTGTTTTATCACTGCCATTGCCAAATTTCAATGTCTCTCTGCCAAAGAGTGCTCCTGGACCAAATTGTCCATGATTTCCCTGCTTTTCCAGTCTGTTTTCCTGCTGGGAAAATGCATTTGTTTGCTCTCAGCACTGGTGCCACTGGAAGGACTCTGGGCCAAGGTCTGGTCCCAGCTGGTATTTTGCTGTTTTATTCCTTTCATCATAAACAGCATAAAACCCTCTGGGAATGGGAATAATCTGGGATTTGGTGGACTGTGTACAATGACCCAGCATATGAGTGACAGCCCAGCCACGGGAATACTCTTTGGGAGATTTTGTCCTGCTTACAGGAGGATTCATTTGCTTTGTCTTGGTGATTTTTGGGCAAGTCCAGCCAATTGCAGTAAGCCAGGATAATTGCTGTGTGTGGCTCTTTGCAGATCCCATAACCAGCAGGAATTTTGGAAATTCCTACAAGCAAACAAGGTGGAGATGTCCAGTTCTGCTGGGGTTTGTGGTGGGCATTGAGACCCTCCCTGCACAGCCTGGGGTTGCTTCTCCCTCGTGTCCATCACAGCCACTCCAAAAAACCCTTTGGAGCAATCCCATTCCCACTAAAATCCACCCGTGCCTTTGCTGGTGATAAGCCACCGGTCATAAACCACCTTCCCAACCTTTAATTTTTGTGCTGCCCTTGAGTTCAAAGCTTTTAGGTGCAGAAAGGCCAGGAGCAATGGTTTGCAGAAGTTGTAATGATTAACAGAAGTTTTAATGAATCCTGATGGTTTTATTATTTATCTTTTGGACCAATAGATCCCCAGGGGTAGTTTATTCCAATGTCTTGGAGCTCATATAAAATACTTTATTGCTGTACTTACAGTGCTGTATAAAATATTTGCAATACTTCCCCATGGACTAAATCAGGGGAGGTGAAACCCTGAATTTTTGGCAATAGGAGGTCTCATGTCCGTGCTCCTCAGCATGCCATTCCAACCTGGCTGCTCCTCAGGTGATGCTGTGCCCTCTCTCCCCATTTCCAGGGGATTTTGGGAAGCACAATCCCATTTCCAGTGAGTGGGAAGTGGCTTTTTTTTTGGGAGTGGTGCGGTCAGAGGCAGGCAGCAGCACCCCGAGGATGCGGGGTCAGCTCCGGGTGCTGATTTGCAGCTCGGGCAGAGGCAGCTGCGCCTTTTCCGTGTGACTCGTGTCAGCATCTGGCAAAAATAGCAGCAGAGCCGCTCTGGCTGCCCAGCCCGGCGTCTGGAGCCCGCTCCTCCCGACAGGAGCCAGGGGATTGCGTGGCTTGGCTGAGCCGGGAATTTCGCTTCTATTTTTCATGCCGAGAGTGCAGCTGAAAAAGCCAGCGAGGCAGTTCATTGCCGGTGTCTGTCACCTGGGCAGGAGCACACAGAGGGATGCTCTGATGTGAGCTCGGGCTGACACTCGGGCATCTCCGAGCCTGTGATCGCACGGAAAAGGGAAGGGACAGCTCGGGAAGGCTCTGCGGGCTCCGCAGGGTGCCCCAGGGGATGGAGCGTCCAGGGATGTGGGGCTGGGCAGTGCCGGAGCATCACTGCGACGAGCAGGGGATCGCAGCCTCCAGGCAGGGCTGGGGGAGACGCCATCCTGGAAAACCTGGAGCCAGAGCCTCCAGCTGGGGCAGAGAAGGATGTTTTGTATGAATTGGAGATGTTTTTCTGACTGTAGACTCGGTTTGTGGTGAGCAGGGAGAGCCATCATTCCCTCCAGGAGCTGAGCACACATCCAGGGTGCCCATGGACACAGCAGGACTCAAACCAGGCTGTGTGCTCAAGAAAAACAAACAGCAGAGAAGCAAAAATAATTGTAAAAGCCTAAAATGATGTTTGTACTCATAGACAAAGGGTTGGAAAGAACCTTAAGTCTGCTTGTGTTCCACCTCTTGCAGGGACAGGGACACCTCCCACTGTCCCAGGCTGCTCCAGCCCCAATGTCCAGCCTGGCCTTGGGCACTGCCAGGGATCCAGGGACAGCCACAGCTGCTCTGGGCACCCTGTGCCAGCCCTGCCCACCCTGCCAGGGAACAATTCCTGCCCAATATCCCATCCAGCAGTGCCATTCCCTGTGTCCTGTCCCTCCATCCCTTGTCCCCAGTCCCTCTCCAGCTCTCCCTGGAGCCCCTTTCTGCTGCTGCTGTGAACAAAACACCTTTGAGGGGTTGGATCCAAAGGCCCAAACACTTCCAGTTGTCCTTGAGATGAGCTGAACCCCTTCCCAAGCCGGTGCCTGGCTGGGCTGGGCTAGGCTGGGCCGGGCTGGAGCTGGGCTGGGCTGGGGTGGAGTTGGGCTGAGCTGGGGCTGGGCTGGGGCTGGGGCTGGGCTGGAGCTGGGGCTGGGCTGGGGCTGGAGCTGGAGCTGGGCTGGGGCTGGGGCTGGGCTGGGGCTGGGCTGGGCTGGGCTGGGCTGGAGCTGGGCTGGGCTGGGGCTGGAGCTGGAGCTGGAGCTGGAGCTGGAGCTGGGCTGGGCTGGAGCTGGAGCTGGGGCTGGAGCTGGAGCTGGGGCTGGGCTGGGGCTGGGGCTGGGCTGGGGCTGGGGCTGGGGCTGGGGCTGGGGCTGGGGCTGGGGCTGGAGCTGGGGCTGGGGCTGGGGCTGGGGCTGGGGCTGGGGCTGGGGCTGGGGCTGGGGCTGGGGGCTGGAGCTGGGGCTGGGCTGGGGGCTGGGCTGGGGCTGGGGCTGGGGCTGGGGCTGGGGCTGGGCTGGGGCTGGGGCTGGAGCTGGAGCTGGGGCTGGGGCTGGAGCTGGGGCTGGGGCTGGGGCTGGGGCTGGAGCTGGAGCTGGGGCTGGGGCTGGGGCTGGGGCTGGGGCTGGAGCTGGAGCTGGGGCTGGGGCTGGGGCTGGAGCTGGGGCTGGGGCTGGGGCTGGGGCTGGGGCTGGGGCTGGGGCTGGGGCTGGGGCTGGGGCTGGAGCTGGAGCTGGGCTGGGCTGGGCTGGAGCTGGAGCTGGAGCTGGGCTGGGCTGGGCTGATCCTCCCCAGGGAAGGAAGCAGAGACAGGGAAAGGGCAGATTGAAGCCTTGGCACTGAATCTGAGCCCATGCTGAATCTGAGCCATCTTTCCTCAATCCATCAGAGCTTTCCCAACCATCCTGGAGAACCTGGGAGCTCCCAGCATCCAGCGGTGACACGAGGAAGGACGAGTTTTCCCTGAGTTTATCCAGGACTGGGAAGCCTTGTCGAGTTTTAAATAATAACAATTTTGTATGCATTTGACTATTTCTGCTCAGCGTGAGCCAATCTAAAGCCGATGTCATTTATCAATTAGCATTTATAACGTCCTTATCACCATGGAATCAAAACACTGAAAATGGATTAAGGAATAAGCAGGATGCCTGGGGGAGTCAGGAATTCATCTCCTTGGGATTCAGGGTGATCTGATTGGGAGGACAGGGACAGGCACAACTTTTAGATCCTGTACAAAATTCAAGCAAGGAGTCATTGGAAATAATTAGAGTAATTAATCCAGAATTAAGAGGGTAAATTTTTAATCTGGACCTGAATGCTCAGAGGGAGAGTTATTCTGGAAAACCTCATCCTCTGCTCCCTGTGCTTCTGGTTTATCCCAAATCATTCCCAGAGCCTCCCCTCGCTCTCAGCCCAGCCCTGTTTTCCATGGATCCATGGAAAACGCCCCTGGAGCAGTGCCAGGCAGGATGCTGCTGTTCCCAGACACTCTGGAGGGAGGGATTGCAGCACAAGGAGTGTCCTGCTGGCACCAGGAGGAGCAGGAGGTGTCCCCAGGTGCTCAGCAAAGTCACCTTAGAGGGAATTATTGACTCCAAAGCTGGCTGCTCATGAGCTGCATCCCCTTCCCAAGAGTGGGAACCAGAAATGGGCACTGGGACAGCTGTGGAGGATTTGTGGGGTCTGTCCTTACCCAGGGTGTGTGTCAAGAATATTTTAGGGTTGGAGCTGAAGAACATTTGGAAGCCAGGATGTTTTTTCACTCCAGAGCCCCCTGTGCCCCCTGATTCTGCCCCTGTGCTCAGGTGAGACCCACCTGCAGAGCTGCCCCAGCACAGGGAGGAGCTGGAGCTGCTGCAGCCAGGCCAGAGGAGGCTCCAGGATGAGCAGAGGATGGAGCAGCTCTGCTGGGAGGAAAGGCTGGGAGAGCTGGGATTGTTCACCTGGGCAGGAGAAGCTTTGGGGTGACCTCAGGGTGGCCTTAAAGGAGCTTCAGGAGAGCTGGAGAGGGAGTTGGGAATAGGGATGGAGGGACAGGACACAGGGAATGGCACTGCTGGATGGGATATTGGGCAGGAATTGTTCCCTGGCAGGGTGGGCAGGGCTGGCACAGGGTGCCCAGAGCAGCTGTGGCTGCCCCTGGATCCCTGGCAGTGCCCAAGGCCAGGCTGGACACTGGGGCTGGAGCAGCCTGGGACAGTGGGAGGTGTCCCTGCCATGGCAGGGGTAGAACAAGACCAGCTTTAATCTCCATTCTACAATCCCGTGATTCTCCCCTGTCAGCTCTCCAGGGATCTCCTGGTGTGCCCCAGCTCGGCAGGAATGTGGCACTGCCACACCCTGGTGGCACAGGACAGTCACCCCTCCCTCTGGCCAAGGGCTGCAGAGGCCAGAAGGGTCCCAGGGCTCCTGCAGGTCCCAGGGCTGAACCACACCAGGTACCTTCACTGCTGGGAAGGAGATTTTGGGGAACAATCCAAGCCCTGCAGCACCTGGGCTGTGGCCACCAGCAGCAGCAGCACTGAATGAGAGCTGGCAGCTGTGCCAGGGCCAGGGCTGTGCTGGCTGCTCCTCCCTCCCTCATGCCAGAGCAGGAATTGCAATTTATTTCTGTGTTGCTCAGGGTCAAGCAGAGACCAAGAACTGTACAGCTGCCCCGTGCCCCGGACAAGTGACCCTCCCCAGTGGGACACTCCTTTCCTGTGCCACCCGAGTGCCACACAATGTCACCTCCAACTGCCAGCATGAGAAAAAGCATAATGAGCCTTCATCCCTGCCATTATTATGCTGGGGATGTGTTAAAATAAGAATATTCATGAGAAAGCATTTGTTTATCCAAGTAGCCTTGAGCATTCAGCGGTGAAGGGCTGGACTGGCAGTGGCCAGCAGTCAATATTTATCCAACACTAACAGAGCAGAAATGGTCGTTTTGGACATTCCAGAGAAATCTGGGTGGTTCCCTGCTGAGGTGCCAAAAACCCTCCGAGTTTTGTTCAGTGCTGAATGTCACGGCAAGGACGGAGGGGTGGGAGTGCTCAGGGTGCTGGCACTGAGAATTTCATGCAGAATTGGCTTGGGGCTGCAGGTGCCAGCTGAAAACACCGGGGTGCTCGTTCCTGCTGGATGAAATCAGCTTTTCCAGCCGTGGATGGGCTCCCACACGCTGGGCCAAGCCCTGTGGCCACACCAGAGTGCTCCTGAAGCTCCCTGGCACTGCAGCAGCTCCTCCTCCAGCCGGTTTGTGGCACCATCCTTGATGTCTCCATCCCCTCCTCGGCACACTGCACTTGGATTTTTTTTCTTTATTGCCCTTTGCAGGGATTGCAGTGGCTCCCTGAGCTCCATGGCTTTGCCTTGGATGAGGGATGAACATTTTCTGCATCCCCCATCCCCAGGCCCCCTGTCCCTCCTCCAGCAGCAGGGCCAGGCTGCCCAGGAGCAGCTTTCCTGGCTGGAAAAGCAGCAGCAGGCAGGAGCCACATGGCTGAGATGGGCACACAGAGCCTGCAGGGATGGGACAGAGCAGCAGAGGGGCTGGGAAGGGGCTGGAGCAGGGGCTCAGAGCCCAGCCAGGTGGCAGGAGCAGGGAAGGGCACCGGGAAAGAGCTGGGAAACCTGGAGCTGAGCCCTGCACCCACATCCAAACCCTTCTGCAGCCCCTGGACAGCTCCAGGCTGCTGAGCATCCCTCTCCACCCTCTGATGGATCCCTGGACCTTCCCCAGCCTTCACCCTTCTCCTTCTCGAGCCTCAAGCCTGGAGTTCACCTTTTCTGGGATCTCTCTTTGTGTCCAAACTGGATTTTGCTCTCTGGGAACCGTGCCTGGAAAGACAGGGAGCAGCAGGAGGGGGAAAAGCCCAGAACAGGTCCATGTCATGCCTTGGCAATTTGTGAGGAGTTAAAGATGGGCCAGAACAGCCCCAGGCCTTCCCTAATCCTCTTTTTTTCCTTTTGTGAGTGCACAGCCCTTGCTCCAACCTCAGGCTGACCTTCCCAGCCTTCCTGCTGCCCACAGGGAGGCAGGAAAATGGGATCCTGTTGTTAACAGCCCCCTGTGCCCCTGCAGCAGCTCCTGGGTGCTCAGCACCGCACCCAAGGGTGCTGGAGGGGTGCAGGTGCTCCCAGAGATGCTGAAGGGAGCACAGGTGGAGCCAGGGTGGAGCAGCCAGCAGGGAGCACCTGCAGAGAGACAGAGTCACAGCTGAGCTCCGTGCTCGTGTCTGCTCTCCTTCCCTCGGGAAGAACAGTGGGGTTGGGAATGATGGGATGGGATGGGATGGGATGGGATGGGATGGGATGGGATGGGATGGGATGGGATGGGATGGGATGGGATGGGATGGGATGGGATGGGATGGGATGGGATGGGATGGGATGGGATTCATGGGATGGGATTCATGGGATGGGATCCATGGGATGGGATCCATGGGATGGGATCCATGGGATGGGATGGGAGCAGGGACTGAGGTTGCTCTGTGAGCAGGGGAGGTGCAGCCAGCACAAACATCCTCACCAGCTCCAGAGAACACCAAGAGAGTGGCACAAGTTGATATCAAAATCATGGAATCACAGTCTGGGTTGGAAGAGGCCTTAAATCCCATCCCAATCCCATCCCATCCCATCCCATCCCATGGATCCCATCCCATCCCAATCCCATCCCATCCCATCCCATCCCATCCCATCCCATCCCATCCCATCCCATCCCATCCCATCCCATCCCATCCCATCCCATCCCATCCCATGGATCCCATCCCAGGCTGCTCCAAGCCCAGTGTCCAGCCTGGCCTTGGGCACACCAGGGATCCAGGGGCAGCCCCAGCTGCTGTGGGCAGCATTGAAATGAGAGGTCCCATTGTCCCTCCTGATGATCCCCCTCAGGGACAATCCATGGATCCAGCACCCACAGGTTTGGAGCCAATTCCATGCATTTCTCACTCTGAAGGAAAGCAAAACCTTCTCCTGAGGAGATGCTCAGTCTGTGTGGATCCACCAGGCTCTTCCTTGGAGCAGCTCGAAGGGAAAACACCCTGAACTCCATGGAAACTGCATTTGTTTTGGAAAACTCGGATTGCACCTCAGGGCTCAGCCCATTGAATGCTGGAGAAGCTCCATCCTCTGCAGGTCAGGAGTTCCCATGCTCGAGTTTCACTCCGTGCCTCCCCTGCGCTGTCTCCTGCTCCTCCAGCCTGGATTTCGTGTTGGAGAAGCTCCCTGGCCCCAGCTGAAGGATAATAATTGAATAACATGCAACATTACACTCCCAGGTTTCATTCATTTTCACACTCGCAGCATCTGTAAAATCTAAAATGAGGTCTCATCTCCAGGCTGTCATCCTGCCCAGCAACAACAAATTCCAGCGAGAAGGGAGGACATTGCAAATCCAAACCTGTGAATTACCTCAAACAATCTCATTCAGGATTTGATTCACATTTCAGGGCACAGCTCCCACAGTAAATTAATAAGATATAAGCTTGTAATATTTTCAATGGCTTGAGATGGCAGCATTTTTCATTTCAATTAGGGGGAAGAGCACAATTGGATTCCTCAGCCTTGGCTGGGAAGGAAACACGTTATTCCCTCGGGGCAGGGACCTCAGCAGCATCCAGGAACCTCCACATCCCTGGAATCTTCAAGGCAAGCCTTTAACTGGTTGCCAGTGGGAGCTGCTGGAAAGGATTTATTAAAATCCCTCCAAACCATCCCCAGCAGGGAGGGGGGATCACACCTGGCACTGCTCCTGATTTCCCAAAATTCCTCCCTGCAGGACCTGAGCAAAGTCGAGGAGCTGCCCTGAGAGGTCTCACTGGGGCCTCACCAGATTCCTCCCCAAAAATTTGGGGAGCTGCTCTGGGATAATTTTTGGCATCTGAGAGCGGTGGTGCAGCACCTCTAAGGGGCCAAAATCCAGGTGGAGAAAATATTGAGGTTACCTTGGGTGTAAAAGTAGCTTTTCTCAGCCCTGATCCTTCCTTTGGTTCTCACATCCCTCTGTGGCTGAATCCCAGCTGGATTTGGGGAGCAGCAGGGACAGTGAATGCCTTGTCCTTTTTTTCCCTTTTTATTTAGTTTATATGAGGTCCTTGGACCTGTGAGAAACCCTCTGGAATATTAGGAGCACAACAGGAAGGAACCAGCCATGGATGTAAAATAAAGAGCAGCTCAACTTTGCAATGATTTAGGCCATAAATGGTGCAATGAGAAGCTTTTAAAATTTGCAAAACAGAAAAAAAACCACCAGAGTTATCAAAAATCACTTCTCCAGTTCAAATTCAGTGCCTGGCAGTAGGAGTTCACAAACACAACATGAAATAAAGCCAAGCTTTAGGAGTTAAAACACTGGGCTAAGCCAGGCTCAAGGCTTAGACTGTGAATTTTTGCAGAGGACAAGTTCTGGCCTTGCACAGAGAGCAGCAAAAACAAATCCACAATTCACAGGAATGTGGGATTTCCTTCTTAAAGAAGAAAAAATCCACAAAAATCCAACCTGTGGGCTCAGGTGGGCCCATCCATGAATTTGATTCAAGCAGGCAAAGCAACAAACACCATGGTTTTGGATGTGCCAATCACAAAATTCCCTAAAAAACCATATTTTCGTGTGCCCAGAGCTCCTGGATTGGAGTTTCTGGATCCTTCCACAGCAATTTTGGGTCTGGAAGTGTCCCAAGCACTGGGACAGGGAGGGTCAGAAAGAATCCTGCTTCCCATTTGAGTTATTCCAACCACAAATCAGGGAAAATCTCTCTGTTTTCCATGTTTACCCACAGAAATCCACTCAAAACCAGATTAGGGAGTCAAAACTGGGACATTTCCCAAAAATGATTTGATTCAAATTTGATTCAAGCAGGGAAACCAACAAAAATCATGGTCTTGGACTTGCTGGTTGCAAAATTCCCTAAAAAGTCACATTTTCACGTGCCCAGAGCTCCTGGATTGGAGGGTCTGGATCCTTGCACAGCAATTTTGGGTCGATGGAGTGGCTGAATGGTGTCTCAGGAACAGGGGCAAAATGGACAAAATGTTAAACCTGAGCCTGCTCTTCCCATTTGAGTTATTCCAACCACGGATCAGGCACCAACCTCTCTCTTTTCCTTGTTTACCCACAGAAATCCACCCAAAAACAGATTAGGGAGTCAAAACTGGGGCATTTCCCAGGCAAATTTGATTCCATCAAGCAAACCAACGAACCCAAACTGGTTTTTGGTGGAAAAAAACGCCAGTTTCTGTTTGTGCCTGGGACAGTGACCACGAGGAGCAGAGATGTGGCTACTAAAGACCTCTCCAAAGGCACTGCTGGGGTATTTCCCATTTCCCCCAGTATTTCCCATTTTCCCCGGTATTTCCCATTTCCCGTGCCTCAGGGATGCTCTAGCACATTTTTTTTTTTTTCAGGAGCAGCTCAGCGGTGCAGCTAAAGCTCCCTCCAAACATCAAAGAGCTGGAAGAGTAAAACCCATCAGAATTTTCCTAATCAAAACCGCCCGTAATTGTCAAGCCAAGGCAGATAACAGAAGTCGGGCAATCTCTGAACCCCCAGCTTCACTCAGACTTAGCAATTAAGCACCGGCTGCTGCTCCGAGGAGCTGCGAGGCTGGAGGGGGGGGAAAGTCACAGCTCTCCAGCACCAATTAGCAGCTAATGAACATCAGCAATCCCCCTGGAGATGGGGGAGCTGGAAACAAAACCGGGTCCAAAATGCCACCCACGCTTTAAGCCGGCCTAAAGCCGCGCCTGTGCTGCGGGGGATGCTCCTGGAAAAGGAGAAAGGCTCGGAATTCCATGGAATTGGGTTGGAAGTGTTGCTTTTCCCAGGTCAGGGAGGCAGGGAGGGAGCCTGGAATAATTTCAGCAGCGCTGCCATTCCGTGTGAAATCAGAGCCTGAAAGGAAGTCAGTCAATTTAAACCCGCTCCTGAAGGGGAATAATTAAACACTCCAAAGATGTGGGAGAATTTTAAGCAGTCAGCAAGGATTTAAAGACAACATATCATTCCTAGCTGGAATAATAATAATAATAAAAAAAAGAGGGAATGTCAGCAGACGGTGCTGACTGAAGGGAGCCTCAGTCAGTCAAAGCAGGCTCACCTTGGCAGCCTGGGAGGGATGGAAGTGCTGCAGAAAATCTCAAAAACAGCGGTGCACAGCCTGAGAGGTGATGGGAGAGTGTCTGGGATAGGGGAATTTAAGCATAAGTCCAGAAAGGAGTGGAGGGAAGGGGAAAAGAGGGAGGGGGCAAAAAGGAGAAGGGGGAAAGAAAAGGGGAGAGAAAAAGGAGGAGAGGGAAAGAAAGTAAATGGGAAAGGAAAAAGGAAAAGGGGAGAGGAAAAAAAGGGGAGGGGTAAGGAGGGGAAAGGAAAAGGAGAAAGGTGAAAGAAAAAGGGAGAGGAGAGGAGAGGAGAGGAGAGGAGAGGAGAGGAGAGGAGAGGAGAGGAGAGAAGAGGAGAGGAGAGGAGAGGAGAGGAGAGGAGAGGAGAGGAGAGGAGAGGAGAGGAGAGGAGAGGGAGAGGAGAGGGAGAGGAGAGGAGAGGAGAGAGGGAGAGGGAGAGGAGAGGAGAGGAGAGAGGAGAGGAGAGGAGAGGAGAGGAGAGGAGAGGAGAGGAGAGGAGAGGAGAGGAGAGAGGAGAGGAGAGGAGAGGAGAGGAGAGGAGAGGAGAGGAGAGGAGAGGGAAAGGGAAAGGAATCCAGGGGAATTGGTGCCTGGTGCTGCAGGTGTGCCTGTGGCAGGCCTTGGTGACACTCGAAGTCCCAGGATCTGTGCAGGAACATCTCCAGCAGGACATTCCACGGAGGAGGCAGGAAAACTCTGTGGGGAAGCCGAGCAAGGAGGTTTCCAAGCCTAGGAAAACATCGGAGACTGCTGAGTGTGGCAGACTACAAAGGGAATTGCAGATCCATCCCGGGCTCCTGGACAAGAAAAGCACCAAAATCCTCATTTCTGGGTTTTTATGGATCAAGGGGAAAACAAGTCTCTGAGTACAGAGTGAAGGCACCTCTGAAGTGCCCTATCATCCAAAATTTTTATTGTCACAGAATCCCAGACTGAGCTGGGGTGGAAAAGACCTTAAAGCTCATCCAGTTCCACCCCTGCCATGGCAGGGACACCTTCCACTGCTCCAGCCCCAATGTCCAGCCTGGCCTTGGGCACTGCCTGGGATCCAGCCACAGCTGCTCTGGGCACCCTGTGCCAGCCCTGCCCACCCTCACAGGGGGAATTTTATCCCAATATCCAATCCCTCTCTTCCATCCCTTCCAGAGACTGCCCGATCACATCATCAGGCACATCCCTGGAGCAGAGGAATTTTTGCAGGGAAAGATGAGCCAAAGGTTCCTCGTGGCAATGAGAGTTAAATTGTCACCATCTCCTGTATTCCAAAGGATTTCCATGTGCAATATGGATTACAGGAAGGTGCCTCTGTGAGCATTACTCAGTGCAAGAGTTCAAAGAGTTCAATCTCACAACTCCTGTGAAGGAGAGATCCAAGACTCCAAAGATATTCAAAGCCTCATCTCAGCACAAGGCACCTGGAAAGAAGAACTCACAGCAAACAAGATTTATGTACACCGAGGAAATCAAAGCTCTGTGTAAGCTTTTTGGGAGGTAATTAATATATTTTGGCATTTGGGCACATCTGACACAGCAGAGAATGTGCTGGACTCTGGCAGAATCCAAAGGGCTGAGTGGAATGACCAGGAAAGAAACTCACCCTGCCCTGAGCTCCCCACCCCAAACAGGTGTTGACCTAAATAGAGATGAGGAAATGGCTGGAAATATCAAAGGTTTTGTGTTCAGGGAACTTCTGCTCTTTCCAAATCTCTCAAAACACAACAGAACTGTGAGAATTCTTGGGAAAGGCATGAAGGAAAGGAATTATGCAAATGTGCAGATGATGGAAACAAAGATCTGGTGGGAGGATGGGAGAAAGGAGCCTGAACTCTTCAAAAGTCCACGACTTTCCCTTCAGAGGGGTAAAAACAATCTCCTAGAAGATCACACACCCAAAAATAAACACATCAGATAGCTCTTGGTGATGGGGAAAGAACATCAAGCAGGAGCTAAAAAAAAAAATTTAAAAAATATCTCTAGGCATCCCCCATTTGCGAATGCCTTCAGAAAGAGCAGGGAAATGTTAGAAAAAGCAGCATTTTGTGGGCACTCTGAGGACACAGTGCAAGCCCCAGCAGCCCTCCCTGATTCTTCAAGGGCTTGGAAGTTTCCTGTTGCATTGCCACATCCTGACCCCACTGATCTGGCATCAAACCAAAGGAGGTGCCAGGCTGGGACATGACCAGTGGCAATTATTGGAATCACAGGGGTCAGCTCTTCCCAAAAAGCTCCACAAGGAATGGACTCACTCAGGAGAGGGATGAAGGATTCCCTTTTCTCCTGCTTTGCCTCCCAGAGCAGGAATTTTTCATGCAAGAGGAATCAGTGCAGGGCCCTCATCCCTTGGCAATTCCATCCCAGCCCTGCCACTGCTGCTGCTGCTTTGGTGCTCCCTCCATGATTTGGAGCAGCCTGGGATGGTCAGGACATGGAGAAAATTCAGTGGGAGCTCCTCAACACCCTGGATCCCTCTGGAGTTCTTGGGAGCTCGTGGCTGAGCTGAAATAGCACCAAATACCAAATATCCTCACCAGCCCCAGGAGAAACACTGAAAGCTGATCTCAAAATTGTAGAATCTTGGTTTAGACTGGAGAGAACCTCAAATCCCATCCAGTGCCACCCTTGCCATGGCAGGGACCCTCCCACTGTCCCAGGCTGCTCCAGCCCCAGTGTCCAGCCTGGCCTTGGGCACTGCCAGGGATCCAGGGGCAGCCCCAGCTGCTCTGGGCACCCTGTGCCAGCCCTGCCCACCCTGCCAGGGAACAATTCCTGCCCAATATCCCATCCAGCAGTGCCATTCCCTGTGTGCTGTCCCTCCATCCCCTGTAAATCATCTCTCTCCATGTTTCCTGCAGCTCCTTCAGCTCCTTTAAGGCCACCCTGAGCTCACCCCAAAGCTTCTCCTGTGCAGGTGAACAATCCCAGCTCTCCCAGCCTTTCCTCCCAGCAGAGCTGCTCCATCCCTCTGCTCATCCTGGAGCCTCCTCTGGCCTGGCTGCAGCAGCTCCAGCTCCTCCCTGTGCTGGGGCAGCTCTGCAGGTGGGTCTCACCTGAGCACAGGGACAGAATCCCCCTTCCCCTGCTGCCCACGGAGGGTTCTGGGCGCTGGGACAGCTCCAGCTCTACCCCACCACTCCCCACCCAGAGCTCCCCAGCCTTTGGGGACTGTCCCCTCCCTTCCAGGCCACAGCTGGCAGTGGAGTGGTTTCATTTCTGCAGGCGCTGGGGCTCAGAAATGGTAAATATTTTTGGCAGTGTCCACGGTTGCTATTGCCACGCACTCCGCTCCAATTTTTGTTCCTGTCTCCCACTCCAGCACCATCCAAATGCTGGTGGAAGGGGGTTAATTTCTTAATTTAGGAATCATTAGTGAGAGAAATTGCACTGCGCAGCTGTCTCAGGTCTTTAGGAAAATGCCTGGAGCAGCTGCAGATTTGTGATTCGACTTGACCAGCTCTGCTCTCATCCGTTTGACACCAACAGCAACAGTCATTTGGGGTCAATTAAATGTTTTCTTCTTTGTTTATCACCATAAGTCTTAATAACATATCTGGCAGCACGAGTCCATCTGAAGGGGAGGCCACCACATCCATAATGGATGGGAACTTGCAAATCACAAACAAGTGGATAAACACCCGAGGCCTGACGTTCCCAGCTGAATTCCTGCTCTCCCCAGTGCTTTGCTGGCTCACGGGGAGAGCAGCAGCCTTGGGTGCAGGGTCTGACGTCTGCAATGACTGCAAACACGGTTTTAATTGCTTTTCTGTGCCCCTGAGAAGGCAGCGCTGTCAGCACAAAACTGGGGGTGATTACACAGCAGAACTGAGGCTGCTGCTGCCGCCTGCCCATCCCTGCCCCACCAAATGCCAGGCAGGAGGGAGCCTGCACTGCGGCTTGTGCTGGAAAGCCTGGGATCCTGTGGAATTCAGGAGTTTGGAGGAGCTCAAAAACCCCCTCCTTGTTTGCAGGAGTTAATTCCCGTGTGGGTGCTGCTGCTGCCGTGCCCTGCAGCCAGCGTGGCTCTGCAGCACCGCTGCAATCTCTCCTTCATTGGCTTCTTTTTCATTTAATAACCCCACACTTGGCCTTCCCTCAGCACTGGCTGATCAAGATTTTGACGCCGTCTCCCTCAGCGTTCTCATTTGGAAGTTCAGGCTGGATGAAAGCTGGAAAATTGGCCAGGGATCGATGGCTCCACATCGGCTTGGCAGCCAGGAACCAGCAGAGCCTCGGGGGTCAATAGTGGGGCTGGGATGGGTCAATATCTTCATCAGGAGCAGACAGAGCCACCCCGAGCTGCTCTGGGGGCACCACGGGGTTAGAGAGGGTGATGGACACAGCTCTGTTCCTGGGGGAGCTGGAGGATGGGAGCGACAGGAATTCCACAGAATTCAACAAGGGCTGTGGATATTCCTCGTGCCTGGCACCATTCCAGACTGGGAATTACAGGCTGGTGGGGAAAACCGGCACAAAGTCATCCTGAATAATTCAAACCTTATCCTGCATGGGGGGAACGTGGCCAGGAGACTGCAGGGGGTCCCCATCCCCTCAGCAGCTCTGGGGGATTAGAGGGTGATGGACACAGCTCTGCTCCTGAGGGGTGTGGAGGAGCCTGAGGATGGGGTCGACAGGAATTCCACAAAAATTGTGGATTGTCCTCATGCCTGGCATCATTCCACACTGGGAATGACAGGCTGGCGCAGAAAATCAGCTCAAAGTCATCCTGAATAATTGAAATTCCATCCTATGTTGGGGGAAACACGGATGGAGATGGTCCTCATCCCCTCAGCAGCTTTGGGGGCATTATGGAATTAGACAAGGTGATGGACACAGCAAAAACAGGGAGCTCCACTCCTCAGGGACCTGGGGAGACCTGTGAATGGGGCCAACAGCAACTCCCCAAGAAGTTGTGGCACCATTCCAGGCTGGCAAAGCAGCCCCCAGCACCCTTGTCCTGAATAATTCAAACCTCATCCTGTGTGGGGGCAACAGGAGACTGTGAGGAATTCCCATTCCCAGTGCTGGGCAGGGTGCCACAATTTGGGCACCACCAGTTTTGGGACCCTCAGGTCAAGGGTGATATGGGAAAAGCAGGGATGAGACAAGAGAGACCACCAGGGTGCATGGGGTCTGTGGGTTCTGATCCATAGGGTGCAAACACTTATTTTTTTCCTACAACCTTTCATTTCCATGGGAAAAGGCCAGGAGACACCAGTCACTGTGGCCACCAATGGGCTCAGGGGTGACCCAACTGTGTCCTTGTCTTGGTTTGAAAGACAGGTGTTTGTTAAGAAAGGCAGGAGCCTCTCTTGAAATGGACAATGCAAACCCCCTCCTTCCCAATTATTATAATTTTGAAATTAAGGACCTCTCCGGCAAAGATAGGAATAACATTTCTTCACGGGGGAAAATTAAAAAAAAAAGAAATGCAGTATTACAAAGAACAAACCCAAAACCCTGCCAGAGTCAGAATCCAAGCTGACACCCGTCAGTCAGTCAGGGTGTTGGCACAGTCCCATTCCATGGTGGCTGCATCCTCCTGCAGTGGCAGATGTGGTTCAGCTGGAGCAGTGCTCCTGGAGAAGGTGCAGTTTCCTCTGAAGGTGCAGGGATGATGTGGAAAGGTCTGGCTTTCCTCTGGAATCCAGTGGAAAGAAGGTTCCTTGATGTTTCAAATCTCAGTTTTTATCCAGGTGGGAAAGGCTTGGCTCCTCCCCCTGGCTGGAGCATCTCCCATGGGATGATGGAATTTTATCAGTCATGCCCTGGGACTCACTGACCCAGCAGCAGATGATATCTTCCTGGAGGGAGGATGAGTTGTGGAAAACAGAAAGATGACTGCCCCATCTAGTTTTTTAACAGCTGGCCCATTAGCAGATAATATCTCTCACAGAGATAAAGATCACTGCCCCAGCTGGTTCTAAAGATGGTGACAGAATTCATACTTTTGGTCACATCCTGCTTTTGCAAGCCAAGGTAGTCCCTCACCTTCCTAAAGGACAAACAGGAGCAGGGAGACCTTGCCAGGGGGTCAGAGCAGCACTGCTGCACCTCAGAAGGTGCTGAGCCCCAGAGGAGCAGTGGGAATTCCCTCTGGAGCTTCCCAAGGCTTGGCTGGACACCACCGTGACCTGACCTGCTGCAAGCGCTCCGTTTGACCAGGACCTCCCCAGCAGCACCTCCACTACCCCTCAGTTCAGGTGGAAATTTCAGAGGTTTTCCATCATTATTGCAACACCCCTGCGGCCCCCCTGCTCACCCATCATCCCAGCTTTCAAAACCCAGCCAGCTTCCCCTCCTAATCCTCACCTAAGTGTCCTCCAGCCAGCCTTTCTGCCAGAAATTGGGATCGTAATGTGCTGTAATCACATAATTCCTGTCAGGAAAAGTAAACAGGGATGGCTGAGTGATTTCCAAACAACACACTAATGGCCAAAGTAGGGAAAAAAATCCTCCTGCTTCACTTCTCCTCAAATTTTTCTTGAGCCACTCTTTTGCTGTTCATATTTATTGTAGGTTTTCGCCTCATTTTTAGGTTTATTTACCCCGAGCTAATGAATAACACGGTGAACATATGCTATAAACCACCATTAAGATGAAATTTGGAGAAAAGAAAATTACTTTAGTGGCAGAGCTGAGAGGATGTGCAACCACTAAATGCCCAGTGCTGATATTTGAAGGCTTCTTAGGAGAGCTCTCTTGGGATTTCTCGGTCAAATAAAATGAGGTATTTTGTAGGAATTCTCCTTTCAAAGTTACTCATTTTTCTAACAGTCAGATGCAGATGCTGCTCTGAAAAAAAAAGAGTCAACTATGGACTTTTTCCATCTTGAAGGCTTTGAATCTCATTTTTCCTGATTATCACAGCTGTTCCAGGCAGCAGGGTGAGCAGTGCCAGCAGATGAGACCTTGTACACCAATTTTAGAGGGGGTTGGGGCCATCTTGCAGCAAACTCAAGCATGGAAATCTACAGACGTGGAAACCATTTGGGGAGAATTTCGTTTGTTCTTTCAGCACAAAAGTTGCTGGAAATTTGGGGTTTTCAGAGGAGCTGTGAGTGACTCTGTCAGAAGGAAGGGCCCCAAGAAGGCTTTTCCAAAGCACATCTGTCCAATGTTATTCCATTTTTCGTTAGGGACCTGGCTGCTGCCCTGTGGAGGATGCTCATTAAATGGGCTGGTTTCATGTGGAAGGAGCTGCAAACGTCTTGGAGGATGGGATTGGAGCCCAAAATAAGCCTGAAATGGATTATTTGTTGTTAAAATGACACTATCCAGCAGGATAAGGGGGAGTCTCCTCCATGATTGCATTCTCCAAAGGAAATGCTGGATTTTGGGAGGAGCTGGAGTCCATTCCAGCAAACATCTGCTGACTTCCAACAGACCTTGAGAACATGGTGGCCATAAAGGGGAAAAAAGCCCTTCAAGAAGCAGGCAGGGAAAGCTAATCAGGCTCCTAAACCTGCCAGCAGCAGCAACAACATCCCAACCCTGGCCCAGAATTCTGTAGGAATACAAAACACCACGGGCACAGGGCGAGCCAGGAACAGCTGGAGCCACCAATGTTAACTCTGGGATCAAAGGTGGAGCTGCCACAAACCCTTGGGAAGCAGCAGGAGGAGCTGCCAGGCACCTGTGGCACGGCTGGGAACTCGATCATCCTGGCAGGAACAGCTTTGGGAGGACAGCCGAGCTCAGCTTGGGCTCGTGGACGTGGAACATTTGGATCAAAGGCCTGGAAGGAGCCTCCAGACACAATTCCTGTGCCTCTCCCCACAAGTGCAGCACATCTGAGCACACACAGACCTTCCCTGAGCAAGCCAAAGGTGTTCCTTGTTTGGGGCAGTGAGGTCTGAGCTGGCCTCCAAATGACTTTTTTTTGTAGTTATTCCCTGCTTTTCCTGCTGGGGAGGAGCAGCCACATCTCCGAGGCTCTGCAAGGCCAGGCTGCCTTTATCTGGTGAATCCAGGATGGATTTTGATGTGATCTCACAAATTGCTGCTCATGATTCTAGAGCCACAGAATCAGTCACAGAGCAGCAGGCACCTCTTAAACTGAAATTCTGGTTTTTACTGGGAGAGGGGGAAGTCCCAAAAATCAGGATGTGATTGGGGTTTTCTTGAGTTTGCAGGTGGCAAAGTCCAGGCAGCTCAATGGGTTTGACAGCTACAGAGGAGCTGAAGGGAGGAACATGTTCCTTGGAGCACCCAATGATTACCCCGAGATTTAAAGGAGATGCCAGACTTAAACCCTCAGGTTTAAAGAACGTTGCAGACTTAACTCCTTGGGTTTAAAGGACATTCCAGGCTGGTTTTGCTCTCTGTCACCCCAAATCAATGGCACTTTTGCCCATGCCACTGGTACAAAAAGAAGGTTAAAGCAGCTCAGTGCAGGGAAAGCAGCTGACACTGCCCCAGAGGGGATCAAAGGCCCAGCCTGGGGGAGGTCCAGACTGGTCTCCAGGAAGGCAGGGACAGTACCATGAAGTTTTCAGGAACCTTCACTGCAGCACCTCCACCTGCTGAGGTGACAGGTTTGAAGCTGTCCCTTCCCAGTCTCCTTTCCACAAACAATTCCTGAGTTTGGGAGCTGTTTCCTTCCCTGCCCCAGGACATCCCTGTGCTCCCAGCCCCCTGCACTGCCCGCCTTCCTTCCTTCCCTCCTGGAATCCTTCTTTCCTGGAATCCTTCCTTCCTTGTGTTTCCATCCTTCCCTGGACAGCTCCTCTGGGTTTTGCCTCCCAGAGCCTTTCCCAGCCTTGCTGTGGCTCTGTTTATGGCAGCAGGGAGAGAACAAGTCCCTGGGAGCCCTTCTGTGCTCCCAGAGCTCCCAAACACCCCAACCCCAGCCAGCTCTGCAGCCCCTTTCTGCCCAGCTCTGATGGCTGTAGCACCAGCTCTTTGTGTTTCCAAGCTGATTTCTGCCAGCTTTGTTTCCTTGTCTTTTCCTCCAGCAATGCCACAAAGAGCTCTGGTTTCATTTCCTCCCTTTCATCCTGGCATTAGCTCTGCAAACAACCTCCTTGCTTCCTCCTCCTCCTCCTCCAAACTCTTTGTCTGGTAACCTTGCCTGTCTGGGACCAGCATTTTGTTTTCTCTGGTCGCAGCTGCTGCTTTGTTTGTTCATTAAAGTCACCCTGCTCTCTGCTGTGATCCCACAGCACTTTCTTCTTTGCCACCAGGGTCCTAAACTTAATGACAGGGGAGTTTTTTCTGGAGGCTAAACAGGAGACTCAGGAAAAGCCTCCAGCTCAAGAGGTGCTTGTACCTGGAGAGGCATCCAGGAGAGCAGGGCTGGCTGTTCTGGCAGCAATGAATGAGAAATAATTTCTTCTTTTTTTTTTTTTTTTTTTTTTTTTTTACTCTTGGTGATGTTCAATCAGTTTATTTTCAGAGCTGCTGCCCCAGCTGCACTTCTTACATCACTCCTCTGCTTTGCTCAAAGCATCTTGTGCTGCTCTTGAATCATGGAAGGGTTTGGGGTGGAAGGGACTTCAAAGTTTGTGTTGTTCCACCCCTGCCATGGCAGGGACAGCTTCCACCATCCCAGGCTGCTCCAGCCCCAGTGTCCAGCCTGGCCTTGGGCACTGCCAGGGATCCAGGGGCAGCCTCAGCTGCTGAGGCACCCTCAGGGCCTCCCCACCCTCCCAGAGAACAATTCCTTCCATATATCCCACCCAAACTCTGTCCTTTGGAGCCACTCCCTCTTGTCCTGTCCCTGAATTCCTGATGATCTCTGTGCTCGGTGGTTTTCAGCCTCCTGAGATCTGAGCTCAGGGCCCCAGTGCAATTCAGCCTTGGCAGCTCAGGGCTGCCCCTGCAGCCCCTGCAGAGCCCAGGCAATGCAGTTCCATGTTCTCTCCCCATCACTGCAGCCTCTGGTGCCATCCCCAGCTGCCCCTGCCCCAGCAGGAGCTGTCCTAGGATTTAAACTGAAGCTTGGCTGCACTGGGAGCTGTGTTAAACTCTTTATAACTCAGTAAATAAGCTGAGTTTGGTGTGGAATGTTGCCTCTGTGCTGTTTCATCTCCCTGCCCTTGCATGAAACCATCAGATAAATGAATTGCAGGCAGCTCTGGGAGATGCTCTGCTTATTCCTGCCTGGCCCTCTCCCTTTGGAACCCTTGGAAGGGTTCCAGGCAGGCTCTGAGCACAGCCTGAGTGAGGAAACACCACCCTGCAAAGTGCAACCCAAATTAAAATTCCAGGGATGGAGCAGCAGGAGCTGAAGTGCCCCTGGCATCCCCTTTTCCACAGCCAGGTCAGAGATCAGACCTCCAGCACAGCAGCATCCTTTCAGTTCACAGAGCTGTGAGTTCATCCCTTCTGATGTCCAGTGATTCCTGGGAGAAAGTTTCAGAGCCTTTGGAAACCCAAAAAGCCTCCTCATCTCTTAATTCCCCCCGTGCTCCATTCCCCAGGCCACTTCTCCCCGTGTTTCCAGCCCACTCCAGGCACCTGCTCCTGCTTTCCTGGCCCTGGATCCACCTGCTCCTGCTTTCCTGGCCCTGGATCCACCTGCTCCAGCTTTCCTGGCCCTGGATCCACCTGCTCCTGCTTTCCTGGCCCTGGATCCACCTGCTCCTGCTTTCCTGGCCCTGGATCCACCTGCTCCTGCTTTCCTGGCCCTGGATCCACCTGCTCCTGCTTTCCTGGCCCTGGATCCACCTGCTCCTGCTTTCCTGGCCCTGGATCCAGCTGCCTGTGCTGCTCCCCATCCCCAGCTCTCCCTGCTCACCCTGCACCGAGGGCTGCCCACACCAGTGCCACTTCCATTCCATGAGCTCTGAGATCAGGAACATTCCTGAGCTCCTCCTGGCAATCCCCAGCTGTCACAATATGGGGACATCTGTTTCTTCATGCAGAAAGCTGAATCTTTATCTAAATAACTCAAATTTGTAGGAATATCAGAAGGCACTTTGTTTGAATCTAAGTGGGCAGTAAAGCAGCAAAACTCAGCTCCTTGGCTGGCAATGGCTGGTGTTCATGTCCATAAACTTCTCTCTTTCTGGAGAGTTTATGTTTTTTCTTCATGGATTCTCACGGGATGGACTTCTTATTTTTGCAGGTGTGAACTGTTTTCTCACAAGACTAGATTGTTATGCAAACTGATTCTTATTCTTACAACTCTTTTCTCATGGGAGCTTAACAGGCTAGCTTAGTTAGAACAGCAAGGTCTAAGCTGTGTTTTACAAGGTCTTTCTTTGAAAAGGTTTTACCTCCATGCAGAGTTACCTCTGCTGACCCCACCCAGTGCCCTGGAATGCTCCTCCCATCCATACCCACCCCAAATCCATCCTCCAGGGGTGGCTGTGCCTGTTTTGGTGGCTCTCCATTTCCAGCAGCACCCAAGAGCTGAGGGGAGCCCCCAAATTGTGCCCTCGAGGTTCCCCCCTCTCCCTGCACCAAGAGATGCTCCCTGTCTACCCCTCAGCTGGTTTTGCTTCAGCATCCTCCCAATCCAAGGGGAAAAGTCCCTCTGTTCCCAAATACCATTTTTCTGGAGCCCACCAGCTGCAGCTCCTTCCTCCTAAACCCTCCCAGCTTCCAGCATGGTGGGGCAGGATCCTTAACAAGAAATTCCACTTTCTCCTTCACTCCTGCAAAGATTTCCAGCCACACCCTTTTCCCTCCTCACAGTCCCCAGGCTGCAAGGAGCCAGATGAGGAGACCCCACTAATCCATTCTCCTTCCTCACCCCAGGAAGGTGGGAAATCACAGAGGGAGAGGAATGGGAATCCTATTGGCACCTGGATGCTTTGGAAAAGGCACATTGAGATGGGGCAGCCACCCTGAGTAAATCCCATGGGATGGTGATGTGGATATTCAGGGAGAAATGTTGAGCAACACAATTTGGAGTGTGGGATCTCCAGGCCAGCCCTGGAGAAGCTTCAGAGAGCTCAGATTTTCTGGGAATGCTGGGAACTGTGGGAACAAAGCTGCTCTGGATCCCACCTGCACCAGGCTCAGAGTCAAAAACCACTGGTGCAGCATCCTCCAAAACAACACCCTCCCAAAAAACTGGCTTTTGCTAGAACCCAAACTGCTGCTCGTTAGTAGAGCCTGCTAATTTTGAGCCTCCCCTCTCCATCCCAGCTTTCCTCCCTTTCCAGCAGGTATCCAGGGTGGCTCAGTGCCATGGTGGCTGTCACCCTGTCACCTGGGGGTGCTTCCCCCCAGCTCCAGCCCAGCAGCAGCAGAGCTCCTCTCTGCTCTCCCCCTGCCTTTCCCTGGGTATGTGCTGCTGGAATTTTAAACAGATTATGTAAGTGGCTCTCGTTTAATCCAGCTGAACTCTCCTCTCCTCACAGCAGCGAGATCAAAGCAGCTGCTGGGAGATGAGCAGGGTGCAGCAGGGCTCTCCCCGTGCATCTGGCCTGCAGTGGGTGACGAGGAGGGGACACTTGCCAGGCCACCACACTTCACCAGCTGCTTTTGAAAACCCTCCACAGCAAAGCTTTCTACGATTTCCTCGAGGCCTTCCCTTTGTTCCTCTGCATCCCAGAGATGCAGGACATGCCCCTGGACGTGGAAGTTCCTCAAAGAGAGAGCAGCCCTCTCTCTCTCTGTGTCTCCCCCTGCAATTTATAGAGTTTACCTTTTTCATTCCTTCTCCTGAAGGCTGACATTTAAAAATGTGTAATTGTGTTTATCCCTGGCAAGCTGTGAATGGCTCCCCGGGCTGGCCGTGCTTCCTGCGCCGCTGGATAAATTACACTGACAAGCCCTTATTACAAAGGGAAAAATAAGTTAATGGAAAAGCAAAGCAGAAAGAGATGCATAAAAATCCCCGAGTGGCCGAGTCAGCAGAATTGCCCCCACGTGAGAGTCATTGCCAGGGTTTAATTAAACAGAGATCGATCGTGGGGCTGAGGGGGAGCTGGGGGGGGGGCACGTGCAGGCCAGGAATTGGCACTTTTGGGCTGGATTTATTTTTTTGATAGCCAGGAGTTATTGATATTTCACTGAAGGCTGCCCTGGCAGTGTGGCTCGGGGAGGGAGAGGTGCTCCCAGGCTTCCTGCTTTCCTTCCATCTCACCCCAAGGATGGCAGGCAGTGAGCTGGAATGCCTGGCTGCCCCTCGGGAGGAGTTTGGGTGCTGCAGAAAAGCTCTGGGAACTGCAGAGGCTGGAAATGCACCTGGCTCAAGGTGTGAGCTGCAAATTCACACAGCAGCACCAGGAAATAGGAATCACCTTCCCAAAACAGACCAGGATGCCTGGAGAGGCTGAGCTGGAGCAGAGAGCAGGCAGAGCAAAAGGAATAAAATCGGGATTTATTGAAAGGATCCACCTTGGGCAGTGCAAGAGCCCGGCCAGGGCTGCCCCCAAATCAAATCCCAGATGGATCCTGGTCACGAGTTTTACACTTTTATAAGTTTTGGTTCATCTCCACATTGGGGTCAATTATCCAAGCACAGCCCCAGGCTATGGAGTCTCAGCCCCTGCCTTGCCCCCTTTCCCTCGCTGCTGTTTCTGATTTTTGGGTACCAGTTGTCCTTGATTCTCTGGCTAGAAAGGAATTGTTTTGTTCAACTGCCCTGTGAAGAGAACTCACTGACACTCAATATGCATTTTCAGAGTTACACACTAAGCAGCAGAGATTCTGAAAATAGAAAAGCTAAAACCCAAGGCATCACCAGGATCCCAGACAGCAGATGGGGAATGGGAAATGGGGATCACCTTCCCCAAACAGCCCAGGGTGCTTCAGGAAAAGGAACTTCCACTTGGAGGAGCCACCCTGAGCCACTCCCGAGGGATGGTGAAGTGGATATTCCAGGAGAAATCTTGACCAGCACAATTTGAGGGGTGGGATCTCCAGGCCAGCCCTGGAGGGGCTTCAGGGAGCTCAGATTTTCTGGGAATGCTGAGAACTGCAGGAGCAAAGCTGCTCTGCATCCTGCAGCCCATCCCTGCTGATGGTTCCATGGGGGCACAGAGCTGGGTTCGAGCTCTGAAAGGACCCCAAAATCCTGCAGGATCCCTGTGGGATCCAGGCTTGGGGGCAGGGAAAACTGGCTGGCTCTGCCTGAACTCCCTAACCCAGATCCTAAGGAAGAGCTGCTGGCTGTGGGGTTGGGAATTGCCTGTCCATGGCACATCTGGGTCTGTCCTGCTGTCTGTCTGACCAGCTGTGTATCCCTGTTTTTCCATGGCCTCTGGGACAAAATGTCAGCCACCAGCCAATGCTGGAGGAGAATCACTGCTGGCAATCCAAAGCAGGTCCTGAAAAAAGCACAAAATGGCCGGGCAGAGGTGGGAATGCTCGGCTGGAAACCCCAACAGGAGCTGGGAATGTTTTCCTGGTTTCCTCCTGGGACACAGAGCCCCTTCCCCTGCCCCTGCTATTCCCACAGGAACCACAGGCACACTGACAGCCCCAAAACATTTTGGGAAGCATCGAGTGAAGCTGTGCAGACTGAGCTCACATCTCCAGATCAACTGGAATTCAACCATCTTGGGAGCAGAGCAGGAAGTTTCCAGCTGCTGGAAATTCCACACAGCTCCTTTCATTTCCACACATTTTTCCTGCCTAATTGGAGTGAGGCAGAGCTCAGGAAGGAGCTGGACATGAGCACTCCATGACTCATTCCTGGGGGAGGGAGGGATGCAGGGATTGCTCCCTGGTGTTCCAGTTGCACCAGTCTGCTCTTACTGGGTGTTGAAGGAGGAACCTGTTGTCTCCAGGCACCCACAGATATCATTTGGGCACATGGGATGAGAATATTCCTTTTTTTTTCTGTTTCAGGTGTAGCTGTGCTGCTTTTCCACACCTCCCCCTCAGCAGCAGCATCCAGGCTGGACTCCTGTAAATGTTAGCTGAGACTCAATGGAAAGGAAATAAAACTCCCAAACAAAACCAGAGGAATAATTCCTATTTCTGTGCCGTTTTCAGATCAGTCCCACAGCCCAAACATCTCCCAGCTAATGAGTGAAAATCCCTTTTCCTTGCAGCCTGGACACCAATCAATACTCCACAAGCAATTTCCAGGGCTCAGCTCGCTCATTAAAGCCCCAAAATTCCCCTTCCTTGGGAAGTGGGTGGCACAGTCAGTCACAAAGAGCTCAGCAGGATGCTGCCTGTACCTGCTGCAAGCCTGGCTGGAAAGCAGGAATCATCCAGAATAAAAGCTGGTTTCCCAGCCTAGGGATGAATCCTGAATCCCTGAAGCTGGAGAGGCTTCAGGAGAGCAGCAGGTCCTGGCATTGCCACCCTCCTGCTCCAGGAAGTGATGGAGAGCTCATCCTGATCCCAGGAGTTCCCAAAATTTGCTTTTCCGTGATGCTGGCAGGTTTGCTCCATGTTTTGGATGTGACCAGAGGGGCTCCAGCATCATCCACCCATCCAGCTGCCATCCCTGCAGGAATTCTGGCCCCTTCTTCGCCCAGGAGGAGGCACCAGGCTGGAGCAGGAGCCTGAATCTCCCTCAGGGACGGTGGCTGGGCTTTTCCAGTAAGGAAATTCCTTTCTTTTAAAGTTGCTTTTTTTAATTACTCTGGGATACATCCAAAAATACGAGTGCCACAAGCCTTTGAAGTTCAGAGACCAGAGCAGGTGCCATAATCCCCTTATCCTAATCCTGATGGCCAAGATACGCTGGCTGCCCTTTCTCCCAGTCAAGGTTTAAAATCCAGAGTCGTTCTCTGCTTGCCTGGGATGGGATTTGGGATCCAGCTGACCTCCGTGGTGCTCATGGACACCTTGCTTGGCTGGGGCTTGTTTTTATCTCCTTAAAATCTCGTGGGAGCACCCAGGAGGGCAGTGGGTGTTTTTCCAGTGGAGAAACACTCGATCCATCCCTGGAAATGGCCAGAGCTGCATCCTGGGGCATGTGGGGTTACCAGTGTAGTAAATACAAAGCCAGAAGTTGTAAGTTAAGAAGTTATAAACAGTTAACAGTCAAATCATTGTTGCAACCATTAAAGATAATGTTCTAAGAGTTGTTGGATTACCTATTGTACCCAGAATATATGTTCTATACCCCTCAATTCCTCTGCAGTTCTGCACTCCCTGATGGCTCCCAGTTCCTACTCCCGCCCCTCTCCCTCATCCCTCCCGCCTTTCCCCTGCCCCATTTCCGGCCGCCTGCTGCTGCTCTCTGCCCGGCAGGAGACTCCGCCCCAATATGCAAACCACAGATATTCCCAAAGGGACACCTCCATGGTGGAAGTCCCGACCGAACATAAGCATCAAGAAAATAAGTGAACCACACCAAGTACTGGAAAGTTACTGACCGCAGGTCACTAAGAACATCCTAAGCTACTGGGAAAAGACCTCACCAAAATAGCCACCTCCTAGAAAGTGGTGCACAGTAATGACATCCCTGGACCAAGAAGGGTGGCATTGAGTACTTGGTATATGCAAACATTGGGGTTTCTTATCCTGTCTGTGAGGATGGAGAGGGAACCACCTCTTCACCTCAAGACTGGCTCCAGAACAGCAGTGGGCAGCAGCCTTTCTGTATCCCATTTTAATAAAGAGCTGAATTTTGATAAAGGTTTGACCCTGCTCATTTATTACACCGGGACCCTTTTGCTCTGGGAGTGGCCAGGAGAACATTGGGAGCAGGAAGGAAGGATTAAAGGAAGGAAGGATTCCAGGAAGGATTCCAGGAAGGAAGGAAGGATTCCAGGAAGGATTCCAGGAAGGAAGGAAGGAAGGACTCCAGGAAGGAAGGATTCCAGGAAGGAAGGAGGGATTCCAGGAAGGAAGGATTCCAGGAAGGAAGGAAGGAAGGACTCCAGGAAGGAAGGATTCCAGGAAGGAAGGAAGGAAGGACTCCAGGAAGGAAGGATTCCAGGAAGGAAGGAAGGAAGGATTCCCGGAAGGAAGGAAGGATTCCAGGAAGGAAGGAAGGAAGGAAGGAATTCCTCTTCCACAAACAACAGGAAGGATCGCCTAAAGCAGAACAAACAAAGAGCTGAGGGAAGCACATGGAAAAGCTGCAGGGATGGGGATTTGTCAGAGGGGTCTGGGGGCTTCTCCAAGGGCAGGAAGAAAACCAGGAATAATCAGGAAGCTCAAGGCAGCCAAAGCAAAGCTTTGTACAGAGGAAGCAACAAAGGGATGGGTTGCCCATGAGGTGAGGTCCCCATCCCTGGAGGTGTTTAAGGAAAGCCTGGATATGCCACTCAGTGCCATGGTTTAGCTGAGAAGGTTGCGTGGGGTCAGAGGTTGGACTTGATGATCTCAGAGGTCTTTTCCAACCTGGTTAATTCTGTGACTGTGTGGTTGGAAACAGGCTCAGGAGGTCTGGAGGCCTCAGTCCCCTGCCACAGCAGAGCTCAGCTCCATTCCCAGCAATGCTTTCCATCTGAAACAAGCTCCCCCAGAAACACCTGGCTCTGCTGCAAGTTCCAGTCTGGCAAGAGCTGCCAAAAGTCGAGGCTGGATGGGAGCTAAGCACTTCCATCAAGTTCCATAATTGCAGGGTGGTGAATGAGCTGGGAAATAAAGTCAATTGTGGGGTAACAAATGAAGTATTCACTGCAAGAGAGGTGTGCAAGCTTTCACAGCTCACAAAATGTCTTCTCTCCCTCTTTTTTGTTCCCTTTCTTTCCCCCAAATTAAATTTTCCTTGAAATCAATGTATTCCCATGGAAATTGTTTATTACAACAGAGTGCCATTGAAATGCCATTTTCTGCTGGCAATGCTCTGTTGGTTTGTTATTGACACGCTTCAGTTGCTGCTCCCGTGCCAGCAAACAGCACCCAGGGCACGTTCCCCTCATCCTGCACTGGCATTTGTGTCCCCACAGCTCCAGGGGCTGGAATCCAGCCTGCAGGGATTTCTCTGGAATGTCTTGATGCACCCTGGGTGGAGAAGACCCCCTCCATAATTCCTCTGCTTCATCCTCATTCCCATGAGGAATCATGTGCTGTCCCAGGCTCTTCCCACCCTGGAGCCCAGGAGGGACACAAGGGCTCAATCCATGCCCTGAGTGCAGGAGGGGCTCCAGAGCTCCTGAATTCCTTCTCCAGGCACAGGAATCCCATTGAACTCCCATCTCCTGCTCCTCTGGCCGTGGATTTGCATCTTCTGCCTTTGCATGGCAGCCAGGAGATTTCCCAGGCTCCAGAGATCCCACAAAGTTGTCACCAGACTGGTTTATAGCCAGACTGGCTGGGTTTGTCCCAAAATTCCTGTGGGAATCCCACGCTGGGCTCTGCAGATCACAGCTCCAGGCAGCTGCTCCCTGTGGTTTTTAACCCAGCACACCTGGATAAACACCCCAGCTCCTTGGAGGGGATCACAGCACTCCCAGCTCCAGCAGGAAGCCCTGGAACCACTGGAATAGTTGTGCAGGGAGAAAACATCTCCAGTGTGTCCTGTCAGTGGCTGGGAGGAACTGGGGCAGCAAGAGGGACAGAGGAGGGACATTGTTCCTCAGGGAAGAGGAAATGGATTTAACCAGAAAATGTGAGATTTAGATGGGATATTGGGATGGAATTCCTCTCTGGCACAGGTTCCCAGAGCAGCTGTGGCTGCCCCTGGATCCCTGGCAGGGGATGAAAAAGCCAGGTTGGAGCATCCTGGGACAGTGGGAGGTGTTGGAATGGGATGAACTTTGAGGTGTCTTCCAACCCAAACCATCCTGTGATTCCATAAAACACCTGATGGACAAATTGTCCCTCAGAGGGACACCCACAGGCTGGAGCAATGGGCTGGTGGGAGCTTTGTGTTCCCAGTGCTCCCAGTGCTCATTCCCGGTGACAGGAGGCAGCAGGCACACACAGAAATTCAGGAATTTTCTCTCCTGTGAGAAGATTTTATTGGGAAGGGCACTTGGAGTTCCAAGAGAGGTTATGATGTTCCCATCTTTGGAGATTCCCAAACTCCCCCTGGAAGTGGGAAACCTGCTCCAGGTGACTCTGCCCATGCAGGGCTTGGAGCGGGTGATCTCCAGAGGTCCCCTCCAAGCTCAGCTGCTCTGGGATTTGGGAATATTTGGTTCCTCAGCCTCTGTTTGTGGCTGCTCTCCCCAGGCCCTGATGGGACAAAAGCTTTTCCCAACTTCCCTGTGCTTGGGAATTTCTCTGGTACCATCTCAGTGCTCCTTGTACAGAGCTGGAGGGAATTTGGGGTGAGGACATGGATTTGTTTTCCTGGATCAGGTGGGGCTGACCTTGCCCTCCCACCTGAGCAGGATCTTCCCTCTCCAGGTGTTTTCTGGCTTTGCTGTGGAAGCATCCAAGGGAGTGGAATAAAACCTCTTCTTTCCACACAGATCCTTAAAGCAGAGCTCTCAGTTCCTTCCCAAATCAGGCTGATGTCCATTCTGGCAGCAAATTTAATCTCCTGAAATGCTCCTGAGAGGCTGCAGGAGCCACCCTGCCCTTCCCCTCAGCCAGGAATCAGGAGTGAGTTGTTTATTCCCTGCAGGATTTATTCTGGAAGTGCAATCCCTGTTTTTCCTGGGAAGTGCTGCCAATGCTGAGCTGTCCCAGCCTTGGGATTCAGCTGCCATCCCTAAATCCTGCAGGAACCTGCCCAGGCTCCTCTGACCACACCACAGCCACCAAGATCCAGCCCTGGGGGATTCATTCCCACACAGGGAAGGATTTTTACCCTCTTCAAATGGTCCAAGCCAATTTTTCCTCCCCTTTTCCCATATTTCTGCTCAATTCTCTGCTGCAGCAGCTCTTTTCCTTGGTAGATGAAGGGTACTTGGAGTTTGTCCTCCCAACAAACTGAGCAACCTTAGGCCAATTAAAAGCAGCTCTTTTCCATGCAGATACACTCGGCTTCAGTTTTATTTTCAGGCTTGGCAGTTCATTAATAGCAGAGAAAAATATCCCACAACCAAAGAATCAACAGCACTCAGCGAGGATGCTGGGATGGGGCAGGAAAAGGGGATAAAATCAGGCAGCACTGAAAAAAATAAATCCAGGAACCACAGAAATGCAGCTTTCCCTGGCAGGCAACTCAGCAAACTCTTTCTTGGGGTAATTTCTCTCCTCATGGAATATTTGCAGTGGGTTTTTTGCATGGTTAATCACTCATGCCCAACAATTTCTGGGTGTTCTTATCCCACTGTTTGCCTCAGGAGCTGGGAATCCAGGACTTCCAGCTCCCTTTGTGCATCCCTGGGCAGAGAAACAGGCTCAGGTCCTTACCTGAGGGCCAGGAACAAAAAGGAGTCCAAAGAAAAAGATTCCAGTGGGGAATGACTGGTTTTTATTTAACACATTGCTTTTTCAAATATAGGCTCCAGCTTACTTAAGGCAAAGTTCAAGTTAATATTGATATTTGAAGGAAGCAGCACTTTCATATTAATCAGCCACTATTAAATGTCTGTTAGGAGACAAAGCTCGTGGGCTCAGGCTCCAGACACGTTTTCAAATGGTTCAGGCTCACTTTGATCCTCCTTAATGACAGAGAGCAATTAGAAAATGGGTTCAGAAACTCTTTTCCATGCACAGTTTACACGGGTGAAATGTTTTATTTTATTTTTTGTCATGTTGTCAGATAATATCTCTGGGAATCCAGAAATGCCCTCCTTGGTTTATCCTGCTCAGAAGTGTCAGGTTTGGAGGTGAAATGGTGGCAAAAGTGTGAGGGGCTTGCTCCCCTGCAGGATTTTTGGGGGAGCAGATTTGGGGCTGAACATCTGTGCTGGATTTTGGGAGTGCCACATTTGGGGCTGGATATCTGTGCTGAATTTTGAGGGGTGCCACATTTGGGCATCCTTGCAGGATTTTGGTGTTAAAGATTTGGGGCTGGACATCTGTGAAGGATTTTGGGGGGTGTCACATTTGGGGCTGGACATCCCTGCAGGATTTTTGGAGTGCAATATTTGAGGCTGGAAATCTGTGCTGGATTTTGGGGGAGCAGATTTGAGGCTGGACATCCCTGCAGGATTTTGGAGGGTGCCAGATTTGGGGCTGAAAATCCTTGCAGGATTTTGGAGTTGAAGATTTGGGGCTGAACATTTGTGCAGGATTTTGGGGATGTCACATTTGGGGCTGGATATTCATGCAGCATTTTGGGGGAGCAGATTTGAGGCTGGACATCTGTGCTGGATTTTGGGGGGTGAAGATTTGGGGCTGGATATCCCTGCAGGATTTTGGGGGAGCAGATTTGGGGCTGGACATCTGTGAAGGATTTTGGGGGGTGTCACATTTGGGGCTGGATATCCATGCAGGATTTTGGGAGTGCAATATTTGGGGCTGGACATCTGTGCTGGATTTTGGGGGAGCAGATTTGAGGCTGGACATCCCTGCAGGATTTTGGGGGAGCAGATTTGAGGCTGGACATCCCTGAAGGATTTTGGGGGTTGAAGATTTGGGGCTGGAAATCCTTGCAGGATTTTCGTGTTGAAGATTTGGGGCTGGACATCGGTGAAGGATTTTGGGGGTTGAAGATTTGGTGCTGGGCATCTCTGCAGGATTTTTGGGGGGGAAGATTTAGGGCTGGACATCTGTGAAGGATTTTCGGGGGTGCCAGATTTGGGGCTGGACATCTGTGCTGGATTTGGGGGTTAAGATTTGGGGCTGCACATCAGTGAAGGATTTTGGGGGAATGCCACATTTGGGTCTGGATATCTGTGCTGGATTTTGGGGGTGCCACATTCGGGGCTGGATATCCGGGCAAGATTTTGGGGTTGAAGATTTGGGGCTGGACATCTCTGAAGGATTTTTGGGGGTGTCACATTTGGACTGGACATCTTTGCAGGATTTTAGGGGGGCGTGAAGATTTGGGGCTGGATATCTGTGCAGGATTTGGGGGATGAAGATTTGGGGCTGGATATCTGTGCAGAATTTTGGGGGTGAAGATTTGGGGCTGGATATCTGTGCAGGATTTTGGGGTTGAAGATTTGGGGCTGGATATCTGTGCAGGATTTTGGGGGTCTCTCTCCTCCCCAGCAGGAGACAGGAACAGCCACTCTTAGAGCATCTCATTTCTGGCAGGTACATCCTAAAACCACACAAAACAGGGCTGGAAATATCCCAGGAAGCCACAGAACCCAATTTTCCCCTTTTCCCTCTCCCACACCTCCAGCTCCACCTCTCCTGCCTGGCAAGAGGGGAGCTGGGCTGGTGGCAACTCTTGGGGAGCAGCTGGAAAATGTGAAAACAGGAGGAAATTTTGTGGGGCTGATCACACTGAGCCCTTCTGTGCCTGTGCTGTTGAGCCCTTCCCAATTTTCCCTCTTTGAAAGCAGGAATGTTTCATTCTGCTCCATCTTGGCATCTTTTTAGTCTCAGGTTTGCTACTGGCTCATTAGGGAGCAGCTAACGAGCTTTCTCTGCCCACAGTGGATGGGTGCAAAATCCCTGACAAATCTCTTGTTTTTCCCGGTATTTCCCAAGGTCTGGGTTGAAATTGGTGTGAACAGAAGAGAAGAGATAGAGGATTTAAATACAAATAAAGGCTCTTTGCTGAGGAGATGTCAGGGACATCTCCACACCCCTCCAAGGGAAATTCCAGAGGTGAAAATGGTCCAGATCCACAAACAGAACTCTCCCGTCCTGAAAATCCACCTGGTGCAGCTACATCTGCTGAAAGGACAGGAATTAAAATCCAGGGAGCCCAAATTCCGTCCACACCGAGGCGCCTGAATGAGAAATTTGGTTTGTAAAAATAGGAAGTGAACCAGGGGCTCCCAGTGTTCCTGTGCAGCCTCACAGGCACAAAAACTGCTCCTTTCAGCTGGCCAAATGAGCAGAGTGAAGGGAAAATTATGGTCATTAAACCCCTCTTTTACCTGAAATGCAACCTTTTATTTAGATAACAAAGACATTTTTGCATTTGATGGGCACTTTCAAGTGCAGCAGTTGGAACAGTGACATCAAGAGCACAATCCTAGTGTGAAAAATCAAAATGTAGAAGCAACTCTGAGGTCCTCCGTGCCCCTCCCCGTTGAATTAATTTAAAACCAGCTCTAATCAATCTGGACCTGACTCAGCTGCCTCTCCCAGGACTCTGTGATGGCACAGCTGGGCTGAGAGCTCCATGCTCAAATTCCACAGACAGAAGAAGGAGATGGGTTGGAAAAATCCAACGTGGCATTTGTCAGAGGGGCCCTCTGGCCTCACCTGCTGCACCAGCAAACGAGGCCCCTGCCAGGTGCAGAATTGCAAATCCCACTTTTTGTGTTCCCATCTAAAAAAAGGGGGGGCTCTGGGAATGCTTCTGAAGCAATTTTGGTTCACAGCTGCTCTGCTTTGCTTCTCTTTGGGTGGGAAGGACACAAGATTGCAGAATTCACAATTCCAGTGTTTAAAGACAGGGGGATTGGAGGGGCTGAGAAAAATGCTGCAACCTCCTTGTCCTGGTTTGAAGGACAGGTGTCTGCCAATAAAGGCAGGAGCTTCTCCTTGAAATGGAGAATGGAAACCCCCTCCCTCCAAATTATTCTCATTTTGAAATTAAGGAGTCTCAGGCAAAGAGATGGGAATAGGAATAACAGTTCTGTACTAGGAAAATTAAAATAGAAACACAGCATTACAAAGAACAATCCCAAACCCTGCCAGAGTCAGAATCCAAGCTGACACCCGTCAGTCAGTCAGGGTGTTGGCACAGTCCCATTCCATGGTGGCTGCATCCTCCTGCAGTGGCAGATGTGGCTCAGCTGGAGCAGTGCTCCTGGAGAAGGGGCAGTTTCCTCTGAAGGTGCAGGGATGATGTGGAAAGGTCTGGCTTTCCTCTGGAATCCAGTGGGAAGAAGGTATCTTGTACAAAATCTCAGTTTTTATCTGGGTAGGAAATGTTTGGCTCCTCCCCTGGCTGGAGCATCTCCCATGGGATGATGGAATTTTATCAGCCATGCCCTGGGACTCAATGGCCATGAACAGGAGATCTCTCCTGGAGGGAGGATGGGCTGTGGGAAAGATAAAGCTGGTTTAAAGCTGCCCATGAGCAGATAATGTGTGCCAGGAGATCAGGGGCACTGCCCCACCCAGCTCCAACAGATGGGGACAGAATTCACATTGCTGGCCACATCCTGTATTGCAACCCAAGACACTCCTCAAAGCCTGCAAGATGAAGGGAAGCAACAGCCAATGACCCACACAGGTCCTTTTGTCCATGGGGTTTGCTCTCCAAGGCTGTGTGTCCCAAATTTCACATCCCAGATTGTTTGTGGGCTTTGCAGCCCTCCAGGTCCAATGGGACAATGCTGGGAGCCCTCTCCACCTGCAAACCCAAACATTCCTGGCCATTTTCCCTGCTTTTATGCCCTCTGCTCCTTCCCAGGCTGGGAACTGTGGGATTCTGATGAAGGTCACTGAGCTGGGGACACACTCTGGGATTCACCAAGGGATGAGTTTGTACCTTAGCCTGAAGTCCTCACCTGAGTTTTTAAGATAAGAGGAACCCAATCATTAGGAATTCTCAGGTCAGCCTTCAAAAGCAGCATCCCAGATGCCCAAATAAAAGCATAAAATGGATCTTGCTGTTTCTTGTGCCACTCAGAGATGTCCAAGGGACAGCAAACAGCCTCCAGCTGGGCCAGGGGAAGATTGGGTCGGACAGCAGCAGGGATTTCTCCATGGAAAGGGTGCTCAGGGATTGGAACTGTCCAGGGAGGTTTGGAGTGCCCAGGGAATTCCTGGAGGTGGCACTGAGTGCTCTGGGCTGGGGACAAGGTGGGCATGGGGCACAGCTGGGACTGGATGATCCTGGAGTCTTTTCCCACCTCAGTGACCCCCTGATTTTTGTGTGCACAATTATCAGTAGCACAAATCCATCTTTGCAGGATGCTGCATCCTTGAGAAGGTCTGGCAGGGGATGCACCTGCAGGGAATTCAGAATTGCAGCAGGACTTGCAAAGATCACCAGGGCTGTGCCAGCACTGCAAGTGCTCCTCTCCACAACAGAGGAGGCTGGGGAGGGATTTCTGCAGGCTGGAATTGCTCAGCTCCAGTGCAGGGAGGGACAAAAGGCTCTGGGAGCTGGGCCTGGCCCCTGGATGGTTCTGGGACCAGGGGACAGGCAGGTGCTGAGCTCTGCAGCCATCCCAAAAGGAATCAGGAAAAATTTCCCTGAGCATTTTTTTCTCTCCATCTGAGCCCAGACAGGACCAAGCCCAAGCCCTTAGGAGCACTAAATCTGCCTCAGAGTTTTTTCCCTCAGGCAGGACCAACCCCAAAGTAGGAGCTTCACTTTGGGGAGGTGTCCTGCAGGAAGGAAAGCTTTAGAGACAGGTCCTTGCCAGCAGCACGGGGTTAGCCCAGCTCTGATCCTGCAGGAATGGGGGACAGAACCCTCTGGGAATGTGTTTGACACAAAAAAAACCCCTGTGATGTTTTCAACCACCAGCAGCAGGGAGAGGAAGGGCTCCCAGGTGACACTTAGCCCCTCATGCCCTGTCACTGTCTGAGGGTCTCTTCAGGCGTGAGACCTCCTCGGATGGACATGCAGGTGCTTTGGGATTCGGGGTTTTCTGAGGCCGCCAGAGAGAGACTGCAGGAGACGATCTTCTGTTGTTTCTCATGGCTGTTTATTGTATCTTATCTACAAAGTGTCCCAGCCAGGCTGACCGAGGTCCCTCAGCAAGGCCACCATGACCAAATGCCTGCCTGGGAGAGGCAGGACCTATCTTTTATACTCTAGACTACGTCTTCAATATTTCCAATCACTTTCCAATACAGCACAACCTTATTACAATGTCCAGTTTTGTCCCCATCCAATCTGTGGCTGCCAGCACGTCATCCAACATGGATGGCACAGAGAAGAAGAAGGAAGTGGCACACCACGCCCCAAATCCTCCATGCTGGCCACATGGCCCTTATCATAAACAATCCAAAAATCTACTTATTCTACATTCTAATACTCTAATTTACACTTTACTTATTTTTGTGACTGGTAATTCTTCCTGCAATGTTGGCAGATTTTCCCAAGGGGTTAAATTCAGCCTCTGAGACACCTGGGTCTCATTCTGGGGTCTCTGAGAGGCTGCCAGGGGGGTTTTGAGACCCCCAGGGAAGCCAGGGGAACGCCCTGGACTCCCACAATGCCCAGAGCTTTGCCTTTCACCAAAAGGTTTTGGGGAGCTGGAAGTGCCACTTTGCCCCCACTGGCACTCCCTGGAGCTGTGGGAATGGGAATGAGACCCCAAGGCTGTGCTGTGGGGCCCCTCCTTGCTGTCCAGGAGGGAGGGAAGTGTCCCATGTGAAGGTGAGCGAGCCTTTAAACCCCGCTTAAAGCTGTGTAAGACCTTAAACCCTCGGTGTCACCCAAGGGCTTAAAGGCCTTAAGGCTGCAGTGAGTCCTGAGTTTAAGCAGCTTAAGCCTCCTGCAGCCTCCCTGCTCCTTGAAGGGCAGTCCCAGAGCATCCCAAGGGCTCTCAGAGAGTGGGAATTTCTTCCAGGCTGCTCCAAACTCTCCTGTTCCATCCTGGCTGGGCTCAGTGCAGGAGTGTAATGGTGGTGGTGATTTTTGTACTACTTAATTTGGTTTTGGGGTGGTTTTTTTTGTTTTTATATAGAGCTAGGATTAAAAAACACACGAAAGAAACAGATTTTTTTGTGTTCAGGCTTGGATGTTTATTAAATTCTATCCAAAGTACAGAAAGTTCAGCAACACTCACCAGCTAGAAGTGAGCAAAATGGAGATGAATTCAGCTAGCTACAAGGTTTCCTAAAGTTAAACAGTCTAATAGAGAAATAATACTTATATTATTTGTATTTTTAACTCAGTAATCAAATGCTTGTGACCTTCACTGCAGCATTAACTGTCTAATTAGAAACTACTGCTTGAAACTATGAAGAAGAAGGAAGATGAACCCTGAGACACCACCTAAGATCCTCCATCTTGTCCCATACCTATTACTATATTACAAAAACTTCAAATTTAAAACTCTTCCCCATGTGAACTCACACACTTCTATTTAACTCCACACCAGTGATTTTAACTCCATCACTCAAATTTGGGAGCCTTCTCCAAGGCCTCAGGTCAAAAGCAGTGTTCTCCTGGGGGTCAGTGCCTGACAGCACAGAAAGCCCAAAAAACCCAAAGGTTTCTGGGATCCAACACAGGAGGTCTCTTCTTCTTTCCTGGAATCCTTCCTGGAATCCTGGAATCCTTCCTTCCTTCCTCAGTTTTAGTTCCAAAGCTTTCTGGAGCAGTTTTTCCCCTTTTCCTGGGCTGGGAGGTTGCAGGAGCAGGTCCTGGGATGCTGCAGGGTAAAGGCAGAGCGTTCTGCAGCTGGCACAGCCCCAGAAATCTGGGCTGGACAAGGGCAGGAGAGGCTGTGCCCTCTGCAAAGCCATCCCTGGCCCACAGAGCTTCTCAGAGCCCTGTCCTTGGCAGCCCCTGTGAAGATCCAGCTGCACATCCCTGATCTAAGCCCTACAGCAACTTAAACTGGCTCTAATGTTAAGCCTTTGGAGTATTTTAAACTGCTTAGGCTGCTCCAAAGGCTGGCTTAATCTTAAACTGCAGAGCAGCTGCTTAAACAGTTTAAGCTCCTCTCAAAGCTGGCAGGAACACGGGGGCTTGAGCTGGGCTTAGCCCTGGCCCTGTTATAAATGAGAAACAAAGTCTCGATATTTATCAAAATTTAGATTGGTTTGTTTTATACAGACAGAGCAAGCAGCGCTGGGGAGAACGTGAGGGGTCAGTGCCCACTCCACACTTCCACCCAACTTGGTTTGCAGCTCCCTTTTTACAGTCTGGTTTTCCTTGTAGTAATCAATAATTGCTATTGTTTTGTTGTAGTAATTCTGGAAGGTGAGCAGTGGTGGGCAAAGAAACTTCCAAACTCACTGGGACAGCTCTTGGGACAATTGGTCATGGAACCATCTGGTCTTGGTAGATAAAAACAGGAGAAGTGGGAAGGCTGATCCTTAGCAGATAGTTTGTGATTGATCACACAAAGGCAGGAAATCTGATTCTGCAAAAAAACCTTTCAGACTGTGGGAAACCCCTTTTTTTCTCTTTTACAAACCGGTGTACAATATTCAATACACAAGATTCATAACAGGGGGATTTAAACAGAGTGGGTTTAATGATATATTTCCCTTTATCTAGGTCCATGTTCTTTTCTTATTTTGAATATTCTGGTTTACACAAACTCCAAAACTTCTGTGATTGTCACGAATCATTTATCAATTATCACAGCCCTGTCACACCCAAAGTGACACCAGAGCTCTTCTCCTGAGCAGATTTGCAGGTGAGCCCCCCCAGCTCTGCCAGCCTGGCTCAGAGCAGAGGGGCTCCATGGCCACTCTGGGATTGCTCCAAGAGCCCCACATTGTCCTGGGCACATCCAGCAGCACCCTGGGGTGGGGCTGGCTCGTCACACGGTGTCACCCACACACCAGAGGTGGCATGAGATGCTCCTGAAGGTCCTTGCAGCCCAGGTCGTGGCACAGCTCCATGAGGAACACGAGCTGGCTCTGTCACCCCCGAGCCACCTCCCTGCCAGCAGCACGTCCTTGCCCGGGCCCAGCTCCGGCATCTGAGCAGCACAGAGACAATGTCCTCCCCTAACTGGGTTAGAGGAGATTGGATTAGCAATTTCTGAGTTAGTAAAAGTCTAAGGATGGCAGATAAAACAAAGTGTGACAGCCTAAGCAGCCCCTGTCAGCGGGGATTGATCACAGCGCTAATGGCCAGCGACAGGCACACATTAATAACACAATAACCCAGCTCGGGATATTGGCACCATCACAACCCTTTAACCTGGCAATAACTCATGGGGAAAGTGCTCCCCATGGCAGAGCCAGCGTGGCTGGGCTGCTGCTGCTGCCCCCTCCCACAGGCCAGCAGCTGGAATTCCAGGGGTCACTGGTTCTGCCAGCAGCTGGAATTCCAGGGGTCACCAGCTCTGCCAGCAGCTGGAATTCTGGGAGGTCACTGGTTCTGCCAGCCAGGCAGTTGGAATTCCAGGGATCAATGGCTCTGCCAGCAGCTGGAATTTCAGGGGTCACCAGCTCTGCCAGGTGGGTGCCAGGTCCCATCCTGAGACCCCAGTGTCCCATTCCCAGGCAGGGATTTCTCCAGGATGCCCCTTCAGGGTGAGGGCACAGCTCAGGAGATGTGCAGGGATGATTCCAAAGCCGTGGCAGGGAAGGACAGGGAATGGGGAATATCAGGAGTCAAGGAAGGTGGGACTTCAAGTTCAGAGCATTCAGTGAAGGGGTCTGAGGGAACTGGACAGCAGGTGATTGTGGGGAAATTTGGGGATTTTTTTTCAAGATATTCTGAATTTTAGCCACACAAACCATTCTCAGTTTGCCTAGAAGCCTCCTGCTTCTACTCCAAGCTATGGTGGGAGAAGAGACACCAGGGAAATAACAATTAAAAAAAAAAAACAAACAAACAGGAGTGTTTAGAAAATTAAAAACGGAATTAGAGAATGAATTCTTTGAAAAATGTAACTGAAAATTTGAGGAGGGGTGAAAAAAAAATAAAGCCTGTCTTAAGCCCCTGGTTTTCTTAGGCTTTTCCAGAGGCTGCTCAGTGTCACGGAGCACAGAGAGGGAGGAGAGATGGAGAAATATCCCTGCTGTCTCTCCACCCCCGAGCAGGAGCAGGCTCTGCTCTGGCTCCCTCCCAGCACTTCCATCTCTTGGCTGAGCTCGTCAGAGCAACGCTGAGAGCAAAATTCCAGGGATTCAAAGGGCAGCAAATCCCAAGTGAGAGCAGGGCTGCAGCACCAGGATCTGCAGAGGAGCTCTTCACTTTTCCTTTCCTTCTCCCTTTCCTTCTCCCTTTCCTTCTCCCTTTCCTTCTCCCTTTCCTTCTCCCTTTCCTTCTCCCTTTCCTTCTCCCTTTCCTTCTCCCTTTCCTTCTCCCTTTCCTTCTCCCTTTCCTTCTCCCTTTCCTTCTCCCTTTCCTTCTCCCTTTCCTTCTCCCTTTCCTTCTCCCTTTCCTTTCCTTTCCTTTCCTTTCCTTTCCTTTCCTTTCCTTTCCTTTCCTTTCCTTTCCTTTCCTTTCCTTTCCTTTCCTTTCCTTTCCTTTCCTTTCCTTTCCTTTCCCTTCCCCCTTTCCCCTTTCCCCTTACCCCCCACCTCCCCAGGCCTGGATCTGCCATCATCTCTGAGATGAACCCACTCCTGCTGTGCCCAAAAATTCAATTTAAAGGCACAGAACCCCCCCAGCTGTTAAAAAGTGCATTAATTCCAGCATGGAATCCTCTGCCCCACCTCCCAATCCATGGCTGAGGTGCTGCTCCCACCTTTCCTTGGAGTGGTGACCACTTGTTGCCCAAAACATGGAGTCAGGGACTATTAAGAGGAAAATTTGGGAGGCTGAGGTTGTTATTTAGGGATGTAGAGATGTGGCAGTGTCCCAGAAAGTACACCCCCATCCTGCCTTCAGGAGAGAGGCAAATCCCTTCTTTCCCAAGGGGTTTTGCCACTTCTCTTTGGGGCAGAGGGCAGAGCCTAAAACAAATATTTTTAAAAAGGGTGGAAATGCCATGTAGCTTTGCAGGATCCCGTGACTAATTCTCCTGCAAATCACACCCCTAAAAGATTTGCTACCACATGAGCATTTCCCTGGGTGAGGAGTGAGACCATCCCGATTATCCAGCAACTTTTCCCACCAGAGCTGCCCCAGCCAGGGCTTTGCTGCAGCATTGCATGCAAGGGCCATGCATCACCAGCTCAAAAGGGAGGGCTCCTCTCGCTGGGCGTAATTAGAATAATGAAGCTGTGAGTGTGATAGGGGGAGGGTGGGAATGCTGCGGCTGTAATTGGCAGGGCTCGAGAAGCAGGAGCTGGCGGCTGGCAGCCATATGGAAGCAGCAAAGTGAGGGGAGTGAGTGACAGCCCGGACCTGTGGCGCTCTCATTAATTCCAACAGCAGAGCCGTGATGGATGTGGCAGCTCCCTGCTGCTCCTGCCTCGTTCCAGCGAGCTGCTGCTGCTGCTGCTGCAGCCAGGGCCGGGCACGGAGCAGGGAATGCAGGCAGAGGGACAGGAGGAGGGGGAAAGGCTGTGGGGTGAGATAGGTGTGTGTTCTTATCCATGTCATCCAGGCGTGGAGATCCCACCCTCAAATTGTGCTGGTCAAGATTTCTCCTGGAATATCCACTTCACCATCCCTCGGGAGTGGCTCAGGGTGGCTCCTCCACCTGGAAGTGCCTTTTCCTGAAGCACCCTGGGCTGTTTGGGGAAGGTGATCCCCATTTCCCAGTGCTGCTGTCTGGGCCTTTTCCCAAAGCATCCTGGTGATGCCTTGGGTTTCAGCTTTTCTATTTTTCAGAATCTCTGCTGATTAGTGTGTAACTCTGACACTTCATATTAGGTGTTAGTGAGTTCTCTTCACAGGGCAGTTGGACAAAACAATTCCTTTCTAGCCAGAGAATCAAGGACAACTGGTACCCAAAAATCAGAAACAGCAGCGAGGGAAAGGGGGCAAGGCAGGGGCTGAGACTCCATAGCCTGGGGCTGTGCTTGGATAATTGACCCCAATGTGGAGATGAACCAAAACTTATAAAAGTGTAAAACTCGTGACCAGGATCCATCTGGGATTTGATTTGGGGGCAGCCCCGGCCGGGCTCTTGCACTGCCCAAGGTGGATCCTTTCAATAAATCCCGATTTTATTCCTTTTGCTCTGCCTGCTCTCTGCTCCAGCTCAGCCTTCCAGCCCAGCCTCAGTGACCCCTGCAGGGTCTGAGCAGGGCCATGAGCCCCAGCTGGCTCTGCTGTCACCTGTGGGACACCAGGCTGTCTCTTTGGTGGCCCCAGTTTGGCAGCACACAGGGCTGGCTCATCCAGAGCTCTTCAGATCCCTCTGGGAGCTGCAGGTAGAGGTGCAGGAGGTGCTGGAGCCTGAGGAAAGCACAGCACAAATCCCAGGGCTGAGCAGCAGAAAGCAGCTCTGATCCCGGACAGGAGCTTTGCTTTGGAAGAGCAGCAAAGAAATTAATTAGAAGGATGTGCCAGCAGTCAAACACAGCCACCCTGTCAGCTTTTCCCACACATTTCCCTTCCTAAAGGTGTTTCCAGGGGCTGAAATGCAGAATTAAGCTGGCTGCAAGGCTGTGCTGCTGTTTCCAAGGCTCTGGCTCAGCAGCTCTGCAGAGCCAACCTGTCTTTGGGCTGCTGGAGCTGAGCAGATGAGAGGAGTGCTGCTGCCTCTCTCTCTGGAGCTTCACAGGTCCTGCATGGGTGGTAGACAGCAGAAGGCAGCATTTGTTGAGTATTCAGGAGAGGAGAAGTGACGATGTGACAGCCCCTGATTTGTCCTCTGTGGCCATCCCAGCGTTTCCAACCCTCCTGAGTGAGTGCTGGGGAGCAGGGATGTGCAGGGAAAGGAAAAGCTGGTGATGGCTGGGATGCTCTGAGCTCCCTCTGAGCTGCAGGACTCGTGGGCAGGGGGCAAAGAGCCCATCACTCCTGGTGGCCACAGTGCAGGTGTCCCCAGTGGGGCAGGTGCTGAGCCAGTGACAGACCCCACGGGGCTGGGGGCTTGGAATGTGCCTAAGGGGGAAAGGGAACGGCCTCAGGGGAGCTCAGGGTGGGCAGAGCAGGAATTTCCCCATGGAAAGGGAGCTCAGGGATTGGAGCTGCCCAGGGAGGTTTGCAGTGCCCATCCTGGAGGTGCCCAAGGAATTCCTGGAGGTGGCACTGAGTGCTCTGGCTGGGGACAAGGGCAGGACTTGGTGATCCTGGAAATGTTTTCCACCCTCAATAATCCTGGGATTCTCTAGGGGGGTCAGACATGGTGGCCAAGCTCAGCCTGCTTTGTTTGGGGGCAGCAGCTCCTCCAAAGCCTCACTGGAGCTGCTGGGTGCCAGTGCTGGCTGAGCTGGGGATTTGATTCCTCCCCCACCTTTTCCATCCTGCTCTGACACCAAAGGGATGGAGAGGCAGCTCCTGTGCTGCACAGCAAAACAGAGCAGCTCCTGAAAGGGGCTGCTGGAATTCCCAGATGAATTCCCTGCTCCCATCCCTGGGCATCCAGGCAGTGAAAATCCATCCATCCCTGGAAATCCACAGCCCTGGATGGATCCTGCTCCAGAGTGTCCCATGGCAGAGGTGGCACTGGGCACACAGAGCACACGCAGGCTGCAGGCAGGGCAGGCAGCACCTGGGCACTCAGCCTGCTCAGGGCTGGGGTACCAGGAACAGGCTTGGCATGGCTGAAGCAGCCAGGGACCCAGACAGTCCTGGATTCATGGGAATTCTTCACCTTCCTCTACCAAAATGTTGTCACCTGACCAGGTGACAGCCTGCATCTCCTGAGCAGTACTGGCACAGAAGGGTCATTTTCCATTTTCTGCCGTGCTGCTGAACATCCTCCTCCTCCTCCCCACCATTCCTGCCCAGAATTGTGTCATTTTTTCTTGCTTTGAGGGCTCCCATGCCCAGATGTTCAGAGCTGGTGCTGCCTCTGCTGCAGCATACCTGAGAAAAGCTTTGAGAAGGGTCGTGCTGGGCTCCAGAGCTGATCAGGGAGCTTGGATCAGAGTATTCAGGGTGGGCCAGGCCAAGAAATCTCCATCCATAAACCCAAGCAGGGCAACCATCCCCACCTGCCTGAGCCTCTCCCAGCATTTCCTCCAGACTCAGCATCCCACAGTGCTGTGATCATCTCTTCTGCAGGCACTGAAGGGTGGTTTTTTTTTCCACTTTAAAGCTTTTCTCTCCTCAGTCTGGGGCTTTATGAACCTCCCTCACTGTGCTGGATAACTCTGTGCTCCCAGCATCGTCTGCCTGCCCTGCTGGCCCTGCTGGTGGGTGGATTAATGCCGGGTGAATTTGGGAATGAGAACACTCCCCTCATTCCCAAATGATTCCCAAATGATTCCCAGTCTCTCTGAGGCTTCACAATGTTCCTGATTCCAACCTGGGAATGTTTTGACTGCAAACAAGCCAGGTGATGTGGATCTGCTTCTTAATCACATCAGACTCCTCAGATTTCCGAGGCGAGAGCTCCTAAGTTCAAAATTCCTGTCTGAAACACACGCTGCTGCATCTTTGTGTGGAAAACATTCCTGTTGGCAGGCTCTGCAGGAGTGCTTGCAGAGAACAAATATCAAAGTGTGACAAGCAGGGCTGATTACAAATAGCAGGAACATTTGCAGAGCACTGCAGAGCCAGGCCCACGCAAGAGGCTCCTCGGTAGCTGCTCCCCAGGGATTGTCCAGCTTGAATCACCTCAGGTGAGGCAGGAAAATCACCTCAGAGGGTGGCAGAAATAGGTGGGGTGGAAATATGCACCAGCAAAAATTAGTGGGGAAGCAGAATTTGGGTCTTGCTGCAGCTTTAAGGAGGGATGGATGTGCAGAAGTTGCTCTTCTGCTGCCTTTTTAAAGCTGGAATAGGTTCAATAATCTATCCATGAGCTGCCTCTCCAAAGGCAGGGAAATCACCTCAGAGGGTGGCAGGAAGGGATGGGGCAGAAATATACACCAGTAAATATTAGTGAGGAAGCAGAATTTGAGTCTTGCTGCAGCTTTAAGGAGGGATGGATGTGCAGAAGTTGTTCTTGTGCTTTTTAAAGCTGGAACAGGTTCAACAACCTTTTCCCATCAGGGCTGCAGAACCTGCTCCAGCACTGCAAATCTCACCTCAAAACACCACAGCTTGTTCCTGCAACAGAACAACCCTGCTTTTGGTTGTGTTTCTGGCCACATTTGCATGCTGAGGTTTGATATCTCTGCAAAGGATTTTGCCTTGGGTGTTCTGTTTGCATCCACGACAGGATATTTGTGAGGATCTTGGTGTTCCTTGCATCATTTTCAGGGTGCTTTTAGGAAAAGGGTGAGGTAATTCAGAGATTTTGTCCCTGGAAGTCAGGGATTGGGTGGTGGTGCAGTCCCAGCACCCCAGCCTGCTGGTGTTCTTGGATATCAAATAAATGTTCACGGACGATTTTCAGGGTCTGCATTGTGCCATCTGTCAGAGCAGCACTGGGAGCTTTTAATTATGGTTTACACTCTGTCTTCAAGCACCTGGATTCGTTTTTTTCCTCCTGTCAATTATTGATGGGGATTTGCTAAAAAGTGCCTTAATTCCACTTTGTGCCGTTCCCCTGCAGCAGCTGGGCCAGGAACAGAGATGGGAGGAGGTCAAAGTGTGCAGGAGGTGAGGACACTTCTTGCTCAGCCACTTCCCAGTGGGGGGTGAATTCCATGACCATTCCCAGGTTAATCTTTGGAATAATTTTCTGAGGGACTTCTTTGGGTCAATGATTTGTGAGGGAAAAGGAATCAGAGCAGCTTCCCAAGAAGGAGAGAGATCTGGATGGAGAATTCTGTCCCTGTGCCCAGGTGAGACCCCACCTGCAGAGCTGCCCCAGCACAGGGAGGAGCTGGAGCTGCTGCAGCCAGGCCAGAGGAGGCTCCAGGATGAGCAGAGGATGGAGCAGCTCTGCTGGGAGGAAAGGCTGGGAGAGCTGGGATTGTTCACCTGCACAGGAGAAGCTTTGGGGTGAGCTCAGGGTGGCCCTGAAGGAGCTGCAGGAAACACGGAGAGGTCCTGAGCCCAGGGATGTGCAGAGGGGCCCCGAGGCTGCAGGAGCCCCACATGGAGCAGGGAAGGGGTGTCAGGGGGCACAGACCCCACTGGGGGTTGGCAACCACCCCAAACAATTCCATATCCCAACTTCTTCCTTTCTTCAGCCTGTTTGATGCTCATGTTCACACCAAGAGCATCCAAAATGTTTGTCCTGACCACAATCCCCGTGTTCATCCCACTGCTGGAGCCATGGAGGAGGCACCAGGATGAGCAGAGGATGGAGCAGCTCTGCTGGGAGAGCTGGGGTTGCTCACCTGGACAGGAGAAGCTTTGGTGTGACCTCAGGGTGGCCTTAAAGGAGCTGCAGGAGAGCTGGAGAGGGACTGGGGACAAGGGATGGAGGGACAGGACACAGGGAATGGCACTGCTGGATGTGATATTGGGCAGGAATTGTTCCCTGGCAGGGTGGGCAGGGCTGGCACAGGGTGCCCAGAGCAGCTGTGGCTGCCCCTGGATCCCTGGCAGTGCCCAAGGCCAGGCTGGACACTGGGGCTGGAGCAGCCTGGGACAGTGGGAGGTGTCCCTGCCATGGCAGGGGTGGCACTGAGTGGGATTTAAGTTCCCTCCCAGCCCAACCATTCTGGGTTTCCATGAAATCCTCTCTGGGCTGGTGACTGGAGAAGCACAAAAATCTCAGAGTGGGTTTCAGGGCTCACACAGAACCCGCTATCTGTTTCTTCCAGAGCCTCCTCCAACCCCAAAACTCAGCTCTGGAATGCAGCATTCCATACCCAGCACCCTGCAGAGCCCCCAGGGTGAAGGTGTGGCTTCCAACACTCCCAGAAAAATCCAATTTATCTGAATTTCCAAAGCAGCCACTCGGCTCTCTCCAATCAAAGCGTGCCCGTGGAACAATGAGGGCACAGCCCCAAAAAGGGTGGGAGCAGCGAGCTGCCAGCTCTCCCTGCATCCCCGAGCCCGCCGTTTCCAGGAGGAATCACTTGCCAATACATATGGTGTTGTGTGGATGGGAAATGTCACGGAACATAACGTCCTGATATGTTTAAAAATAAATCGCTGGGACGGCTGAAAAAATAAATGAGTGAAGGGAGGGGACTTGTGGCGGCTTCTGCCGGGGATTAATTTTGTGGTTGGGTTTGGGGAGAGCTCGTTGAGGTGTCAGAGTCGGTGTCGGTTTGATAAACTGGGGGGTTTGGCTCCTTCTCCGAGGAGTGCTGGGGAACGAGGTCAGTTTCTTAATTAATTTATGCAAATTGCTGCTTCCTTCTCCTCTGTCTGAGCGTTAGTGACACCTGTCTTATCTTCTCACAGCTAATTGCAGGCAACAGGCAGGGAAGCACGGGCAGGGCTTTGGGAACGGCGCCAGCAGGAGCCGTGGAACTTCCAAAATCAACCCAGAGAGCTGCAAAATGATCCTCATGGTTATTGGTTATTGATTGCTAATTACACATTCTGTAAAGCATTGATCAGAGCTGTTACTGGGCTCCCACTCCAGCATGGAGCAGGAATATCCACACGGAAGCATCGGGATGAGTTCCTGGCTTGGAAAATCCACCCCAAATTCCCTTCTTGGGTTTCCTCCACGTCCCTCCACCTCTCCCTGCCTGCTCTGGATGATCCTCCCAAATCCAGAACTTGCCTTCCAAAGGAGTTGGATCCTTAAGGTCCCTTCCAAGCCAAAATTCCCTGGTTCTGGGATCCCACCTCAGCTTCCCTGAGCCCACCATGATGTGGTGGGAGCTGTCCCTGCACACTGGAATTGGACTGGATGGCTCCCAACCAAATTATTTTTTAGGTTTTTTAGAACTGGGCTGTAAATTAATGGATTCATAATAATAATAATTCAAAAATAGTGTAAATTCCTGTCTCAAAGGAATGGGAATGGGGAAAACGGGCTGTGAAAAGACTGCAATGGGAAAGGTGCACCCCAAAGGTTCTCCCATCCTTCTCCTCTCCCCTGTTTCTGTGTTGTTTGGGGAAGAGAAAGTCTTCAAGATTCCCAAAGAATCCCCCCAAGTTCATTTTGTTGTTAACACTCCATGTAGCTTGATTTAATTTTATTTTTAAAGGAATTTCCCCCTAGTTTTGATGTAGCAGAAGAAAGAAATCAAAGCTGGGACAGCAGGAAAAAATCCCAGCAGAAGAAAGAGAACTGGGGAAGGTTGGTGCAGGTACATCAAGGCACCAGCTTGGTCTGAATGTCAGTTTTTGGGATTTTCTGATCATTTCATCACCCAGACAGGACAAACTGGGCCAGCTCAAGCTGGGCCCATGCAGATAACCCAGGAAAATCCTGTTTTTCCTGGTGGAAGATATTCTGGAAGCAGTCAGCACAGGGCAAATGCCTATTTCCAGGATAATTTATCACAATTTCCTTTGGATCTTTCGTTTCTTTTGTGAGAGATAAAAAAAAAAAAAAAAAAAAAAAAAAAAAAAAAAAACCAAAAAACAAAAACAAAACAAAACAAAAAAAAACAGGCTTAATTTAATTTAAAAAAACATTATTTGGGTCCAATATTGCAGGGTTCTGCACAAAAAAAAAAAAACATGTCCAGGTTGGTTGTGTGGGTTTTTGTGATGTTTGTTCTGAAGAAAAACTGATTTGTTCAAAACCCCAAAGCTTCCAGCATTGTATCCAAGATTGTTGTTCTTCATGTTTTATTCCCTTCTTTTTTCATATTTTTGTGGGAGAACTATTTGAAAATTTGGCAGCGGATGGGGATGGGGATGGGGATGAGGATGAGGATGAGGATGAGGATGAGGATGAGGATGAGGATGAGGATGAGGGTGAGGGTGAGGATGAGGATTGGGATGGGGATGAAGACAAGGATGAGGGTGAAGATAAGGATGAGGATGAAGATGGGGATGGGGATGGGGATGAGGGTGAGGATTGGGATGGGGATGAATAAGAGGATGAAGATGACGATGAGGATGAGGATGATGGTGAAGATGAAGATGAAGATGAAGATGAAGATGAAGATGGGGATGGGGATGGGGATGGGGATGGGGATGGGAATGATGATGAAGATGAAGATGAAGATGAAGATGAAGATGAAGATGAAGATAGATGGGGATGGGGATGGGGATGGGGATGGGGATGGGGATGGGGATGGGGATGGGGATGGGGATGGGGATGGGGATGGGGATGATGATGAAGACAAGGATGAAGATTGGGATTAGGATGAAGATGGGGACAAGGACAGGGACGAAGATGAGGATGAAGACGAGGATGAGGATGGTTATGAGGATAAAGATGAGGAGAGGGGACCTAGCATGCAGCCTGGGGAGGTGTCCTTGTCACTTTGAGCTCCGTGCTGGCCCCAGAGCCCCCCGTGTCACTGTCCCCAGTGCCAGTTTGGGGACAGGGCTGTGTGCAGGTGCTCCCCCAGTGGGTCAGACCTGCTGGAGGTGTCCTGGTGTCCAGGAGCCAGCATCCCGTGTGTCTCCTCCATCCAAACATCCTCAGGCCCTGCACCCCCGTGCTGGGCGGGCGGGTGCCTCATCCCGGAGCGCTCCCGGCGGGGCTGCGCTGCCCAAGCCCCGCTTCTCCCGCAATATCTCACAGCGCTGCGCCGCTGGCGGATCCTCCCTCCCTCCTCCCTCCCTCCGGGGCTGGTGCAGGGGCTCAGCACCCCCATCCCGGCGGGGATCGGGCACGGAGCGAGGTGTGAGACTGTGGGAAGCGTCTGGAGCGGCGGCTCGGCTGTGCCAGCCCGGCAGCAGCTGCCACCGCCCGTATGGCTGTGCCCACACGCTCCCCTCTGCCGAGCTCCCAACGTGCGATATCAACAGCGCGGAGCCGAGCGGGCTGCGCCGCTCCCCCAGCCCGCCTGCATTTGAATAAAGGCTGAGGGGGAGCGCAGCCGAGTCTGGCGCTCGCTCGGAGATGCCGACAGACACCGCCAGGGCTGTGTTTGCTTTGCGCGCTGCCGCTAAAACATGTTGCCATCGAGATTCCCAAGCCCCGCGTTTCTAAAATATTCATTGCCACAGCCCAGATTCCCTCCCAAGGAGCAGGGATCCAGGCACAGAGAGAGAATCTATCTGGCATCCCCTTGTGGCTTTGCTTCTCCCTGCTGCCATGGGAGAGAGAGCGAGGAGCTCGAGCAAAGGAGAGCCCAGAGCTCGGTGGGTGCTGCCGGGCCCTGTGGCAGGCACGAGAGCATCCTCACAAAGTTATCCCCTCAATGTCTGCACCACGGAGTCTGGGATGAGGAATCAGCCATGAAGGATCCATAAAAATGAGATGAGGAGTCCATAAAAAGGGGATGAGGCATCAGTGATGAGGGATCCATAGCAAGGGGATAAGGAATCAGTGATGAGGGATCCAGAGTAAGGGGATGAGGAATCCATAAAAAGGGGATGAGGAATCATTGATGAGGGATCCATAAAAAGGGGATGAGGAATCTATAAAAAGGGGATGAGGAATCATTGATGAGGGATCCAGAATAAGGGGATGAGGAATCCATAAAAAGGGGATGAGGAATCATTGATGAGGGATCCAGAATAAGGGGATGAGGAATCCATAAAAAGGGGATGAGGGATCAGGGATGAGGGATCCAGAATAAGGGGTCTGTAAGGAATCAGTGATGAGGGATCCATAAAAAGGGGATGAGGGATCATTGATGAGGGATCCATAACAAGGGGTCTGTAGGGAGCAGCCACACAAGCTGCAATGAGGAACAAGAGCCAGCAGCGTGGGCAGAGCCCTTTAGTGGCACCTCAGAGTCACCTGGGCACCTTCAGAGGTGTCTGAGCCGTGTCCAGGGGCAGGATGGACACGCAGGAGAAGCTCTGCAGTGTGGATCTGCTGTTCCTGTCAGGAATTCCATCCTCTGCACGCTCTGCTGCCTTTTGGGATCTCATCCTGTGCCCCACTGCTGTCCCATGGAGATGTCACATTCACGATGGCTTTAAGTAAGAAAAATACACATTCTATCTCCTGACCTAGTCAAGTTTCATTGTCCCTGAGATTCCCAAAGGTCCTGGACACAAAGGCCACATTTTGGAGTGACTCCAGAGCAGAGCTTTGCCCGAGGCAGGAGCAGCTGCTCCAAAATGACCCGGTTTGGGGGCAGGGTCCCGGTTCAAAGGGGAATGCTCGGGGACCAGTTCAGCAGCTCCAAATGGCCAAGTGCAGATGTTCCTGCCAGCCCCAGCACGAGCAGCACAAAGCGCGGCGTTCGTGGGTCAGATTTCATTAAGGAGGGCCGGATGCTTGGAAGACGTGGAGCAGTTTGTCTCTGGTTATTGTCCGGGTGATTTCCATAATGGATTAGCAGAGATTAGCCCGGCACTGGGAGAGGCACCGGCTCGCTCTGCACGCTCCACAGGCGGAGGATTCCGGCTGGAAATGGGATGATCTAATAACAGGGATAATTGCTGCTTTATGGACTCTAAGTGCTGCCATGTCAGGGGCTCGTCTGCCTCGACAGTGAGGCCATTGTACAAAGAGAAATCCCCCGGCCACCCCACAGCTCACGGTGACAGCGAGTGGCCTCACAGTGACTTCCATGGGGACACTGAACACCTGCACCACGAGATACCAGCAGCGAATTAATTGATCCAAGCCCTTAAAGCTGCTTTAAGGCGATCCCCCGGTGCTAATATTGCTGCTTTCCTACCCCTCAGAGCGATGCTGGAGGAGGGGAAACTGAGGCAGGAACAGGGTGGGGTTCCCTTATCACCCCCCCCAATCTCAGTGCTTTTATCTCTGATTCCCTCAGGGTAAATTCAGGGCTCGACAATTAATTTCTGCCGGGTGTTTTGCACTGCTCAGGAGCCAGCCAAGCCCATACTGTGAATATTACAAAGCTTTTTAGAGCAGGAGTGCTTGGCAATTGCGACAGCACTTTTGAATCATTCATAATTTTGCACAGGGGCAACTTCTGTAGGTGTCTCGTTTCCTCTATGTTCATAATGTTTTAGGACTAAAAATAACAAGGAATTGCTGTTGGAAATGTGAACGAGGAATTAGAATTGCCAAGGAACTCAGGAGTCAAACTGTACTGGAGGACATCAGAGCTTTCCCACAGCCACAGCTCCAAACCAAATTAATCCCGGGTTAGGCACGAGGAAAACGTGGCTGGAAAGATTGGGAAGCAAAGCAATATGTGGATGAGTGAGGAGAAGGAGATTTTTGGGATAGTTAGAGCCCCTTTGTGCCCACAAACACCATAATGCTGAGCTGAGCACCTTTCTGGCACCCCTCAAATTCTTAGGGACAGCAGAGCTGCACTCCTGCTTCTGCTGAGAGTCTCTTGCCTTGTGTGAGGCTGCTCCCATGGCTTGGGGCAAAATCCTGCAGAGGTTTAAATATCTCCTGTGGATATTGGATCCCTTCCTGCAGGGGGGCTTTGCTGGAGCTGCCTGGGACATTCAGGGATGTCAGTCCTGGAGCTGGGATTGGGCTATAGGACAGGCAGGGACACAGCAGGCACCAAGGCACCAAAGCTTTGGGACAGCACAGCCAGAGCAGGGAGTGGGGAAAATCCTTGTGGTGGCATGGGAAAAGCAACCCTGTCCTGGGCTGATCCCACAGCAGGGGAGGGAGGATTCTGTCCCTGTGCTCAGGTGAGACCCACCTGCAGAGCTGCCCCAGCACAGGGAGGAGCTGGAGCTGCTGCAGCCAGGCCAGAGGAGGCTCCAGGATGAGCAGAGGATGGAGCAGCTCTGCTGGGAGGAAAGGCTGGGAGAGCTGGGATTGTTCACCTGGGGAGGAGAAGCCTTGGGGTGACCTCAGGGTGGCCCTGAAGGAGCTGCAGGAGAGCTGGAGAGGGAGTTGGGACAAAGGGATGGAGGGCCAGGACACAGGGAATGGCACTGCTGGATGGGATATTGGGCAGGAATTGTTCCCTGGCAGGGTGGGCAGGGCTGGCACAGGGTGCCCAGAGCAGCTGTGGCTGCCCCTGGATCCCTGGCAGTGCCCAAGGCCAGGCTGGACATTGGGGCTGGAGCAGCCTGGGACAGTGGGAGGTGTCCCTGCCATGGCAGGGGTGGGATGGGATGAACTTTTAAGTTCCCTTCCAACCCAAACCAGTCTGGGATTCTCTGGCCAGGATCGCTCTGGGCTGAGCCAGAGCTGCCCTCAGACCCCTCTCCCTGTCCTGGCTGGCTCAGAAGGAGCAGCTGACCCCCCCAAACTGGTGGTGTTGTTATCCTAAAAAGCAAAGACCCCCCTTGGGGTTTGGGATCCCCTCTGATTCCTTTCCAGAGGTCACTGCTTGGATCCTGCCCTGCCTTTCCCAGCTCTCCTCCACGGCAGGGCTCTGCTCCAAGCCCTTGCCTGGTGATTTCTGTGCCGAGCTCTCCTCTGAGCCGAGGGGATGAGGAGAATTCACGTCCTGGAAGTTTCAGCCTCTTCTTTCAGAATTAATTTTGCAAGCTCCTCCTTGGCCCGAGCTCTCTGCGGGCTCAGGCAGAACAGGGCCAGCGAGAGGGGAAAGTCATGTTGCTGGTTAAATCTCCAAAGCAAAAATAATCCATTTTAATGAAGGTTCACAATCTGCAATGAATGTGAAACAATGTTGTCAGCTAAGCTGTTGCATTATTCACTTTTATTTGTACAAGGTCCTTCCATTAATATTTGACTACAAGAGAATGCAATTAAAAATTTTCTACTTGAATAAACCTCTCACCACGGTGTTGGTTAAAGGATAAAACCCTTTTAGGGTGGTGGAGAGGGGAATTTAGCACGCTGGCACGTGGGTCACACACCGGCTCTCATCCTCCTGCACCCCAGGTTTTGTTCCCTGCTCTCATTTTGTGCCGTGTCTTCCCTTCAGTCCTCGCCCCCATCAGCTCCTCTGGGCTCCCCTGCTCCCTTCCCTGGCATCCCGAGGATCCCAACACAATCATTTCCTTCAGAGCAGAGCCAAGACAGGCAGGGAAGGGAGGGGGAAGCACCCCCAAACCACAGCTCACAGAATTGTCAGGCTGAGGCAGAGCCCCATTTTCCTGGGAAGGAGTGGGGGCTTTGCCTTCGTGTCCAGGGGTGTTTGCTGGCAGGGAGAGATGATTTATTATTTAAATTTTGGCATGCATGGCTGGGCAATGAATTAGTTGTAATCTCCCAGGATGGGAGGTAAAAACCTTCTAGGATCAGGGAAGAGAGTTCAGACACGAGCTCAGCTCATCACAAAAGGGAAGATGTTGGGGACAAGGGACACGAGGATGATATGCAAAGCATGGAGTCACACATAGAAGGATTAGGCACTAATTCCCTTTCCAGAGCATCCAGGAACAAAGAGCCTGTGGTGAAAATAAAGCCACAGAGTTTAGGTGGGCACAGAAGGTTGAAATACAGCCAGGTTTGTGTGGATTGGGGGCAGGGAAGAGGACAAGCCACGAGCTTGGAACTGTCTGGGAGATCCCTCACTGCTCCCAGGCTCCTTCAGGGAGCTGGGAAGTGGCACCAGGAGATGGAGATGGACATTCCATCCTGGAGAACCCCACACTCCCTTTTCCTGCTTGGAAGAGCACAAAGGAGATTTGGGGGCCTGGAGGGCAGAACTGGGTGGGATAGAAGGAGAAAAATCGGTGGGGATATGTGGAAAAGGAGCCTCTGACTCTAAGAATGAAGCCTAGGAGGGGTTTGGAGCCTCTTTTGGAGGAGGAATTTGGGGTGGAGAGGGCAAACCTTGAAGGCAGGGAATTGCAGAGAACACAGGAGCATCTCCAGGAGCAGGGGAATACCTTGGAGAGTGATTTCTAGAGGAAAAGAACCCTCAGAGAGTTTCCACCTCCCCAGGGACCTCCACACGAGCAGAGGAGAAACCAGGGAGGATTTTGGGGAATGAATGCTCTGGCTCAGCTGATCCAGGTCCAGCACCCTGTAGATTTTGGGGTTTTGGGAGAAGATTTGCCAGGGCACACAGTGGGCAGAGATCCAACCCCAGCCCTGGCAAAACCTGGCTGATCCCTGTGGGAATTCCATAAACCCCACCCAGGAGCATTTGCAGATCTGCATCTCTCTAATGGTTGGATTTGATGATCCTAAAAGTCTTTTCCAACCTAAACAATCGGGATTTGTCTCCTTTGGGGACCAAGCAGGACCTGCTGCTGTGGCATAAAATCCAGAAAAGCTGCCAGCACTGACCTCCTCATCCTGGGATGAACATTTTCCCAATTCTGGGATAACCACGGCTCCTCAGGAGATCTCCTGCCCTGGGATCATGGCTGAGGCTGGAACAGCCCATCCACAGGATCCCAGGGAACACAAAAACCAACCAGCAGCAACTGCAGGGAGGATTCAGGGAATGTTCTGGGGGTTATTCTGCTCTTCCTTTCTCTCCTGCAAGGGGGATTCAGGGAATATTCTGGGGATTATTCTGCTCTTCCTTTCTCTCCTGCAAGGGGGATTCAGGGAATATTCTGGGGATTATTCTGCTCTTCCTTTCTCTCCTGCAAGGAGGATTCAGGGAATATTCTGGGGGTTATTCTGCTCTTTCCTTCTCTCCTGCAAGGAGGAATCAGGGAATATTCTGGGGATTATTCTGCTCTTCCTTTCTCTCCTGCAAGGAGGAATCAGGGAATATTCTGGGGATTATTCTGCTCTTCCTTTCTCTCCTGCAAGGGGGATTCAGGGAATATTCTGGGGGTTATTCTGCTCTTTCCTTCTCTCCTGCAAGGAGGATTCAGGGAATATTCTGGGGGTTATTCTGCTCTTCTTTCTCTCCTGCTGGACTCTTCCCTGGCTGTTTGTGGGGAAGGTGGCAGGGACATCCAGAGCTCCAGGAAAACCACTGGCACCATCTCTGGGCTCTCCTGAGGGGCTCTGGCTGCACCCCTGGAGATTTCACATCCCACAGCTGCCACTGCAAGGGGGGATCAGCTCATCCAAGCCCCAGGAATCTGTTCAGCAGCAGCTCAAGCAAGGCCTGGGAGTGCACAGAGAGGAATCTTCACTTCACTACGCTTCAACTCTTCCCAGATAAAATAAGGATTAGGAAGCTCATTCATCTTCGGGAGTGCTGTGGGAAATCAGTCCATTATTTGTGTCCCATTCATGTTATCTGGGCCAGGGAGATGAATTATTCCATTCCCAGCAGCAGATTTGTACAGTGAGGAGTACAGAGGATGAGGGCTCATCCCAAACAATCAGGCTGGAGCAGGAGGCTGAGGGATGGTTCATGGAATGTGTGCCAGGATTCCAGCCCAGGCCAGCCTGGGGCTCCCAGGATGAGTGGAGTGCAGCTGCATCCCAATCCCAAACATTCCCAGAGAATCATGGACTGGCTTGGGTTGGAATGGTCCTGAAAAATCACCCAGTGCCACCCCTGCCATGGCAGGGACACCTCCCACTGTCCCAGGCTGCTCCAGCCCCAATGTCCAGCCTGGCCTTGGGCACTGCCAGGGATCCAGGGGCAGCCCCAGCTGCTCTGGGCACCCTGTGCCAGCCCTGCCCACCCTGCCAGGGAACAATTCCTGCCCAATATCTCATCCAGCAGTGCCATTCCCTGTGTCCTGTCCCTCCATCCCTTGTCCCCAATCCCTCTGCAGCTCTCCTGGAGCCCCTCTAGGCCCTGGAGCTCTCCCTGGAGCCCTCCCTTCTCCAGGTGAGCACCCCCAGCTCTCCCAGCCTGGCTCCAGGGCAGGGAATGGAGCTGGGAAAGGGCTGGAAGATCCAGAGGGAGCTGGGAAGGGGCTCAGGCTGGAGAAAAGGAGGCTCAGGGGGGCCCTTGTGGCTCTGCACAACTCCCTGACAGGAGGGGACAGCCGGGGGGGTCGGGCTCTGGGAACAGGGACAGGGACAGGAGCAGAGGGAACGGCCTCAGGCTGGGCCAGGGGAGCTCAGGGTGGGCAGAGCAGGAATTTCCCCATGGAAAGGGAGCTCAGGGATTGGAGCTGCCCAGGGAGGTTTGCAGTGCCCATCCTGGAGGTGCCCAAGGAATTCCTGGATGTGGCACTGAGTGCTCTGGGTGGGGACAAGGTGGGTATCCTGGATGATCCTGGAGTCTTTCCCAGCCTCAACAATTCAGGAATTCTGTGAAATATTTTTCTTTCATCCAAACCCCTCTCCTCTTCCCAGACCCATCCTTTGAGCAGAGAAAACCTCAGAGACAGAGCCTGGAAAATTCCCAGCAGCTGGAAAAGGCAGGGGCTGGACAGGAGCTCCTGTGCCACCCCCAGAGCTGCTGAGAAGGCCTAAAGGTGCTAAAATCTGATTATTGAAAGATCCGGGAGTGCTGCAGTGCTGCTCAGGGAGATTTATCCCCCATCTGTGCTTGTTTTCACTCCACCGGCACACCTCATAAATATCCCCTTTTAAACCAAAGCACCTCCATTTACAAACCTGTTAGCAGAGCTCTGGCATTTCCCAAGGATTTTGCCTCCAACATCCCCGCCTGGAAGGCCACGTGTTAATCCCCAGAACTCGCTGGGATTTCTCAAGCTCGACTATTCTCCTCTTCTAAAAAACAGAGTCCAAAATCTTCCAGATGCCCACGCAGGTGAGAGCAATAATCCTGGGAATTTGAGAGAACGATTACAAACTGAAATTCCCTTTTGAGACGAGCACATCAAGGCTCAAAAACCTTTACTGTGCATGTAGGGAAGGGGGAAAAAAAATTGAAAAAAATTAAAATTCACCAAATCCCAAAGCCCTGTGAGGCAGTAAGTAAAGTTTGGCAAGTTCCAAACGCATTCCCTGTTGTTCCAAGCTGTTCCTGTGGCTCCCCAGAGGGCTGGTCCATAAAGGATAACAACCTTTGCCTGCTGGGAGCTATTAGCTTAAATGGGAGCGGGCTGCTGCAGCATTTAAGGCTGATTAGAATGGTGTCATTGGATTTGTATGCACTGGGATCCATGCAGATGGATTTCACAAAAATTCCGAGAAATTACATCCAGGAAAGGGAGTTAAAGGGATGTCTCAATGCGTGGCAAGGCTCGGCTGACTGAAATTGCAAAGAGAGGAGCAGGGGGAAAAAAAAAAAAGGAGAAAGAAAAAGAAAACCACAAGGAAGTTAAAATGAGGCCGGGGAATTTGGGAGCAGAATTCCAGGCTCTGGAATGGACAGATGGATTAGGGATCAAAATGGCCACGTATCTCTTCCTCATTCTTGCATTAAATTCAAGTTATTTTTCATTAGATGTGTGAGCACATTAAATCATTGCTGTGTTGGACGTGGAATTGCACAAAATCTGGGATGTGTGGTTACCCTCCATGCAGGTGTCACCCCTGGATTAAAGCTTCTCCCATCCCAGCATTTCCAGGCATCCCCAGGCCACGCTTCCAGCCCGGAAACCTCATCAGCTCAGGGAGCAGCCCCCAGATTTCCACATCCTGGGTAAAAGCAGGGAATTGTCGCTGGATAAAGCCCCTGACCCAGAAAAGCAGAATCGACCTCTTACAACTCATTTGTCTCTCTTTGACTTGCAAATCTCAGGAATTTTCCACCCCAATCCACTCAGCTCTCACCTCCCTCTGAGAGAGCAAAGCAGCTCCTGCAGCATCTTCTGCCCGGAGGTTTTTGGTTTCTCTCAAGGCTTTAGCAGCTCCTTTGGGGGGTTTTCTCACCCATGGAGCTGCTGGAACATTCCCAGGCACAGGGGATGGGAGCTGGGCTTCCCCAGGCACCCCGGGGATGCCACCAAGGGTCACTGAGCCGAGCCCAGAGTGCCCAGCACGGTGCAGCCAGAGCTTTCCAGCAGCTTCTTGGTGTCCAGAGCCACTGATGAGCTTTGGTTCATTAAAATCATCACTAATGAGCCTGGCATTCTTCAGGCAGGCTCAGTCTGCTCCCTGTGCTCAAAGCCATGGCCTTGGCCTGGTGGGGATGGACCAGGGATGTTGGAATGAGGGAAAGGATGAGGAGGAGTCTTTAAACTGCCTGAAACAACCTGATGGTTGTGGTCATCTTCATCCCATCACCTTCATCTTCATCCCACCACATTTATCTTCATCCCATCACTTTCATCTTCATCATGTTCATTTTCATCTTCATCATGTTCATCTTCATTCCATCATATTCATCTTCATCCCACCGTGTCCATCTTCATCCCACCATGTCCATCTTCATCCCACCACATTCATCTTCATCCCATCACCTTCACCTTCATCCCGTCACCTTCATCTTCATTATGTTCATCTTCATACCACCACATTCATCTTCATCCTATCACCTTCATCTTCATCATGTTCATTTTCATCTTCATCATGTTCATCTTCATCCCATCATATTCATCTTCATCCCATCACCTTCATCTTCATCCCATCCTTGGGAGGAGCTGGGATACAGAGGGGCACTGCAAACATCCCACTAATTCCACTACCAGGGCAATATTCCTTGATTTTCCAGCCCCACCCAGGCCCACTTCCCCAGCTCCAAAAGGTTTAACCCTTCTTTCCCTCTCCAAACCCTCCCTGCTTGGAAAAACAGCACCTCAGCCCCCAATAAGCCTTTTCCAACATTTAACAAAATCTTTCTCTCCTTCTTAAGGCTCCAGGAGGAAAAAAAAAAAAAAAAAAAAAAAAGAAAAAAAAAGAAAAAAGATCGCTTTCCCTATTTAGCAACATTCTTGTGATGTTTATTGGAACGGGCTGAAAGAGCTGAGGTTTGAAAATTAGGATCTGGCAAGGAAACAGTGTCCTCAGGGGCCAGAGAACAAACCTCTCTGGGAGGAAAGTGATGGGACCAGCCTTTAAAGGCTGGAAAATTGCAAACCAATGTGCTCAGCAGTATTTTCCTTTATGCAGTTCTTTTATTCTTAAGATGAAAATTGCTCGGGACAAAGGCATCGGTCTCATACCTGGGACAGTGTGCTCCTTGCTCTCCCTTTCCCTGTGAAAATGTGTGCTGCTTTGAAGAGCAGCGATGTTCAGCATGAAGCAAATGCCAACGTGACCATTTTTAATGCAAATTCGCTGCCATCTCTCTCTGCTCCTCTGGTGCTGCCTGGGAATGTGTGACAGTGCCTTGGCAGGGCTGGCACTCGGGGAGGAGCAGGGCCCTGCGGTGCTCTGCCAGGATGAGAAAGTGCCTGGTTGGGTTCCCAGCCTCTGATCCCACCTGGACACCGCAGCTAAAGCCTTGCCCAGCCCTCCCTGCACTCGCTGCTCCCTCACTGCCAGGTTTAATGAGGGGGCAAAGCTGGTGCTGGTGGCATCGCTGCGAGGATGCTCCTGGGGCAGGGCTGGCAAAGAGCCCCCCACACAGGAGGGCTGGGCAGGGGCTGTCCCCAGTGTCCCCTTCTTGGGTAGGGATGGACAGAGATGTCCCTTGTTTGGGTAAGGGTGGACAGAGGTGACTCCAGTGTCCTTTGTTTGGGTATGGGATGGACAGAGGTGTCCCTTGTTTGGATAAGGGTGGACAGAGGTGTCCCCAGCGTCCCTTGTTTGGGTATGGGATGGATAGGCATGTCCTCAGTGTCCCTTTCTTGTGTGGGCAGTGGTGTCCCCAGTGTCCCTTTCTTGGTTAGGGATAGACAGGGTGTCCCAGTGTCCATTGTTTGGGTGGGCAGGGGTGTCCCCAGTGTCCCCTTCTTGGGTAGGGATGGACAGACATATCCTCAGTGTCCCTTTCTTGGGTGGGCAGAGGTGTCCACAGTGTCCCTTTTCTGGGTAGGGATTGATACAGGTGTCCCAGTGCCCCTATCATGGTTAGGGACAGACAGAGGTGTCCTCTCTTTGGGTAGGGGTGGACAGAAGTGTCCCCAGTGTCCCTTTCTTGGGTGGATAGAGGTGTCCCCGTGCCCCTTTCTTGGTTAGGGATGGACAGAGATGTCCCCAGTGTCCCTTGTTTGGGTGGGCAGAGGTGTCCCAGTGCACAGGTAGGAGCAGACAAAGCGGGCAGGAGGGCGAGGGCAGGAGCGGGGCCGGAGGGGGCCGGAGGGACAGGAGCGGGACAGGAGCGGCGGAGCGGGCCGGGGCAGGGCGGGCAGCGGCGGAGCGGGAGGCAGGGCGGAGCGGACAGGAGCGGGCAGGAGCGGGCCGGAGCGGGCAGGAGCGGCGGAGCGGGCGGAGCGAGGGGCAGGCGGGCAGGAGGCGGAGGCAGGAGCGGGCGGAGCGGAGGCGGAGCGGGCCGGAGCCGGGACAGGAGCGGACAGGGCGGCAGGGCGGAGGCCGGAGCGGGCAGGAGCGGGACGGAGCGGGGCGGAGCGGGGCCGGAGCGGGCCGAGCGGGCAGGAGCGGGCGGGCAGGGGCAGGAGCGGGCAGCGGGGCCGGAGCGGCAGGAGCGCGAGGGCAGAGCGGGCAGGAGCGGGGCAGGAGCGGGCAGGAGCGGGGCAGGAGCGGCAGGGCCGGAGCGGGGCGGAGCGGCGGAGCGGCAGAGCGGGGCCGGCGGGACAGGAGCGGGACAGGAGCGGGGCCGGAGCGGGGCAGGAGCGGGGCAGGAGCGGGACAGGAGCGGGGCCGGAGCGGGGCAGGAGCGGGCAGCGGAGGCGGGGCCAGGAGCGGGGCAGAGGCGAGGCCGGAGCGGGGCAGGAGCGGGCGGAGGGGCGGCAGGGGGCCGGAGCGGGACAGGAGCGGGCAGGGAGCGGACAGGAGGCGAGGGCAGGAGCGGGCGGGCAGGGCAGGGAGGGCGGGGGGGCAGGAGCAGGGCAGGAGCGGGCAGGAGCGCGGGGAGCGAGAGCAGGGGCGGAGCGGGGCCGGAGGCAGGGAGCCGGAGGCGGGGCAGGAGCGGGGCGGGAGCGAGGCGGAGCAGGAGGCGGGACGGGCGGGCAGGAGGCGGGCGGAGCGGGACAGGAGCGGGCAGGAGCAGGGGCCAGGAGCGGGACGGAGGCAGGGCAGGGCAGGGGCAGGAGCGGCGGAGCGGGCAGGAGCGGGGCGGGAGCGGGCGGGCGGCGGGGACAGGAGCGGGGCAGGAGCGGGGCAGGAGCGGGGCAGGAGCGGGGCAGGAGCGGGACGGGAGCGGGACGGGAGCGGGACCGGAGCTCCCCGCAGCCCCGGGGCCAGCTCCGGGAGCCACAGCTCGCCACAGCATCCGCAGGGCCATTGCCCCGGGGGAGCAGCGTCTTTCCCGATCGCTGCTCTGGCACACAAATCGTGGAATATTGGAATCCTACAATCACGGAATGCAATGGAATTGCTGTTAAATCTCCCAGTCCACCTCATGCCATGGCAGGCACACCTTCCCCATCCCAGGGTGGAACAGGGGAGGTGTTTGAACCATTCATTAATGGCTTTGTCTGGAGTCTCTTCTGGCTTCACTCAGAGCCAAAATTTAAAAAAAAAACCACCAAGCAAACAAATTTTTTGTGTTCAGGCTTGGTTGTTTATTAAATCTTCTCAAAAGTACAGAAAGTTCAGCAACACCTTTAGCCACCAGCTAAAGTGAGTAAAATGGAGGAAGATCCAGCTGCTACAAGCTATTAAAGCTGAACAGTCCAATAGAGAATTAACATCTATATTATTTATACTTTTGACCCAATAACCAAATTCCCATCACCCTCAGTGCCCAACCAGAAACTACTGCCTGAAACCATGAAGAAGAAGGAGGAAGAAGAACAAAGAAAGAGACACCACCCAAAATCCTCCATCTTGCCCCATACCTATTACTATATTATCAAAGTATAGTAAAAATAGGCTCAGCCAGTGATGGTTCATTCCCAAAGTTTGGGAAGATGAACTAATTCTTACTCGTTAATTAGCCCTGTCTGGGCAGCAGGCATGGAGAAAAGGTCATTTTACATCTGGTCTTTGCTGTGGAAACAACATTCCCAAAGCAGGAGAGAAAAGAGCTTGGGAACAGCATCCACTGGTGCCCCAGCCAGGAGAGTCCTGCCTGTGGCATGAGAGGCCAAATTTCCTCAAAGGAATTTTGGGTGGACTGGAATTTTTGGGTGACTTTTCCAAGAGTTTTTGGGCAATTTTCCTGGAAATTTTGGGCAATTTTTCTGGAACTTTTGGGCGATTTTCCTGGAATTTTGGGTCATTTTTCCTAGATTTTTTTCAGATATTTTTCCTGGAATTTTTGGACGATTTTTCCTGGAATTTTTGGGAGATATTCCTGGAATTTTTGGGCAATTTTTCCTGGAATTTTTGGGCCATTTCTCCTAGAATTTTTGGGAGATATTGCTGGGAATTTTGGGCAATTTTTCCTGGAATTTTTGGGTCATTTTTCTTATAAATTTTCAGAGATTTTTCTTGGGATTTTTCTGGACGATTTTCCTGGAATTTTTAGGAGATATTCCTGGAATTTTTGTCCATTTTTCCTGGATTTTTTTGGGCGATTTTCCCACCCAAGCTGCTTTTCCCAGCAGAGGATGGGAGGAGAGCTGCAGGAAGCATTCCTGCTGCCCAGGAAGGCCATGGGAAGCAGCTGGAAAGCACAGCAGGGCTCGGGGAGCAGCCAGGCTGAAATCCCACACTCCTGGCTATTTAATGCTGCTTATTGCAGCCCTCAATTCTCCCTCTCCCTGCAAGACAAATGTGCTCAGCACTCCGTGAGCTCACCCAGCCCTCCCCAGCCCTGCTGCAGCCAGCAGGGAGTTTTGCTGGGGGGCAGGATAAGATTGTGCAGATATAATAACTCCATCCATCAGCGGCGAGCGGCGCCTTGGAAATGGCTCGGGAAGTTTGGCAGCTCAGATGCCACCAATCTCCCTGACAGGCAATACCAGGGTGCCCTGGGGCAGCACAGGCAGGGCTAGGGGCACTGTGCCAGCAGGGACTCTGCTGCCCCATGGGGAGAGGATGGAGGAAAAGGCTCTCCCTGCCTGGAGAATCCCGGGAAAATGCTCAGAGCAGCGGGAAAACAAGTCTGGAGGGGCTCATTCCTCAGGAATGAGTGATGGTCTGAGGCCAGAGCACCCACAGCTCCCACAGGACCCATCCTCAGCCTCCCACAAAGTCACAGGAAACTTGGGTTGGGAGAGATCTTAAATATCCCATCACCTTCATCTTTATCCCACCACATTCGTCTTCATCATGTTCATCTTCATCCCATCACCTTCATCTTCATCCCACCATGTTCATCTTCATCCCATCACCTTCATCTTCATCCCACCATGTTCATCCCACCGTGTTCATCTTCGTCCCACCATGTTCATCTTCATCCCACCATATTCATCGTCATCCCACCACGTTCATCTTCATCGTGGTCATCTTCATCCCATCACCTTCCTCTTCATCCCATCATGGTCATCTTCATCCCATCACATTCATCTTCATCTTATCACATTCATCTTCATCCCACCATGTTCATCTTCATCCCACCATGTTCATCTTCATCCCATCACCTTCCTCTTCATCCCATCCTCCCCTGCCATGGCAGGGACACCTTCCACTGTCCCCAGTGTCCAGCCTGGCCTTGGGCACTGCCAGGGATCCAGGGGCAGCCACAGCTGCTCTGGGAAATCCATTCCAGGGAACAATTTGTGGTGGTTTGTAAAGTGATGAAAATTCCATTCTCTTGGGCATCTCACTGTGACATCAAGGCCACAAGAAAACAGTGTCTTGTGGAAAAATCTTCATAAACTAAAGAAGAAAGTCTTCTCTCCCAAGTAAATTCATGAAAAGCTATTTTAAAGATGATAAACTGAGTTATTTTCTCTATGTTTTCAGTGTAAAAGAGAAGTAGTGAAAGGGGGGGGGGGAGGAGGAAAAGTAGTCTAAAGTTTTATTCTGAATTTTTTTCCTTATAGTTTCTAATAATAAAGTTTCTCTTGATACCATTTAAAATTAAGCCCATTTTACCTTCTTCCTAATCCTATCTCACAGCAAGAAAATTTCAAATTGGCGAACCAAAACCACTAAAAATTCCTTCCTAATATCCCATCTAACCCTGCCCTCTGGCAGTGGGAGCCATTCCCTGGGTCCTGCCCCTCCATCCCCTCTCTCTCCACCTTCCTTTGTATTCTTCCCGCAGATAACTGGACCCTGTGGATATGCTGCTTATGGAAAACCTGGATATGCAAGGATTTGGTGCTTTCCCAGCTCACACACACAAACACAAACACAGCAGTGGTCGGTGCATCCCACCTGACTCACAGAAATATCTCCCATCAGCCAAACTCTCAATTTTCCTGGAATTTTTGGGTGATTTTCCTGGAATTTTTGATTGATTTTCATGGAATTTTGGGGTGATTTTCCTGGAATTTAAGGGAGATTTTTCCTGGAATTTTTGGGCCATTTTTCCTAGAATTTTCCAGAAATTTTTCCTGGAATTTTTGGGTCATTTTCCTGGCTATCTTTAAAGGAAATGTGCTGCAGCTGCATCCCAACCCCTGGGAAGTGCAAATTCCCTGTCCTGATTAACCCAATTAACCCAAATTCCCTCTGCTGATTCCCATTCCCACCCCACAACCTCTGGTGCATCCCACCCTGGAAATTCCAGGTTTGCTGGAACACCAGTGAGGCACAAAAGACCCCTGGGCTGGGGAGACTGTCCATTCCCAACTCAATTTTTTGGCCTACATCCATTTTTCGGGTTTTGGATTCCTTTTCCCAATTTTTAATTACTAAGTTGGTACAGAAGGAATATTGAACCCCCTGGTTTTGCTCCTATCTGGGTTTTTCATTAGAAGCCTGGCATCTTTGGAAGAAAATCCAAGAAAGACTTTGTCTTCCCTGACACAAAACAGCTTTCTCAGAGCTTAATAGAAATTTGGATGAGGCTCTTGCTGCCAAGGATGCAAAAAAAATTGATTTTGTGCGTTGAGATTCACGCCTTATTTTTTGCAAAATATTTTCTGAGGGTGAAATTTCCCGTGCTTGCTTTCAGCAGAGTTTGCAGGAATGTGTTGAGCTGCTTCTCCATAAAACAGTGATTACCAATGTTCATTTCCAGGATTAAAATAAAAACAACAAACCAACGATTCTTGTCGTTCCACAAGGAATTAGGGAATTGTTGCAGCTTCCTACACACACAATGTGAGGATTTCTCCACAAAATCCTTGGCACACCTAGGCTGGGCTAAAGGCAAAATAAATAAATAAGTGTATGACACAAATAATTATCAAAATGCCTCGGAGCAGCCCATATTTCAGCAGAGTAATGAAGGCAGGTACTCATTGTGCTCTGTCAAACCAAACAACTCACTTTTAGTATTCCTGCAGTGCTTTCTTCCAGGTAAGCACTATATTTACTTCTAGAATGCTAGGCAGGCACTATATTTACTTGTATATTCCCCCTGCTTTTTATATTTTAGGGGAATGGCTTTCCAGGTGTATTAAATATGGGGATGGAGGAGCATTACTTGGAATATTTGAGGTTTTCTCGTGCTGGGAGCACAGGGGGAAGGTGTTCTGCCCAAGGGAGGGCCTTCAGTCAGGAAAATCTGACTGAAATCCAAGGGTTTGGATTAACTCCCCACCTGAATGTGTGGGGAGAGTCAGAGGGAGAAGGGAGAGAGGTTTTCAGGCTGAGGAGAAAGAATTGGGTGAGTTCTTACAAACACTGAGAGGTCACAGTATCCCAGAGTGGATGAGGTTGGGAGGAGCTCACCTGGTGCCACCTCCCTGCTCCATCCCAGAGCTCAGGGCACAGGGACATCTGGAATATCCCCAGGGAGGGACACTGCACAGCCTCTCTGCACACTCTGCTCAGGGCTGGGCACTGCCCAGGGCACAAGTTCTGCCTCCTGTGCAGGGGCAATTCCTGGGCTCAGCCCCTGCCCCTTCCTCTGGTGCCACTGCTGGGACCTGGGGCAGAGCCTGGGACTGCTCTGAGCCTCCTGCACACAGGGACAGACAGACAGGGACAGGCAGGGACAGACAGACAGGGACAGACAGGGACAGACAGACAGACACCCAGGCACACCCAGGGCTGAGGCCCCTCTCTCTGGGCTCCTCTCCAGGCTGAGCAGCCCCAGCTCCCTCAGCCTTTCCTGGGCACCGAGATGCTCCAGCCCTTGCTCAGCTCCAGGAGCTCCTGGCCCTGCTGTGCTGAGGATCCAGAGCTGGGCACAGCAGCCCAGAGGTGCCCCAGGGCTGGGCACAGGGGCAGGACCCCTCCCTGAACTGCTGGAAAAGCACCCCAGGATCCCTCTGGCATCCTTGGATAGAATTTATTATTCCTGTCATTTTCCTTGCCTGGAATGGGAGGGAACCACTCATCCTATGCCCCTTCTGAGTAAAACCTTCCATGCCTGGAAGTGCTGGATATCCTTCTCAATCCCAGCTGGATTGGAGTGCAAATGTCCTGGACAAAGGTTCAGGGAAGAAATCTCATGAGACAGAAGGTGAAGGGAGCAGTGTAAGGACACAGCACGTGCAGATGTGGCTGGTTTGGACTGGGCAGACTGGGAGGAAGAGCTCCAGAGCAGACAGGGCAGGAGCTGGGCTCTGGGGAATCCAGATGGGAATGGCCACAGAGACAGCACAAAACAGCAAACCCACAAATGATGGACACCACCATAAAAACAGAGCCTGAAACCCCCCATCCTGTGAGCATCCCTGGAAACCAGCAATGCACAGCAGGACACAGGGTCAAAATTCAAAGACTTTTGGCAGAGAAACTTCATTTTTAAGAAAATTGTTATTGCTGCACAGAGCATCCTGTGTGCATTTATTGTTTGGAGAATGAGCCCTTTCCCAGGGGCTCTGCTCCTGCTGGGAGCAGCATTCTCATCCCTGTCCTGGAGCCCTGGAGCAACCCGTGAGTGTGGGGGCAAAAGGAACAGCCTGAGGGTGGTGTGACCCCAGGAACAGCCTGAGGGTGGTGTGACCCCAGGAACAGCCTGAGGGTGGAGTGACCCCAGGAACAGCCTGAGGGTGGTGTGACCCCAGGATCAGTGTGAGGGTGGTGTGATCCCCAGGACCAGTGTGAGGGTGGTGTGATCCCCAGGACCAGTCTGGGCTTGACTCCATTCTCAGGATCACAGGATCACTGATTCACAGAATCTCAGGATCACAGAATCAGAATCACAGATTCACAGGATCACAGATTCACAGGACCACAGAATCACAGGATCACAGGGTCACAGGAGCACAGGGTCACAGATTCACAGGATCACTGATTCACAGAATCACAGGGTCAAAGGATCACAGAATCACAGGATCACTGATTCACAGGACCACAGAACCACAGGATCATAGGATCACATAATCAGAGAATCAGAGGATCACAGAATCACAGATTCACAGGATCACGGAATCTCAGGATCACAGGATCACAAAATCACTGAATCACAGGATCACAGATTCACAGGATCACCAGGTTGGAAGAGACCTCCAAAATCATCAAGCCCAAGCCAGCCCAACACCTCAACTAAGCCATGGCACCAAGTGTCACATAGTTTTTTTAAACACATCCAGGGATGGTGACTCCACCACCTCCCTAGCCAAAGCATTTTAGGCATACTTTATTATTATTTCTGCAAAAACTTTTTCCATTCATCCTTTGTAATTATTTTTCCTCTTTTCTCTTCCAGTGCAGCTTCACTGGAGGTGTGCATGAGGAGACAGAGCAGGTAAACACCTCACACGGAGATCTGGGCTTCCCCAACAGCAAGAACAAGCCCTTTTCCTAAAAAAATCCTCTAAAAAATCCTAAAAGCCAGGCTTTATCTGGCAAAGAGCCTCTGATGGAAGGATGCAAACAGGAGAGGCTGTGCTGACGTTCTCTGCCAGTGACCTAATGAAGCAGGAGAAGCCTGAGCGAGGCTGTGGAACAGACATTTACATAATGTTTGTCTGCAGCTCGGGCTGTTCCGCTGGGGTGGCTCTGCAGGAAGGACAGCCTGTCCTCCTGGAGGTGGCACTGAAAAATGGGCTTCCCTCCCAGGCTGAGGGACAGCATTTGGATTCCTTGTTCCCAGGGAAATCAGGGAGACATCACTCAGGTCACCCTGCCCTGGGCCAGCAGGGAGCATCCAGCACCTTGCCAGGCACATTCCATCCTGGCACGAGTGGCATCACTGTGCCAGGGGACAAGTGGCACAGCCAGGGTGGCAATCAGGAGCCACCAGCCCAGGGAGGTAAATGGGGACATGGAGAGTGAAATGGGTATTCCAAATTATCCCAGTTTGGAAAGGCATTATCCAGTGGGAGCAGGGAGACAGGCAGGAGGTGTCAGGGAATTGCTGGAGCACCTGCAAAGCTTGCACAGGTCACCAAGGATGGCCAGCCTTGGCACAGTGTTGGTTTTGTAGGAAATGATCTTTTGATCCAGTTTTACTTAATCAAACCGGAGAGAAGCAGCCAGAGTGTCTCAGTTTGATTGAGGAGTGTAACAGAGGGAGTTAATTACTTACTGCAACCTGAGGCTCAAAAAGCAGCCAGAAATCAGGGTTTGAAATGCTGCTCTCACCAGCAAAGCGTGGGAAAAGCCACGGGGATGGCAGCAGCCCCATCCCTGGGAAAGGGGCACGTCCATCCCTGAGCTCCACGGGGCTGGAGCCGTGCCCAGACCCCCCTCCCATCTGCTGCACCTGCAGGGGGCTCACACTGACAAAATTCAGCTTCCCCGTGGGTTGGAGCAACAGAAATCCAGGAGCTGAGAGAGGACACCAAAATGGACTCTGATTTTAATTTTTCAAAGGCTTCTATACTTAGAAGTCTCTTGTTGGCCCTCAAAGTGGACCTGTTACTCTCTGCTCTTCAGATGATTTATTAATTACAGGCAGAGTTACGGCAGAGCTGCAGCTCCCCCAGTCCTGGTGATTTGTGTGAGACTGGGAAAGAAAAAAACTTCATCCTCTGCAGAAATAAACCCCACATGCCCAGGCAGGAAAAAAAAAATTAAAAAAAAAAAAAAGAATGTCATCCTTAAAAACTACACCCAAACACACACAAATATCTTTTCATATATATATGTATTTATATATAGCTCTTGGTAATGTGTCTCATGCTTCAGGACTGAAGTTATTTTTATGCTTTTCATAAATGACCATGGAAGAGCATTTCAAATGAAGCTCAAAGAATAACATCCTTTTGTTCCCAGGAACAGATACAGCCAGAATGGACTTGGCTGAGAAATAAAATCAGGCTTTGAAAGGAGGAGACAGAGCAAAGTTACCTGAATAGCTGCAGACTCAGAACTTCTCCCTGTCACTGCATGAGAGATTTGTCGAGTTTGGAGAAAGATCTGGGCTCCCATCTTAGGAGGGACACAAAGAACAATATAAAATCTCCTCCAAATTCCCCAAAGAGGCATTTGATGCTCTTTTGGAAGTGGTTAAATGCTGGGAAGGCCTCTGGAGATGTGTTAATTATGGACAACCCAATTCTGGCCTCATGGATGCTCAGCCATGGAAGATATTTCAGTTACAGCAAGGCAGACACATCAGAACTCCAATCAATAGGTGGGTCCTTTATTAAACTGAAAGAGAGAGCCAGGATTGGAGGGAAAAGATTATATTGGTTTGTCCTGGATAAATCAAACAGCTGAGCTCAACTTTATTTCTGCAGGAGACATGGTTCAGAGAGTCCCAGAATGGTTTGGGTTGGAAGGAACCTCAAATCCCATCCAGTGCCACCCCTGCCATGGCAGGGACACCTCCAGAACCAAGGCTGCTCCAAAACCAATCCCATCTGGCCTTGGGCACTGCCAGGGATCCAGGGGCAGCCCCAGCTGCTCTGGGCACCCTGTGCCAGCCCTGCCCACCCTGCCAGGGAACAATTCCTGCCCAATATCCCATCCAGCAGTGCCATTCCCTGTGTCCTGTCCCTCCATCCCTTTGTCCCAACTCCCTCTCCAGCTCTCCTGCAGCTCCTCCAAGGCCACCCTGAGCTCACCCCAAAGCTTCTCCTGCCCAGGTGAGCAACCCCAGCTCTCCCAGCAGAGCTGCTCCATCCCTCTGCTCATCCTGGCGCCTCCTCCATGGCTCCAGCAGTGGGATGAACACAGGGATTGTGGTCAGGACAAACATTTCGGATGCTCTTGGTGTAAACATGAGCATCAAACAGGCTGAAGAAAGGAAGAAGTTGGGATATGGAATTGTTTGGGGTGGTTGTTAACCCCCAGTGGGGTCTGTACCCCCTGACACCCCTTCCCTGCTCCATGTGGGGCTCCTGCAGCCTCGGGGCCCCTCTGCACATCCCTGGGCTCAGGACCTGCTGCTCCAGCTTCATCTGAAGAAACCACTGCAGATAATGTATCTTGATTTGTTTTGGAGGAATTAGATTTAAATTCCCCCAGAAATTCAATGAAACTCCTCTGTAATAGACAGCACAAAGCCCACGAGCCCACGCGCCTCCGGAGCAGAACATCCATCTTCACAGCACTCAGGTAATTCCAAACTCACTGGAAGTTTTTGGGAGAAGGGACCTGGCTTAGAGCCAGGTCTTGAACCAACAAGGACTCAGCCTGACCTCTGTGGCTCCTAAATCAGGCTTTAGAAAATATGGGATTTAGAAAATCCTCACTGAGAAAGCTGCAGAATCCAAAAGGTTTCAATGTGCGAGCCCAAGTTAGGATGTGAAATTCCTTTTCAAGAACATCAGCAGGAGGAGGACCAAATAAAAGCTGTCACTGTTATTTTTCTTGTTGTCATGATATGGTTACAAGTGAAAGCAGAATGGGGTTTTTGCATCAGAGGATATAATACAGTCTGTAGGTGTTGGGGAAGAAAGGGAAAGGAATCAGCACGAGGGGAGGAGGGGAAGGCGAGGGGAAAGTTACATAAAACTGCAAAGATGAAGCCATTTTGGGCAAGAAGGTTCTCAGGAAACTGAAAAGCCACAAAGGTGGGAAGGTTTGAGCTGCTGTGCTTGGGGATAGCCATAGGGGCTGTCCTGGTGTGGGAATCCACAGATTTGTATCTGAATTTCTGCCTTCCTACAGGGATGAGGAAGAGGATGAATTCCTGTTTCCTTCAGGGATGAAGAGGATGAATTTCTATTTCCTACAGGGATGAGGAAGAGGATGAATTTCTGTTTCCTGCAGGGGATGAAGAGAATGGATATCTATTTCCTTCAGGGGATGAGGAAGAGGATGAATTCCTGTTTCCTTCAGGGGATGAGGAAGAGGATGAATTTCAGTTCCCAATAGGGATGATAAAGAGAATGAATTTCTGACTTCCTACCAAGAATGGGGAAGAGGATGAATTCCCTTTCCTACAGGGGATGAGGAAAAGGATGAATTTCTGCCTTTCTACAGGGATGAAGAGAATAGATTTCTATTTCCTACAGGGAATGAGGAAGAGGAAGAATTTCTGTTTCCTACAGGGATGAGGAAGAGGATGAATTTCTGCCTTCTTGTAGGGAATGAAGAGAATGGATTTCTATTTCCTACAGGGAATGATGAAGAGGATGAATTTCTATTTCCTACAGAGATGAGGAAGAAGATGAATTTGTATTTCCTACTGGGATGAGGAAGAGGAATTTCTGTTTCCTATAAGGGATGAGGAAGATGATGATTTTCTGCCTTCTTGTAGGGAATGAAGAGAATGGGTTTCTATTTCCTACAGGGAATGATGAAGAGGATGAATTTTTGTTGCCTACAGAATGAGGAAGAGGATGAATTTCTGTTTCTTACAGAGATAAGGAAGAGAATGAATTTCTATTTCCTACAGGAGATGAGGAAGAGGATGAACTTCTGACTTCCTACTGAGAATGGGGAAGAGGATGAATTTCTGTCTCCTGCAGGGTTTCCAATGCAGCCCTAAAGCCAGAGGGAAAGGGCAGGGCTCCCTTCCCTCCGGGGGAAAAATTCTTGCTGATTCCATCCCCACTGCCTAGCTGGAACATGGGACAAATCCTGCTGCCCCCGTGGTGTCCCTCAGCAGGAATTCCTGCCCTGGGGACAGCAGGCCATGGGACAAGTGTCCCTCTCAGGCAGGACAGCGATGCTCAGCCAGGGCCTGGCATTAAGGCAGCAGCAGAGATAAAAACCCGAGCAAAACCACAAAAGTGCAGAGCGTGGCTGAGCCGTGGGGCAGAAGGGAAAAGCACCACACGAGAAATTGATTCCATTAAAAAGTAATCTCAAATTTAATAAAAGTTATGATTTGATTATAGCCGTAGAACCGCAGGGCAGGGGAGGGAGCGTGGGGAGAGCTGGGGGGAGGCACCAGCGAGGGGAGAGCAGCTCCCAGGGCTCCCAGGGGCTCTGCAGCCTGCCTGGGCACGCTGGCTACTGCTGGCTACTGCCTGGCTACTGCCTGGGCATGCTGGCTACTGCTGGCTACTGCCTGGGCACGCTGGCTACTGCTGGCTACTGCCTGGCTACTGCCTGGGCACGCTGGCTACTGCTGGCTACTGCCTGGGCATGCTGGCTACTGCTGGCTACTGCCTGGCTACTGCCTGGCTACTGCCTGGCTACTGCCTGGGCACGCTGGCTACTGCTGGCTACTGCCTGGGCATGCTGGCTACTGCTGGCTACTGCCTGGCTACTGCCTGGCTACTGCCTGGACACCTCCTGGCTACTGCCTGGGCATGCTGGCTACTGCCTGGGCATGCTGGCTATTGCCTGGCTACTGCCTGGCTACTGCCTGGCTACTGCCTGGGCACGCTGGCTACTGCCTGGCTACTGCCTGGGCATGCTGGCTACTGCCTGGGCATGCTGGCTACTGCCTGGCTACTGCCTGGCTACTGCCTGGGCATGCTGGCTATTGCCTGGCTACTGCCTGGCTACTGCCTGGCTACTGCCTGGGCATGCTGGCTACTGCTGGCTACTGCTGGCTACTGCCTGGGCACCTCCTGGCTACTGCCTGGCTACTGCCTGGGCACCTCCTGGCTACTGCCTGGCTACTGCCTGGGCATGCTGGCTACTGCCTGGCTACTGCCTGGGCATGCTGGCTACTGCCTGGCTACTGCCTGGCTACTGCCTGGGCATGCTGGCTACTGCCTGGGCACACTGGCTACTGGGCTACTGCCTGGCTACTGCCTGGGCATGCTGGCTACTGCCTGGCTACTGCCTGGGCACCTCCTGGCTACTGCCTGGCTACTGCCTGGGCATGCTGGCTACTGCCTGGCTACTGCCTGGGCACACTGGCTACTGCCTGGCTACTGCCTGGGCACCTCCTGGCTACTGCCTGGCTACTGCCTGGGCATGCTGGCTACTGCCTGGGCACACTGGCTACTGCTGGCTACTGCCTGGCTACTGCCTGGGCATGCTGGCTACTGCCTGGGCACACTGGCTACTGCTGGCTACTGCCTGGCTACTGCCTGGGCATGCTGGCTACTGCCTGGCTACTGCCTGGGCACCTCCTGGCTACTGCCTGGCTACTGCCTGGCTACTGCCTGGGCACGCTGGCTACTGCCTGGGCACGCTGGCTACTGCCTGGGCATGCTGGCTACTGCCTGGCTACTGCATGGGCTCCTCCTGGCTACTGCCTGGGCACGCTGGCTACTGCCTGGACATGCTGGCTACTGCCTGGGCACCTCCTGGCTACTGCCTGGACATGCTGGCTACTGCCTGGCTACCTCCTGGCTACTGCCTGGCTACTGCCTGGCTACCTCCTGGCCACCTCCTGGCCACCTCCAGGCCACCTCCTGGCTACCTCCTGGCCACCTCCTGGCCACATCCTGGTCACCTCCTGGCTACTGCCTGGCTACTGCCTGGCTACCTCCTGGTCATCTCCTGGCCACCTCCTGGCCACCTCCAGGCCTGCCCTGAGCAGTTCTCCAGCCCCTCCACGCCCTGCACTCCTCTGTCCCCGCTCTGGGGTCTGGCTCAGGAGGGCACAGCAGCAGGGGAGGATGGAGAGCATGACGAGGGAGCTCCTACAATTGTGACAATTGATAAATGATTCGTGTTAATCACAGAAGTTTTGGAGTTTGTATAAACCAGAATACTCAAAATAAGAAAAGAACATGGACCTAGATAAAGGGAAATATATCATTAAACCCACTCTGTTTAAATCCCCCTGTTATGAATCTTGTGTATTGAATATTGTACACCGGTTTGTAAAAGAGAAAAAAAGAGGTTTCCCACAGTCTGAAAGGTTTTTTTGCAGAATCAGATTTCCTGCCTTTGTGTGACCAATCACAAACTCTCTGCTAAGGATCAGCTTCCCACTTCTCCTGTTTTTATCTACCAAGACCGGGTGGTTCCATGACCAATTGTCCCAAGAGCTGTCCCAGTGAGTTTGGAAGTTTCTTTGCCCACCACTGCTCACCTTGCAGAATTACTACAACAAAACAATAACAATTATTGGTTACTACAAGGAAAACCAGACTGTGAAAAGGGAGCTGCAAACCAAGTTGGGTGGAAGTGGGCACTGACCCCTCACGTTCTCCCCAGCACTGCTTGCTCTGTCTGAATAAAATAAACCAATCTAAATTTTGCTAAATATTGAGACTTTGTTTCTCATTTATAACACAAATAACACCAGGGTTTATGAAACCAATGCCTCAAGGTGCCAGCCCCAGGGCTGCTGGTGGAGCCCAAATTTTGAAGGAGCTGCCAAGGCTGAGCCCTTCAGTGAGAGCTGTGACACCCCTGCAGCCCCTGAAAGATCTCCTTGCTTGGTGCAGGAGCATCCCCTTCCTCCAGTGGGGACACAATTCCTGGTCCTCTTCATCATTCCCGGGAGGAAGTCAGAAATGTATCCTCTTCATTCCTGTAGGAAATAGAAATTCATTCTCTTCATTCTGTAGGAAGTCAGAAATTCTTCCTCTTCCCCATTCCTGTAGGAAATAGAAATTCACTCTCTTCATCATGCCCTGAAGGAAATAGAAATTCATCTTCTTCCTCATCCTTGTAGGAAGTCAGAAATTCTTCCTCTTCCTCATTCTCTGTAGGAAATAGAAATTAATTCTCTTCATCCTGTAGGAAGTCAGAAATTTTTCCTCTTCCTCATTCCCTGTAGGAAATAGAAATTCATCCTCTTCATCATCCCTGCAGCCTCCCTGGGGCACTTTGGGAAGGTGACACCAATAAAGGCTGTTGGGGATGTGGGGAGGGGCTGGTCCCAGCCTGGTGCTGATCCAGACCCCACATTCTCCTGGGGAATGCAAGGGGTTCCCCTCATTTTTGCTGAGAGGGGTGGGAATGGCTGGGAGGGACAGGGGGGACCAGAGTGGGAATGTGGTTTTTCCACTTGAGCCCAACTTGCTGGTTCCAACACTTGAACTGGTTCCCAGGAGGGTTTTCCTTGCCTGATCAATCAGAAACCAAACCCCAGCTCTGCTGTGCAAAATAGAGAAATAAACACAGATTGTTGGCCTTGCTGGAGCAATGCAAACTCTTTGCATTAAAAAAAAAAAAAAAAAATTAACTGCTTTGTGAGTCACCATCACACTGGAACCTCTGGTTGTCCCTCTGTTCTCATGGATAAATTTGGCAGCTGGATGGCTGCCAGTGCCTGGGCAGGAAATGCACATGAAGGATCTCTGTGTTTACATAACGTTGTTCTAGGTGAAGATATTCCTTTAAATGCAGGTGGCAGGCAGTGGCTGTGAGTGCAAGGCACCTCTGGAAAGGAGGGAAGAGAAATTAATTAATCCAGCCCCAATTATCTGGGCTTTACCTTCTAAGCTGAGCTATTACATTTTTGAAAGTCTAGTTAGGAAGTAAAGAACAAAAGAAGAAAACAGCCAAGTGTTAGGACTCAAAGAAATCTGATAATAGGAATTAAAAGGGATCTAGTGCTGGTGTAAAGCCCGCTGCTAAATGGGAATGATAAAATTGATGGGAGTGTTGCTGAAAAGTTAAATATGTTCCAAAAATATTTCTGCTTAGTAATTAAAGAAGAAGCCAAAAGGATGGAATATTGCAAGTTTAAGGAGCTAAGGAGTTATTTTTCATTCTAAACTGTAACTGTGGTAGTTATGAAATTGTATTATTAAGGCAAACACATTTAAATTAGAGTTGCTGTGCACTGGGCTTTGGAGAAACTCCTGGGGAACTTGGGGCTTAATGGCACATCTTGTGATAATGTGGAATATTGGGAAAGCTTCAGTAAGAGGGAAACAAAGACCAGAACAACATTGCTGAAGTGATTTTGTTCCTCTATAAAATAGCAGGACAGCTGCTAAAAGATAGAGCTGATAATTAATTGAGAACATTATTAGAGCAGTTTATTAGGGCCACTCAGCAGGATTTTCTGAGTGTTTCTGGTGAATTATTGAGGATCAGGCTGGATAACCCTGGGAGGGACTTCCCTGGGTGCCTCCCTGGCTGACACAGGGAACTGGAGGTTGGACAACAACAGCAACTCTGACACAGGAGTTAAATCCAGGGGTCCAGAGGAACATCCTGGAGCTTTACAAGCCACAGATAATCCTTCAAGGTGCTTTAAAGCTCTTGATTCCAAGTCTAAAATATCAAAGACTTCAAAAATAAGAGGAGGGAGATTGTGAATGTGTTGCTGCTGTGGGCTCCTGCAACAGGAGGGGCTTGGCCCAATAAAAACCTCAGGAGGCCTTTGAGAGAGCAAGTCTGTCATAGGGAAAGTGGGAAATAGAAGGGTCCTTGTCCTTAGAAGGGTCCTACGATCCTTGATTTAAGGAAAATCTCCTTCTTGATCCAAATCTGCTGGATCAGGTCAAGATGCATTTCCCAAACCAAATCTGCCTTTTCCTGCAGCTTGTTGGGATTACAGAAGGGAAAAAAAGAACCCAAACCCCCAGTTATACATCCAGTGGCAGAAATAGGAATTCTTCCTGAGCCCTCAGAATTCTACAGAGCCTGCTATGGAATAATAAATCCATTCCTTGTGTCCTCTTTAGACACACCCAGATCTCCCCTCAAGCCCTCATATCCAACCCAGAGGTTCAGAGGAGCACCCAGGAGCCTCACAAGCCACAGATAATCCTTTAAAGCTCTTAAATCCAACTTGAAAATACCAAATTCTACAAACACCAGTGTCTTGGGTTGCAATACAGGATGTGGCCAGAAATGTGGATTCTGTCACCATCTGTTGGAGCCGGGTGGGGCAGTGCCCCTGATCTCCTGGCACACATTATCTGCTCATGGGCCAGCTTTAAACCAGCTGGGCAATCATCTTTATCTTTCCCACAGCCCATCCTCCCTCCAGGAGAGATCTCCTGTTCATGGCCAGTGAGTCCCAGGGCATGGCTGATAAAATTCCATCATCCCATGGGAGATGCTCCAGCCAGGGGAGGATCCAAGCCTTTCCTACCCTGATAAAAACTGACATTTTGGACACCAAAGTACCTTCTTTCCACTGGATTCCAGAGGAAAGCCAGACCTTTCCACATCATCCCTGCACCTTCAGAGGAAACTGCACCTTCTCCAGGAGCACTGCTCCAGCTGAGCCACATCTGCCACTGCAGGAGGATGCAGCCACCATGGAATGGGACTGTGCCAACACCCTGACTGACTGACGGGTGTCAGCTTGGATTCTGACTCTGGCAGGGTTTTGGTTTTTTGTATTGCTGTATTTCTATTTTAATTTTTCCTAGTAAAGAACTGTTTTTCCCATTCCCATCTCTTTGCCTGAGAGCCCCTTAATTTCAAATTTATAATAATTTGGAGAGAGGGGGTTTCATTCTCCATTTCAAAGAGAAGCTTCTGCCTTTATTGGCAGACACCTGTCCTTCAAACCAGGACACCAGTGAGTCAGAGGAAGGAAGGAGAGCCTGTGAATGTGTCACTGCAGCAGGAGGGTATCAGCCCAGCCACAGCATCCAGGTGACAATTCCTCACTGTTTCCTGCCTGGAGGAGGAGGAGGGCTGCAATGGGATGCCCTGAGGTGCCTGGAGTGAGGTGTTGTGGATTTGGGGTCTGCCTGTCCTGGGGGAGGGCTGGGCAGCTCTGCCAGCCCCAGCTGCACCCTGAGAGGGAGCTGGGCTGGCTCAGATGGAGCCAGGGCTGCTTCCAGCAGGAAACCAGAGACAGGGACTCAAAAAGCTTCGTGCTCTGTGCTGGCAGAGGAGCAGCTGCTTCTCCTCCTGTTTTCCTTTTCTCCCTGATCTGCTGCTCTCAGGGTGCTGTGACTCAGCCTGGGAGGGAAAAAGTGGAGCTCCAGCACTTTAATCAGAGAATTCTGAGCTGGAAAGTATCCACAAGGATCATGATCCTGCTCCTGATGACGCCTTGAGTTTTAGCTTTTCTATTTTCACACTCTCTACTGCTTGGTTGGACAATTAACCCCAATATGGAGATGAACCAAAAACTATAAAAGTGTAAAACTCGTGATCAGGATCCATCTGGGATTTGATTTGGGGGCAGCCCCGGCCGGGCTCTTGCACTGCCCAAGGTGGATCCTTTCAATAAATCCCGATTTTATTCCTTTTGCTCTGCCTGCTCTCTGCTCCAGCTCAGCCTTTTGGCATTATGGCAGCTGCTCTTGAGACAGCTCCCAATTCTCCCCCTCATCTTTTTTAAAAACATTTTGTTTTTCTCAGATACATGAGGCACAGGAGTTCTCAGCTCTGTGCAGTGGCTCCTTACAGGGTTTTTAAGGAAATCCTCATCTACATTTGCACTTTCTCCCTCTGCCTGGAGCTGAGTCACTAGAGCTGCAAACTGTGGTCAGCACAGACATTTGTGTCTGAGATTCTGTTTTTATCTGTGAAACTGATGCCTGGTTTAGAGTTGAGGATGGCACTATTTAAGTAAAAACCATAATAATTGGGAATTCTGCCATTACCTGAGCCCTGGCAGAGCTCAGAGATGAGCAGGACAGAGAGGTCTCAGCTCGTGGATGTGGCTGGTCCAGGAATTGAGCTCTGTGTTCCTACTGGAACAGAATTAAATTAGGCCTAAGGTTGTCCTCAGAAAAAATCACAGGGATTTTCTAGAGAGGGAACATTCCCTGCAGGATCACTCTGTGTTGATGGCTCCAGAGAGACCTGGAGCAGCTCTGCTGGGAGGAAAGGCTGGGAGAATGGGGAATGTTCATCCTGGACAGGAGAAGCTTTGGGGTGACCTCAGTGTTGCCTTGCATGACCTGAAGGAGCTACAAGAAAGATGGAGAGGGAATATTTCCAGGGGATGGAGGGACAGGACACAGGGAATGGCACTGCTGGATGGGACATTGGGCAGGAATTGTTCCCTGGCAGGGTGGGCAGGGCTGGCACAGGGTGCCCAGAGCAGCTGTGGCTGCCCCTGGATCCCTGGCAGTGCCCAAGGCCAGGCTGGACACTGGGGCTGGAGCAGCCTGGGATGGTGGGAGGTGTCCCTGCCATGGCAGGGGTGGATTAAGATCAGCTTTAAGCTCCCTTCCACCCCAAACCTTTCTGGATTCCATGATCTTGTTTTGATCCCCTAAAGGATTTGTTTACAGCTCATCCAGCTGTAAACTGGAGCAGCTCCCCTTTATCCCACAGAAGTTTCTGGACTCCCATTTTTCATCACACCCCTTCTCCTCACCTCTTCCAGAAAATAAACATTATGGGTTGCTGGAATGGGACCTCCAGGGCGGGTGGAGGAGTTGAAATTCAGAAGTGCAGGAGCTGTGAGTTGAAATTGTCTTTAGCAAGTGACAATTAAACCTTGGAATGTCCCCAAAATGCAGAGAGGAGGAGGGGCTGAGATGCTGAAGGATCAGGGTACCAGGACCTCTCATCTCAGCCCCAAATTCTGCATGTAGTGAGCAGAAATCCCACACTTCACTAACACTGAGCTGCTTCCAGAGGCTGTGGGACTGGGGGAGCATTTTCCTGGCCTTGCATCCTCATCCCAGCAGCTTCTGTGCCCAGATGGAGCTGCCCTGGCCCTCAGACACGGAGTTTACCCCCCCACCCCTGTTAGTGCAATGCTCTGTGCAGGAAAAGGCTTTTTATTCCAAATGTGGCTCTTTGGAGAGGGTGGAACACGAGTTTCTCTCCCTATTTTCCAGTATCTTTGGAGTCCTGGGGAAATGTGATGTTTTATCAGGCCCTGATTTTGCTGCTGAAGCAAAATCCTGCCTGCCACTCACTTCTGTGCGGGGCTGTCACAACACTGCTTTGGACCTGACTTTTTTTATTCATTATTGATCATGGGAAATTGTTTCCAGAAGAGGGATGTAATTTATTTATCACCCAGGCTTCCAGTGGAATGTGATTTGCGCTGGAGTCCTGTTCCCTGAATTGTGCTCTGGCAAATATGATAAGGCTGGGGAAGTAGGACAGCTTTGATGCTGAGGAGTCACTCTTAACATCCCAAACACTGCTGGGAAAGGGCTGCACCCTCCCTCCCCTGCCTCATTCCTGCTGTGCCACAGGCTCCTCTGGAAATCTCTCCTCCTCTGGTGGCAGCAGGGAGAGCCTGGAGCACCCCAAACCTTCTCTTATCAACATTATCACCCTTGAGAAGCTCATGGGAAGTGTTTTAGGCAGAATAAACTTCTTCTTTTTTTTTTTTTTTTTTTAATGATCTCTATCGTAAAAGTTATTTGCTGGCCAATAAATAGATATTTTTAAGGGCAGAGTCTGGTGTTATTCCACCTATCAGAGCTACCCCTGACTTTAGGATTCAGTATTTTTATATGGCAGTGTGTTTATCCTCACCATGAAGTGAGGGCTGAGGGGAAATACAGGATTTGAGTACCCCCAGCTGAGCAATATTCATTCACATCCATCCACTGCTTTGAGGCATCCACAGGAGCCCATTCCATCCACAGCTGATGTGAGGAAGGGGAAAATCCTATATCCTATCTTATAATCTGTAATAATCTCAGCCTGGCATTGATCCTGTACTTTTTTACCCAAGGCAATGCCATCCTTTCATTTCCTCTGCTCTCCCTTCACTCATGGTTTACTTTTTCCCCCCTATAAAAGTCTGGAGTGTCCTCCTGCACTCCTGCTGCTGTTGTCCCCAGGATTTTAGTGGGAACATTTGAAAAATAAATACCAGCCAAGGAGCACATTCCCTTTTATTACAGCTGTTCTCTCTGCATATGCAATGGTGAATTAACTCCATTTCCACAAGTCTCTCAGTTTTTATGTAGCAGTAGAGAGGAGCTCAGGCCATAAAACTTGTTTGGTCCTGTCCACATTCGTGTTCTTAAATATCTCAGGACACCCCAGTGGAGCCCATGCTGCTCCTCTCTTTTTGTGCAGCTCCCTTTCAGTGCATTTCCATCTTGTTTAATTTCCTTTAAAAGCCAGAAAATCTCCCCCAATCTGTTTCTTTGCATCTTCCTGAGCCTGCCTGTTATTGTTGGGGAGTTCTAGCATGACACTGCCTCAATAAAGGCAATTTTCTCCTGCAAACACGTTATCATCACTGCTCCAATCCATTTACTGCTTGAGAACCTCTGGGGCAGTGCCTGCTCTGCTCCACTGAGCACCACAGATAGACCCTGGCTGCTCCTAAAGCTCTCAAATTGCTGCCCTGCTCCACTGGCTGGGGCATTTTGGCCAAACCTGTGGCTGCTAAAGAAACATTTTCCTCTTCCTGGAGCTTTTGTGACCTGATCCTGCTGTATCCCTGGCTTTATGCTCGTGGATGTGCAGGCTCGAGCTCGGCGCCTCGTTTATTGAGTTACTTTTATGGCAGCAGCCTCTATCCTTCTGTCTTAATCTCATTTTATGTCTTTTTTTTCCCCCTCTCCCAGCCTTCACAGCAGTAACTATCTCTGATATTTAAATGCCCACATACATGATCAGTAGATCTTTAGAGCAATATTTTTATTTAGTTAATGCCAGGCCTGGCTCCCTTTCCGAGGGAATCTCACGCTCACATCGCATGAGCTCTTCTGCAGTGGCCACAATAGCAATAAATGGGTTTATTGCTCTTGTCAGAGACATATGTTTCAAGGCCAGCAGGGCCTTTATGATTATTTGGTTGGAGATTATGGATTGCTCAGAGCAGAGCTCAAAGCACTGAGTCAGAATTAATAACGTGGAGGGGACCTGGCGTGATCCGAATGCTTCACGCAGGGGGGACACACGGCTGTGACAGAGGTGCTGCTGGAGCCTGGCTTGGCTGCCCTGCTGGGAGCCCACAGAGCCTCCCCAAAGCTCCCAGAGTGCTGGGGATGAGCAGCCACGTGCTCACAGTTTGCTTTGCACCGTGGAAATGTCAGTGTAATTTGCAGTTTGTGTTCCTGCAGCAGCAGGACCCGGGCAGGACGGGGGCTGCCAGCAAGCTGGCAAAAAGTCTCCCAAGCATTCCCCGAATCTCTGCATCCTTCTGCTCCTGCAGACTTGATATTTTTGCTGGGAGCTGCTGTTCCCAGAGATGCCATCTCCAAGTGACACAGCTCCCCCAAAAGCTCGTTGCTCAGGGGGTCTTTAAAGCTTCTCTGCTGCACTCAGGCCCCGCTGAGCTGTGCTGCTGATTATGATGCTCTGCAAAGAGTTGTTTCACAACTATGATTTTCCAATTACTTAAATCACCTGGAACTGAGGAATAAACCACAGCTCCCTGTTATTTCTCTCTCTCTCTCCTTTTTTTTTTTTTTTTTTTTTTTCCTGCTTGCTTTGAGAGGAGTCTTTGGTCCTGTTTTTGCTCCCTGCAGAGAGCACTGCCTGGTTCCTGGGGGCTACCTGGATGCAGGTGTGCATCCCACCCCCCCTCCCATAACAGGTGGGCTCCAGTTGAGATTCAGGACATTCCTGCAGGGATCCAGGTGTCTGGAGGGCTGTTGCAATGCTTCACAGGGCACAAGGACACATCAAGAAGCTGAATTTCAGTGCCCTCATCTCCAGCTCAAGCAGAGCTGGATTTCCCCTGTGGGGAGAGGGGGATGTTCCAGCACCCGCCAGAACAATTTTTTGGGGGGAAGGTCAAAGCCAGAGGTTTAGAAAAGTGACCCAAAAGGCTAAAAAAGTGACCCACAGGGGCAACCTCTGCCTGCTCCAGGCTGCTGGGACACAGATCCAGAGCTTTGGGATGGGTTTGCCCAGGCTCCCACCACACTGAAGAGACCCACCCCAAATATTAGATGGAAAACACACCAAGAGGGATGGAAAGGGAGCAGATTGGACAGAAGGGAATGTTCCAAAGGGTTATTAACAGCTCTTCCCGTGCCCAGCATGTCCCTGCAGGCAGATCATTGATTCCAGACTTGGCTTAGGCAAGTGATTAATGGATTTTGGGATTGCAGCAGCCACTTCTCATCCCAGATTTTCCCACTTTCTCCCAGGCCTGGCTCCTTGATCCCTGTCCCTCTCTATGGGATCTCTGACAGGTTTGCAGGTCCCCAGCCCCATCCTGTCCCCTCCAGCTCCTTCTGCCTGCAGCAGTGGTTTGCCCTCTCTCCAGGTTATCCCACCTGATCCAAACTCCTTTCAGGAAAAGGAGACAGCTGGGAATGTGTCTTGTCCACACGAGGTGCTTCCCACAGGTCCTGGTGACAGCCCAGGGTGGGTGGGTGTGCAGTGGATAAATTCCCATGACAACTATAAATTGTCTTTAGTGGATGGAGAGAGAAAACTGGATCCAGATTTAATACAAAGCCACTCAAATGTGCTTGGGAAAGGGAGCCTGATTATCTGCATTTCACCATCCCCAGCCCTTTTGCAGGATACACTCATTAAAGGCAGCTGGAAGTTGGAATTACCTATGCAGAGCAGTTCACCAGATTGTTGCTTCTGTGAGAACAATATGTTATAAGCCACATACCAGGGAAGTTGTTTTAATTAACCAATTATCTATTCCAAGTTCCTCGTAGCTCTCTTTATCTCTGTTCTTTAGCTACAGTACAATATGGAAATGAAGGTAAATGAAAGCACTTTATTAGGCAAAATAGAATGAACCAAAAAAATAAGAAGTTACAATGAATAAAACACAGGCCACCCAAACATGCTTGGAACATGTGAGATTGGCAAGTTTAACTGTGGTTGTTGAAACATGGATATGAGGAATTGGATCAGTTAATCCACATTATCCTTCAGCTCCATGGGCAGGGTGAGCTGCACCTGCAGTGCTGGAGGAGCCTCTGGGAGGGTTCAGATCCCTCACATCACCCCAGGAACTGATTTCTGGCTGCAGCATTCCAGCTGTGCCTGCCCTGTCCCACATCCCTGGCCCTGGGAGTGGGAGCAGCACTGAGGGCTTGGGGCTGGCATCCCAGTGCCCCCCATGCCTCATTCCCAGTGGGATCGACCTCATTCCAGTGGGACAATCAGAGCACAGCTCAGGGGAGGCTCCATCCCAAACCCATGGAATTGGAGAATCCTTCAAACCCTTCCTGAAATAACCCTGGGGGCACTTAGGGAGCAAATCCCACCAGCTCCAGGCAGCTCCTCATTCCCTGGATGAGCTCTGGACCAGCAAGCTCCCAGGCTGTGCCTAACAAAGCCCCCACACCCAGGACTGGGGATTTGCCTCTCTCCAGGGCTTTCTTCCTGGTGTGGGATCCATGTGGGATAACCAGGACCTCCTGTGCCATGGTGGCTCAGCACGGTCACAGCACCACCTCTGTGTGTCTTGGGTTGCAATACAGATGTGGCCAAGAGTGTGAATTCTGTCACCAGCTGTTAAAACCAGCTGGGACAATCATCTTTATCTTTCCACAGCCCATCCTCCCTCCAGGAGATATCTCCTGTTCATGGCCAGTGAGTCCCAGGGCATGGCTGATAAAATTCCATCATCCCATGGGAGATGCTCCAGCCAGGGGAGGAGCCAAACATTTCCCACCTGGATAAAAACTGAGATTTGGAGCATCAGAACAGCCTTTTCCCACTGGATTAAAAGAGAAAAAACAACCCAGACTCTTCTACATCATCCCTGGACCTTCAGAGGAAACTGCACCTTCTCCAGGAGCACTGCTCCAGCTGAGCCACATCTGCCACTGCAGGAGGATGCAGCCACCATGGAATGGGACTGTGCCAACACCCTGACTGACTGACGGGTGTCAGCTTGGATTCTGACTCTGGCAGGGTTTTGGGTTTGTTTTCTTGTAATTTTGTATTTTTATTTTAATTTTCCTAGTAAAGAACTGTTCTTCCTAATTCCCATATCTTTGCCTGAGAGCCCCTTAATTTCAAAATGAGAATTATTTGGAGGGAGGGAGGGGGTTTACATTTTCCTGCCTTCTTTAGCACACACCTGTCTTTCAAACCAAGACACTGTGATCACAGGTTGGGGCTTTTTGTGCCAGCAGGGTTTTGACACTGAGAACAGATGTGCTGAACAACTATTAACAGGGAAATCCAGGAAAACTGAGGATGGATTCCAGGCTGTTCTCCAGCTCAGAATTGCTCCCACCCTACAGCAACTCCTCTCCTTGTAAACCCAGAACAGTGCTAAACCCCCAATCCCTCACAAACCTCTCACTCAGGTGAAAATCACTCAGGTAGGAGCTTCAGAGGAGAATTTGGACACAAAAAGCATCTTGTCACTTGGGGAAAGGAGACAGTGCAATCGAGCTCCGTGTGGGGCTTATCACCGGGAACCAGCAGGGGAGGGAGAGCTCCAGCTCCAGCTGCAGTGCCAGGGACTGGGTGCCCAAGATAAACCAGGAGTGCATCCAAGTATTTTCTCTCCAAGTGATACGAAAGTCACGTTGTGTTCCTCCACATCTTCCAGGGCTGCTCCCTGAATAGGATTGCAGAGGAAGTTAATGGGATGCTGGCTGTGGATGTGATTTCAGGATTGATTTAAGGCTGCTCCCCCAGCTTTCCCCAGGATGTTTGGTGCTCCAGGGAGAGGTGAGCAGAACAAGGGCTGTGGGTTTAGTCAGCCCCTCCTGGAAGTGCCTGTGGCTCTGAATCAGAGGGGCTGAAGTGAGGAGATTCCCTCCTGAAGCCCATGCTGCATTTTTGCTGCCCTGGGAATGCAAAAGGAGAAGCATCCTCAGTCTGGGTGAGACAGCTCCATCCTCTGTGACCTCTGATTAATTGTGCAGCTGGAGGTTCTGCTGGAATGGCTGCTAATTGAGGCCCTGGCCAGTAATGATTGCTGGGAGGGGCAGCCTCCCTGCCCTGCTGTCCTCAGCCACCCTTCCCTGCTGTGGCCACACATTGGCCTGGCCTGGATTCTCCATTTCAAAGCCACAACAAGGTCCCTGGGGATTTTCTTTCTCCCTGTCTGCAGGCAGCCAGGAGCTGTGGCTGCCCCTTCCCCCTGCCTGCCAGACCCCAGTTGTTATTAGGGCTGGAATGGGAATGTTTCTGTGGAGCCAGGGATTTACTGCTGGTCTGATGAGAGCCTGAGCAGTCTAATCAAATGTAACAAACTGTTATTAGCCCAGTTCCAATAATACCAGGGCTAGGAATTAATATGGAAAAGGATCATCAATAACAGAGCCATAAAATCCCTGGGATTCAATCCCTGGGGTCTGTCTCACCCTTGTGCTGACCCCAGTCCTGGAGCAGAAAACACCTCAGGGTGTCCCAAGGCTCAATGGCAGCTCCAGAACTCCACCAGGATGAGCTCGAGGTGACTGCAAGGGCCCTTCCCTGGTGTCACCACCAGCCCTCCAGGGATAAACAATTGGGAAGGGTTGGTTGGGATGGAATTTGATTTGGCAAAGAGCTTGGAGCAAGCTGGGATGGTGGAAGATGTCCCTGCCCATGGAACTGGATGAGCTTTAAGGTTCCTACCAACCAGAATCAGTCTGGCATTCCCCTTTCCTGAATATCCAGCACTGCTTTGGATGTTCTTCCTTATGCTAATAATAATAAGAATATAATATTTTATTTCTGTTTAACATTTCATTGCTTCTATTTAATAGGTTATATATTAAAATTAATACCAGCACTTTATTTTCCTGCACTTTTATGGGTTCTCCAACATTAGAGCCAGCTACTTTTTAGAAGATTTTTTTTTCCCTATCAAAGTGCTATTTTGTCAAAAATTAAGCCTTAAACTGGAGTGGGGCTCCTCAAATGCTGCAAGAATTTAATCAAGGAAAGCCACGATGATCATTTTGCTTTCAAAGTAACCTTTCCTCCTGTAACTTTTTATTCACGGCCAACAATGACACGAGGATTTTTTTACCGCTGAAATTCCGCCGGGATGATTTGTTGCAGGTGGTTTAATCCAGTCACAGTCACAGCTTTGAAATGTGGCAGGTTCTGATGTTTGAAAGGTGCGAGGACACGCAGGGAGCTGCCTTTTGTCTGAAGTTCTTCTGCCTTTGGGCTTTGAGTTTGCTGATGCTCCACAGGGACCGAGCTCGAGCGATTTGAGATAATTGTGAAATCTGAAAGGGCTCCCTGACGCCTCTGCTCTTCCCCTCCTGCTCCAAATGGCTGCAAGAGGGATTAACTCCGCTCTGGAATTGTCCCTGGCTCCCTGATTTTCGTGCTGGAAAATTACAGAGTCTGGTGTTCCTCAGACTCAGGGCTGGGATTACAAAACTTCCCGAAATTGGTGCAGACAGCCCCGTTTGCAGCTCCCTCCCAGCTCAGAGGGGAGAGCTTGTTTTAATGACATATTGCAAGTGTTCACATTACCCAAGCAGCAGCAAAGTGCCCTCCATTTTAGGGAAAAATAATGGACTTTTTTTCCAGGGAGAAGTGCATGTTTATATCTGCAGGCAGTAATTAGAGCCTGGTGAGTCAAGGCACTGCAGAAGGAACGGGGAACAAACCAAACCTGTGGGGAACAGGAGCTGCAAACTGCTCGAGTGTTTGTTCTGGGATAAATTTAACCTTCCTGAAACCAATCCAGGCAGAGCTTTTCCCACTCTGGAGAGGCACCACAGGGCTGGCTTTGGCCAGGTCTGTTCTCTGTGACTTTGCCAGCCCCTGGAGCAGCTGCATGAGGGATCCTGGTGGGCAACAGTTCCTGTGGGATGGAATTGTCCTTGTGTCCTGAAAAAGGGACCCCCCCACCCCCTCTCAGAGCTCTCAGAAAGGGCTGGGTCACGTCCAGGTGTGTCTGGGATGGAGACACTGAGACCTTGTTGGGTGGATCCCATTTCCCTGTTCTCTCCCCCACGGCACTTCCAGTTCCTGAGGGTGCCCCCAGGCTGTTCCAGGCATTCCCATCCTTCCCTCCTCTCCTTAATATTCCCAAGTTTCACACCAACTTTTAATAGCTGAATCAAAGGGGCTGGCAGGAGGCTCCAGAAGGAGCAGCCAGGCTTGACCAGCACTATTAAATAGTGATTTTATCCATGTTCATACAGGTGCAGGAGGAGGGAATGGGGAGTACATAACACAAATCGGATTTTTTCTCGAGTTTACAGGAGTTGGAGATTAAAGAAGTTTGTGGAAGCTGGTAGGATAAATGAGATGGGAGCTGCTGAGAGATAACAGGGAGGATTAGTGGGAGCTCAGCAATAATGGAGAGCAGGTCTGGGGTGGGAATTGTCACCCTGGAAGTTGGGAGGACCTTGGCTCCAAAAAGGCATACCTGATACTGGGACTGGATAAAGACCAGTCTAAAAACTCTCTCTTTTCTCCACGAGCAGTGATGGCCACTGTGGTTTGCATATCAAAGTGTGATGGCAACAACCACTGCTCCACTCTGCCACTGGAAATTCTCTTTAATTTCTTTCAGAGGTGTGGAGCCATCCAGCCAAATGTTGTGTGGTGAATTTGTGGAGAAATCCAGGTGAGAACATTAATTCTGCATTTCTCCTCTTCATCAGATCACTGCCCTTTAAGCAGCCTCATAAACTCATCCTGCTCTTGCATTTCTCTGCAATATCTACAGAGAGGCACTTACACCAAACTATTTCCTTTTCCTGAGCACTTCCCCGCTGCTCTGTGATCATCTGCACATTATGAAAGGGTTTGTCTCCCTCTCTCCTTGTATTTCACCTTCCTGGATTTCTCCAGCCCTCTCTTTGCTCCGGAATATTCTTTTTTTGGGGCAGAGTTCTCACTAACCCTGCCGAGGTGCAGCCCCTTGGCTGTTCCCATCCTTCTCCTGCTGCCCCCAGACCACACAAATCACTGGGGGTTGGCTGTGAACAGCCCCAACCTCATTTGGGGCTGATGAAAGGCAGCTCTGAAGAGCTGCACAGCTCTTCTCCAGGAAAATGTGCCTTTCCCAGTGTGCTTTCCCCAGCTGATAAATGAGATGTGTGACAAGCAGAGCCATTTCCTGAGGAGCACGAGGATGTGCCACAGACCCCCGATGCCTCCGGGCTTGCTCGTGGCCTCCAGCACAGGGACCTACTTATCTGCTGCTCTAGCTGCTTTTAAAAGCACTAAAACACACCAGGAAAATGCAGAGTGCTTGTGTGGACAATTAATCTGAGCTTTACAGTGCCTAAGAGTTCTTCTGGGTGCTGGCAGAGTGACTCAGAGCTGGGCTGGGTGGTGACAATCCTGGCACTGCTGTGGTGGAGCAGCTCACCAGGGTTAGGCCAGCCTTTGATCCTGCCCAAGTTTCTCTCCTTGGTAGGTTGGGTTGTAATTTTTTTTTTTTTTTTAGATTTGGTGTGTCCCAAGAGCTCAGCACAGCTCAGAGCAAGGCTAGGGCTGGAGCCAGGTCCAGCTGGTCAGTGGGTGACCCAAGGGGCTGTGACCATCTGTGGGCATCAGCTGAGAGAAGGTGACAATGCTTCTCCACCCCACCAAACTCCACAGGCTCATGGCTCCCCTTGTCTGTGTCCCCCAGGGCTCTCCACTCCGTAATTCCCAGAATTCACAATCCTGCAAGGACCTGTCCCCGTGATTCAGCTTGGGGAATCATCTGTGCAAGGATCAAAGCAGCTTCACCTCTCTGTGCTCTGTGGTGGAGCCTCTCACCCCCAGCCCTCCATCTGCCTGGGACGTGGCCACAGAGGTGAGGGGGGACAGGACAAGGACCCCTGGCAGGGTCTGAACACAGAGACTCTCAGCTGGGGCAGTTTTCAGTGCAAGCTGGAAAACTGGATTTTTCCAGGTGGTTGGTTTGGGCATTGTGCTGGGTTGATGTGGCCAGCAGTGTGAATTCTGTCCCCATCTGTTGGAGCCGGGTGGGGCAGTGCCCCTGATCTCCTGGCACACATTATCTGCTCATGGGCAGCTTTAAACCAGCTGGGGCAATCATCTTTATCTTCCCACAGCCCATCCTCCCTCCAGGAGAGATCTCCTGTTCATGGCCATTGAGTCCCAGGGCATGGCTGATAAAATTCCATCATCCCATGGGAGATGCTCCAGCCAGGGCAGGAGCCAAGCCTTTCCTACCCTGATAAAAACTGACATTTTGGACACCAAGTTACCCTTCTTTCCACTGGATTCCAGAGGAAAACCAGACCTTTCCACATCATCCCTGCACCTTCAGAGGAAACTGCACCTTCTCCAGGAGCACTGCTCCAGCTGAGCCACATCTGCCACTGCAGGAGGATGCAGCCACCATGGAATGGGACTGTGCCAACACCCTGACTGACTGACGGGTGTCAGCTTGGATTCTGACTCTGGCAGGGTTTGGGATTGTTCTTTGTAATACTGCATTTCTATTTTAATTTTCCTAGTACAGAACTGTTATTTCTAATCCCATATCTTTGCCTGAGAGCCCCTTAATTTCAAATTTATAATAATTTGGAGGGAGGGGGTTTACATTCTCAATTTCAAAGAGAAGCTTCTGCCTTTATTGGCAGATAACTGTCCTTAAAACCAGGACAGGCATCCAATATGACCAGAGCTTCCTGAGCTTCCTGTCCTGGATCCCCTTCTGCCTCTGGCAGATTTTCCCCTTGCTGAAGGGCTGGGAGGGCAGAAAGCCCCTGACAAACAGAGCTGAGGGGTTTGTAGGAGCTCCACAGCCATGTCTGCATCTCACACCTTGGGTTTTCCACCTCTGCCAGGGTGTGACTTCCAGAGGGGCTGCAGAGACCCCTCAGACCTGTCCATGTCTGGGAATTAAGTGGGATTCCCAAAAAGTCACCTCTTCCTTAGGCTGGCACTGGTGTCTGCACGACTGGAGAATTTTGGGTGCTCAGGGGCTGCCTTGACACATCCCTGCAGGGAGCATCCCCCAGCACCCCTGCAGCTCCGAGCTGTGGCAGAAGAGCTGTTAATTAGCCAAAATCCCAGAGCAGCAAGGGGGGGCTCTGCTGCCAGCAGTGACAGCTCCAGCTTTGCTCTCCTGTCCTGCCTTGTTTTCACTGAGACTTCCCGGAGCCCTGGAAAACTGCACAATTAGAGGCTGTTAGGTGATGGATTCCTGGGCAAAGGGGCCTTTCCTCCTTGCCTAGAAGGTCTGGCAGGTATTATTTAAAGAGCTAATGAATGTTAATGGGCACATTATTTGCAAATCTTGAAGTGGAATATTAGATCAGGGCTCCTGTGTGTCGTGGTAATCAGCTTTCCCTCGCTCCAGCTCGTGGGGGGAAACACCCTGCAGTTGCTTTGTTGTGTGCTTTTCAGATTAATAACCTTTTTCCAATCCAGCAGCTTTTCTCAGGGTGTTGGAGCCGAAGAAGCAGATGGTTCACACGCTGCTGTTTGATGCCTGACCAAGGGCTCGTCCTGCTGCAAGCACAGAGCGAAATCCCTGCTTTGCTCTCTGCTGAGAGGGGGGAAAAGGTGTTTGGGCTGGGCTGGACCCTCCCCAGCAGCATCCCTGGGATGGAGAGAACACCTGAGCTGCTCAGAGCCCACCTGGATCCTCCTCATGATGGGCACAAGGGGCAGCTTACACCAGGAGCTCCCTGCTGCTGCTCCCAGCTTCCCAAATTTCACTTGGCTGCCTCCTCCTGCACTTCCATCCATGTCCTCCTCCAGATTCCCACCTTCAGGCCAGCCCAGACCTCTGGTGTCCCCCCAGCCCACATCCCCCTGAGGTTTGAGTCGTGTTTTCCACAAGAACACACTGAGAGGTTCCTCTCCCAACCTTCCTGGGCACATCTGGATCAGGGAGCACAGCCTCTGCCAGCTGTGACCCAAAATGCCTGACACACCTCTGCATAGCACACACGTGGTGTCCCTCAGGAGGCCAAATGAAAGGAAAAAGGAAATCACAGGGGATTTTCCAAATGTTTTTGCTGGAGCCTTTCCTGAGCATCAGACAAAGAAGCGAAGCTGTGGCACAGGGAGCAGCCCTGCCCTGGCTCAGGGGGTGCCAGGGGTCCTCTGGGAGCCCCAAAAGAGGGAGTTGGGAGGCTGGGAAACCTGTGGGTGACAGGAAATTGTGATCCAGGTGTTCCACCTGCTGAATGCTGCTCCCAGGTAGAAAATCCCAGTGGGAAGAGCAGCGCTAGGAACAGTGTGGGAAAATTCCTCCAGGTACAGCACAGGTGAGGGTTGGGGGAAGGCTCTATTCTACCAAAACAAACAGCAAATCGATGATGAAAAAAAGTTCCATCATCTACTTCTGTACTTCCAGTCTCCTTCTGGATGAATCCAGTAGATTTCTGCCTCGGAAGGGGAAGATTCCTGCTCTGTAGCACACCTGCTCTGCTGCTCCAGACTCCTGAGCATCCACCCATCCTCCACAGCTCATTGGTGCCAACCTACTTTGTATTAACAGCGATTCAAATGTTAACAGCTGCTGTCCATGTTCATCAAAAAGCAGCTTAATACAAATATATGATTATTGTATGAGCATTGTATAAAAGATACTTGGTTGTGTCTTAAGCTAAAACAACAATATACACTTTTATCCAATCCTGATACGTTTATAAATATATTTAAATGGGTATAAATATTTATAAATAGTTTCTGTAATCTTCTGTAATTAGGCTCTAAGCTCTGTGACAGACAGCATCTGTTTGATCTGCGGGTGCTCTCCGTGTGTGTGTGGCAGGTCTCTCCAATAAAAGTGTTGGAGGCAGGAGATGCCTCTGAAGGGAGCCAGCTCCTTCCCTGGGGAGGAGGAAAGCCAGACCTGGAGCAGGTTTCAGGTGCAGGAAAAGCTGAGCAGAGCTGGGAGTGTGCAGCCAGAGCAGGGGGGTGGAAGGATGAGCAGCCCAGGGCTGATGCTGGAAATGCTCAGTGAGTTATTGGCAGCTGGAAGCTGGGCTGGGAGGACGTGGTGGGTGGGAAAAGTGATCATAAACCCTTTTTTATTTCTCCTCATAACTCTCTTTATTTCCTCTCTGTTTGACTGTCGCTTTGAGCTATCTTTGTTCCAGAAGGAGAGGAAGTAACCTAACACAGAGTCAAACAAAACGGGCCCTTTTTGCTCTAAAAGCCTTTTGGGAATGCTCCTGCCACAGAGGATGGGGTGGATTTTCTCAGGGCTATGGGAGCAGCTGATGAGCTCGGTGGCAGCAGGACAGGACAATCCATGGTCACACAGAGCCACCAGGAGCTCCCACAGGTGGCATCCAGGTCCCAGAGCAGCTGCTGGGGCAGCAGGACTGCCCCACGCTCATCCTTTTCCAGCTCAGCACAGACTGATGTGGCTCAGGGGCTCCTGGATGTCCCTGAGCACCCCCTGGCACAGGGGGACACTCAGACCAGCCCACGGGGACCCCAGGGTGTGGCAGGACCCTTGTGCCAGGGGCTGGATGGGTGTGTCTGGTGAGAGAAACAGAACCTGGGCACTGCAGAAGATTTCTGGGGACAGCCCTTTGTGCTGGAGAATGGTTTTGGGGATGGTGACACAGGTCAGGCTCCGTGGGGAGCAGGAGGAGGGGCAGAGGCACAGTCTGCCTGCTTCAGGGGTGGATCCTGATCCAGTGCAGCTGCTCCTGTGCCAGGCTGGGTCCCTGGCACTGCAGAGATGTCCTGGCTCCCACAGGCACCGCTCTGTGCCCACCCTGGGGGTGGTGGATGTGTCCCCCTCCCTTTGTCCAGCCAGCCCTGCTGTGTTCCTGCTTCAGGAGGGGGAGAAGAGCCTGTTCTGCCCGTGGGATTGGGGGAGAAGATCCTGCTGGAGGAGAGGGAGGCACCTCTGCTTCATCCAGGCTGAGGGAGAGAGATGGAGAGAGGTTTGTCTGTGTGGGATGGAGACAACTGCTGGGAATGGCAGGGAAAGAGAAAGTGGAGCAGAGCAGAACAAAGCCAGACTGAAGCAGGAGCCTGGGGCTGTGTAGGGAGTGGGAGAGCATCCAGCAGAGCTGGACTGGCTGTGCCAAAACCCTGGGAATTGTTCTGACTCCACTCTTGCTCTCCTTGTGGAGCCCTGCTCCTGAGCTGGGCACTGTGCTGCTCCGTGGCAGATGATTGCCATTCCCAATTTCTGTGTTTAAAAATGCAGGAGAACAGACTGAAAGAAAAAGAATCAAATTGCCATGTGCAAAGTTGCAGAGTGATCTTTGCTTTGCAGCTTTGACTTGGGCCCTGGCTGTGTATCTTTAATCTTCCAGAAGTCTTTAATCAGGAGAAAATCTGGTTTATCCCTAAAGCCCAGGGTCTGAGCTTGTGCACTGCAAACAGAATCCTCAGGAGCCTCCAGGAGGGGATGGAACACAGACAAGTGGAGATGTGGCTGTGGCTGCCCAGTGATTCCAGCAGCTCCAGGGACAGGGCAGGAGAGGAGATGCTTGAGGCAAGAACGGGGGGAAAATGAAGCTGTGACAGCTGTGAATGAATAAACAGGCTGGGGGTTTAACAGGGAACAGGGAAATGTTGGGAAATGTTGTCTGCACTCAGCTGGAGTGAAACTTGCTGGGTTTTATATGACAGAATCACAAGCGGGATTAAAGCTCATCCCATTCCACCCCTGCCATGGACAGGGACACCTCCCACCAGCCCAGGCTGCTCCAGCCTGGCCTTGGACACTTCCAGGGATCCAGGGGCAGCCACAGCTTCTCTAGGTAAGCAGAGTCCTCCCCTGATTTAGTGGTGATGCTGAGGATTTGGGGTTCTTTAGAAACACAGCAGTGACTTCCTACCAGTTTACAACAGCTTATAAAAGACAAAGAGGAAATAGGAGAATCCTGGGACAGGAGATGTAATGGTTTTGAAATCAAAACCAGTGAGAGACTCCAAGTCAGAAGTACAATTTAATAGGAAAAAGGAGAAAAAACAAAATACATGCAATAGTACAAAAGAAAAACCACTGCCAGAATCAGAATACAGCCTGACACCCCGCTAGTCAGGGTGCTGGTAGCAGTCCAGATGGAGTGGTCTTGCTGAAACAGTGATCCTGTAGAAAGGTCTGGTAGCTCTTATCTTAATCTCAGTTATTATCTACGTAGGAAATGTTTGGCTCTTCCCCCTGGCTGGAGCATCTCCCATGGGATGATGGAATTTTATCAGCCATGCCCTGGGACTCAATGGCCATGAACAGGAGATCTCTCCTGGTGGGAGGATGGGCTGTGGGAAAGATAAGGGTCACTGCCCCAGCTGGTTTAAAGCTGCCCCATTAGCAGAGGATATCTCCACAGGATAAGGATCACTGCCCCAGCTGGTTTAAAGCTGGCCCATTAGCAGAGGATATCTCCCACAGGATAAGGATCAGTGCCCCAGCTGGTTTAAAGCTGGCCCATTAGCAGAGGATATCTCCCACAGGATAAGGATCACTGCCCCCCCATTGGTTTAAAGCTGGCTGGTTTAAAGCCCCCATTAGCAGAGGATATCTCCACAGGATAAGGATCATGCCCCAGCTGGTTTAAAGCTGCCCCATTAGCAGAGGATATCTCCCACAGGATAAGGATCATGCCCCAGCTGGTTTAAAGCTGCCCCATTAGCAGAGGATATCTCCACAGGATAAGGATCAGTGCCCCAGCTGGTTTAAAGCTGCCCCATTAGCAGAGGATATCTCCCACAGGATAAGGATCCCTGCCCCAGCTGGTTTAAAGCTGCCCCATTAGCAGAGGATATCTCCCACAGGGTAAGGATCATGCCCCAGCTGGTTTAAAGCTGGCCCATTAGCAGAGGATATCTCCCACAGGATAAGGATCCCTGCCCCAGCTGGTTTAAAGCTATTAGCAGAGGATATCAGCCCCAGCTGGTTTAAAGCTGCCCCATTAGCAGAGGATATCTCCAGGATAAGGATCACCCCAGGGTTTAAAGCTGGCCCATCAGAGCCCCAGCTGGTTTTAAAGCTGCCCCATTAGCAGAGGATATCTCCCACAGGATAAGGATCAGTGCCCCAGTTGGTTTAAAGCTGCCCCATTAGCAGAGGATATCTCCCACAGGATAAGGATCATGCCCCAGCTGGTTTAAAGCTGGCCCATTAGCAGAGGATATCTCCACAGGATAAGGATCAGTGCCCCAGCTGGTTTAAAGCTGCCCCATTAGCAGAGGATATCTCCACAGGATAAGGATCCCTGCCCCAGCTGGTTTAAAGCTGGCCCATTAGCAGAGGATATCTCCCACAGGGTAAGGATCATGCCCCAGCTGGTTTAAAGCTGGCCCATTAGCAGAGGATATCTCCCACAGGATAAGGATCCCTGCCCCAGCTGGTTTAAAGCTGCCCCATTAGCAGAGGATATCTCCCACAGGGTAAGGATCATGCCCCAGCTGGTTTAAAGCTGCCCCATTAGCAGAGGATATCTCCACAGGATAAGGATCAGTGCCCCAGCTGGTTTAAAGCTGCCCCATTAGCAGAGGATATCTCCCACAGGATAAGGATCAGTGCCCCAGTTGGTTTAAAGCTGCCCCATTAGCAGAGGATATCTCCCACAGGATAAGGATCACTGCCCCAGCTGGTTTAAAGCTGCCCCATTAGCAGAGGATATCTCCCACAGGATAAGGATCATGCCCCAGCTGGTTTAAAGCTGCCCCATTAGCAGAGGATATCTCCACAGGATAAGGATCCCTGCCCCAGCTGGTTTAACGGATGGTGACAGAATTCACACCTTTGGGCACATCTTTACATTGTAACCTAGGGCAGGAGAAAAGCCAGCCCTGCCTTTCCTTCCGAGCTCAGTGCATCGACCTCAAACCTCGGGACAGATTTTTTTTTTGGCATGGACAAGGATTTTCCCACTGTCTATAAGGAGAGCAGAATCACTTTCCAAATGTTTTCAGGCAGAGCCAGCCAGGGTGAGTGGCTGCTCCTGGGTTTCCCTTTCCTCCTCTCCTCCCTTGTTGAGTGTTCCTGGCAGTTTTCAGCCGTGATAAAAACCTGGAAAATGATGGGAAATGAGGAAATTATGGGACCTGGGAACAATCCTAAAACATGGCAGAGGGGAAGGTGCTTGGGTTGTCACCACTTCTCTCTGTGTGGTCACACATTCCTGGCTCCCCAGGAAAAATGTGGAATAATCCTTGGGAGTGCAATGAGGGAGGCTGGGAGCTCTCTTTAAATTTTTGTAATTATCAGTATAAACTTTCCATGGCTGAAATGAGTTATTTGGTGTTGTTTTCTCATGTAGGTTTATTTGGCACCACATACAAATCCAGGTAAAGCTCATTCTTAGGAGCAGCAATCCCAGCTGGAGAGGGAAATTCCAGGGAAAGGAATATCCTGGATGTCCCTTTTGAGGCTTTATCCCAGCTTTTGGGGTTTCTGTGGAAATCAGAGGGACAAGACCCAAACCCATGAGAACCAGGACAGAAAGCAGCAGTGGAGCAAATGCAGGAGAGGGCTGGGTTAATTAATTACTGCAATGAACAATTAAAGAACAATTTATATTAGAAAATAACTCACTCTGTGAGTTTAAATTCAAGGCAAAAGGTTGAGGCTTCATCAGTACCCACCTGACCAGGTGATTCTTAACCATAAAAATCATCAAGAATCTGGGGACCAGGGGGTGCAAATCAGCCCCAAAATGGGGAGAATCCCAAAAACTCCATGGAAAAAAAAGAGATAGAGACAACACAGGAGAGAATTCCTCCCTGGGACAGCCAGGGGAAGCAGAGCCAGATTTAATCTTGGGCATTTCAAATGCTGTTATTGAAGGGTTGCTCTGTAAAAGTGTCTGGATGTGCTTAAACTCAGTAACATTGTAGGAATTTAAAAATAAACCGGCAAAAGTTCATCACAACTTCATTTCAAAAAGGCTCTCCACATAAAAGGGGAGAGGCTTGTTAAAAAGAAATTAAAAGCAGCCACCAGAAGGGTGACATTTTTCCAGGGGACACAGACATTGTTTAAAGATCTTCTATTAGAGGATGAGAGCAAACCTATACAATTATCAAAAGAGACCTTAAAAGGGCAAAAAATTAGCAGTTCTCATTAAAGAGCAGACCAAAGGAGGCTGTCAGAGGTAAAACAGTATCCTTCAAAAAGTGGAAGTCATGTTCAAAGGAGAAAAATGAGAAAAGGAGTGTGACAAGACAAAGCTGTGACAGCAGAGACAAACCCTTTTTTTTTTTTTTTTTTTCCAGGAGGTGTAAAAATCTAATATTAAACCCTAATAAATCTAAAAATAAATCGAATAAGAAACCATTTTTGCCAACCCCCTCAGCAACTGTGGAGCCCCTACAGTGGAGGATCCATCCTGGAATCAGAGATCTTTGAGGAGGTAAGGGAGCAAAATGGGGAAATTAAAAATATTCCAAGGAGCAGGTGGAATTCACCCCAGAGCCAGAAGGATGTGGCACAGGAAAGAGCCATTTAGTGGTGGTGAGCAAGGAATTAAATAAAATAAAAATAAGTAAAAAGAAGTAAAAAGAAGTAAAAAGAAGTAAAAATAAATAAAAATGAGGTGGTTCCAGGGGAGCTGGAGGTGGGAAATGCAGGGGTGCTCCCAGCAGCAATCCAGGGATGGCCCAGCCCATGGATTAAACACTCAGGAAAATAAAAGAGAGACCTCAGGAAGCACAGGAATAAATATGGGATACTGGGGAAGGGTTCTTGCTGCCCATGAGCTTCCATATGGGAAAAGCTTTGGGAAAGTCAGAGGCTCTGAGAGAAGTTAGGAGTGCAGTGTAAAAATGTAGTGTTACAGAGAAGATTCTACTCTGTCTCATAACTGTGCAAGAAACACAATTCAGGAATAAATCAGCAGAGCAAAAGTGCCCAGAGAGGCACCCAGGGTGGAGCAGCAGCTCCAGATCAGGAGAGGGAAAGGAAAGCAATTAAACCATGAAGCTGCTGATGATAATTATTCAATATTCCGAGTTCCTGGTGCAAAGGCATGGCAGGAGCTCCCAACAGGAGCAAAATCCCGTGGGAGAGTCCTGTAGGAAAAGTTGGGACTGTCCAGCCTAGAGAAGAGAAGGGAGTGTGGATACATCAGAGCCCCTTGCAGGGTCTGGATGGATTAAAGGGAAACTGGAGAAGGATTTGTGTCAGGAACCAGAGGGGAATGGGGTTAAATGGGTTAAAACTGAAATTTAGATGAGATATTGGGAAGGAATTGTTCCCTGGGAGGATGGAATGGATTTCCCAGAGAAACTGTAGCTGCCCCTGGATCCCTGGAAGTGTCCAAGGCCAGGCTTGGAGCAGCCTGGGATGGTGAAAGGCATCCCAGAATTGGTGAAATTAAATAATTTTTAAAGTCCTTTCCAACCCAAACCATCCTGGGATTCTGGATTTGAGCTGAACCAGTCACAAGCCCAAACCAAGCTCTAACTGCTCAGGAAATGTGATTTTTTCCTTGCATACCCATATTGCAGGTACAGTTAGGGAGAAAAAAAAAAGAATGCCTCAGTGATCTGTGATAGCCTAAAAGTAAATTGAGTGTGGAAATTTTTCAGGGGAAAAATGTTAAACAAAACAGAAGAGATCAATTTGTCATTGCACAGATCAATATTTCACCTGCTCCTTAACTGCTGTTTGCAGATCTGTTCCCTCCACTGGAAGAGGGAAAGAAAACAAAAAAAAAAAAAAAAAAAAGACAGGGAGAAAAAAAAACCTAGGAAGGAGAAAAGATGGAGAGAGAAGTGGGAAAGATAAGGGTTGAGGAATGTCTCAGACTCTTCATTCCAAAGTGTGAGTGATGGGCAGGGGTGGCACAGGGAGATAATTCACATTTCCTGCAGCTCAGAGACTGGGATAGCACGTGGATCAGGACAGGAAGAACCTGCTTTGGTCAGATTTTGTGCCACCAAAAATCTTAGCTGCAGGATTTGGTCAGGATCACATGGGCTGCAGGATAACAAAAAACTCTAGGGAGATGCAGAGAGGGGCTGTGGTCACCTTGGCCCCCCCACACCTGGCCAGGTTTGCTTCCCAGAATTCTCCTTCTTGTTTGGAAGCTTTGTCTGGGAATTGTTCAGGGATCTCCTGGAGTGGCTGGGCTGGGCTGAGCTGTCCCTTGAGGATGAGGTTGGGTCTCGTGCACAGGTCTGGGTTTATTTAATCCTGACTGGAAACTGAGAGCCAGCCTGTCCTGGTTTGAAGGACAGGTGTCTGCCAATAAAGGCAGAAGCTTCTCTTTGAAATGGAAACTGTAAACCCCCTCCCTCCAAATTATTATAATTTTGAAATTAAGGGGCTCTCAGGCAAAGATATGGGAATTAGGAATAACAGTTCTGTACTAGGAAAATTAAAATAGAAATACAGTATTACAAAGAACAATCCCAAAACCCTGCCAGAGTCAGAATCCAAGCTGACACCCGTCAGTCAGTCAGGGTGTTGGCACAGTCCCATTCCATGGTGGCTGCATCCTCCTGCAGTGGCAGATGTGGCTCAGCTGGAGCAGTGCTCCTGGAGAAGGTGCAGTTTCCTCTGAAGGTGCAGGGATGATGTGGAAAGGTCTGGCTTTCCTCTGGAATCCAGTGGGAAGAAGGTATCTTGTACAAAATCTCAGTTTTTATCCAGGTGGGAAATGTTTGGCTCCTCCCCCTGGCTGGAGCATCTCCCATGGGATGATGGAATTTTCTCAGCCATGCCCTGGGACTCAATGGCCATGAACAGGAGATCTCTCCTGGAGGGAGGATGGGCTGTGGGAAAGATAAAGATGATTGCCCCAGCTGGTTTAAAGCTGCCCATGAGCAGATAATGTGTGCCAGGAGATCAGGGGCACTGCCCCACCCAGCTCCAACAGCTGGGGACAGAATACACACTGCTGGCCACATCCTGTATTGCAACCCAAGAAACTGCCTCAATCTGAGGTGGAAAATCAGGATTTTCCTCATAGAGCAGAAATTCTGCTTTTCCAAGAGCATTCCCTACTGGACATCTCACCTTGCACCACTGTGGGGAGAGAATCGAGCTCATTGTTTAAATTCTTCAGCAGCCTTGGAGGAAAATGGTTTAAAATTCACCTCATGCTCCAGGAGAGCTCCAAGCCTGGAGCAGAGGAGCTCTGGTGGAGCTGCACCCAGGGAGGATCTCTGGGGTCACACTTCCATGGGATCCTGAGTGCAGCAGGAGGGCATCAAACAGCCAGGGAAAGCAAACAACAGGCCACAGCTTCAAAGAAAAAAATCTAAACCCCAGCAGGACTCAAAGCACATTTCCTCTGCAGCACTGGGGGGAAAAAAATAAAAATAAACACATTTTATATTTTGCTTTCAGTTCTGCCACGTTCAGGTTTAAACCACGGAGCAGTGGTGCAGAAAGGCAGAGGCAGAATTTGTCATTCTGCTGTCCTGAAAATGGTTAAAGCAGCATTTGTTCAAGGTTAAACAGCCCAGCAAAAGTTCCTCTTGTGCTGAGTAGAAATAGGCAGATTTTCTGCATGAAAAGGGAAATACATGAAGTTGTGAATGGAAATGGAAATGCTGAGATGCCAATGAGGTGCTGGGAATGGGGGAATCAGCGCCCAGGCCCGAAAATAATTTATTTTCTCCAGTGAAATTTATTTCATGAGAAGTCATTATTTGAAAATCCATGTAAGCAAAGCAAGGGGCAGGCAGGAGCAGCACTGAAAACTCAGCTCCAGGGAAAATTCTGCCTGGGGGACACAAAAACCACAAGAATTCCCAGGTGTCACCCCCTGTCACCCCCACAATCCCAGCCCTGGAATCATGGAAAAGTTTGGGATGGAAGGGATCTTAAATCCTGGGACATCTTCCACCATCCCAGGCTGCTCCAAGCCCCTCCAGGACACTTCCAGGAATCCAGGGGCAGCCCCAGCTTCACTGGGAAATCCATCCTAAGGTCTCTCCATCCTCAAAAAAACAGAGGTTTTGAAAAAAAAGAGGGTTTTTGGGGGAGGAGAGGTAGGGTTTTTAATTTTCTTACTATTTAAACTTAGGAGAATGTAGTTATTTTAATACTTATTTTAATACTAATGTTTTTGTTTATATTGTAGTTATTTATAGTTAGAACAGTTGCATTTGTTTTATAATATTTTTATGTGGTTTCTTTTTTAGAGTTTAAAAAAGAAATTTTAGTTTACGACTGGGTTTTTTGGGGGGACTTGATTTTTTTGTTTGTTTGTTTGATTTTGGTGTTTTTATGGTTTTTTTGTGTGCATTATTATTTTGGGTTTTTTTGGATATTGGGAGGAATTCCTTCCCAATATCCCATCCGAATCTCTCTTTTTCCAGCTTAAAGCCATTAAAGATGCAGAGTCCTGTTGTGCATCCATCTCTGCAGGGCAATATTAATTCAGATTTATGGATTTCTAATCACTGTAAATCATGATGGAGGAAATGGGGGTGATTTGGGGGCAGAGCAGCCCCTGCCATGTGCCACAGAGATCCCAAATATTAAAAATCCCATTTGGATGCAGGAATTCAGCAAAATCTGCTGGGCCACCCTCACACACGCAGCAATTTTGAAAGCTCTCTCCACTGCTTCACTGGAAATGCAGAAATTTCTCAGATTCTCCCTGAAATAAATGGCTTTTGTTTCCCTTCCTTCTTGACAGGAGTATTTATGGTGATCACAAAGGAAAGATCACAACACATCCTGGCAAAAAAAAATAAAATACAATAAAAAAAGAAACCAGAGCAACGAGCCGGCCTACAGATAATAAGTAACAAATCAGGAAAGGGAGGAAGATAATGGCTGTGATTAAAAATTAGACACTGGGAAATAAAGAACAATGGATGTGAGAAGTAGAAGTATCCATTAAAAAAAAATCCATATCCAAATGTGTTATGAACAACAAGAAAACATTTTAGATTAGGCTGGAACAAAAGAAATTCCAGTAAAATTGCCATGCTATAGATCCAGGTTTTGATAGGGGCAGGAATGCCATCAATAACGAGGCAGATGATGCAGAAGAGCCCAAAAAATCTGCTCTGGGAAACAATGGAGGGAACAGATTTCCAGCTCTCATCCCCCAGCATTTTCCACCCCAACGGCAGCAGCTCCCAAATTGTTCGCAGCTTTAAAAAACTGCCAGGCTGCAAGCTTAATTAAGCGAAATAATTATTAATTTTTAAAAGCTTGCAATTAATTTTTAAACCAGTTTTCACCTGCAAGATCAGCCAAGTTGTTTGGAAATTTGTGGAGGGAAACCAATAAATATTTTACAAGAATAAAGCTGGTGTTGAGGTGGTGGTAAGAGGGTGAAAAGTGGGGTTGGGGTTTGTCACCAGCCCCCAGCTGGAAGTGCCACTGTCCCCTAAAGCTTCTCCTCCTCCTCCCCCCTCCTCTCTTTATCTCAGGCTGGGCCTATCCTATAAACCCCCCTCCTTTGTTTTCCCCTTGGCATCAAAAATAATTTTTTATAAACTGGGGAATAAAAATTGTTTCCAAAAGCATCTTGTGATCCTGGGCTTTCTCTCTGCTGCTGGAGTTGATTGTCCTTGTTATTCCAGGAAAAGTTTGGAGCTGTTTAATTTGTTGGCTCCCAGCAGGTGGAAGGTTTGATGCCGGATTTGTGGGATTAAGGGTGATTTGGGACGTTCAGGGGTTTGCTCTGAGTGAAAAAAACACTGCTCCAGCAGAATATCAGCAAAATAAAGTTGCAGGGTTCTTAATTAAGTGTCTTTAATTTTATTATAAATCTTGAGGCCTTACAAGTGATTTGATGTTGAATCAGAGAAGTGATGATTTTTCCTCTGCCTGTGAAACCAGAGGGAGCCAAAAGAAAATCCAGGAGATTTGGGTTCAAAACCACTGTTTTTAGGAATAATTCCCTTGACCCTTCATGGAACCCCAGAATGGTTTGGGCTGGAAGGGACCATAAAAGTCATGGAGTTCCACCCCTGCTGTGCCAGGGACATCTCCCACCATCCCAGGGTGCTCCAGCCCCAATGTCCAGCCCGGCCTTGGGCACTGCCAGGGATCCAGGGGCAGCCACAGCTGCTCTGGGCACCTGTGCCAGCCCTGCCCACCCTGCCAGGGAACAATTCCTGCCCAATATCCCATCCAGCAGTGCCATTCCCTGTGTCCTGTCCCTCCATCCCTTGTCCCCAGCCCCTCTCCAGCTCTCCTGGAGCATCTTTGGGCACTGGAAAGGGCTCTGAGCTCTCCTGAGCTTCTCCTCTCCAGGTGAACACCCCCAGCTCTCCCAGCCTGGCTCCAGAGGACTCCAGTCCTGGAACATCCCTGTGGCCTCTCTGGATTTGCTCCAGCAGCTCCAAGTCCTTCCTGTGCTGGGACTCCCAGAGCTGGAAGCAGGAATCCAGGTGGGATCTCTTTTCCAAGCATGTCCTTCCTTCCAGCACAGCACTTCCATCATTCCTTGGCCAGGCTGGGAATGCTTTGCTCCAGGAGAGGGGTGAGAAATTGCTGGCAGGATTTGTTAAAATCTTATTTGGGTGGGAAGGAACCTGGAAGCAATCCTGGAGCTTCCTGTGACAAGCTCCAGTGTGATCAGCTGGAGTCCAGCTCCCAGAAATTATTTCAGCTTTGCTTAATCTCGGCCTAATTGTGCAATGAGCTGGCCTGGAAGGTCCCAGCTCTGCTGGGGAAGGGATTGATCCTGCTGGAGCTGGAAAGTTTTGGCATTGCTGTCCTGTGTTCCCAGGACTTGGCACAGCAGTGACCTGGCAGGAGTGGGATGGGATGGGATGGGATGGGATGGGATGGGATGGGATGGGATGGGATGGGATGGGATGGGATGGGATGGGATGGGATGGGATGGGATGGGATGGGATGGGATGGGATGGGATGGGATAAATGGAATGGAATGGAACACCATGGAATGGAACACCATGGAATGGTGGGAATGGCTGCAGGGACATCAAACACCCCCAGGGCAAAGCCAGGGTTGCAGGAGGCAGCTTTAAGCTGGGAACATTTTGGGTGCCCTCTCTTCCTGCTGCTCGGGAGCCACATGGAATTCCATGATTTTCCAGGTGTTTGGCAGTGGGGATGGTTGTGGGCTGCTTTCAGATTTTTGGGAAAAGTGCAGTGCCTGATCCAGCCTGAACCACCTCTGGCTGTGCTTCCCCTTTGCTGGATTTGAAGCATCCAAAGGAGGCAGATCCCAGGTTGTGGAATTGGGATGGGAAGTGCAGCTCCTGCCACAGCTCTGGATAAACTCCACAGTGAGAGGAGCTCTGCTCCAGGCTCAGATTTGGGCAGGAGGAATCTCAGCCCAGTGTAACCCACAGCACCTCACAGCCCATGGGCTGGGGCTGCAGGGGGAGCCAGGGAGGATCTGGAATTGCTGACAGCAGTCCCAGGGGGAAGGAGCTTCATCCCCCCATTCCCAGGAGCTGCAGCTGCATCTCCCACCCCACAGCTCCAGGACACTCAGGGCAGGACGAGGGATAAATCCCAAAAATGTCAGTAACACCTTGCAGGGGAGAGGAAAGGCAAAGGGTGAATTTGCTGTAGAAGGGACTCAAGTTAGAAGCAGGTATAAATAAATACAAGGAATCAATTTTTAAATGGATTTGCCTGTGCTTTAGACTGGTTCCAAAAAGCTTGGAGTAATCCAGGGAACAAGGTAATAAATTGTTGATATATTTGTAGTGCTGAACAGGGCTGAGGTCTGCTGAAATCCTTGGCTTGAGAGGTGAGGAATTCTGCAGAGAAGCTTCTTTTTCTTCTTTGGTGGTTATTATCAAATTCAGATTATTTTTCCCTGAAGGTTTCCAATCATTTCTAACTCAGTGTTTATTCCCTGGGGTATCTGCCCTGCTCCAAAGGCAGAGAAGGGGAATTTCCTGGAGGCTTTTCCTCCAAAGTTCCAAGATTAAAAACCAACCTGAGGGAAAGGTATCCTGCTGGGAAAGATAATTTCTTTCTGTCTCACTCTGGATTTTCTGTACTTGACAAGGTTCAGGTGCTCTGATAACCCCAAATCCTGGTTTGGGGTTTGCAGTTGGGAACAGGCACAGAAATCCTGGGAATGAAACATCTCTGGCACCTCCAGGCTTTGCTGCTCCTCCAGCCCTCCAAGGGGATTGCAGTGCCAATATGGAGCAGGGGCTGTTTGAGAGCCTGCAGTTCATCAGAGGTCAGGTTTAATCGGGTTTTGGACAGCTGGAAGTTCCCTGTGTTTCTATTTCCCCGTGGAAATCAACATTTTCCTGGTTTCTGTGCCAGTGCCAGCAGCAGTTCCTGGGATTTTGGCTGTTTGAGGGGGGATCTTTCCCACCCCTCTGCCCAGGGCTGGGAACAGAAGACCCTGAACCTCCACCTAAGCTTTTCCCAGGGTGGAGAGACCTGGATCCAAACCTCAGATAGAGCAAAACTCTTTAAAACAAGGAGGAGTACCCCATTTTATGGACAGACCCCTGGGGTCAGCAGGAATTTCTCCCACCTCTCTTCATGTACCTGGCTGGTTGTGCAGGTGCAGCCAAAGCTCCAGGGCACATGGAGGGAATTTTCAGCATCCACGATAATCTTGCATGTTCCCAGTGTGTTTCCTGCCCTGGGAAATGCTGGATTTGTTCCTGCAAACAGCAGGTTTAGGTCCTGCCAGGGAAGTCAGTGCTCTGGATGACAGGAGAACACCACAAGGTGTTTTTCCATGTCCTTGGGAGCGATAGCAGAGCTGAACCAGATGGATCAGAAGCCTTTCCAGCTGAAGAGTTTGGTTTCCAAGCTTTGGATTTCAGATTTACTTTAAAAATCCCTATCTGGGGGGGAGCAGGAGTATTCCACAAACAGATCAGTATTGTCCAAACCAGGAATTCTCCATTTAAAATAACCACCAGTGACCCTCTGGAGCAGCCCTGCTGCATTCCCTCCCCACAGGAATTTCCAGGATACCTGGAAATGCAAACACTGGATTAGGAAACCCCCTCTCCACCTCCACTGAGGCTCCTTCCCCAGCTCAGGTTCTTGTCAGGCCCTCTTTGCATCCCTGCTTTTCTGCCCAGTGATTGTTGCTGTCACCTTGCTCTTATCCCATTTCTTATATAGGTTGCTTTATTTGGTTTTATTGCTTCTTTCACCTCTTATCTCATCAAGGTGCATTTCTTCATTGCTTTTGTGATCAGCGTGGCTTTTTGGGACACACTTAGGGCATCTTTTAAAAGCGTCTATGACAATTCCAAATTAATCACCCCAATCATTCTCATAATTTTCCTGCCAGTCCCTAAATGTTTTCAGCAGGGCCTTTCCCCACAGGTATCCAAAGCCAGGCAGGGATTGTATTTGGGCAGAGCAACAAAATCAGGGCCTGGTGGATGAAAAAGGGTTTTGTTTGGTGATTGATGCATTGGAAAAGGGCTGAACCAGCAAGATTGGGAAGGTCAGGAATAGTTTGAGCTGGAAAATAACCAAGGCATGTTTGTAAAGCTTTGAGGATTATGATGAGGAGCCACCCAAGATGCCCCAGGAACTGCCACAGTGCCCTGGGAGTGTCTGGGAATGCTGCTCTGGGTTCCAGCTGACACTGCAGGGCTCTGTTGTTGTTCTCCTACCACTCCTCTGTGTTCCCAGAGCATCATCACCTAGAGAAACACGAAGGCAGGCAATTCATAATACTGAAAATAAATAAAAGGCATAACAATGTAAATTAGGCACATCATTAACCACAACTCTTGCTCTGATATGGACAGAGATTCTGTAGAAAATCATATTGAAGGTTGTGCCATGACAATTTTCCCTGAAGAACATGGACTTGTGGTGGACACAAACCTGTAGTGGCCACAGATCTGTCGTGGCCACGGACCTGTGGTGGCCATGGACCTGTGGTGGCCCTGGATCTGTGGTATCCATGGACCTGTGGTGGCCATGGATCTGTGGTGGCCATGGATCTGTGGTGGCCATGGACCTGTGGTGGCCATGGATCTGTGGTGGCCATGGATCTGTGGTGGCCATGGATCTGTGGTGGCCATGGGCCTGTGGTGGCCATGGATCTGTGGTGGCCATGGGCCTGTGGTGGCCATGGATCTGTGGTGGCCATGGATCTGTGGTGGCCATGGACCTGTGGTGGCCATGGATCTGTGGTGGCCATGGATCTGTGGTGGCCATGGGCCTGTGGTGGCCATGGACCTGTGGTGGCCATGGATCTGTGGTGGCCATGGATCTGTGGTGGCCATGGACCTGTGGTGGCCATGGACCTGTGGTGGCTGTGGTGGATCTGTCTGGGTGGCCATGGACCTGTGGTGGCCATGGATCTGTGGTGGCCATGGACCTGTGGTGGCCATGGACCTGTGGTGGCCATGGACCTGTGGTGGCCATGGACCTGTGGTGGCCATGGATCTGTGGTGGCCATGGACCTGTGGTGGCCATGGATCTGTGGTGGCCATGGACCTGTGGTGGCCATGGACCTGTGGTGGCCATGGACCTGTGGTGGCCATGGATCTGTGGTGGCCATGGATCTGTGGTGGCCATGGACCTGTGGTGGCCATGGATCCTGGCCATGGTGTGGCCCATGGACCTGTGGTGGCCATGGACCTGTGGTGGCCATGGACCTGTGGTGGCCATGGATCAGTGGTGGCCATGGACCTGTGGTAGCCATGGACCTGTGGTGGCCATGGATCTGTGGTGGCCATGGACCTGTGGTGGCCATGGACCTGTGGTGGCCATGGATCTGTGGTAGCCATGGATCAGTGGTAGCCATGGATCTGTGGTGGCCATGGGCCTGTGGTGGCCATGGATCTGTGGTGGCCATGGAGCTGTGGTGGCCATGGATCTGTGGTGGCCATGGATCTGTGGTGGCCACGGACTTGTGGTGGCCATGGATCTATTATGGCCATGCACCTGTGGTGGCCATGGATCTGTGGTAGCCATGGACCTGTGGTGGCCATGGACCTGTGATGGCCATGGATCTGTGGTGGCCATGGAGCTGTGGTGGCCATGGATCTGTGGTAGCCATGGACCTGTGGTGGCCAGGGACCTGTGATGGCCATGGACCTGTGGTAGCCATGGATCAGTGGTAGCCATGGACCTGTGGTGGCCAGGGACCTGTGGTGGCCATGGACCTGTGGTGGCCATGGACGTGTGATGGCCATGGACCTGTGGTGGCCATGGACCTGTGGTGGCCATGGACCTGTGATGGCCATTGACCTGCCCCCCTTGGCTGGTCAGTTCAAACTCTTGGACTCTTTGTCCTGCAGCTGGGGGCAGGGCAGCTCCACAGCTGCCCAGAGTGTCCCTTGTCCCCTGTGGCCACAGAGGAACCCCCAAGCCCAGCTCAGGCCCCTCACTTTGCTGTCCAAGGGGACTCCCAGGCCCACATGGATTTTTTATTCTTGATTTCTGAGGAATATAAAGGACGGAATTAGGATGGAACCGATGTTGGATGTCTCCTCCCTTCCAATTCCTCCCCTTTCCTCCTGCTCACTCTTTTCCCTTTTCAAAGAAGAAAGAGTCACTTTAAACTCTTTCATCAGCTCCCCCTCATCAAAGGCAAGTGGGCTCAGCCTGAGTGGGATTTCCCAGCCCCCTCCCATCTCCCAGATTCCTAAAGCTGCTTTAAAGCGCCTTAAACCCTTCCTGCATAAAATTTTTCCTTGCAAAAATTAGACCTCATGAAAATAAATAATTCCCAGAGGAAATTTCAATTTGATTACAAATATTGACTTGCTCGAGGAAAGCTTTTTTTAAACAAAAATCCATTTGGAATCAACATTTTCAAATTAAACATGTATGTTCGCTCTGTCAGAGTACTTAACTTGGAAAAATACCAATTTTCTTTCCAGTAGTTGGGGATTTCAGGAGTTTCTCCCACCCATAGGTTTGGTTTGTTTTGGGCAAGAGCTGAACAAAAGCGAGGCCTTGAAATCAGGCAAAGTGGGGAAAAGATTTGTTTTCATTTCGAGGGATTAAAAAAAATGCAATGTGAAATGCTGTAAATCATTTTCATGCTTCTAAAAAAAAAAAAAAAAATACAAATGCAGAAATATGGGGATTAAAGCTGGAAATGCCTGAGCTGCAGGAACATTAGGCTGAGCTGACACAGTGTCTGATGTCACTTGGATGGTCCCCATGACCCCACTGCTCCCAGTTCCAGCAGTTTGGGATTTTGGCAACCAGGAGATGTGGGAGAGGAGCAGCCAGGTGGGAAAACCTCGGTGTTTTGCAGCTGAGTGGTGACATCAAGCTGTGCATGGGCTCTCCATCATTTCTGGGTCCCACAGATGTTTGTGCAGAATGAGGGACCCCAGAATGGTTTGGGTTGGGAGGGACCTTCAAAATCATCCCATTAACCCCCTGCCATGGCAGGGACACCTCCCACTGTCCCAGGCTGCTCCAGCCCCAATGTCCAGCCTGGCCTTGGGCACTGCCAGGGATCCAGGGGCAGCCACAGCTGCTCTGGGCACCCTGTGCCAGCCCTGCCCACCCTGCCAGGGAACAATTCCTGACCAATATCCCACCTGATTTTCCCTTTCAATTTCAATTCCCAGTTCAGTGACCAGTATGACCAGTATGAGTCACTGAGGCCAGCTTAGGCTCCACACTTCAGACACCCCTTCTGGTGTCCAGCCCAGCTTAACAAAGCTAAACCCAGCTGCTCACAATGGGAATCTTGGTTGTGTTTTTCCCCAGACTCTTCCTGTGCTTTCTGTGATCCCTCTGCTCCTGGAAACAGTGGAGTTGAGCTGAAATATTTGGGAAACCTCCCCCAGTTCTGGCCAGGGAGCACTCAGGTGCTGCTTTTGACACTTTATGGATTTTAAAAGGCAAGAATAAATCAACTAAACTTCATGCTGTGTCAGGGAAGAGGGTAAATTATTTTTTAGTGCAAGAAGAACCCAGTGTCCTGCTGATTTTGGGAGGGGAAGGAAGAAGAAGGAGCAGGAGGAGCAGCAACTTTCTGATGCAGACATTTCCACACTTGTCCTGAGGGAGGTACAGAGGGGGCCCAGCCTTCTGCCATTGCCTCTGCCAAAATAAAACACATCCATTAATTAAAATCAATCAATTAATTAATTAAAATTAATCAATATGAGCATCATAAATGGCCCTGGCAAGAGCTGGGGGCTCTCCTGGAGCCTGAATCAGAGGGGTTGAGGGGTGCCCAGCTCTGCAGCTCCTCGGGACCCTGCTGGGGTGAGGTGAGGCAGATTCTGCTCACAGGGATCAGCCAGGGATGACTCCAGACGCTGGAAAAGCTTTTAAGGAGCACTTTGTTAATGAATGCACATGAGAAATGGCTGGTGACAAATGCAGCAAGCCCTGGGACACCAGGCAGTGTCCCCACAGCCATTAGTCCCAGCAGGAGATCCAGGAGCAGCATGCCCAGCAGGAGAGTCACAGTCCCTGTGAAAACAGGAAAACAAATGCTGGACAATTTTCTGTGCAATTCCAGCACCTTCCTCAGCAGGTCCAGCAGTGCCTGAGCCTGGTTTAACCCACAGGGTCCCAGCTAAGCCTGAGGAGCTGCTGTGACCCCCATGGCTGGTGCTGGCCCCTCTCCGTTTGCTCCAAGATTCCTTGATCCTTTTCCCAAATAACTGTGTTTAAACAGCCCATGATGAACAGACACGATGAAGCTGTTGAGGACAAGGGATATTGTCAATGAGGACAACTTCTCTTAAGGTTAATTAATCATTTGTAGACCGACCTTTGGGGGGATGAATTATTCATCAGCACTCCTCAACCAACACAACACAGAATTTTCATCCAGCGTTTTTTGGTCCAAGTTTTCCATTTTTCTATAACTGAGGGACAGGCAGAGCCGTGCCCCTGGCTGTCACCTCTGTGTGGGATGCTCCTGCTTGCCCAGCATTTAAACCACAGCCAGGCTTAGGCTGGACCAAAGCCCGACTGCTGCTGCTCTTCCCCACCTGTATTTCTCCTTAAAGCCTGACTGACCTTAAACTCCCTCTCAGACTCCTCTCCAGGAGCTTGACATTTAAAAGTGCAGTGACAGAAAATAACTTCTTCTAAAAATACGTGTAACTTATTTACCAGCAACCAGGAGAGGAGGAGAGGAATTCAAATGAAGACACACATTGACATCACACCACTGGTCGTGACTTCTGCTGGGGGCAAAGCTGATCCCTGGGCATTGCAGGCCTTTCTCCCACATACCAACATGGGAATGGGCAGGGATCAGGAGAAAAGGAATCCATCCCCATTTGCCTTTCCCCCACATCCAAATCTGGGAATGGCTGAACAGGAGCCAAGGAAAAAGAAAATAGGGATCCATCCCCATTTGCCTTTTCCCTGTGTCCAAACCTGGGAAGGCTGGGCAGAGACAGGGACCAGGAGAAAAGGGATCCATCCCTATTTGCCTTTCCTCCATATTCAAACCTGAAAGTGCCTGAGCAGGAAAAGAGATAAGGAGAAAAGGGGTTCATCCTCATTTGCCTTTTCCCCACATCCCAACCCAGGGATGGCTGGGCAGGGATAAGGAGAAAAACACCTTCCCAGGCTGCAGGGAGGGGCAAGACTCCAGTTTTGGGGGAGACAAGGAGCTGATTTAAGATCCCACAGCCTCCAGAAGTGGGAGGCAGGAAAAGACAAGCCACTGTTTATTGGGAAAACATGCCATGCATCGTTCTTTGTCAGGTTACAGAAATGAAGGAATAAAAGAGAGAGAAAAAAGAAATCAAAGACAAAACAGAGCACAAATCAGGAGCTCAGTTCTTGGAAAACTGCTCATTTCCATAGGGAAAAGCCTTCTCCACCCCATGTCCCCCAGGAGAGAGCAGCTCCTGCCCAAACAGGCTCCTCACCCCCTTCCCCACCCAAAAAAACTCCAGCACAACCCTGGGGGATTCTCCTGAACGTGAGGCGTTCATGTATCTTTAATTATTGTTTCAGCCACATAAATCCGCGCAAAATTAAAATTCATGATGGTTCTAGGGTACAAGTGCAAACAATTTGTTCGGTAAACTTTGCTCTAATTGGCATTCTGAAAATTTCCTGTTAATCAAGCCCCCTGGGCTCGGTTTACCAGTGTAGCTGTGCCTGGGAACGCCGGTGCTTGGAGGGTGCACGCGCCAGCGCCGCTTTCAAGGGTCTTTAGATGATATTAACTCACACACTTTGTCCTCCTGTTAATTTGCAAGTAATTTTTTAACAACCTTCCCTGGCCCTGTCTTTCATCTCGCTGCTTCGTTACCGGAGGCGAGCGAGCGACAGGGAGAGCGTTTGTTAAACCTGAGACTAAATCAGAGCCGGAACATCCCCGAGGGCGCCTGGAATTCCTCCCTCTGGGATTCGCCTTTCCAGTGGCTCTTGGCTTCCAAGTGGCCACTGGAGACACAAAAAGATGTTTGGGCCAGTGTGGGAACCTCCCCAAAAACGGGGATATGGAGGTGGAGACACCTTGATATGAAGGTCCTGAAGAGCCAAGGTGGGGCAGTGCTGCTTTTCCATCCCATCCCATGCAGGGAGAAGAGATGCCAGGCCCTGGTGCTTCCCACACGCAATCCAACATGGAGAAATCAGCCACTTCTGGATCTCTTTCCTGTGGACGCTGCTGAAGGCTCGTGGGGAAACCTAATCTGTTTTTTTCCCAGCCTGTTGACTTTTCTCAGCTCCAGCCTGGATCTTTTCCAGGCTGGGGATCTTTTTTAGAGACAAAACAAGGAAAGGCAGAAAGCAAACACAGACAAACACCTGGTGTTGAGCACCGAGCCGCGTGAGTGTCTCATGATATTTTGCACAAAGCACGTTTTCAAAAAGGTGTTGCCTTCTTTGACCAATGAGTCTTTTCTACTTTGTTTTTCACCATCTCCCTTATATAAATGCTATGGCTTTTCACTAATTTGCTCCTTCTTGCTGCTTGGAAGAGGAGTTGCGTTGTGTGTTCTCTCACCACTTCCCAGCCCCACAGCAACACTTTCCTCCCTTCCCCACTCAGGGTTGTATCAGGGAGGTGTTTGCACCACTTCATTAATGGTTTTGTCTGGAGTCTCTTCAGTCTTCACTCAGAGCCAAAATTTAAAAAACCACACAAGCAAACAAATTTTTTGTGTTCGGGCTTGGTTGTTTATTAAACCTTCTCTAAAGTACAGAAAGCTCAGCAACACATTTAGCCACCAGCTAAAGTGAGTAAAATGGAGGAAGATCCAGCTGCTACAAGCTATTAAAGCTGAACAGTCCAATAGAGAATTAACACCTATATTATTTATACTTTTGACCCAATAACCAAACTCCCGTGACCCTCTGTGCAGCACTGACTGTCCAACCAGAAACTACTGCCTGAAACCATGAGGAAGAAGAAGGAGGAAGGACACAGAAAGAGACACCACCCAAAATCCTCCATCTTGCCCCATACCTATTACTATATTATAAAAACCTCAAAATTAAAACCCTTCACCATGTGAAATCACACACTTCTATTTAACTACACACAAATGATTTAAACTCCATCACTCAAATTTGGAAACCTTCTCCAAGGCCTCAGGTCAAAAGCAGTGTTCTCCTGGAGGTCAGTGCCAGAAAGCACAGAAAGCTCAGAAATGCCAGGGTCCAACACAGGAATCACCACCAGGAGGATTTCAGGAGCTTTCAGCCATCCCTTCCTTCAGCTCTGCAGTGTTATCAGACCAGTCCTTAACTCCCATCCCAAGGGATTTGGGAACAGGAGAAGCTTTGGATCACCTGAGCATCTCTTCCCAGCAGCACAGGGAGGTGGGATGATAGAAATAACAAAATAATGAGCAGCTGACAGAGATCAGGGCTGTGCTGGAGGAGCTCTCCTGGATGGGAATGTGCAAGAAGGAAACATGGGAGAGCTGGCAGCTCCCAGAAGACCCCAAAGATGGTGCACAACAACAAACTGCTTCCCAGGAAAGCTGATAAGGAGCATAATTAGATGGAATTACGGCAGCAGCGGGGCTGGGAGCTGGAAAAAATCATGTGGAGAGTGGGAACAGGCACATTCCTGTGGTGAAAAAAGAGGGGTAACACAGGTTCACACAGTGGGAGCTGCTCATGAGGTTTTGGAGGCAACCAAAAGGGCCCACAAATAAATCAGATGTAAAACAAGAACAGGAAAATGTGGAGGGCTCTGAATGTTTGGGGAGGGAGAATAGACTGGGCATTCCAAGCAGGGATTTGTCCCATCTCCATTGCTGCAGTCTTTATCCAGAGGTTAATTGTGGATGAAAGGTAATGAAACTGCTTTGAAGGGAACTGTGGGGAAGGCCAGAGGAAGGGAAGGAGTTTGGAGCCATTTGGATGTGTCAGATGTATTCAAAATGAGAGGATCTGATAAAAAATCACCCTGGAACATTGAACCCTTGGTGGTTATCTTAAAACTGATGAAGGTGCAGAGGTCTCTGGAGATGAGAGAGGCACCTCACTTTGAAGAGGGTACTTAAAATTTAAAAAAAAAGTTAGAAAAAAACCTGAATAATCATCTTAATCTAAATTCCCTGAAAGAGGCAGGAGGAAAGGCTTAAATAGCAACTTGTAAAAGGATGAATAAAATCAAAGAACATGGGTTTGTCAAGAGCCAGTCATGTCAACCCAATTTAATTTCCTTCTCTGATAAGGGAACAGGAGGACCTGATGATGAGGAGCAGCAAACCCACAAGTGAGGAGGACTTTTGCATTTTCCCACTAAAAAAACACCCTCTAAATCCAATCAGAGCTCAACTGGCAGGGAAACCACTCCTGCAGAGGAGGGATCAGGGCACAAGGAGATTCTCCAGCCCCACCTTGGCTCAGGAGGAGGGGCTCTCACCCTCCCTCTCCATCCTGCCTTTCTCCAGCCTGGCAATCCCCACCTTTGCCCAGGAAAACTGAGGCTAAACCTTTGCTGGGCTGATTTTTAGCCTCTGGTGTTGGTTTATCTTCATTTCCCCCAACATCAGCATCCCCAGGGGTGTTTCAGCAGAACCACCTCGATGTAGCATTGTCCCACATTAACCTGGGATGCTGGCATGGAGCTTTTGGTGAGAGAAAAAGTGCAAATCCCTTCAAAACCAGCCTGGGAAACCTGGGTGGAGCTCCACTCCTGCAGGGACAGATGGACTGAGGGATGGGGACTCCAGTCTGGGGCTTTGGGAGCTGCAGGAATGGCTGCTGCAGGATGGCAGGAGTGGAAGCTTTTGATATAGTTTCAAACAATGTGTAATTATCAGGTAGCTGAAAATTAGCCCATCTGTGCCTCGGGAGAAGACAATGGGAAGTTGTGTGTTACTAATGGCTGAAAAGCGCTGGCAGCACAAGACAGGAAATTCTCAGGCAACTTTTTTCTGCAGGTAATGTAATTACACGGCATAATCCCCAAATCTCCTGACTTTTTGGTGGGTTTGATAAAGCTTAGGAGGTCTTCATCTCCCTTTCTGTTTCCTCTCCTGCTTTGCTGCAGCAGCACAGCTCTGGGGATTGCGAGCCCGCCTGGGCAGCGGCAGATGTGGGTGACATAAAACTGCCTTGAAACACCCAGCTAAAGACAATCTCAGCTTTTGCTAAAGCAGATTGTAAATTCCCACCTGCCTCTGCCCCAGCCTCGCTCTCTGAATGCAAAGCACAGAGCCTGTAACATTATTTTGGGTGAGATTTCCTTGCCTGATCCAGGTCAGTGCACACACAAGCAGCAGCTCGGGTCAGATTTAGGACCCCTTTTGTTTTCTCTGCTTTTGGACCCTGCTGATGCAAAAATAAATAAATAAATAAAATAAAATAATCCCCCAAGCCCCCTGAATTCTTTAAATGCCTGGAGGATCTGGTGATGAGGTCTTCGAGGGTCGGTGAAGCAAAGCTGGAGTGGCACAAACCTCATGCAAAGAGTCCAGGCAGGGTAAAGAGCCGATGATTTTTTATATTCGTACTTTTGTCTGAGGAACAACTAGGAGTAAATTGCTTTTCCCTTGCCTAGTTGGAATTATTCAGGGTGGGTTTTTTCTGCTGATTTTTGCTATTCTCCCTTTCCAGAGGTTCGCTCCTGAAGACGGCTCAGCCCTGAATGGAAAGCAAAGGTTGCCTTCACCTTCAGTGAACTTTGAGGCGATTGATTTTCACCGGGCATGAAAGAAAAGCTGGGAAGTGACATCTGGTGGGCTTTGGGGAGGGTGAACGTGGCCATTTCACACCTGCAGGAGGACTCGGGGCATCCCAGCATCGTTTGACTGATGCTCCTGTGCTCATCCTCTGCCACACGGGGGGTCCTGGCCCGGCCCAGAACAGGGAGGAAAACCATTCTTGCTGGCTTTTGTCTGGTAATCTGAGGTCAGGAAAACAAAGTGCTTCCTCTGAGCTCTCCCCAGCGCCGTGGTGGGAAATGCAGCCAAGCTCCAGCACGGAGAACAAAGCTGGAGCTGGCACAAACACAGCAGCTCCTTAAATGAGTTTGCCATTAGCCGGAAGGGCTGCAAATTGAAGCGAAGATAAGCCCCTTAGCATTTCCCTTCTTTAATCCCAGCCTCATAAAAGCAGAGATGTGTTCCTATTCAGTGGGCTTTATACAGAGGCAGGTATTTCATTTACCCAAAAAACCCCTGGATCGGATAAATTATTAATGTTATTTATAAAGGCAATTCTGCCATTCAGCAACTTCTTTTGGATCCCTCTGCTTAATCTCGCTGCTTAGCATAAGATACACTCCAGTTAAAAAGCAAAATCACATTCCCTTACAAGGCCTGCAAAATAAGGGAGCGCTGAGGTGCCTGGAAAAGGGTTGTAGTTGAAATTCTGCTCTAAAGATTAATACATTTATCAGTGGCAAACATAAGCCCTGATTTCCACTTGCTCGTGCCCTCCCTGTGTGGGGATGGGGCCTCACTCACACAGCAAGAGCTGCTTAAGCTGCTCAGAGACACTCAGAGCTCCCAGAGCCCCTGCCAGGCTGCCTGGGGGCTGGGTGGAGCCCTAAGGGGAGAATTTTGGGACCACTGAGGTTGGAAAAGCTCTCACAGCCCATGGAGTCCCAGCTGTGCCCCATCCCCACCTTGTCCCCAGCCAGAGCACTCAGTGCCACCTCCAGGAATTCCTTGGGCACCTCCAGGATGGGCACTGCAAACCTCCCTGGGCAGCTCCAATCCCTGAGCTCCCTTTCAATGGGGAAATTCCTGCTCTGCCCACCCTGAGCTCCCCTGGCCCAGCCTGAGGCCGTTCCCTCTGCTCCTGTCCCTGTCCCTGTCCCCAGAGCCCGACCCCCCCGGCTGTCCCCTCCTGTCAGGGAGTTGTGCAGAGCCACAAGGGCCCCCCTGAACCTCCTTTTCTCCAGGCTGAGCCCCTTCCCAGCTCCCTCAGCCTCTCCTGGGGCTCCATTCCCTGCCCTGGACACGCTCCAGCCCCTCCAGGTCTTTCCTGAGGTGCCCAGAACTGGACACAGCCCAGGAGGGGTCTCACAATCCAGCAATCATTTCCCTGGTCCTGTCCCCAGCCCCTCTGCCCCAGCCTGGAGCACTCCTGGGGTTGTGTGACCCAAGAGCAGAAGCAGCAAAGCCACCCTGTCCCCTCCTGGCACACCCAGAGCCACAAACTCAGCCCTGCAGGCTCAGCCCTGCACCCACCCATGGGCCAGGAGGGGCAGCCAGGCACCAGCAGAACCATCCAGGAGGTGTGGGGAGTGGAGGTGGGGTGCTCAGAATCCCAAAGCACATCCTCAGGTACCCCAGCAGAGCTTCCCCCACAGTGGCATTGGGGATCTCAGCCCCAGCAGCAGCAGCATGGCACAGAAGCAGGAGGAAAAATGGAATAAAAACAGGAAAATAGGAGTTCTGCTCATCATCCCCATTCCAGCTGCAACAGGGGCACGGGATGGAGCAGCTCCCACATCCTCCTCCAAGCAGCATTGCAGCAGTGGCTGTTTTGGGGTTAAATCCCCAGAAATGGCTGTTTTGGGGTTAAACCCTAAGGAATGGCTGTTTTGGGGTTAAACAAACATCAGAAATGGCTGTTTTGGGCTTAAACACCCAGGAGTTGCTGTTTTGGGGTCAAACACCCAGAAATGGCTGTTTTGGCATTAAATCCCCAGTAGTGGCTGTTTTGGGGTTAAACACCCAGGAGTGGCTGTTTTGGAATTAAAAAAACACCCAGGAATGGCTGTTTTGGGGTTAAACCTCCAGCAGTGTTTTTTGGGGGTTAAACACCCAGAAATGGCTGTTTTGGGGTTAAACACCCAGGAATGGCTGTTTTGGGGTTAAACAAACCCCCAGAAATGGTTGTTTAGGGGTTAAACCTCCAGCAGGGTTTTTTGGGGGTTAAACCGCCAGGAATGGCTGTTTTGGGGTTAAACACCCCCAATTTGGGAAGAGCAAAGGCAGCAGCTGCTGTGGCAGATGTGCTCCAGCCTCTGGCAGGGGAACAGCAGCTCCTTGCTCCCACCCCAGCACCTCACTGGGAATCACCCCCATGGAACCCCAGGAACATCCTGGGGGTTACCCCCAAATCTGAGGGCAGCACTCATGGCAGCTTTGGGAACATCCCTCATGGAATGTTCCCCAAAATCCTCTTCCCAGCATTCCCCTCTCCCAAGGCAGCACAAGAAATGGAGCAGCCAGCTCTGTGCTGGGGTTTTGTTGCAGCACAATGTGAACCCAGGCAGAGCATTTCTGTTTGCTAAACTCGCCCAGCCTTTGCACAGGAGGGTTCTGACAGCAGTGTGTGTTTTCCATGTGTTTTCCATGGATTTCCCCAGCCCTGGGGATGTTCAGGATGTGTTTTTCCTCCTGGGCTGGGTGTAGGGACAGGCAGGGGCTCGCGGGTGGCACCTTTGATCATTCCCTGGCACTGAGGGCTCCTACAGCTGCACTTGGAGCTGGAGATGTCTCAGCTCTGGGCACCACAGAGAAACTCACTTTTATGTCAAAATGCCTCTTAATAAGATTTTAAGTTTGTTCAGGGAGCTGGAATGAAATATTTAACCACAGCATCACAGCAGCATTTTATTCTCATGAAAATGCTGAGATGCCATTTGCAAATCAGAAATGTTTTCAAATTTTGCTTTGAAATCACAGCATCTTTATGCAACTGTTGTGTGTGCTTTTTTTTTAGTATTATTCTTTTTCTTTCCAGGAAGAAACAAATCATGGGGAAAAATAGCTGAGATCCCGGGCATTTCCTCACAAATCAGGTGTCTGCTCTTGAGTCTGTCCTGGTGAGGCTCTTTGGAGCCATCATTCCCACTTGGAGCAGGGAGAAGCAGCCCCTGGTGTTGCATCCAGCATTCAAATTCCATTATCTTTGTTTCTTGCACTGACAACAGACATTTAGGTTGGAGAACTCCACTGGGCATTAGTGCTGCTCTGAAGGGTTTGCATGATTTGAGATAAATGTCATAAAAGGAATAGCAAGTTCTGCTGGAAAAGCACAGCTGTCCTACTTTTTTTATTATTATTATTGGGGTAGTTTTCCTTTTTTTTTTTTTTTTTTGGTACAGATTATTCACTTGCAGCTCTTCATCTCCATACATATAAATTATATCTTGTTAAACACAAGAATCTAGCTTGGTTCAATCCCTCCTCAACACTTTCATACTTTCTTATCCCACTCCTTCAGGTACCCAAATCCAAAATCTGGGGGTCTGGGAATGGCTGGATTTTGAGAATTAAACTCAGGAAAAGCAGGGGGTTTTTTAGGCAGTTCCAGCCACACGCAGTATTTGAGGTTCAAATTGTTCTTGAGAAAGGGTTATTCTATAATAGTGACCAAAATATTCTTGAATTCAGGATCAAAAAGCCCCAAATCCCTTAAGATGTCGCCTGACTTAAAAAAAAAAAAAAAAAAAAAAGGACCTTGTGATTTGTACACAGTTTATTCACGGGGGTTTTTAATACAAAATTCAAAGAACTGCAAGGAGAAAATGTTGGCAAGCAACATAAAAAAACCGCTTAAAAATAACATATGAAAGTGTCAGAAGGAATGTGTATCATTTATCCAAAACACTGAGGATCCAAAATAGCTGAGAGAGGAGGGGAATCAGAAAAATCCTTCCCAACCCAAGGCAGGTCTGAGCACAGAGAGGAGACAGGGCTTGTCCTGGCCAGTTAATGCTCAGTCAGGATGTCAGAATGCCACAAAGATTTTCAGGCAATAAAAAAGGCAGGGCAAGGACAGAGCTGAGAATTTTCTGGTGCTGGAGAAGCTGTTGTGGTCCTGGAAGGTTTTCCTTGGATCGAGCAGAACCAACTTTTAGGAAGGCAGCAACTCTGCAAACTCTGCTCTTCTAAATCCTGCCTGAGATTTGGGCCAAACGAGGCACTGGGAAGGCTCTCAGGAGCTGGAAATTACTGGAAAATCAGGAAATCAGCTCCTTTCAGCAGTGCCATAAGCAGGAGCTCACACGGGCTCCAGCTGACCCGAGTTTCACCCTTTTCACCAGTCCCTCAATGTTCCAGGTGCTGCTTGGCTGCTGCTCAAGCTCCCCAGCCCCTTCCACACCCAAAGCTGCCCCAGCCTCTCCTGCTGCTTCTCCCACAAATCAGGGAATGCAGGGGAATTCAGCCTGGAGAAGGAGAAAAAGAAGAGGAAAGAGAAGAGGAAGAAGGACAGGAAAGAGGAGAGGAAGAAGAAAAAGAGGAAGAAGAAGAGGAAAGAGGAGAGGAGGAAGAAGAGGAAAGAGGAGAGGAAGAAGAAAAAGAGGAAGAAGAAAAAGAGGAAGAAGAAGAGGAAAGAGGAGAGGAGGAAGAAGAAGAGGAAAGAGGAGAGGAGGAAGAAAAAGAGGAAGAAGAAAAAGAGGAAGAAGAAGAGGAAAGAGGAGAGGAGGAAGAAGAAGAGGAAAGAGGAGAGGAAGAAGAAAAAGAGGAAGAAGAAGAGGAAAGAGGAGAGGAGGAAGAAGAAGAGGAAAGAGGAGAGGAGGAAGAAAAAGAGGAAGAAGAAGAAGAAAAGAGGAGAGGAGAAGAAGAAGAAGAAGAAAAGAGGAGAGGAAGAAGAAGAAAAAGAGGAAGAAGAAGAGGAAAGAGGAGAGGAGGAAGAAGAAGAGGAAAGAGGAGAGGAGGAAGAAAAAGAGGAAGAAGAAGAGGAAAGAGGAGAGGAGGAAGAAGAAGAGGAAAGAGGAGAGGAAGAAGAAAAAGAGGAAGAAGAAGAGGAAAGAGGAGAGGAGGAAGAAGAAGAGGAAAGGAGGAGAGGAGGAAGAAAAAGAGGAAGAAGAAGAGGAAAGAGGAGAGGAAGAAGAAGAGAAAGAGAAAGAATTTGGGGAGACCTTGTAGCAGCATTTCAGTCCCCACAGGGAACTTCCCAAAAGGATGGAGAGGGCCTGGAGGGACAGGACACAGGGAATGGCTCCCACTGCTGGGGGGGCAAGGAATGGATGGGATTTTGGGAAGGAATTATTCCCTGGGAGAGGGTGAGGCCCTGGAATGGATTTCCCAGAGCAGCTGTGGCTGCCCCTGGATCCCTGAATTGCCCAAGGCCAGGCTGGACAGGGTTTGGAGCATCCTGGGATGGTGGAAAGTGTCTCTGTCATAGGATTAATCTTTAATATCCTTTCCAACGCAGACCATCCCATGATTCCATGAAATCTGGCTGTGATTTCTTCCCCCCTAAAAGCAGATCCTGCTCAGGGATGTTCCCACCATCCAGAGGGATCCAAGGCAGGCAGTGCCAGGAAAGCTGCACCCAACTGGTGCCTCCCCCCTCACCTGAGTTCTGCTGCTCCAAACAAAGAGGCAAAACTTGATTTTTGATTTTAATTCCCACTGCAGAGGGAATTGCAGTGCTGAGGCTGCAGCTCGTGCCTGGCTCCTGGGAAGCTGCCAGGGAGAGGGAAGCACAGGCAGAAAATGAATAGCAGAAGAGATTGCAGGTAATTATGTTTCTTAAGCTGTTAACAGGATTGGCCATTTGATAAATGAGAGGATTTGGGAATGTTTTGTCACTGACAAGGCATTGTGAGATCCGGGTGGAAATGGGAACGTTTCTGTTCCACGAGCAGGAAATTCCCCCGGGATGCTCAGGCACCATGAAATCCATTGGAAACCTGGATGGAAACACGTGCAGGAGACAGGACAGATCCAGAACCTGGGCTGAAAAAACCCCACCAGGTCTCTCAAATCTGGAATTCACTTGGGTTTGGTGTCCCTTCCGTGTCCTCAGAGGTTTCTGCTCTTTCATGGCGAGCCCCCATGTTGTTCCATGTGGATTTTGGTGCCACCAGGGCCCCTCACATTCCTCCATCTGCTTTCCAGAGCTCTGAATCCCTCTGCTTCCCTCAGCTCTGGGTTTGTTTTTGTGTTCCCTTGATGGAAAGGGGAGAGGAGAGGCAGGAGGGAGAGCCCAGAGGGACCCCAGCCCTGCTCCATCTGTGCCCCTCAGGAGGATTTGGGTACCTCTGGAGCCCCTCTGTTTTTTTGCAGCGCCCTCAGAGGCCTTGATGTGATTTTTCAGGGTGTCCCAGTGCTCTCAAGCTAATTTCCCCTGGAAATCTGGGCTTCGGTGCTCTCAGAGTCTCAGTCCCAGCCCACAGCAGAGGCTGGGGCAGGACCCAAAATTTGTTTTTGCACAGTTTGTGTGCAAAAGCAAAGGAAATGGGGAAAGTTCTCCCAAAGCTCCCCCAGAGCTTTTCATTTCTTTGCTTTGGATGTCTTTTAGCAGCCAGGCTGATGCAGGAGCTGTGGGACAGGCTGAGGATGAGGAGCAGGAGGGCAAGACCTGCTCCCAAGATCTGTCACAAGTGAACAATGCATTAAATAAACCAAAAAAATCATATTGTCTCTGCCTGTGGCTCACTCCACTTTTTATTTCCAGGAGGAAAACCTATCCCAGCATGACTGGCTCCTGCTCAGGCCTCCCTGAGTGTGAATCCCCAGCCAGGGGCTGCTCCGAGCTCCTCATGGGGCAAATGAAGGCAAAGCCCAGTTCCTGCTCCTTCCAGCAAGGTCTCTGGAGAACAAGGTCACTCACTCTGTGCAGCTCCAGCTCAAGTCCAAAATGCTGACCCCGAGCAGGCAGGAGGTGAAGGAGCAGTTTATTCTTAGCAATAAACACCCAGGAAAAGGGAAGTAACAGCAAAGACACTCTGGGCACTTTTCCTTTACAAACAATAGGAGTGGAAGCTGTGTTTGACCCAGCCGGGGGTGTGAACACTGGATTTGTGGATTTGTGCCCCTCTGCTCCAGCACCACCAGCCCAGACAGAGCTCCAACCCCAAAATCTCTTCCAAAGCCCAGGGCAGCCATGGGGGCACCGTGGCCATCTGCAGTGGTTCAAGCACAGACAGATTTGTTCCTGCCACTTTGTTCCAGCAGTTTCCAACCCACTGCTGTGGGTGGAGGAGGATTTCCCAAAGGCCTGACCCACAGAGGCAGCTTGGGCCATTCATTAACATCTTGCTCCTAATTAATTGGTTGTCTTAGGAGCTGGGCACCAGGTCTTGGGGCAGCTCTGAGTGATGGGCAAAATGAGATAGGAGAGAATTGCAATTTCATGGAGCCATGGAATGGTTTGGGTTGGAAGGGAGTTTAAAGCCCATCCATGGCAGGGACACCTCCCACTGTCCCAGGCTGCTCCAAGCCCCAATGTCCAGCCTGGCCTTGGGCACTGCCAGGGATCTGGGCACTGCCATCTGGGTACCTGCCCACCCTCCAGGGAACAATTCCTGCCCAATATCCCATCCAGCAGTGCCATTCCCTGTGTCCTGTCCCTCCATCCCTTGTCCCCAGCCCCTCTCCAGCTCTCCTGGAGCCCCTGGAGGGGCTCTGAGCTCTCCCTGGATCCTTCCCTTCTCCAGGTGAGCACCCCCAGCTCTCCCAGCCTGCCTCCAGAGCAGAACTCTCCAAACTCCAGCCCCTCTCTCCAGCCAAGGCTGGGAAGGACAGGACCATCCTTGGGCACCACAGCACTTGACAGAACAACCGAGAATTCCTCGTTAATCTACTGGAAAGAATTTTGGAGCAAGGGGAGGGAAGGCACATGAATATGCAGCAAATGCAGTGGGAAGCTGCTGGCTGCTGCAATGGCTCATTAGAGCTGCACACCCCAGCTCCCTCTGAACGTGGCAGGATGTGCCACCCCAGATGGGCTTGCCTGGAGAGGCTGTTTCACTGGAATTTCCATGGAATTTCCATATTCCCCAGCAGCCAGTGAACCGGCACAATGCAGGGGACTCGCAATTAAAAGTGGGTTACTGGGAAATGATTTTCAAGTTCCAGTTGGAGAGGGATGCCTGAAGTGTTCTCACTGGAGTCAGGTTAGAGCATCTTAACTTTCCACAGGATTTTTTAATGGTGAGTGTCACTCACAAGATAATTTTATGTACCTGAATAAAATTAATCAAAACCAGTGGAAGAAAAGCAGCGCAAGATTAAATATCCAGAAAATAAACCCAGAGACCTCTTGGCAGGAAGGATGGGAGGGAAGGACTGGGACTCACACTCCATCTGCTAATAATGAAAATGAAGAGACACAGTGGTGGGAGAACAAGGAGAGGTTCACTAAGGAAAAGCCCTGCAGATTGGAAGTGCTGCAAGTGGAGCTGTAAGAAAAGAAAGCTGAGGATTTTTAGGTGCAAAGAACACAAAAATCACCCTGGGCTCTCCCTGCTTACATCTTGTGGCCTGCAGTGAGTGCTGTGGGAAGGCCCAACAGAGAGGACAAATAAACACACTTTTCCTGGCTAATTGTCTGATTATCAGCTCCTGGCCTGTGGCCACCAACATTTCCAGTCCAAAGCAAACAGCAGTGGAGCGAGGGGAGGACACGGGGCTGGAGGAGCACACGTGGATCTCTCCAGGCAGCAATTCTGCCCTTCCACCCCAGGGACCAGCCAGGCCAGGGGGAACAGGGCTTGGAGCAGCCTGGGCCAGGGAGGGTGTCCTGCCCATGGCAGAGGGTGGGAATGGATGAGTTTTAATCCCAAATTCTGGGATTCTGTGACTCCATGAGGAGGAGATAACAGCTCTGATAAAGGAATGGGATTTGATGAAGGGTCTCTGCCAGCACAAGGCACAGGAGAGCCTGGGGAACGTGGAAGGGTTTGGAAAGGGATCACCTGAACTTCAGGGACGATGTCCTGTCCCTGCAGCCCTGCTGGGGATGGATCAGGATGCCAGGGCAGAGCACAGGTAGCCCTGAGCCCTTCCCCACACACTGCTGAGGAGGAAACCAGCCTTGCAGTGTCCTCAGCCCCTTCTGTGGCCTGGGATCTACGAATAAAGGGGGCTCTGAGATCAACAGGGCGTTGTCACCCTTGATAAAGACTCGAATTTGGCCAAATCTGGAGGCACAAGGTGGTGCTGGGCTCCATCCCACACTGACAACAGGCATCACATGTGGAAAAGCACCAATTTTCCACCTCTATGCTGCAGATTTTCCCAGTCCCACCTGTGCCTCTCCAGCTATTTCTGTTTCTCTTCCTACCTTACATCTGTTTGTCTTCTGAATCCTCCCTCCTGCCTCAGCTGTGGGCTCTGCTGGCACATCCCAGCTCCCCTGCTCTGCCCTGCAGGGCAATCCTGCTCCTGCCTCCAGCCAGGAACGGGGCTGCTGCACAAGGGCTCCGTGGATCCAGAGCTCAACATCACAGACTGAATGGAGAGAGCCTCAGAACACGACAGATTTCAGAGGAAATGAGAAAAAATAAGAAAAAAACCCACAAAAACTCACCTTTTTCACTGGGGTTATTCCTTCCCTAAATTTCAAGCCTTTCATTCCAATGGCTTGGCAAATTTGGCATTAAATATAAATATAAATATAAATATAAATATAAATATAAATATAAATATAAATATAAATATAAATATAAATATAAATATAAATATAAATATATTAAAAATGGAATCACAGAATCCCAGAATGGTTTGGGGTTGAAGAGAGCTTAAAGCCCATCCAGTGCCACTCCTGCCAGGGCAGGGACACCTCCTGCTATCCCAGGCTGCTCCAGCCTGGCCTTGGACACTTCCAGGGATGGGGCAGCCACAGCTGCTGTGTGTCAGGGCCTCCCCACCCTCACAGGGAACATTTTTTTCCACATATCCAGCCAAAATTTCCCCTCTTTTAGGCTGAACCCTTCTCCTATCGCTGCAGTTCCTGATGGATAACACATAATAACACATTATACAGAGATAGATATGTATCAAAAACACTGAAAAAAAATGGTGTCTTTTCCATAATCCTCTTGCCATTTCAACTGACACTTTAAAAAATATCACCGAGTCAAACACTCGGCGTGAAACCTTAAAAAATTGACTGGCGTGGTCAAAGTTTGGTGGTGACATCAGCAAAGGAAAACAAAACCTCAGAATGTCAACCACTGCCACGACACGGAGCTGGTGGGAAATCAATTGCCAGGAAAAACTCCTGACCTACATGAACAGGAGCAGGAAACAAAGAAACCTCAGAAGAAAATCCATGGCTGACAGAGCTTAGCACAGGGAAGTTATGTTTGCAGAAGAAATCCTAGCAACAGTACGGGGTCACTGCTCGGTGCAGACAGGAGAATTGGGGAGGATTATGCAGAAAATGTGGAAGGGTTCAAAGAGACTTTTAGGAAAGAAGGATGATTTGCTTTCATTGCTGGAAGATGATGAAATGCTTTCCAGTCTATTAGGAGCTGAGAAGGATGTTAGGATCTCTGAGCAGTGAGGAGCTGGAGATCAGCTTTGGGAGGAGCTCTGGGCCCTGCTGATGCTGAATGTTCAGAGCAGATCTGGAAATACCCAACTTCCCAAAATCTGTTCAGGCAGAGGGGGAGCAACAGGAATCAATGAACCATGGTGTACAGGTCTGAAAGCAAACCAGTGAGAGACTCTAAGTCAGAAATACAATTTAATAAGAAAAAGAAAAGAAAAATAATATACATGCAATAATACAAAAGAAAAACCACTGCCAGAGTCAGAATACAGCCTGACACCCCGCTAGTCAGGGTGCTGGTAGCAGTCCAGATGGAGTGGTCTTGTTGAAGCAGTGATCCTGTAGAAAGATCTGGTGGTTCTTCTCCTCTGGAATCCAGTGGAAAAGGCTGTTCTGATGTTCTAAATTTCAGTTTTTATCCAGGTGGGAAATATTTGGCTCCTCCCCTGGCTGGAGCATCTCCCATGGGATGATGGAATTTTATCAGCCATGCCCTGGGACTCAATGGCCATGAACAGGAGATCTCTCCTGGAGGGAGGATGGGCTGTGGAAGAGATAAGGATCACTGCCCCAGCTGCTTTCAAACATGGTGATAGAATTCATGGTTTTGATCACATCCTGCTTTGCAACCCAAGACACCTGGGAGGAAAGAGCAGCTCTGGGTCACAGCAAGGGAGGTTTTTTCCTACTTATCTACATTTGCAATTAGAACTTGGAGCCACAAGGAATCAGGAAGTCACAGAGTGGGGATGATGCCTGAAGAGGCTGACCTGGAACAGAGGCTGGGCTGTTTTAAAGGAAAAAAGCAAGGATTTATTAAAAATTCTTCAAAGGATTCACCTTGGTCAGTGCAAGAGCCTGGCCATGGCTCCACCCAGAGTCACGAGTTTTCACACTTTTATCAGTTTGGGTCCATTTCCAAATCGGGGTTCATTGTCCAATTCCAGCTCCAGGATCTGCAGTCCCACCCTCCCAGATTCTCTCCTCAGTTTGCTGGTTTTTGCACTTTTTGGGCTGAAGCTGCAGCTCTGTCCTTGGCTCTGGGGCTGGAAAAGGACTGTTCTGTGTGCCTGAGCTGGGAGGAGAACTTGTAACACTTGATATGAAATTCAGAGTCCCACACCAAGCCAGCACAGAATCTGAAAATATGAAAGCTGAAACTTAAGGCACCAGGGAAGGCACAGAGGGGCCACAGGGCTCAGCTGATCCCCCTGCTCCAGCAGGAGCACAGGGCACAGGGCTGAGCTCAGAAGGTTCTGGAGTATCTCCAGGAGGGTCCAGCTCTCCTGACAACCTGCAGCCACCCTCTTTCCCAGGCTGGTGGCTCTGAGGTACAGGGATGTCACCTGGCACTCACCCAGACCAAAGTTTTCCTCTCCACAACAAAACTTTGACTTCTTGGTCAGCTCAAACCTTTCTGCTGGAGGTAAGGGTGAAACAAGAAAAGCTCTGGGCTGTAGCTGTGCTCAGCTCTTGCCCACATGCAGGAGTTTCTAACCAGGATTTTTGTGCAAAGCTGGTCCCAGGATGGGCACACAGAGAGCCAGGAGTGCTGTGCTGGGGCTCCCAGAGCCAGGAGCCCTCCCCCTCCCAAACCCACCCCAGCTCCAGAGCTGCTCTGAACAACTTTGCTCCAGCAAAAAGTGAATTCAATCATTTTACATTCACTTTACACCCCTGTGGAAGCTCCAAAGAGCTGAGGGGGCTGGGAAGTTTTAAGAGATACCAGAAGCCTTTTCTGCTTCAGGGTAGCACCAAAGACCACCCCAAACCCAAAAGTTTTGTGCACAAAACTTCCCATTTGCAACTCCCTGATGTTCTCAACCCCCTCCCCCAAAAGCGTTGCCCTAAACAAGGCAGAGCAGAGTGGAAGTTGTAAAACACTGTTGGATCTCCCATTAACGTAATGAGGCTTCACCAGAAAACAGAGGAGCAGAAAGAAAAAGATTAATCAAAACCCTGCGTGAATTTATTTATGGATCACAAAAAATGTTTCCAGAATATCCAAGACATGGTTGGGGGATAAAGTTAGATGAAGTTTGGATTTATCTCGATTACCTAACCTGGCATTAAAATCCTTTCCACTGATCAGCAAACAGAGGGATAAAAAGATTTTAGAGACATTATGTAGGTCTGGAATAATTCCCAGTACGAGTTCCTATAAGAAGAGGAATTGTGGGAGGAATACAAATATTAATCAGAAGAAAAGGTTCTAAATTGGGAAACTGCTCTGGCAATGAGACAAAAGTCTAAGTCATTAGTGTAACAACCTCTAATCCCTATCAGAGCAGCCAGTCTCATGACAGAGATGGACGTGAAATGGCTTTCTCCATAAATATTTCAGGTTTGATTAATTCTAACTTTCTATGTCTGGACGTAACAAATATGTTGTGAAACATATCATGAAAAAGCAGAGACATTTGGCTGAACAATCCAAAACCGTGTAGAAACCTCATTTTCTAGGAAATGGAGAAACACATTTTAAAGCTGTTTTCCTCTTAACTCCATACAGAAAATTCCCCAGTGTCCAACTCTTTAAAATAACTTCTCCCCAAAAGCAGCAGCCTATCTAATTAAGTCCAGAACCATGCTACCAGTTTGACCCCGATTTCAATTGGCAACTCCCTGGCAGGCACCAAAATACCTTATTAATTTTTTTTTCCTAGGGATAGCAGTTCTGATTTTTAGGAAAATAAAATAAAATAAAAATAAAAATAAAAATAAAAATTAAAAATAAAATAAAATAAAATAAAATAAAATAAAATAAAATAAAATAAAATAAAATAAAATAAAATAAAATAAAATAAAATAAAATAAAATAAAATAAAATAAAATAAAATAAAATAAAATAAAATAAAATGTAAATATTTTCTAGAAAAGGCACGAAATGCCAGGGAGGGTCCTGCAGTGGCAGGATTCACAGGGAGCATCAGGCAGTGAGCTCTGAGTCCTGCTTTGGTGACAAGTCCTCATGTAAAGCAGATCATCCCTACCCAGAGACTGAAGCACATCCATATGCATAGCAAAGCTCTGAGATTACTCCCAGCACTCTCTTTTTTCCCTGTAATTACAAATCTTCTCCTTTCAGAGGCTCTAGAAGAAATATTCTTCAGCGTAAGGAGCTCCACGACACCCCCATGGTTGTGACAGCTCAGCTGTGTTGGGCCTACACCAGATCAGGGTGGATCCCACCCATTTTCTGGGGGGAAAAGGGTTTTTTGGGCAGCTCCATCTGTGCCAGGCTCCTGGGCAGCCTCGTGGTGGTCAAAGGGGACTGGGGACAGAGTGAAAACTGCTTAATCTCATCCTGCAGTGGGAGAAAGGGACCTGTAATGGTGATCTTTGGCTGATGAATAAAACAGAAATAAATAAATATGCCTTAATAAAGCAGGAATTTCCTGTGGGACAGGGAAGCTGCAGTGTTTTCCTCCCAGGCTCGTGGCCTTGGGCTGTTCTGGGAGATGTTGGTATTTCCTCCATCAGCACCAGCACAATGTACAGGAACTTGAACTTGGAGCTGATGGATAGGATCCTAGAATCCCAGAATATCCTGAGTCAGAAAGGACTCACAAGGATCATCAAAGCTCAGCTCCTGGCCCTGCACAGGACAACCCCAAGAATCTCACTGTGAATAGTTCCTGACTTTAAAAAAGAGATCCTCAGAGTACTGAAGGGTTTTGGAAAAGCAGAGGGGCAGCTCTGAGCTCTGCTCTGGGACAGGGACAGCACCCAGGGAACGATGAGCTGGGTCAGGGCAGGGATTTTGGGAGAAGTTCCTCCCCAGGCTCCCCAGGGAATGCTCCAGGAGAGTTTGGACAGCACTCCAGGGATGCCCAGGGGGGATTGCTGGGCAGGACTGGATGCTCCTTGGGGTCCCTTCCAGCTGAGGATATTCCCTGATCCTGTGGGTTTAGCATGTTGCAGCTCGACCTACTTTACCATGAAGTTGCCATCCAATTTCCCCTCATTTAAAGGTTTCCACTTCTGATGTTATAATGGGCTCCTTATGTAACGCTGGAGTGCAGTTTAAAGGCAGCTGCATTAGATCCCCATTTTGCTTTTAAGTAGCACTCCCAATCTAATTAAATCATCATTCCCCGAGTTTGCACCCTGCAGATGAGGAATCCTGATTCCCAGAGCTCTCTGTGTCCTTCCCAGCTCCCCAAGCCAAAGCCCAAGCTGCCCAAGCATGCAGCAAATACCTGCAACCATTTCAGAGCAGGTGGGAACACCCTGGGGACAGCTGGCACAGCAACTCCCCACAGGAACAAGTGTTCCTCTAAAGCACCAAATGAAGGATGAAAACACAGCTGAACAACATGGGAAGCAAAAGCAGCGTGGAGGGAGGGAAATTTGGGATCACTAGACATGGTTTTAGACTGAACCAAGTGAGCTGCAGTGGCAGCCACATCCATAATTCAGGTCTCCCCCATGTGGAGGAGCTGGAGATGTTCTCCAGCCTCACTCTCCACAGCCCTGCAGGACTTGTCAGCGACTCCTGTGAGCCAAGCCATCCAAATCTCCGTGTTTGGCTCATTCTGGATTGTACTCAGGTTCCTTTCAGTGACAAGAACTTTGGGACAGGAATCATCATCCCTGGAAGGGTTCAAAGAATGAGGAGATGTGGCACTTGGTGATGTGGGCATGGGGGATTCAACCAAAGGCTGGGCTTGATGACCCTGGAAGTCTTTTCTGATTTTACTGATTGTGGGATTCTCTGCTGATGGACAGCACTCACCAGAGAAACCAGGGAGTTTGGAGAGAGCCACACAAACTGGGCTGAACAGGGGTTTGAGCAATTCCAGCCTTCCACAAGCATCTGGCAAAGCCCAGAGTGAGCAGGTGAGTTCCAGGATCTGCTTTTCCAGCTCAGGCTGGCAGAATAATCCCTGGGAGGAGCTGTGCTGCTCATGGGTGGGCTCAGCCCAGCCAGCCCCCAGGGGCTGAAGGTCCTGCCTGCAAATTCTCCAGATTCCATGTCCTGGCCGTTGCCTCTGCAGGCAATGTCAGATTATGGCTGACACTGGTCTTCCCTCCTTTTCTAAAACATCTCCACAGGATTCCTCTCTCTGCTTTTCCCTCTCCTTCCCCCAAGTCCATGCTGGAGCATCCCACCCCTCCTGCTCCCAAAATCCCAGCTGTGCTTCTCTCATCCTGCGAGTTCCTCACTCCCAGTGTCTGTTCTACCCCAAAACTAGCCTTTATTGTCTCCTCACCTGCTCCAGGTCCTCCCCAGGTCCCTCTGCCTGGCTTCTGACAGCTGAAGGAGCCTCCCTAATTCTTTCTGGCAGGACAGTGAGTCCCCATCAGCCTCCCAGGAATTCTTAATTCATTTCTACTTTTGACCTACACACCAGCCTGAGGCAGTACAATCCAGTAATCAGTTAGATGAGAACATCTGACTTTCTGATTTAGACCTGATGCCTCGTAATTTCATGGGCTATCCTGAACTTTTCCTATTCTTCTCTTAACTTTTCCTATTTCCTCTTATTTTTTTCCAGCTCAGAGATCTCAAGGTTTCTGTCCCATGCCTGATTATTTCCTGTCCTCTTCTCAAACCCATTCTGTCCTCACCCACTTTCTGTGGGTGGACTTCATGTTAAAAAGCTTTGATTTCCTCTTGGAGTTGCTCTACCTCATAGATTGACACCTCCAGGTAGAAACCTAAATTTAGGAGTCTCAATCTCTGAGCTAAAGAACTCCCACCCATCCTTTTTAGCTCTGTTTTATTCTTTATGGAGACAGGATGAACAGAACTGCAGATATTAATCAATAGGTGGGTTTGCCAAACATTTATGCAGTGACATGATCATATAATCGTGTTTTCCTTTTTTTTCCTCCTTTGCTAAAATTTTCTTTCTCATTCAGCTGGAATATTTTCATGCTGGGGCCACTGCTCCAATGTTTTCATGGAGTTTTCCTGCAGCAGCTCCATTTCTGAGTGATAATAATGCTCTTAAATTAAGTATAATATAGAATTGGATATGGATATCCCCAAACTATTCTGTATTTCTTAGCTCTGACTTCCCCCTGCTGCTGCTGACAGCCACAGGAACCATCAGCTTCTCTTCCCAGGGTCACCCTGGGCTGTCCCAGCTGATTTTGTGCCACCCCCAAACCTTGCCAGCACCACCTTCACCGCTCCTCCCAAACCATTGACGAGCTCCTAATCGTGGCTGAGCTGCTGAGCTCCTTTCTCTGGGAAAACCCAGCTTTCCTCCCACTTTTTGTCCCATTTTATCTCAATCTTATTTCCTTACAGAGGACATCTGATTACCTCAGCTTAACCACTTGAAGAGTCTTTAGAGGAAGACTTATTGACATTTGTTTGGGAGCCCATGTGCACTTTATCAGCTGCATCAGCCTCACCTACGAGCTGGGTGACATCTCCAAAGAGCTCCAAGAGATTTATGAGACACGGCCTCCTTCAGCAAGAACTGTAATGACTTCTTCCAAATAAATCACATTTATGAAATTGCCTCCTGGTTCTCTTCTTTATTATTGTAGTTTTTACCCACTTATTCAGGCTGAAGGGAGATTTACTGATCCCTGCTTTTCCCCATTTGTCCTGGAGACCTTTTCCTCAAGGCTCAAGACACATTTGCCACTGTCCATCCCTCTTGCAGCATGGTCAACTCCAGTGACACTTTTCATGCTACATTTAGCTTTCTCTTAATCTACTGTTTGAGGTCTTTCAAAGCTCCTGATCGAGTATCATCTTATCTTGTTGCTTTCTGACTGCTCCTTTTATTGATTTGTTCCAAAATGTCCTCTGCTGGAACTTCATTTAGGGACAATTCCTCATGCCCTCCACTGCTTCACCACTAATGCACCCCTTCCCAGCCTTCCTCTGTAATTTCTTCCCTATTATTACAGTTTCCTACCCTTCTGCCAAGTTTCTGAGGCATTTATTATGTCAATAATTTCCTTTAAAATCAGTCTAGTTCAACTCTTAGGGGCTCCAGAGTTACAGCATTTGTATAGATATATTTTTACATTTTTTATTGATCTCATTGCCCATTTTTCACGGACCTGCTTAGCTGGGACTTTAATTGCTGAGCCCATTCTTTGCTATTTCCTTCCTTGATGTTATTGATTTCAGCTCCTTCCATTTTTCTAAATCACATGAATTTTCTTCTTTCTTTTGAAAGAGATCTGGAGCCATGTGCAGTTGTTTATTTGGTGAGTTTCCACAACTGCCAGCTATAAAACTCCCTCCTTGCTTTGGAATGTTAAAACCTAGTTTGCAATGTTGATTTATATAGCTTATCTCCCCTGTAAAAACTACCTCGCCAACCACTCAGAATCTGCCTGTCTGCTGCTGTGACAATTTATAACTCAGTGATTTCACTTCCAAGTCTCTTTCCTGCTCACTACTGACGTGGGTACCCACATCACTCACACCACCAGCTCCCTCTAGCACCAAGTGTGGACACAAAAGTCCAGCAGAGCTCAAAGCACTGCAGAAAATGAAGCTTTCCCCCCTCCCCATGTTTCAGTAATACATTTCATTAACACTTCCTGGTTTGAGATTTCGGTGATTGCTCACTCTTGTTAAATTTTTTATTTTCTTTAATTCCCATATCTGTTGCTGGCACGCTTCAGGCAGGCAGTTGGGTCTCTTTTTATATATTTTGGTATCTGTTTCCTCTTTCATAAACGTGGTACAAAGCACTTGTTTCTAATTATCAGTTGATTTTTTGATCAGTTTCTCCTCCAGCTTAGAAAATCTGATCCTGACCTTCCCAGTGCATCCTGGTTTTAGCACAGATTTGGAGGAAGCTCTTTGTTAACGCACACCAATGATTAATGAAACAACCAAACAGAACACCAGGACTCCAGCCCAAACTCCAGCCTGACAGGGCACCCACACTACAATAAAAGCCTCTGGGTGAGGAACTGCCAGCTCTGAGCTGCCAGGACGAGGAATTTGGCTGGATCCAGAGGGGCAAGCACAGCCCAGCCTTGCTGGGAGCCCACCCAGTGCCTCAGCTCATGGACCTGCCTTCCCAAAACGCAATAAATCTCTGCCCCAGGCCGTTTCTGTGCCTGCACAAGGCACTGCCATCCATCAGAGCAGGGGCTGCAGCAGATGGGCTCTGCCTCACACAGCAACAAGGTAAGTGCTGGGCCCAGCCAGAAATGCTGGGCACACTGATCCACACCATATTTCTTTAGTCTGCTTCTCAGAGAATCATGTGGAACAGTTTCAAAAGCTTTCCTAAAGCAAAACATGTCCCATCTGCTGCCTCCTCTTCATCTCCTAGACATTATTTTCTCAAGGAAAGAAATGACAGTGAGCTCACATGATCAGCTCTTGCTAAATCTATGTCTTTGCCTTTCTACCTCCTATTTGCTTTCAATTGGTTGTGTAATTTTTTTTTTTTTTTATTGGTCAGAATTATTTCTGGGAAGAGTGAAAGAGCAGTGCCTCATTCCCTGGTTTGTCTTTTTCAAAGGAGTGAACTGTGTTTGCCTTTGGACAGGGCTCAGTGATCCCACCTGCCTCGCAGGAGCTTCCAGGGCAGCCACTAATGCTTCAATAATTGCTTCAGCTCCTGCCTGCACTGCCCACATGGCTCTGCCAGCACAGCCCCAGAGCAGTTTGAGGCCAGGGTTGCTAATCTGGGAAGACAAAGAGAGAAAGAAATCTAAATCTAAAACAAATCTAAAAACCTGCGTAGAAGGACGGGAGGGACGAGGCTTCGCTCGCCCTCTGCTCTCCTCTCACAATAAATAGTTTAGCCCAGTGCAGAACCATGCAATGGGTTGGGTTGGGTTTGGGAGCACCTGCAAGTTCATCTTGTTCCACTCCCTGCCACGATTCCGACCCTTCCAGGCTGCTCCAAGCCTTGGACACTCCCAGCACGGGGCAGCCATGGAACACGGAGTTAAATTAGCCAGGAGCTGCCACTCCAGGAAGGCTCTGGCTGGAAATCCATTCTGAGTTGAGAATTTTTGGTCTCCATTTATTTTTTTTTTTTTTGTGCTGCTGGGGATTCAAACAGCAGGAGCACAGAGCAGCTGCACAAGTGCTGACAGATTTGCTGACTTCAGGGAGAGCACAAAGGGGCCTCTCCTGAGACACCTGGGTGGGAAATGCAGGGGAGGAGCAGCAGGTCCTGCTGCATGTCACACATCCTAAAGGGAAATGCAAGTGAAGGACCCTGGAAGGCAAAGTCAGGCTGCTGGATGAAGATTTAGCCCCAGGGTGCTGCTGGCAGCTTCTCTGAAATGCTCCCAGCTCCACACACTGCTCCAATTAGGCACAGGGGGAGGAGATGCTCTCCGGAGCTGATGGGCTCCATCAGAACTCCACAGAAATCAGACTCTGGGAAATCAGGCTCAGGAAAACACATAGGATGTGTTTAATTAAGTGGGAGCTGGGGGAAATCTGTCACGAGCTAAGGGTAAACAGATTGCTGAGGGTTGGTAGCACACAAACGCTCTGTGCATGGAGCCAGCACAGAGAAAGAGCTTAGTACAGATAATAACTGAAATTTTATCTTTCAAAATGGACTGAGAAGCTAAAGACAGCTGCCCCCTTAATTAAGAACTATAAATACATGTATATAAAAATGGGGCAGTGTTAAATTAATGAAAAAAATAAAAGCTAGATGAAATAAAACACAGGTAATAAAATCAGTAGCCAACAGCAAATCCTGGTGACAAACCCAACAGAGTGCTAAAATAGATGGCCATAAACTACAGGAAAGTGAGTGTAAGTCATAAAAGTGAAAGATTCTTTTTTTATATCAAAGAGAATGTTTTAAGGAATCTAGTCAGAGTGAAATTCTTACTGGAAAAGACCATACACTGAAATTGTCTGGCAGTGAGAATGTAAATATATGAGCAGAGTTACCCCATCAGTCACCAGAGAAAGGAGACTGAGTGCTTAATGCTGAGAGGTGAAATACCAAACATGGGCCCCTCTATTATTCATAAAATAAATGGATATAATGGCACAAAGGGGAGAAGAAGGTGAGGGAAGCAATTTCCAGGAGCAGGGGCTGCTGAGCAGAGCTGGCAGACCCCGAGCAGGCTCCCAGAGGCTGCTCCTGCTTCATCTCCTGCCAGCTACAGCAGGAGAGAGCTCAGGAGGAGGCAGGGGATGGAGCAGCAGAGAATTTGGGCTGCTCTTGGAGCACAAAACTCCTCTTGGAGTGCAGATCCCAGAAGTGTCAGAGTTCCCCATGATTCAAGGTGAGATGAAATGGGAGGAGGGGTCAGAAATAAGGAATTCACTGAAACAGAATCCCACAGAATCAGAGAATTCACTGGGCTGGAAAAAAACCTTGGAGATCATTGAGCCCAGCAATGAAAGCCCCAGTTCATCCAATTCTGGTGTTCCCATTGAACACTGTGGGAAGATTGGATTGGGGGCAGAAAAGAGCCATAAAAAGGATATGAACAGAGGAGAATGTGTAGCTGGGAAGCTTAAACAGCTCAATTGTGGGGCAATTCCATAAGAACTTTCACAAGGGGGAAATATCAACCAAGGCTTTTTAATCTCACCGAGACAGAAGAAAGACTGAGGGCTGAAAAATGAAAGTGATTCAAAGCAGAAATGAAACCCACATTTTTTAAGAGCAGTGATGATTAAATTTGGGAACAAACTACCACCTGAAGTGATGGATTTTGCAACTCTTGACATCTGGAACATATGTTCCCGTGAAAAGTTCAAGTTTTGATAAATAAGGATTTTTTTTCTTCCCTGAAAAATAATTTTGTCAGAAAATTCTTCGCCACTGTTCGGGTTTCTTGTCTACTTAAAAAAGATAAAAGATGAGACAGAGAAGCAGCTTTGTACGTTGAAAGTTGGTCAAAATGATAATAAAAGCAGAATAATGGAATTCCTAGATAAGGAGTATGATATGGCAGGAGTTAATTATTGCAGCGACTGTAATGAAAATTTTGCATCACTAATATTCCAGAACTATTTGAACATTTCTTTATAATAATGATCAAAAGGGAACTGCTTGACATAATCTACTTGAGCACTCAAGAGCCTCTGATAGTGTTTTTCAGGCAGGGCTAATCCCGAGGAATCCTGAAATCACGGATGCTCCCATTGGCAAAGCACAGCCAGGGCACCTGATGTCACAAACAGGAATTTCCTCCAGCTCGGGCTCCTCTGCGAAGGTGTTAAGTGGCATCGTTCCAAGGATCATTTTTAATTGCAATCAAGGCACCGAGAACTCTTGCACAAGTGCTTTTAATACACCACAGGAATGAAAAATGACACACGAGGCGCTGACAAGCTGTGGAGCATCATTAACCACACCAGGGCCATTAACAAATGTGCCAAGACAGGCTGGTACAGCTGGGTGGGATTCAGGAGCTGGGCTCCACATCCCTGGATATTTTTTTTTCAGTCAAATACTTGAGAAGAGTGAAGCTCATCCTGAATCAATAGGATGTGAAGCATGGCTGAAAAAAAAACCAGAAAAACGCATCCTCTGGGGATTTTTTATTGGCCTGAGAATTGTGGCACTCCTCAGTAAATGTCAGGCTTATCAGTGTTGTGAGTAAGCATCAGTTAGCTCTCAAACGAGCTGACTCTGTTCATTTTTCTCAGAACTCTGTGTAATATTCTCCTGGCAAGGAACAGCTCTTTTAGTAGACTGCAGCACAAATTTGTAAAAGAAGCTTGTCTCAGCTCTGATCCAAAAAGCAAAAGAGATCCAGATTAGACGCCTGTGGAAAGAGCTGCTTTTTGACTACAAAGCCCAGATCATTTGGAGTTAAAGCGATGCAAGAAGTACAAATTTCTCCTTTTCAGATCACAACACATGCACCAATTGTAAGAAAACTTTCTTCCCTAGACTTGTTTACCTACTTCAAATTACATCAGTAGCTTCAAGTGTATTTTTGACCCGCGAGTGGTTAATGACATCAATCTCTCCAATACATATTCATCCCTTTCTAAAGACCCTCTCGTTATTTCTTCCATGTAGCTTTCCTCTTTCTAGTGCTCGCTGAGCCCCAGCAGCCTCGTGGTGAGATCTTCATTAGCATTCCAATAAAAATTCATTGTTTGCCTGTGTAGTGGGGAGAGGAGCCATCACAAGTGTTTACATTGCGAGCCGCGTTTCATTTGCTCCTGACAGAACATAACAAAGCCCAGCAGAGGCTGCGCTGGGTCAGGTGAAGGTTTCCAATCCAGATGCTCGGGGAAGGGGTTGAAGAACACACCGGGAATGCGGCAGCGCTTTCCTGGAATGTTATTCTGTTTCCCAACAATGTGTGTCCTGGGACTTGGCGAGTCACAATCCTTGGTTTTACTGTTGAGCAGGTTCTGCTTTAACTTCCCTCCATTAACTTCTCCCGCTACCCCCGGAGCACAAGTAAACCTGGAGCATCCATAATATCCCGTGGTAAGGGATTTTACAGCTCCATCACAAGGTTTGTCAAGAACCATCAAGCACATGATGCTGATTTTCAATTGTTGCTTTGGAAGAGAAGCTAAAGGGGCTCGTCAGTTTGGAGAGAGAAAGGAGGATGTGAGTGAGACCTGTAAAATTATAGTGAGGAAATGATGCCTGTCCTGTGTGCAGGTCTGGGCACCAAACTGCAGGAGAGACCTGGAGGGGATGGAGAGTGTCCAGGGCAGGGAATGGAGCTGGGAAGGGGCTGGAAGATCCAGAGGGAGCTGGGAAGGGGCTCAGCCTGGAGAAAAGGAGGCTCAGGGGGGCCCTTGTGGCTCTGCACAACTCCCTGACAGGAGGGGACAGCCGGGGGGGTCGGGCTCTGGGGACAGGGACAGAGACAGGAGCAGAGGGAACGGCCTCAGGCTGGGCCAGGGGAGCTCAGGGTGGGCAGAGCAGGAATTTCCCCATGGAAAGGGAGCTCAGGGATTGGAACTGCCCAGGGAGGTTTGCAGTGCCCATCCTGGAGGTGCCCAAGGAATTCCTGGAGGTGGCACTGAGTGCTCTGGCTGGGGACAAGGTGGGGATGGGGCACAGCTGGGACTCCATGGGCTGGGAGAGCTTCAGCCTCAACACTCCTGGGATTCTCTGGTTAAATCTAGGGCAGGTGGACAGTGCAGGCAGAGGAACCACGACCTCACCACCCATGAGATCATTTCTTGTTGTTCTGAGTTAAGTCCTTCAGTGCCCTTCAGGACCCTTTCACCAGCTCCAAACGTGTGAATTGTGGCTTCTCACCAGAAGAAGTTTCCCAAATACATTGGGGTTTATCCAGTTATTGTGTTTTTTCCTTATCATTTCTCCTCCCTTGCTCAGCACAGCCTCCACCGTGCCCATCTGCAGTTCTGCACTTCACTCCTGGGGACCTTCCCCAGGATTGTTGTGACATCTCCCAACTTCCATCCCTCCTGCAGGGAAACTGATTTAAGTGACAGGTTACACACTATTGTAGCTCCATAATTGCATATTTGTTTTCCTCCAGAGCTCTTGAGTGATTACCAGATGGTCTTGGTAATTTCTGACTCTTCATCTTATCAATTAGTCCTAAAATGAATTTTATTGTCATTTAATTCGAGACGGTTCCTTACACTTGTCCCCATAAGTTTGGTTCTCATGGGAGATCAACCTCCCTCAACTACAGACAGCACCAACACAAAGCTCACTTTGCTTTCCTCCCCTACAGAAATCCTGTTAGAGACTGGTTATCTGTTTACCCAACCTCTGGAAAAATAGGATTCTGGCAATTTTGAATATATTTTTACAATATTTTTATGATTCCTTTAGTGAGTTTGCACCTAAACGTTTTCCCTTGCCTGCCCTACAGGTTTAGCTTCACACTTAATGGGTTTTTGATTTTTTTTTTTTTCTCATAGTTTCTTTATTTGCTCAGAAACCCCTGATTTTGAATACTCTCTTTCCACTCTGCTGTTAGAATATTGCCTTTTTGGTCCCTTGTAGAATTATTTCACTTAGTGATATATTGCTCTGAGCTTCAGATAGGGTGGGTTTATCTCCTTTCTCATCTCCTGCATCCTTAGAGCAGCTCCTTTTAATTTCCTTTTAGGAAGTTCCTGCACTTTTGAATAGGTCTCATTTTTAAGTTAGGTGGTACTGTGAGGGAGCTGGGGCGGGGAGGGGGGAATCAAATATTCCTCAGATAATGTCACAAATCCCTCTGGAAAAAGAAAGGGGAATTCACCAAGGTTTCCAGAGGAGGGAGGAAAGGATGTGCAGCACCTCCAGCTGGAAAGGGAAGCATGGGGAGGAGGAGGAGCAGGGACCTGGAGGCTGGGAGAGGTGAGCAAAGGAACTTCCAGCACCAAGCATCCAAAGGGGCTGGTAAAAGACAGGGAGGGAATTCAGAGAAGTGATTCCCAAAGGATAATTTCTGTTCAAAAGCAGGAATGTACCTGTGTCAGCAGAATGATGGGGCTCCACACTTGGCTGGAAGGAGCTCCTGTAATTCCAGGCTCCCTGCAGTCACACACAGAAGGTGTCTGGGGGTCACAGTGGTCTTTCCACAGCATTCCAGGTCTGCCTTTAACAGCAGGATCTGGGGGAAGCTTGGGGTGAGAGCCTGTGTGCACCCCCCCCCCACCACAGCTCCCAGTGCTCAGGAATTCAGGATTCCAGGAACTCATGGCTCAGAGGTGCTGCAAAAGCACCCCTGGATCTTTTCTGGGTTCCTCTGGAAAAAAACAACCTCACAGCAACAAAAGAGGGGCTGCAGTGTGGGCCATGCCCTGCTCTCCTGATGCCTTGTCCCTGCCTGGATGTGACAGCACTTGGCCACACTCAGAGCACTTGGGCTACTGGCATTTCTGGAGTGTTTGATAGTGTGTGGGTAGGAGCTGTGTGTCTATTTAAATGAAAATACAGTAAAAGATGTGCCCAGAGCTGCAGGTGCCCAGCCCCTGGGGACAGGCTCCTTCCTCCTGCAGACAAAATTCCAAGCTGCAGTGGCCATGGAATGGCAAGCAGGCAGCTGGCAGATCCCAGAAAGAAACCTGCCAGATGTTCAGCCCCACAAGGGAGCCACTCTGCTGTCCTGCTGCAGGGACTGTGCTGTGCCTCCTGGTGGGCTGGCTCCTTGCAAAGAGAGTTGGAAAACAGGGCTGGCTTGACAGCTCCTCAAAATTGGTGCTACCACAGGTTTGTGGAGCGAGCAAACATCAACAAGGAATAAATCAGAGCTGGGAGAAAGGCTGCTCTCCACTCTCCCTCCAGCGTGGCTTGTTTACACTCTGCACTGCAATCTGAAAAATGCCATCTCTAATGAATACTAAATAGTGGGAGGCTTCTCCTCAGCAGCCTGGTGCTGGGGCTGATTGCTGTGCAGGAGAATGTGCTGCTGAGAGCAGGGGCTTGGCTGTGCCTCTGTTTTGTGCAGTCATAGAAACTGTCAAGCTCAGGTGCCTCTGTGATCTGCAGGCAGCCTCTCTGCCTGCACCCTTTCCTGGCTACCCATTTATTTTTAAAAGGTTCCATTGTTGCTGTGGCTCAGGTCTTGCAGCCAATTTTCATGTCATTATTATTTCTGTCGCTTTAAAATTTATCTACTTATGCAATTTTAATCCTTTTTTTTTTTTTCCCCCTAAACCAATTCACAGTAATATGTTAACAGCTGCCTTGTAGTGGAAGTCACTGGGAGTTAATACTCCTGAGCCCTCTCTGTAAGAATTGACTCACCTCAGTGTTATAAATCTGCTCTACACTGCCTTGTACCCCTCTCCTCAGAACATTCACACAGATCTGCTTCGTCACCAGGAACATTCCCAACCCTGCCTGTGCAGGGGACATTTAAAAAAAAAGGAATACCAGCAAGCAGGAACACTTCTCCACACACAAATGGCATCTAAAATCCTTCTGCAGCTCCTTAAGCTGTAAGGATGAGAAGCAGAAGGGGATCTCTATTGCAGAAGATGGGGGATAAAAAAATGAAGAATCACACAGAGCCCCTGCTCACATTTCAGTTTTCCTGCATGGAATATCTGCCTCTGTTTTGGGACTTTGATGGCATTTTTGGTTCTTCCCCTCCGCCAGCAGTTCTATCTTCCCTGGGAGGGTGGGAGGCCCTGAGGGTGCCCAGAGAAGCTGTGGCTGGATCCCTGGAAGTGTCCAGGCCAGGCTGGACAGGGCTTGGAGCAGCCTGGGACAGGGGAAAGTGTCCCTGCCATGGCAGAAGTGGCACTGGATGAGGTCCCTTCCACCCCAAACCAGTTGGGATTCTGGGGTTATTCCAAACAATTCAAGGCATTCCCATGATGATAATTCTAAAAAAAAAAAAAAAAAAAAAAAAAGAAGAAGCAGGGCAGAAAAGGCACTGCCCCAAAGGCTTGTTAATGCACACATAGCTAAGAGTTTGTTGGGTGATATTTTCTTGTAAAATACCAAACTCAGGTAAAATCAGTGTTTCTGAACAGCAGCAAATCGTTCATCCCAACTGCAATGGTTACTCTTTCTTCCTCCCTCATCCTCTGGAGTGCTCACATAAATATGCATGCACTTCCCACCCACACAGTATCAAACACTCCACAAGTGCTACAGAGCCCAGGATAATCCCTTGTTTTGGAGGGATCAAACCTGCAGCCCCGTGTGTGCAGTGAGCAGCAGGTTCCAAAGCCCAGCACAGGGGCACTCCTCTCTGAGCTGTGCAAAGGTCACCCTGTGCTGTGATTAAGCTCCTGTCAACACTGAGCCTGCAGGAGAGTTCAGAAAACACTCTGCAAACAAGAGCCAGGCTCTCTGGGTTAAAAGGTTATGAAATTTGGTCTAATCTCTAGCTCTGTTTTCTTAGATGTTCACTACCGATCTATTACAGCAGAAAAGTCAGTGCACCCCAAAATTGCGTTTCCCAACTTCTTCTTTCATAACTTCTTCTTTTACATGACCCTGGCCATATTTTTTGTAGAATCCCAGACTGGTTTGGGTTGAAGGGACCTTAAAAATCACCTCATTCCTCCATCACCTCCCACTGTCCCAGGCTGCTCCCAGCCCCAATGTCCAGCCTGGCCTTGGGCACTGACAGGGATCCAGCTGCTCTGGGCACCCTGTGCCAGGGCCTCACCACCCTCCCAGGGAAGAATTTCTTCTCAATTTCTCATCTACCAGGCAATTTCTACAAGGCTGCTCAGACTTGCAGCTCAAACTGTTCAGAATTCTCTCAAGACTCCCTTGAAATCTCTTTTTTAAGTCATGCTGATTTGCATCATCATTTCTCAGACTGAAATGAAATAATTTCTTTGTGTCAAAACATTCCTTCCACCACTCTCTTGAAAACCACTTGTGACTCTGTGAATTATCACAGGAATTTCACATTTGGCACAGCATTTCTCCCAGTGAGAGGTTTAGATCTGTTGCCTTCCCAACTGTCCACAAAGCTCTCACACTTTCAAACCCTGGGAGTTGTCCACAAATCAAACAGGACAACTAAGATATCAAAAGATTTAACACCCAGGAAAAGTAAAACAGCGGAATAATCAGAATATTTTCTAAGTGTATAGAAACTAACAGGGACATGAGTCCTTGTCTACATGAATCCCTCAGGAACAAAACAAGCTGATGCAACCCAATTCTGCTCTCCAATGGATGAGACTTTGTGGATAAGGAAAAAGCAGCAGATCCTGAACCCCTGAGGCTCCTGTCATGGTCCCAGGTGACATCCACAGGTGAAGAATGATTTGGCTGAAATCCTGGCACAAATCTGGTTGGAATCTGCAGTCTGAGAGCAGTTTCCAATGGCTCACTGTGAAATGCAAAGGACAAATTGGATGGTTACTCAGCTGCTCAGAAGATCCATTCAATATTTTATTGATAGCCTGGATGAGGGAATGGACTGTGTGTTTATTAAATCTGCCAAGATTAAATCTGTGAAGAGAGGCTGCAAATACATGGGGGAGAGCAGTATGAAAAACTTTTGACAACTTGGACAAGTCTATAAATGCAGAAGGCATCTCGATGGTAAAAATCAGAGTGGTTTCACTCAGGTAGGAGTAAAGTGCACAAACACAGAACAGACACCAGCTGGAAGAAAGCAGTCTGGAAAAACAAACAATCTGAAGGTTCTGCTGGATCACAGGCTCACCAGGGGTTATTATCCTGAGCAGAGACAGAGGTTTTTATCCTGAGCAGTTCTATTAGCAGAATTACCTGCCAGACGTCTCACAGGTTCTCTGAAACACCTGAGTGCAGAGGCACGTCCAGGTTTGGGTGTTGCTCCTCAGAAACAAGCAGCAAGACAAGGAAAACACGAGCTGAATGAAGAGACTGAGAACAGGAGGTGCTGAACAGAGAGCAGAGCATGGAGAGGTGCAGGAACAGCCCTGACAGGGCAGGGCTGGTGCAAGAGCTGCCCAGTGCCAGGTCAAAGCCTGCTAAAAATGCAAGTGAAACACCCCTGCACACTCCAAGAGAGTCACAAGCAGCTCTGATTCTGCTGTGGAAGGAGGAGTGATCAGCTGAGAGCTCATCCAGCTTCACTTTTCAAGGGAGGCTGATTGGAGTTTGTCTGTGCCCAGTTTGCCCTGACGTACCCCAGCAGCTTCACACAGCATTTGTATCATTTCTGCATTGACATCATCATTAAGGTTAGAGCTTTGTGTTCATCTTACCATCTTAGTAAGGGTCTTGTGAGACTCCCTGTCTCACAAACACCTTAGCAAAATGCTATTTGCCAGAGCAGCATGACTCACAGCTCATCCATCAGAAGCCATTTTAATAATGAGTCCTCAAATACTAATTCAATAAAATCTCTGCACCTTGATTTTCCTTCCCAACCTGTGCAATGAGCAAAGGGCTCTGTAATCCTTTGGCACTGCTTCTCCCAGACTCAGAGGATCCAGATCAGAGCTGCTGGTGCCAGTCTCCCACACCACTGACAGAATTTTAGAAACAACTACATTTTAGAAAACACTGTAGACATCTTGGGCCTCTCTCTCTCAGCTGCAGATTCTCACAGAGACACCAGGTCACTGCTGCAGCCTTCAAACCCTGGCACAAAGGCAGGAGCAGCTCTCCCTGTGTCCATTCTGACAACAGAAGAAAAACTTCAAATACTTTAATCTTCCCCAGATTACCCATTTCAGTGATTCTACATCCTACATCAACCATGTATTCCTGTTGTTAGTGCAGTTCAGCCTGTTTTCTCCAGCCATTTTCTCATGGAAAGCAGCTTAAGCTGCACTAACACGACACCTTCTGAGGCAGATGAATCCTCAGGGTGTCAGGGAAAGCAGCACTGCTTTATCAAACAATTATAATCAATTACCAATATTGATCAGAAGCAGCTACAGCCCAGCTTCCTGCAGGATCCATTGAATTAAATGGCTGTGCTGGAAGAAGAGCAAAGATCCCCATGAAATTGTGCAGGTTCTGAGATTTATGAAAGCACAGCTCGATTTCATTGGCATTCCATCAGTTAAATCAACATTATATAAACCCTTATATATAGGGGTTCTTATATAAAAGAAATCATGCAAGTCACAGACCTCGTTAGCTCTGTGTACCCTTCTACCACTGCTAAATTGAGTTGATATGTCAGAGAGTAGAAACCCAAAAGATTCCTGATTTATCATCTTAATTCTTTACATCTCCTCTCAAGATTTCACAGCGCTGTCATTCTCTCCTCCATTCCCATTACCTTCTTGGTAACATATTGGCCTTCTTATTTTTACTGAATAATTCCTGGTCTATTATATCTATAATTATACTAATAATTAAGCATGCCTTTTCATCAGCTAGCAGCTAATTACTTCTGTTCCTACCCAGCTTGCTCAGAAAACAGTCAATTCATCTGTATCCCCATCACTCTCGCTGTTGCTAAGCGCTCAGTGCCACTCAGCAGTGCCACTGTCACAGTGTGGGGTGGCTCAAGGTGCTCTGCAGCCCCAAGTGCTGCTGCTTTTCACTCTCACAGGGGTTTCCCACCTCAGAGAAGGTTTCACTCTTCCTTGCTGAGCTCAAGCAGCTCTGGAGTTGTCCATGAGCAGCCCCTGCTTTCTGTAAGGAAAAGCAGAAACGAAATCACAGAGACAAAAAGAATTGGATTCCAAATCATCCTGTACCAGCTTGGGGGTCAGAGCACACCCAAGGTTGGGTTAGATGGGAACTGAAGTCATGAGGGCTAAACTCTTGATTATTTGGATTTCTGTGAAGTTTTTGGCACAGGCAGAGAAATGAAGCACTTCTCCCATGAGGAAAGGCTGGGACAGCTGGGATTGTTCACCTGGACAGGAGAAGCTTTGGGGTCACCTCAGGGTGGCCTTGCAGTGCCTGAAGGAGCTGCAGCAAATATGAAGAGAGATGATTTACAGGGGATGGAGGGACAGGACACAGGGAATGGCACTGCTGGATGGGATATTGGGCAGGAATTGTTCCCTGGCAGGGTGGGCAGGGCTGGCACAGGGTGCCCAGAGCAGCTGTGGCTGCCCCTGGATCCCTGGCAGTGCCCAAGGCCAGGCTGGACCTTGGGGCTGGAGCAGCCTGGGACAGTGGGAGGTGTCCCTGCCATGGCAGGGGTGGGATGGGATGGGATGGGCTGTGAGGTCCTTTCCAACCCAAACCAAGGATTCCAAGGTTCTGTGATTCTCTGGTGTGAGGAACCTCTTGCTCTCACATTTTGCCCTGATGTGACAGCTGGAATTGTCATTGTCCGATAGTCATTGTGACTCTGCTCCTCACTCTGCTTCCCACCAACACCCTGTCCCAAATCACTCCTGCCAACTAGCACCAAACTTCAGTGACATGGTGATAAATCAGCTCAGACTGTTTTTATTTCCCCAATTTTCTGTCATGAGGCCCATCATAGGCTGCAGACAGAAATGGATGCTCCAGGGCAGGAATTTCCACCATCACCAGCTTTGGTTTTGCCTCCTTGCCTGCTCCTCAGATAATGAAATCAGGAAAATTACCATTAGTGAAATGTTAATGGCTGGTGTTTCCAGCCTTCCCAGACACTGGGTTAGGCTAAACCCTTAATCCTTTTATCTGACTCATGACTGCATCCTCTGAAATGAAGCAGTGCTGGCAAATGAAGTGGTTGTGCCCAATTCTAGCGAATGGAAAATTGGAAAATGAGGGAATTTGTTACAGAAAACACTCAGAGTGGCAGCCAGAAAGGTAAAATGCTTTCAGATGGCAGGTAGACTATTTTAGGATTTTATATTGGAGGCTCAAAGCAAATGCATATAACCTGTCAAAAAAAACAGACTTGAGAGGAAAACAAAAAGCTTGCATCATAAAACAGCAGGATCAGGGAGGCTCTTGGAAGTTAAAAGGTATCCTGCAAAAAGCTGAAGTTGTGTCTGAAAAAGGAAATCTAAAAAGAACATAAATTCTGACAGACTAAATGTAAAAGCACAATAACATAGAAGGAAGAAAGAGTTTAGAAGCAGTTTGCTAAAGAAATAGAAAAGAATGTTATAAATCCTTCTTGAACACATCAAGAGCAAGGAGCTTGCAAGAGCCACCCAGGTGTGGAGGGAGCACTTGGAAAACACGATGCAGTCACAAAAAATCCCAAATTCTTGGGTTTTTTTCCAAATCTCTATTCACCTGGAGAATCCTGGAAACTCTGTAACTTGTTTGTAAGGCCTTCACAGAAGGCTTGTCTTCATTTAAGGGTGTTAAGTGGAGATTACAAAGCAGATAAAAGGAGTAACAACGTTTCACTGGGTGCCGGATGGAATTCACACAAGGTTTTTAGAGAATGTTAAATATGAAATATCACTCAGCTAATACCCTGAGTATGTAACCTTTTGCTGAAAATTGCTGTGATTATCAAAGGACTGGAAGATAACTAATAAGAAATCAGGTTTTTAAAATAAATCCAGTGGCTATTCAAGAAGCCTCAGACCACTAAGCCCAAGGTCCAGATGGGTCATGTTGGCTGAAGTCCCAGCAAAGAACAGAATTAGTGAATATATGAATAAAAGTAACATGTTAAGGAAAAATAAACATGACTTTTGTGAAAGGAATCCAAGCTTTCTCAATCTGCTGGAATTCTTTGAAAGAGTCAAAAGCATGTAAATAGCAGAGCTCCAGCTGAGAATTTTTCCCTGCATTTCCAACTCACCCCAAGCTTCCAGAAACCTCATGCATAGAAGGTCTCATCAAAGGCTTTTAAATAAACTAAAACAGCCAGGGACTACAGGTAAGGACCTCCCAGAGTTACAATTTAGCATTGGAAAAAGAAGATTATCCTAAAGGATGAGTTTTCAGAGTGGAAGATGATCAGCACAGAAGTCCCATGGGGATTAAGGTCCACGGTGTTCAATGTGCTCAGAAATGATTTGAAAAGTTGGGGGAAAAGTGAAGAAGTTTTCTGATAGAAATGAAATTAATTAGGATAATATTTACTGCAAAAAGTTCAAGATGCCACGACACTGAGCAAGCCTCATGACAAAATGGAAGATAAATTTCAGCCCTGACAACTATAATCTGCTTATCCACAAAAAGCAACATTTTACACGCAGAGTGATGGGCTCTGAGCTAGTTTGCACAATTTAGGAAATGCACCTCAACATTGTAACAGCTTGTTCTATGAATATATGACCCCATTACTCAAGAGCAGATTAAAAAAAAAGTCCCAAAGTTTTGAATTCTTAGTAGAGAAATGTACAGCCCTGCCCCTGTTTTACATTCACTGTGGCTCTGCTCCTCTAACAGCATCTCTGGTAGCCTCACCTGAGACAAAAAGAAACTGTTAACAGCAAAAAGAAAAGCGACATGGCAGGATGACAAACATGGGGAGTACAAAAGTGCTTTCATGTGAGAGGCAGAGTTAGCATGAATGAGAGCAGGAGAAGGGAGGGATGGCTCGGCGTTTGTCGCAGGCCAGGTGCCAGCGAGGGGAGATGGACACCGAACACGAGCTCTGGCGTGTGCCTCTTTGTTCAGCTGCTGCAGCCTTCATCTCCTGTCACACAACTACTCTGGGAGCACGGTGACAGCTCCGTCTCCTACATAATCCCAGTGTGCTTTCAGGAAGATGGAAGGGAAAGGAGGAATGAAAGGCTTGCAGTGCTTTTTGTGCCCATCACCTCAAAATCGCCGCTCATTACAGGTCTCCACTTCCTTTCCCAGCTGTCCTCCCCCCACCACAATTTCAGAATTAAAATACATTAAATAAATAACATAATAACCCCCCCACACACACACACACACACACACACACACACACACACTTAGGCTGTGTTTAACATCTGCCTATGATGACCCAGCTGTTTCTTGCCAGCCCCTTCAGGGTTGTGTTTTTACACAGCTCCTCTCACCTTTTCACACTTCTCTCATTTCCCAGCTCCTCTGAGCACTGTGGGTTCAGGCTGTTAACTCAGCTCTGCCTTTCAGTCACTTGTGCACTGACTTGTACCAGTTGGTCCCAAACCTGGTGACAGCCTCCAGCTCCTGGCGAGCCATTAATAACCCACCAGCAATCGTTTTAATTGCAAGCGGGTGTCTGGAATTTTGGAGCTGCACGCAGACTTCCTTCTCCCCACAATATTATTGTCCCATTGTGCATTTTGGAGTTTAGCTCTCATTAAAAGTAATAGAGGGAAATAGTCTGTGGCAAAGTGGATGTGTTTGTTTTCACAGTTCACCTCCTGCTCCTCTGCACTCCAACACTCTCTCGCTCAGTGACAAGACCACAGCTGCTGCCATGGTTTACTTACCTGAGGAGTGCAATATTTAGCTGGAGGGACACTGGAGTTTTCTGTTTGTTAGTTATCAGGTCAACAGCTCTCACCTTATCACTTCAGCTTCCATTCTGTTGATAAAACCTGTCAGCCTTCCTTGAGTGGTTCCAGGCCCTCAGAAGAAATCACATTAAATTGGCACAACCAAGTAAGTCTGTAAGGGATGTGCTCCTGCCTAACCAAAGGGAAGGGGGAAGGGCTTGGATTTCTTTCCCTCTTCCTCCTTACAGAGTTCCAGTGTCCAAGTGCTTGGAGCTGTGTTGAAATCCTCCCTGAGGATTCAGCAGTTCAAGTCAGATCAGGTCTTTGACTGTGGCCCAGAGGAGATGTCTGCAGAGCCGAAACTGATATGTTTAAGTGCAAGAGACAATAATCATTTCTTCAAGTAGAAACTAAAAATACCCACAAGAAAGTGGAATTCATAATGGAGATTTTAAAGATCTGTGACACACCAGAGCCTGCACAGGGGTTTTAATGAGAGAGAGGCCAATTTAATTGGTCAGGGCCAGCGATGCTTGGCTGGGTGAGGGGCTCTGAGGTCTCACACTCGTGGTGAACGCCCGGAGCGTCCCTGGACGAGCCGGTGTCACAGCATGGCCGTGTCACAGCCCTGACAACAACATCACCAACATCACACGGCCCAGCCACGAGGAAAAGGCACTAAAAAGGAGGCAGAAGCTGAGAGAGGCACATTCCTAAAGGAAATGGCAGGACTGACCATCTCCACGTGCCGCTTGTTTCATTAGAGCTCTGGGCACGCAGCTAGAGCAGCCCGTTAAGTTTTAAAGCCTGTTAGGGCTGACTTAACAAGGACTTGCTGAGCACCTCAGTCTGGATTCACAGCCCTCCCCTGTGAAAAGTCTCCTGGAGTGTTTGTGGAAGGCCAGAAATAACTTCCGTGGACCATTCAATTACAGACAATCACCAGGCAGAGCTCCCTGGCCTCGTGGCACGGCTCATCAATCAGGTTTGCTGTCACCGTGTCTCTTCTCATAGCAGTCACCAGAAGGCTCTGAGCTCCCTCCCAATCCATGTGACATTTACTGTCAGGGGCTGTCAACACCAAGAGATTCTCCCAGGGCCTCGGAGTTCATCACAAAGCATTGAGATCTATCCCCAAAGCTGCTCCCAGTTCCAGCTCTGGATTACAGTGACTGACTGAGGGGCTTTGCAGCTCTCAGGGAAGCAGCAGCACCAGCTACAGCTTATGCCCAAATATCTTTGTTTTCTTATTCTCTTTTCTTCTAGTACAACTGCTCTAAGAGAGGTCTCAGGCAAGTGATTAATTAGCCTTCCTCAAAAATATCCCTTATTAAGAGAAAGCTGAGATTGTTTACTTGGAAATTTCGCCTTCCCATCTTTAGCATTGATCCTGCCTCCACTCTCTGTTTAACAACATAGTGACCTAGTGGAAAAAATTTATAAAACTTAATAAATTGCAGTTGGCAGTATTGACAGAGTGTGTATAGGCACATTTGGGTTTGTATGAACATATTATAAGAAATCTAATAAAGTAAAACAAACACATTTGCTTTGTCTGTGAGCTGTGAAACGAGATATCCCCTGTAATTACACTGTTTGAAGTATATCTGGTCAAAGGGGGATGGCGAGATTTTTGGCCATAAATTTCTGGGTTTAGATTAAAGAAACAACTATTATCTATCAAAGCTTACATGGTCCACTAAGTTACTTTGCTCAAGATGCAGAAAAATAAAGATGCAGATGAAACTTTAAGTTAGCAGGAGGCCACTACAAGACAAGAGGAATCAGCTCCAGACAATAAAGTTCCAGTGTGCCTCAAAAAAATAATCAAAACCTTGGAAATACATTCATTTTTTCAGCACTTTGAGGGAGGATGTACATTAATGAGTGTCCAAACCAGTGTCTGAAAGAGTGAGTTCAACTACAAAGGTTTTTAAAAGAACTCACAATGTGTATAACCTTCTAGAACTTCCATGTCTATTTTTAGCTTGCTTTCCACAACCAGCCTGGCTCCCTCTTCCAACCAAAATAAATATATTTCTTAAGGAGCACAGTATTTATTTCCCTCAGGAGCAAAGTATTTATTTTCCTACAATTATCATGATAACAAGCAGAGTTTTCTCAGCCCCTTCTGGTGCAATCTGTGTGCTGCTAACCCACTGCTGACCAGCAGCTGAGCCCAGCAATCCAGGCTGGCTTCTACCAATTTCCAGCTCATTTACCCCATGGTAAATGCCCCAGTGTGGCAGAGTCCAGTAAACAACACCCACTGCTCTCCCCTTGTGCTCTGAGCCAGTCTCATCACAGAGGCAATCAGGTTCCTTTGGCATAATTGTCCTTAAATCCATCCTGGCTGTTCCCAATCTTGCTTAAAACAGTGTGAAAGCTCCCCAACACCTTCCAGAGACTCAGGTTAAATCAAATGTTTTAGAATTGTCCAGTGCTTCTTCTTACCCTGCTTATAAAATCCCAGAACGGTTTGGGTTGGAAGAGACTTAAAAAGCTCATTCAGTGCCACTCCTGCCATGGCAGGGAACACCTTCCACTGTCCCAGGCTGCTCCAAGCCCCAGTGTCCAATCTGGCCTTGGATATTTCCAGGGATCCAGGGGCAGCCTCAGATTCTCCAGGGCCTCATCCCCCTCCCAGGGAAGAATTCTTCACTGAGTGGATGCTGTTTGCCCTTTCTCAGTCAGCAGAATCCTCTCCTGATTGCTGTGACCCTGCAGTGACATTGGCCACTTCCCCCACCGCCCCTGGGTGCACAGAGCAAAATCCCAGCACCAGCAGGCAGGAAAACTGCAGCAAGACACTGCACCTGCAGCCACCCCTCAGGGCTGGTCACCTCCTCCTCCTCCTCCTCAATGTCCTTTCCACTCCGCCTTCAAGCTGCAAGGACACAAACTGGCTGAGCTGGGCAAGCCCAGAGCAGAACCTCAGGTGGAACAGTCTGAACATTCTCCTGCCTCTCTTCAACATTTTCTCCTTCAGCCACGTTCCTGCACAGCAGCCCCCAGCTCTGAGCTCTGCCAGCTCAGCTTTGTCTTGCTCAGGGGACAGGTTCCTTCACAGAATGCCAGGATGGATCAGGCTGAAGGGCCACAGTGGTCACCTGGTGCCACCTCCCTGCTCCATCCCAGAGCTCAGGGCACAGGGACATCTGGGATATCCCCAGGGAGGGACACTGCACAGCCTCTCTGCACACTCTGCTCAGGGCTGGGCACTGCCCAGGGCACAAGTTCTGCCTCCTGTGCAGGGGCAATTCCTGGGCTCAGCCCCTGCCCCTTCCTCTGGTGCCACTGCTGGGACCTGGGGCAGAGCCTGGGACTGCTCTGAGCCTCCTGCACACAGGGACAGACAGACAGGGACAGACAGGGACAGACAGACAGACACCCAGGCACACCCAGGGCTGAGGCCCCTCTCTCTGGGCTCCTCTCCAGGCTGAGCAGCCCCAGCTCCCTCAGCCTTTCCTGGGCACCGAGATGCTCCAGCCCTTGCTCAGCTCCAGGAGCTCCTGGCCCTGCTGTGCTGAGGATCCAGAGCTGGGCACAGCAGCCCAGAGGTGCCCCAGGGCTGGGCACAGGGGCAGGACCCCTCCCTGAACTGCTGGAAAAGCACCCCAGGATCCCTCTGGCATCCTTGCCCACTTGGTCCTTCCCTGCAGAGCTTCTTCCTCATCTCTCAGCATCCCCTCACCACTCACCCATCCTTGATTTTCCTTCTCCAGTGTCACAGACACAACCACACAACTGCACCTGAGCACTGCAGCTCCTGGGGAATGCTCACAACAGGAATCCAAACAGACCAGCTCTGCTCCTGCCTTGCCAGTCACAGAAAAGACAGAGAGCATCCCTCACCACCTGGCTGGGGACTTGAAAGGAAACCAGGACCAAAGCATTAAAAATTCACTGATCAGCCGAGAAGATCATGGATGAACCAATACCAACAAATGCAGGTTCACTTTTTGGAGCATTAATTAGTGGTATCAACCTGATGAGCGAGAAAATTAAGGCAAGATTATAGAGTGGAGATGCTGATATTTCTATTTTGCATGTAATTTTCATCCCCAAACAAACTGTAGTAGCTTAGCAAACACCAGTCTACTAACATGAGACAATTACAGACACATTTAGTGAAACAGGCAACTAAATGACTTTGTAATTACACTATTAAACCAGATCTGGGGTGAAAAGGATAAAGGATTTGTGTCCCATATGACACCACAAAAACAAAACAAAACAAAACAAAAACAAACAAACAAAAACAAAAAAGCTGTGGAACACCAAGAGAAATTTGGTGGTTGAAAGCAAGTGTTTAGGCTAATGAAGGAGAGCGATTATGGATCTTCCACAGCTGGAATTAAACCTGCAGCCATTCGAGCATAAACCACAGCTAATACTGAACAAGAATTCTGAGCTCATAACAGGAATTACCAGCACAGAAAACACCACATTCCAGAAAGAGAGAAATTGCCGGAATAACCAAGAATTTCTGAGCCTATGGAACAAAGAAATAAATGAGTGTTCAGCTGGAATGAGCAGGGCAATATTCCTACTCCTGATGGAAACCGAGGGTGAGGAGGACATGAAGCTGATTTTTTTCTCAGGCTGGCATGGCATGGTCTCTGTTGGGTGCAGCTCTGGGTAAGGAAAGGGCACTTTATTCAGTTTATAATGCAACAACAGGAACCCTTCAGCACTCCCCACTATTAAGGTGTAGGTAATATACAATATTCCTTTATTTTGTCACCCCCAGGCCTCAGGGAGCACTCACAGACAGCCTAAAACTGCAGGAACACCCTGGGTATGACAAGCCTGGGTTGTGTCCCTGTCCATGTTTTCCAAGGAGTTATCCCCCACCCCAAACAGCAGCAGATCCCCAGGGACTCTCCCTTTATCCCAAAACAGGTTCTTTCCTCGATGTGCAAGAGGCTGATGCAGACAGAGTCGAGGTATTTGATTTATTTACAGTTCCCACTTTAGCAAACAAAGGCATCAGTGTTCACTGGCTACATGTCACTTAGTTCTCCTATTAATTAGTATTCTATCTTCTGTTGGTTAATGAGTCTCTCGCTTCTCATGCTAATTAGTCCCACACTCAGTCTTTCTCTTCTTTTGGGTCAGTGCTTTCTTGGGCCATGGGTCAGTGATTGTGACCTGTTCATGCTGGAATTATCTTCCACCCATTCTGAGCTCTTTCAGCCCCGTTGCTGAGTTGGCTTTATCAGTTTCTTCCTTATCTTGTGGTCTATAAATTCTGCCTTATGCCCACCACCAGTGGCACATCCTTCTTGCCAAGCTTTCTCAACCTCCCCGGGGTCCGAGGTCACTGAAAATTGTCAACCCTTGATGCCTTGGGTTTTAGCTTTTCTATTTTTCAGAATCTCTGCTGCTTAGTGTGTAACTCTGAAACTTCATATTAGGTGTTAGTGAGTTCTCTTCACAGGGCAGTTGGACAAAACAATTCCTTTCTAGCCAGAGAATCAAGGACAACTGGTACCCAAAAATCAGAAACAACAGCGAGGGAAAGGGGGCAAGGCAGGGGCTGAGACTTCATAGCCTGGGGCTGTGCTTGGATAATTGACCCAATGTGGAGATGAACCAAAACTTATAAAAGTGTAAAACTCGTGACCAGGATCCATCTGGGATTTGACTTGGGGGCAGCCCCGGCCGGGCTCTTGAACTGCCCAAGGTGGATCCTTTCAATAAATCCCGATTTTATTCCTTTTGCTCTGCCTGCTCTCTGCTCCAGCTCAGCCTTTCCAGGCAAGACCCTAAACCTCAGCAATTCCAAGTTATTTGTCCTTCTAACACTCGGACATCACTTACAGCTTGTTATGTGCTATTTGTTCCAGGGATTAAATTTCCCTTCTTGTTGATGTGACTTGAAAACATACAAAGATAAAGCACCGAAGAACATCCTTCATTTTAATTTATTCCACATTCTGCAACAATAAGGCAGCACGCTGTTTCATAGCCCCCTTCTCATTCCCTGTTACACTCTGGACAAATTGTTAACTATGAAATGTCAGCATCATTAGCAAGGTGACTCCACCAACAACTCTTTCGAACACCTGGACATCGCGTAGAGCTTGTGAGCCGCCGTTTCACGGATAAAATCACCCTTCTTGATTAGGCTGGAAAGCAGACACAGATCAAACACCTTTCCTTCAGAAACCTTTTATATATTCTGCATTTTGCGGTCCGCGGCCCCGCTGCCCCCTCAGTCCCGGCCGTGCCCTCACGGGACCTCCCGCGCGGGCGGCGCTGTGCGCGCTCCATGGCGGCGGGGCCGCTCTGCCCGCGCTCTATGGTGCCGCCGCCGCTCTATCCCCGCTCCGCGCCGCCCGCGCCGCTCTTTCCCCGCTCCGTGGCGCTGCTGCCGCCCCGCCCGCCCTTCCTTTAGCCGCCCTCATCCTCGCTGTCCCCTGTGAGCCGCTGGGCCAGCATCCCCGGCCCGCCGTGCCCCGCCGTCTCCGGCCGCCCGCCCGTCTCTATGCCCCGCGTGTTGCCGGCGGGGCGGGCGGGATGTGGCGGCTGCTGCTGCTGGGCCGGGGCTGCTGCGCCCACCCCGCCCGCCCCGCCTGTGCCCCGGGGCTGGGCGGCGGCCGCGGGCACAGCCCCGAGCGGTGAGTGCGGCTCGGGTGAGTGCGGCTCGGGTGTTCCCCGTGGGGCGCGGCCTCACGGCTGCCGTGTGTGTGCGGTTGTTGTTGCAGGGCGCCCGCGTGTCAGGATGGCCCGGAGCGAGGAGGAGGACGGCGGCAGGCGCTGCCCGGCCTGGTGCCGCGCTACTCTGTGCGGGAGGCGGTCACCTGGGTGAGGAGACACCTCAGGGCGATCCCCGAGCGAACAAGGGCCGGTGGGAGCGGGGCTTTCCCCTCACGGTGTCCGCTCAGCAGGGCGATCCCCGAGCGGACAAGGGCCGGTGGGAGCGGGGCATTCCCCTCACGGTGTCCGCTCAGCAGGGCGATCCCCAAGCGGACAAGGGCCGGTGGGAGCGGGGCTTTCCCCTCACGGTGTCCGCTCTCCGCAGGGCGCTGTGGGCGCGCTGCTGCTGCAGCTGCTCAGGCAGTTCGCGTGGCTCCGCTCGCTGCCGGACTCCCGGACGGAGAGAAGGCTTCCCTGGCGTTCCTCGCCGCCCCCCAGCCCCGCAGGTCAGCGGCTGAGGCCCGGGGAGGGCGGCGGGGGCTGCCGGGTGGGATTCCTGTGTGTGCTGACGAGGCTGGGAGAGGCTGACAGCCGCTCTGGGCCCTGGGAGAGTGTCGGGACAATCTCTGCTCCTTAACGAGTTGGTGCAATCCTACTCTGTGTGCCCTTACCTTTGTTTTCCGTTCTGGATTCTGCCGCACGAACCTTCCCCCCTGATTGTCAGTATGGTCAGAGGACACTGAGAACATGCACAGGCCGCTGTTGTCGCCTGGAGCAGACACACTCTTTGTGCTCTGTGTTACAGTGGTGGCTGAAGCCTCATCCAGCTGTCCTGGCGAGCAGCTGGGCTCCAAGATCCTGCAGAAAGCAAGTGCAGAGGCTGTAGCAGAGAATTCCTCCTCAGGCATCCCCTCAGGGCAAGGAGAGAGCCAGCCGTGGGCAGAAGCAGGTATGTGCCATGTGCTGCGGGGCAGGATCCTCGTGGCACAAGGGGCTGGGAGCTCCTCCAAGGCAAGCTCGGAGCCAAGGAGTGTGTGTAGCCATTTACTGACACTTGGGGAGGCAGGTGAGAGTGGAAAGGCAGGGTTTCAGAGAGATGAATCAGAGTCCAAAGACAGGAGGAAAAAACCTCCTGGAGGCAGAGCCAAGGCTGTGCTGTTACACAGGTGACAACAGCTTTCCCAACACTGCTCTGCCTTAGCAGACTGACTGTAGCACCCAGTCCTGTTCTTTTGTTGTGGACAGATGTTTGCAGCCAGAAGGATTCAGGAGGATGCTGTACCACTGATCTGGTGTACATGAAACTGAAGGCATTATTCCCTTCCTGCAAGATGAGGATGTGTTTCTGAGCTCTTCTGCCGTTTAGATAAGGCAGTGGAAGGAGATATTAAAGACATTATTGAAATGAGTTTTATAAAAATAAAAATATAGACTCCAACAAAATTGAAGTCTCGCCCAGGAAAGCTTGTCCTACATAGGGAATTTAAAGTCACACTGAAGATCAGATGAGGCCTACAGCTCATTAGATAAAGAAGCACTGACAGTGGCCTCAGGGCAGTTGTTGGGAGCAGGAAGCCTGCTGGAGCAGGTGGCAAGGGGACAACATTCACTAGTGGTATACAGGAGGCATGTCAGGAAACCAGCCCCAGATGTTGGCTAAATCACAGGCTCATGGAATGGTTTGGGTTGAGAGGGACCTGGAAGCTCTTGTTGCCTGCCAGGGCAGGGACACCTTCCACTATCCCAGGCTACTCCAGGCCCTGTCAAACCTGCCCTTGGACACTTCCAAGCATCCAGGGGCAGCCACAGCTTCTCTGTGCCAAAGCCTCAGCACCCTCCCAGGGAAGAATTTAAATAATGAGGGTGCTGCATAAAAGGTCAGAGCTGCTCCCCATTTTTTGCTTCCTTTCAGAATTTTGGCTTCCTTCTGTGCTGATTTCAGCTACTGCCCATCACTGCTTATCAAACCTTCTCCTGCCAGAGGTTACCATTCCCATCAGTTGGCAAATGGAGCATTTTGTTTCCATGTCTCCTAATTAACTCCAGGAAAACAGCCAGGTTAATTTACCTAAACTGCCAATTAGACTGTTTAACCCATCTGCTTTAGCCTGGAGCATATTAAGAAGCACTCCAGCACTGGCAGGTGACTGGACACGGACCTCTGGGAGGAGTGGTGGGAAGAAGGGAGACAGCAATGCCTGCAGTTGGCACAGCTGAACATCCTGGAGTGAATGTGTGTCTGACAAACAGCTCCTGCTGAGAGTCAACAGGAAGAGCTTTTGGGCAAACTGATAAATTGAACAGTGACAAGTCACTAAGGCCACGTGGTCTTTGTTCAGCTGTTCTTCAGAAGCTGGGAGATCACTGAGCCTCCAAGGATCATCTGTAATCCCATGCTCAAACCTGCTCTGTAGCCAGGGGAGTGAGCACTGACAGATTGCACAGCTTGGCTTTTAAAAAGGGGTGGGTGGGTGTTGGTTTGAGGCACAGAACTGCAAAAAAGGTGATTCTAGTTTGATAGAAACTGTGCTATAGGATAGAGGTGTCAGATTCTGGGATGAGTGGGCTGTATCAAAGGTCTTGGAAGGATTTTGGAAGCCATTTCTCAGGCCAGCTTGCTCCCTTGCAGAGACTTGAGAGAGTTGTAAATCTATTAAGACTTCTTTGGAGAAGTCAACGGGCATGTGGAGCAAGATAATCCAGCTTTTAGCTTTCTGAAAATCATCCAGACAGGACCTGAACCAAAGCTATCTGAAGAATTAAAGCTGATGTGGGGGAACGTGGAGGGGTTACTCTTGGGCTGGTAACTCCTTTAAAGCACAAGAAAGTTTTCACAGTGGAGAGCCATTACTGTAGGATTCCCCTGTCCTTTGTGAAACCTGTCCTGTTCAGCACAGGCAGCAGTGATTTGGAAAACAGAGGTGACAAACGAGGCAGCAGAAGCAGCAAATGGCACAGAATTCTTCAAGACAGTCAAATCTGAAAGTCAGAGGCAAAGATTGCATGAGAACCAAAGCCAGGGTAATCCCCAGGTGGGTTAAAGGAGTGTGCACAGGGGAGTGTGGCTGTAAATACACAGGCAGAGTGAGGAGTGTCAAATTAATAATTGTCTTGCAGAGGGAACATTTAAAGTCACTGTGGATGTGCTTTTGATAAGGTTAAGTCAGTGCTCGGCAGCAGTGAGGCCAATTAAATGTTAATTATGGTGAAGGAAGGAGCTGAGGACAAGGCAGTGCTTTGGGTTCATGTGAGTCTGGGATGCAGCCACATCTTGAACACTTAAGGAAAAGACAGTGCCTGAAAAACAGGGACAAAATGCAGAGAAAAGATGACAGGGAGACAATTACATCCAAACACAGACTGACTCTTCAGCTTAAAAAAAAAAAAAAAAAAAAAAGACGTGACAGAGAATGTGCTGGTGCTCTGTGAAACTAAAAGTGTTGAGAAAAATAAAATAGGGACAGTCTTTTTCATAATCCTGATATCAAAAGGCAGCACAGAAGGGTCAGGTAGCAAGTTTGAAAACTGCAAAAGGCATTTTGTGTTTGGCCAGTGCCCAGGTAAATTGTGGAACTCGCTGCTACGGGCCAGAAGTACAAATGGGTTCCAAGAAGTGATTAGGTAAAATTACACTTTGAAATGAGACTTAATTGGTCCAGCCAAGCCTCCTGCTCAGATCACAGAACAGCTGATTGCTGGAAAGTTCTGCCAGGGAGAGCGTGACTCCATAATCCCTGCTCCTCACCCTTTCTGCCCAAGCATCTCCAACTGTCACTTGTCAGAGATAATATATGTCAGAAATAATTTGATTTTGCTCCATACATAAGTCCTCGGGTTACATTCCACATTATGTTGTGCATCCATTTTGTGGGAATTTATGGAGAAAAGTCAGAGAGGGAGAGATTTCATAATCTGCACTGAAGAGCCTGAAAAAATGAAGGTTTTGTCATGTGAGAAGTCCTGGGAATCTTTCCGTGGAAAGTAAAGCTTGATGATCCCTTTCACTACATTTTGCTTTCTACAGAAAGACCTGCCTGAGGTACAGGATTTTTTTTCTTTTTCCCTTGGTGTTTAGCTACTGAAAGAGGGTGAGGCTGAGCAGAAAGCTGGGGAGAGCAGAAAGCTGGGGAGAGCAGAAGGAAGGGAAGGACAGACAGCCTGGCAGATGATGCAGGGGAATCTGGTAGCAGAGCCTTGCCATGAGAGAACAGAGCTCAGCAGAATGTACCTCCCCTGCTCCAGTTTGCTGCTGCCAGCAATGGCAGGAGATCTTCTGGAGACAATTCCACGTCCTTCCCCTTTCTCAGTGTTTCAGTTCATTTCCACACTTGCTGGTGCTGGTCTCCTTGTGCAGTGACAATCTGCTGTTCTTGTGGTGTGGATCCTGACATCTCAGCTTTCTTCAGTTTTATTGGAGCACAGTAGGATCAAAATCTTTGTTTAAAAGGAAAACTTCAGGAAATTAACTTAAAACTTCCTTTAAATAGCATTCTGGATATTGCTGCAGCAAGTCCTCAGCTCTGTGTTCACATCTTATTTTTTCCATGCAATTCCTGCCTTACTCAGAGGCTTTTTGCTGGAGGTTGAAGGCACAGAGTGAGCAAGCAGGTGATTACAGCCAGTCTCAGTGTTACAGCAGCTGAATGATGCCCTGGGGAGTTGTATTTTACCCCTGGCAGAACTGTAAAATTCGTTATTTCAATTCTGAGATTACAGACATTGCAAAAGTGTGTTTTCATTTCAAAGCACAATGAAACCAATTGGAAACAGTGAAATTTTCCACGAGGCAGAAACGCTGGATTTTGGCCAGCTCTTGTTGTGACTTCCTTCTCGTGGATGTTTTGGGATGAGCAATCTAAGCTGTCTAGGAGAAGATTATTAATTCCTCATTTGGAGCTAGCTGTGAGCAACACTTGATTAGACCAGGATGAACAGTGAAGAGAGACAAAAATATTTATTAACTGCTGAAGATGTAAGCGTTGGGCACCCAGAGCACTGAAAGCTGCAAGACTGCCTGGAAAAAAAAAATGTGCAGTCATGTTTTCATCCTAGCTTGGGTTTGAAACAGTAGAAATAAAGTTGCACAGAAAATTCCAGCTGTGATATTCCCATCTTTTAAACAGAAGAATAATTTAGCTTGCCCAGCCTCAGAGGTGATTCTGAGGGAATTCAGGTCTCCCAGAGAAGCTGGGGCTGCCCCTGGATCCCCCTGGAAGTGCCCAAGGCCAGGTTGGAGCAGCCTGGGATGGTGGAAGGTGTCCCTGCCCATGGCACTGGGTGAGCTTTAAGTTCCAACCCAAACCGTTCTGGGGCTTTCTGATCCTTCAGGAGGTGGGGCTGGTGTCAGATCAGTTGGTCCCTGTGCTTTTTTCCAGATATTCTCTGGGATTGAGAATCCTGATCTGTGGAGATTTGAGTGAGGAGGGGTTTCCCATGGTAGAGGGGCACAAGGTGCTTTGCAGGCTGAGAGAATTCAGAATTAGTGGCTGTTTATTTTTCATGGTTCAGTGGTTTGTCCAAATTACAACATTTTCACAGTAAATGAGGAGTCTCTGATTTAGGAGTAGACATCTGCAAAATGTACAGTTTCTTAAAAGTGTAGATGTACTAATGCTGTTTAAACAAGTAGTGGGAGAATTCTTAATACAGACCATTTTTTTCCATGGGATTTGCAGTTGTTTGTGTGGCAAAAACCCAAATTACATCACGAGGGAGATACACGATAGAGCCTTACAGTGAGAAATATCAGATAATTTGATGCCTGCTCTGCACAGAAACAGAAAGCACAGCTAATAAATTCACAGATTACACTACTTTTTTTGGTGGAATGCTGCATAGGAATCATGTTTGCCACTGTGATCTTGCTTGTTGGGTGAGTGGGCCCTGTCCAGATAACACACATTTGAATGCAGCCAGGGGGGGAATTGTTTGTCTGGGAATAATGAGGCTGCAGCTGGCACGCTGTGGCACAGTGCAAGGAGCACTCCTGCCTGCTGCACACCTCATTGCTGCTGCTCATGGAGCCAAACAGTGCCAGGAATCCAGGAATCAGGCCCCAAAAGGACATTTTTTCACTTGTGTTGGCTCTCACAGAGCTTGAGAGGGAGACACAGGGAGGGCACAGCTCTGGCTCAAAGTGATCAGGCTCCAGCACCTGGAGTTCAATATCCAGCTGCTTTATCCAGCAGGTTAAAAATCCTTGGCCTCAGGCTGTCATCTCTGTGGAGGTCATTGTCCTCTCACAGTAAATGCCACTGTAAGCACTGCCAGTACAATCCTGCTCTGAGCAAGGTGGCTTGGCTCAGGCTGGAGATGCTCTGTCAGATAATTCTGATTGAAACTGGTCACAGAGTGGCTGTCCCAGTGTACCTGAGAGGGCTGATCATGCCCTGGCAGAAGCAGAGCTGTATCCTGCAAAGAAATGACCTGGAGAAGGAGCTGGGGAGGCAGCAGCTCAGCAGAGGGCTGGGTGAGATGCCCTGGGCAAGCTGAGAGTTCTGATCCAGGCATGAAGGGGCAATGTCACCCCTCCTGTGACACTGCTGAGAGGGGCTGCACTTCAGTAACCCTCTTGGAAATTCAGGAATAGCAGCAAAATGTCATAAAATTAACCAAGGCTGGCAGAAAAGTGCTGCAGTTCAAAGACATGAATGGTGCAGTCTTTTTAGAATCACAGACAGGAATCAAGAGGGGCTGATTAGTCGTGTCAGGACTTTCAAAGGAGGAATTGGCTTTTTAGTAAAGAAGAAAAAACCTAGAAGAGCCAGTGCCTGGGAGCAGAAACCCAGACTAGAAGTACTTTAATTTGAAATGGAGCACAGAGGTTTAAAGCAGTGATTACAAGTTACTGGAACATTTAGGAGAAGCAGGAGATCCTCTACTTTTGGTGTCTTCAGATAACACCAGAGGCCTTTCTGGAGGAGCTGCAAGCACAGGGCTGCATTCCAGAGCTTGCTTTTGCTCCAAAGGTCAGATTGGTTGGGATTCTTCCTGGTCCTGCTGTCCCTCACTGATGGGAGATCAGACCTTGAGGAAAGAGCTATGGAGTGGAGAGGATGAGAAGAGGCAAAGATGCAGCCCTGCTAAACTTGGCTTTTTTGTTGGATTTTTTTTTTTTTTTTTTTTTTTTTTTAATGCAGGGGAGTTCCAAATCCCTGTGAGCTCAAGGGTGGGGCCAGTTCTCCACAGTGCAAAGGTAAGGTTTCATTTTCCACCCCCTCTGTCTGCAGCTTCCCTTCAGGAACACATCCCAGAGCTACCCCAAGCACAGCCTGAGCAACTCTCACACACAAAGGGGAAAAAAAAGGGAGATGGGATATACTGACCTCTGCTTCAGCCAGAAAATTGCAGAATTTACAAACTTCCTTCCCCATCCTTTGAGGTGTCTGTGGAACAGCACTGCTGGCAGGGAAGCGCTGAAAGAAAATGGCAAGAAACACCAAACCAAGCCAAACAGAAAAATAAATTCAGCAGCACCAGTGTGCTCCTGTGGATTTGCATTTTGATGCAATCTTTCACTAGGTGATTACATGCTGTTGCTATTTTGGTGTTTACCAGACAACCCATGACTGGGGAAGGTGGTGTCACTCCAAACGCTGCAAATCAGGGCTGGCTCTTGTCTGGTAAAGAGGGAAGCACTTGGGGCTTGAAGAGAGTGCATCAGCTCGAGAGTCACAAGGCCATAAATTACATTATTGTTCTTGTTGTGATTAAACCTGCCAATTTTTTGCAATTCACATCTTAGATGCAGATAATTCCCTTTTTAAAAAAATTACTCGGCTGAGCAATCGCTCAAGGACACTGTGAGCAGAGAGGAGGTAAATTCAGTTTTTAGCACAGTGAGGTAAATTCAGTTTTTAGCAGAGTGACTTCCTGCAAAAGGCACCAAGGAGGAATTTGCTTGATCTGCTTAGAGGGTGAACGTGGATCTCCCCATCCTGGGAGGTGCAGGGCTGGAGGAAGAGCCTGGAGCTGGGTCATGGAGCAGCTCAGGGCCCTCTTGGGAATAGCCCCAGCTCAACAGTGGGGCTGTGGGTGCCAAGGGGTGTTTTCCCCATTCCCTGTGTGCTGCCCAGGAGGGAAGGATCTGGCTGTGCCCTGCAGGGTTTCAGCAGCACTGGGCATTGCTCAGTGCAGCTGGGGGCAGCTCAGCTGGAGTTGGGTCAAGCAATGCAAAGGTGTGAAGATGTTTGGGCAGGGGCTCTGCTCTGGGCATGATATGGAGGAGGGAACAAGGGGTAATGTTATTTTTGGAGGGAGGAGTTATCTTAGAATCATAGAATATCCTCGTTTGGGAGGGTTCCACAAGGATCATGAGTCCAGCTCTGCACAGACACCCCAGCAATCCCAGTCAGCAGTGTCTAAATGTTGCTCCTGGAGCTCTGGCAGCCTTGAGGAGCCTGTTCAGTACCCCAGCACCATCTGGAGGAAGAAACTTTTCCCAAAATCCAGCCTGAGCCTGCTGGCCCAGCTCCATCATTCCCTGGGTGCTGCCCCTGGGGAGGAGCTGCAGCCTGCTGTGGGTAGGATCAAGTGCAGTCAGCTCTGAGTAGGATCAAGTGCAGCCTGCTCTGAGCAGGATCAGGTATTTGCTGAATTCTGCAAGGCCTGCTGATGCCTGAGAGGCTGCACCAAGCTCTCTGGCCAGAGGGCAGGGCAGCAGTGTCCATCCAGCTTCCCCAGCAAGGTGGCTGTGGAGGACAGGGAGGTTTTTGTGAGGACACATGACCTCACTCTCCTGATGGCTGAACTACCATACAAACAGGTCTCACTGCTTGCTTTCCAAGCAAGAATCTCCTCTAGGCTTGATATGATTTAGCTGTCTTTAATAGCTTTTTTCTCTGACTCCTCAGGGTGACCCAGCTCAGCGAGGGCATTTAGAGGAAGCCGCTTTCCAATTGCAGCAGATTTTCCGAATTGATATTTCCATTGCCTTGAATATCCTTGGTAATGTGGAGTTGGTTTTGTTTTGCCCTTAAACCACAGGTTTCTCATTTTGGAGGACCTCCAAATGGTTGCAGGTCTTCTGAGAAGGCAGGGATGGCAAATACCCAAGCTGAAGCCTCCTTTCAGCAATTTTAACTGTGCTTGGAGAGATTTATTGCCCTTTGTCCCATCATGCCACCTGATTTATCTCAGCATATTTCAATCCAGGCTTGCTTGAAGCCTGCACCGTTGTCCTGACATCTGTAGTTGAAAATTAAGCCATCTTTGTCTTTTTTGCAACACAAGATGTCATATCCTTGTATCCTTCTTTTATTGTCTGAGCTCACAGTTTTCCTGGCAAGCTGAAAAAGCATTTGTAGGATTGCAACTCTAAGAAAAGAAGAAGGAAGATGCAATGAGCTAAGAAAAGTCCCTGCCCTATATACACCACTAGTTGCAGCACTGAAAAGCAAGTTGTTTTTGTGTGAGCCATACGTTGTGTTAGCCTGTGATCCCTCTCTGCCACGAGCCCAGAAAAATCCCTAAAATGCAGTGTTGCCATTTTTCTTACAGAAACTGTGGAGTAAGGGTTGGTGAGCCAGCTGGAAGTGGCCCAGAGCACTTGGTGTGAGCCAAGGAAGGCCCAGTGGCTGTGGGGGAGGTTGCTGCATTGGAGGCTGGGTTGTGGCTGGGTGCTTTTCCCTGTTTTCCGTGGGTTTAAGCTGTGTTTTCCTCAGGCATCGAGAGCATGAGGGCGGGGCACTGCCGGGTGGCCTTCACCTGCTTCAAACTGGCAGCAGATCGAGGCTACAGCAAAGCCCAGTTCAACGTGGGGCTGTGCTATGAGCACGGCAGGGGCACGGAGAAGGACTTGGAAAAGGTACCCAGGGCCTGGGGGCTGGGTGTGGGCAGCACACATCAGCAGAGGGGTCTGTGCTGAGAGCTTGCAGCTTCCTTCATTTTACACGGGTGGGAAAGTCGTGGGATATTCTGAGCTGGAGGGAGCCCACAGGGGTCATGGATCCAGCTCCTGGCCCTGCACAGACACCCCAGCAATCCCACCCTGCATCCCTGGGGATGTTGTCCAAATACTACTGGAGCTCAGGCAGCCTCAAGGCCATGCCCATTCCCTGGGAGCTCTGAAGACTCAGTAGAAAATGCTGGAAATAATAAAAATTGCAGCTTTGCAGAGCTGCTTTCAGTGTCACCAGTCCCCTCAGAGAGGTGCTCTGAGATCCCTTTCCCTCAGCTTCTGAGGGTTCTCCAGGTGCACAGGCTGTGCTACCAGCACCCAGCAGGGTTCCAAGGAGAAACCTGTCATGTTGCTGTATTTAAGACACCACTGCACATCCCAGGGCTGCTCAGATCTCCAGTTTGGCTCCTGCAACTGCAGCCTGCCACCTAGTGCAAGCTGGCCAGCAGCTGCTGGAGCTGGGAAGAGCTGCAAAGGCAGCTTGGTTTGAGTCATGGCTGGCCCAGTGCCACCCCTTCAGCTCGGGGAGTTTGAGTGGAGCAAGGCAGGGTGGTTCCAGAGCTCTGGGATAGTCACAGTCCACTGTCCCAGCTGATCTCCAGCAGGCAGGGTGGTTCCAGAGCTCTGGGGTACTCACATTCCACTGTCACCTAACCCAGTTCTGGTGGGGGGCTGTGGGGAGGAATGCAGCTTGTGAAGGGTCTAAACAGATGAAGCTCTAATGGAGCCATGTCATGTTGAGGCATGCATGACCTGGGTTTCTGTCTCTCTCTCTCTCAGGCAGGTGTTTATTACTGCCAGGCAGCCAGCAGCCGTCACGCCATGGCGCAGTACCGCTACGCCAGGCTCCTGCTCCAGCACGGCCCTGGCAGCCCCTGGGACAGGCAGCACAAGGCTGTGGCACTCCTGGAGCAAGCAGCAGGGGCTGGGATCACAGAGGTTGGTGTCCCCAGGTCAGAGGAGAGAGCTCTGAGGGGTTGGAGCCACATCCCAGCAAGCAGAGTCTGTGGCACTGGAAGGACAAACCTTCTGATGTATTAGTCCCTGCTCACAGCAGAGGGGTTGGAACTAGAGGAGCTTTAAAGTCCCTTCTGACCCAAACCATTGTCTGATTCTCTGTTTATATTCCTGGCAGTGTCTGGGAGACAGCCCTGCCTGCAGACAGAGCCACTGTGCTACACATTGGTTGTCTGTTGTTAATGGGGCTCCTACATTAAACCTTTGGCTTGGGAGAGCTGTGAAAACACAGCTCAGTTTTCATCTCCTCTCAATTCCAAGAGTACAGGTCGCTGTGCTGGAGGAGCTTGCAGTGCTTGAAGCAAGAACACATCCTCATTTTGTATCTGTGACTTTCTGAGATGACTCATCTGTGCAGATCTGTGTCTCCTGCTCTCCTTTCCCGCTGCAGGAGATGCATTTAGGCATGTGCCATCTCATCCTGGGAATGCCAGGCTGGCAGTGCCTGTGCCTCCTGGAGCTCAGGGGTGCATCTGCTGGATCTTGGGGACAGGACACCAGTGGGAGCCATTCCCTGGCTCTGACTCACACAGCCAGTTTGAAATGATACTCTGGGTCTCAAATGTGATTTCTTTGTGGTTACCATGTCCTGATGGTTTTTCTTAGGGCAGCCCTGCCTCTCCCAAGAGCCCCTGCCAAGGGGGGGTCCTCACACACTGCCATAGTAACCCCAGCATCTGAGCAGCTTGAAAAATCAGTTAAAAATGAATAATTCAAATCCTGGCTGATCTGGATGGTGTGGTTTTGTTGCAGGCACAGGCTTATCTTGGAGTGTTCTACATGAGGGGGCTGCAGCCCCAGGAGAAGAGAGGTCTGAAGTACCTGCTGCAGGCAGCAAACAGTGGGGTAAGTAATCCTGCCAGGATTGTCCTCAGCCTGGGATCTGCAGGTGCAGCATTTCAGGGTTTTTTTGGAAATGGGAGCAGGTGTCAGGTTTTTACTGCCCAGTGTGAAGGGGCAGAGTGGAGCCTTGGTGCCTCTTGGAGAGGAGGTAGGGCCTGAGCACAGACCCTACAGAGACAGACAGCCCTGTTGGGCTGAAGGAGCTCCTACAGCACCAGTTCCTGTATTCAGCTTCCAGGATTGTGCAGCTTTCCCATTATGGAGCATCTACACCCTCTTCAGTCAAAAGCTTTCACTACTGCATTACTTGGAGAACTTCATTGTGTTTATCTCAAATCTGTTCCAGAATTGGCCCATTGTTTCTCTCCTTTTATAGAGAGGATGGAAAGACTATTTCTGGATTTACTTTTTAATTCAGGCACCTTTAACATACTTAAACATTTGAATCTCCATTCAGCCTTCCCCCATTGTTGCTGTTTCTCTTCACAGGTCATGTTAGATGCCCAAGAATCTTCTCCTTGCACTTTCCCTTCTCCTTCTTGAAGGGCAGTGCCACAATGTGGGCACAGCACTCTCCTGACCCCCCAGGAGCCTTTAGAGGAGCAGGAGTGTGGATCCCATGTCTTGCAGCCAGGCTTCTGCATCCCACAGTTCTGTTTCTTCCCATTGCCCTCTTGTTTTCAGCTGCATTGTAATGGCCAGGGTTTGTTTTGGTTTTTTTTTTTTCCTGAAGAACTTGTTCATTTTAACTTCAGTTCCCACAGCTTTTGTGCAGTGGAAAATAATGAATAGCAGTTGCCTGTTCTGCTGGCTAATAGTTGTGGTTGTGTGCCCTTTAGTGTGTCCTTTCTGAGTCATTTCTTTTGCAGGCTGCAGAGTGCTAGTTTGTGTCTCAGTGTAGTGAAGCTGTTCCACTTTGCTTGTAAGTCTTCTGTCTATTTTTCTAATTCTCCTTTGACCATTTTAAGATGCTCAGACTAAAAGTGGACTCAGGATGGAGGTATGCTGTGGATTTCACATAATGAGCTCCTCTGCTTTGTTCTGCATTCTCTTCCAATAATTCCTAGCCCTGCTTGCCCTTTGCCTGGCACTGTGCAGTGATGAGATGGTCTCAGGGAGCTGTCACAGTGTGAAACCCAAATTTCTTGCTATCAGCACTACTTTGCATTTGGCAAAACTGTTTCCTTTTTGTGTTGCCCACTCCTTAGTTATGTGAGATCTTCTTTAATTAATTCATTTTAGTAACTTTGGCCATTTTGAATGGCATGACATCATTGTAAACTTTCCCACTTGGGTTTTCACCCTCTTTCCAGCATGGAGACACTCTCAGTCTGGTGGGACAAGGCCTGGCTTGCCACAGCAGCTCAGACATCACAATACACAGTATTTAGTTCTAAATCTGCTAAAGATCTCTCCTAAGCTTCATCCTTGGTTTCTTATTTCCAGCCTGGAGTCAGAGGTTTATGCTGAACAGTATCACACTGAGTTATCTCATTAAATAGATGATTGGCATTTACTGGTAATGCCTTAACAACCCCAAATCTGTCAGGTAACTGCAGGTCCTCAGGTGCACCCCTGGCATGTTTTGGTCAGAGTTCTCAAACCCCAAGCATCTCTGCTGCTCAGTGGATGCTGGGGATGCCCCAGAGCCTCAGCCCTGAGGCCAGGCTGACCCTGGCATGTCCCCATTTTCCTGGGAGAAGAGCTCCATGGGCAGGTGCACTTCCCATTACTCTGGAGTTGGAATTTATGTTTAGTTGGCTGAAGGAGCACTGGGTATGGATGAAACAAGGACAGTACCATTTAGTACAAATCCAGAAAAAGGAAAACAGCACAAAAAGTCATGGATTCAGCATTTCTCTGGTCGTTCTCTCTGCTAGAGCTGAACTGGGAACTCTGACAAGTGTTTTTCCAACACCAGAACCGTGTTCTACTTTGTTTCCCACTTTTTATCCTCCCTGATTTCCTACATGTAGCCACAGAATATAAACCCCTATTAAAGAGTTCTGTTTCTGGTTTCCAAGGGTGCCTCAGTCACTTCTGCCCTGCTAATTTGGGGATCTCCCCTGGCTGCAGTCCTGGCTCTGAGGTGTTCATCCTGGGAGAGATGGTGCTGCAGCTCTCCTGATTGAACCCTATCTCTTGTCACAGCTGAAGTGCCAATCCTTCAACGTGTTTATCTCATCTCCAAAGGAGTTTATTGCTGTCATAAACTGAGACTTGCAACATTTTGCAAGGCACCCACTCACTGAGTTCTTCACTTGCCTCTACCAGCTACATCCCAGACAGCAACACTTGCAATATGTTCTTTTCTCGTGGCTTTATTAAAACTTGCTACTTACTTGTTTTTTTTTTTTTTTTTTTCTTTTTCTTTTTCTTTTTTTTTTTTTTTTTTTTTTGCAAAGCCTTGCTTAGATCATGTTTCTGGCAGTCACACTCTTCAGGTTGTGCTGCTGGCTTTGTTGCTGGAAAGGTCTGTGTGACCATCCATGACTCTGTGCAGTCTTTTTTATGTCTTCAGGAGTATTATCTTGCTTTCCTGCTCTCTGAGGCCCTTTGCCTCCCATAGGATCTCAAAGATAAGTGTACAGCTGGCACATAAACATGTCATGTCTTTGGATTTGCCTTCACTGCAGTGCCAGCCTTTGCTTTCCAGTTCATTCCCAGCAGTTACATGTGTCTGAGTGGTTCAGGTGCATATTTGCTTCATTTACTTCATCTCTGCTGCCTGAGATTTCTTCTAGACTAGAATGGGGCTGAGCAGGAGGTGCTGCACTCTTGTGTTGGAAGGAATTTCCCAGCCCTTGGCAGGAAGTGCCTCTGTGCCATTTGTGATGTTTTTCCAAGACATGGGCTTGAACTCTCTTGGGGCAGTCTCAGGGCGTGCTCGGAGTTTGGGTGGGATCAGGATGTGGTGCTGCCCAGGACACCTCAGCTCTGACCTCTGAGACAGCTGGCATGCTCTGCAGAGCCAGCTGCTCCTGTGTTGCCCTGCCACAGCCTTGGGTGTTGAAGGGAAATCAGTGAACTTAATTGGAAAGGGATAGGAAGGAGCAGGGCCAGAGATTCTGCTTCTCTCCAGGGGTCTAAATTACTGAAGAGACAGAGGGATGGAGCAGTAAAATTAACAAGGTGACCAAAGACAGAGCAGTAAGCTCTGAAGAAAGTGCTAAAGTCTCTCTGTTTGCTCTCCTGTGCTGGTGGCTGTGCCAGGATGCCCAGAGCAGGTTCCACGTGGGCGTTTGCTACGAGCAGGGCCTGGGAGTGCAGCAGAGCCTGGCGGAAGCGCTGAGGCACTACCGGCAGTCGGCAGCCGCTGGCAACGCGCAGGCCCGGGACAGGCTGCAGGCCTGGCAGCAGGAGCTGCAAGGTACCCGGGGCTGGGGGCTGCGTGGGAGCTGACCCTGGGAAATGGGGCTTGGATTGCCAGAGGAGGGGTGGCACAGGGCCATGGCACAAAGGAGTTCTTTGTGCTGGAGGGAAGGCACCACTTCTCCTTCTCAGCTCTTTCCAGTGCAGCTGGAGAAGCTGTTCCCATAGTGTGATGTGTCACAGAATCATTTGTGACATGATTATGACATCACATTAACTGTGTCTTGGGGGATACCAAGCCCAGCATCACCAGCTGGGCCAGGAGGGGATTGTCCTGCTTTGCTCTGCCTCACCTCCAGTCCTGCAGGCAGTTTTGGGCACCACAGTATAAAAAAGACATTAAACCATTAAAGAGTGTCCAGAGGAAGCCATGAGGATGGGGAAGGGTCTGGAGGGGAAGCCTTGTCAGGAGCAGCTGAGGACACTTGGTTTGTTCAGCTGGAGGAGACTGAGGGCAGAGCTCATTGTGGTTTTCAGCATCCTCCTAAGGGGCAGCACAGGACCAGCTCCAGCATCTGCTCCCTGTGACCAGGGACAGGACCTGAGGGAATGGCTGGAGCTGTGTCAGGGGAGGTTCAGGTTGGATTCCAGGAAAAGGTTTTTCACTCAAGAGTGTGGTTGAGCAGTGGAACAAGTTCCCCAGTGGGGCAGTGGCTACAGCATGAAAGCTCTCTGAGTTCAGGAAGCATTTAGACCACAGTCTCAGGCACAGGGTGGGATTTTTGGGGTGTCTGTGCAAGGACAGGAGTTGGACTCAATGGTCCTTAGGGGACCCTTCCAGCTCAGGGGATTCTGTGGTTGTATGATCCTGTCCAGCCTTTGCCTGTGTCACTAATACCTTGTTTTTCTGTACTTTCAGATGTGCACACAAAGCATCCATTCCCTTCAGGATTAAGAGCCTCCTCCTCCAGCCCCAATTTCTGGACTATTGAGCCTGTGTCTGCAGGTTTCCACAGCAGCCAGCCAGGACAGTGTGGCCTCAGGCTGCCCCAGTCCTGGAGCACAGGCAGGCTGCATGTGATGCTGCTCAGCAGTGCAGGGTGGAGCCATGCCCTGGGAGCCAGGACAGTGCCACTGGAGCTGCAGGGCTGGGAGCCCCAGCAGTGCTGGCAGTAGAGCAGGCAGTAAGTGACACAAGCAGGCTAGAGGGCAAGGAACCAGGCTGGCAGTGAATGGAAAGAGAAGGCTCTCTGTTCAGGGAACAGGAGGTATTTTTAATACCTGGGGTTTGAGAATAAACCTTGTGATATCTCCTACACCACCAAGTCCTCTGCTCCTCTTACCTTCCACACAGGGATGTTGCTTCTGCACCTGCATTTGTGTTTTAGACCAAACTGTGGCTGCTCCTGGATCCCTGGCAGTGTCCCAGACCAGGCTGGACAGGGCTTGGAGCAACCTGGGACAGTGGAAGGTGTCCCTGCCATGGCAGAGGGTAGAACAAGATTAGCTTTAAGGTCCTTCAGCCCAAACCATTTTGTGGTTCTGCACCACAGTGGTTCTAATTCCAGTAGCCCTGCATGTCCTGCTCATGGTCCCCCAGGGAGGTTTACAAGCCACCATATGGAGATGTTGGCCACTAACCCTGGGATTGTCCTGGCCCACATCCTCTGAGGCAATTTTCCCTCTCTCCAAGGCAAGTCCCCACAATGCCCCTGCTACCAGCATAGTTACACAGTATGGCAGCTTAATCTGCTTTCAATCCTGGGCAAGCAAGAGAGTGAATTCTCATCATTAGGGCCCAGTTTTTTTATGGGATGTGACAGATCCACCTGTTGTAGCAGTGAGGTGACATCTGTCCCCAGCCATCCTGCATTGTATCAGTGTCCTGTCCCCACTGCTCCTCCTGCAGCCCTGGCAGGGAGCTGCTCCCATGGGCACTCCTCTCTGAGACATATTGAGCAAGGCTTGCTTCACAATCCATCCTGTGCCTGTTTGCTGAGCACGCCAGCTCATTTTCAGCAGAGTGGATAAGGGATGCTCCCAGTGGGGAGGCACCACTGGCAGCAGCAGCAGCAGGCAGCTGGTGTGATAATTTCTTCCACTGGGGCAGCTGAATCCGGAAAAAAGCATTTGTTCACACCAGTTTGAACTGGTTCAAGGGCATCTGTGCAAATTGCCCAGCTTCCTGTGGCCCTGCTGCTCTGGTGCTCTGTGGAGATGAGGCTTTGCAAAACAAAGGCAATGGCCCCATCCTGAACTTGTCCATGCAGCAAGGGAGGGGCACAGCCAGCCCTCAACACATCTGATTGTTCTGGTCTGCTCTCTCCTTCTGCACAGACCAAACTTTCTTAGACCATTTCCTTTATCAAGCAGGATACAAGGAGCAGGAAATTCCTGGGGTGGATTTCCTATGCTGTGATAATCCAGAGCGTGCTTACGCATGGCTCAGGATGGGAGAGGGGCTGGGGGGGCTGGAAGCAGTTTGCAAACAGGAAATTGAACCAAGAGGGAGGAATTTGTCTCCTTTTAAACCTGCTTGTTAGGAGGTATTTTTGTGTAAGGATTGTCCTCTAACAGGGACATCAAAGCAACTTTGCAGAGAGATGTGAGGTTGTGCTGGTGTTTGTCCCTCTGCCTGTGCTCCCAAGGTGCTGGGGAATCCCACAGGGCTCAGTCACAAATGCCTCCCTCATGGTTTGCACAGCTGCATCTCAGTTAGAATCTGGCTCTCTGACATTGTTTTGGTCCAAGAACCTGTTTTGTTTGTAAAACAAACCAGCAAGAGATTAGTGTTAGCAGAGCAGCAGCATGAGCAGGCCAGGCCAAACCATCCATGGATGGATGCCAGATATGGACTCATCTGTACAAGCATTGTGGAGACTCGAAATAAAACACAACATTTTGGATATTAAAAAATCCACCTGGGGAAATCTCACTCTATTCCTCTTGTCATTCAGTCCCAAGAGCAACAGAAAGGGGGAACTTTCTCATTTACTCTGCTTTAGATGATCTCTGTTTGTCTGGTGCTGTGGCTCAGGTGTGTGCACACCTAAAGCTGGGAGCTGTCACCTCCACTCCGTGGGGAAGAACAGGAGTAGGATACCTGAGATGGTCCAGGAGGGCCCAGAAGCCCTTCCCTGCCATCCCCACATTGCTGCATGAGCCCATGGGGTCACTGCCCTTCCCTCCTCCAGCAGTGCAGAGGCACAAACACCTCTGTGCTTCTTCCTTTGTCACCAATATCTTGGTTTCCCCACCCATGCTATTATCCCAAAACTGTCTTACAGCTCCCAGACAGACAGATCAAAGTGAAAACCCACAAAAAGGGTGAAGCTTGTGACTGAATATTTCAAAACAGTGTTTTCACACCTCCCTTTTCCCAGGTTACCTTTGGCAGACTCCAGCCATCTGGTGTCTGCTTTTGGATAAGAACTGTGCTCCAAAATTCAATGGCCTCAAAGGAGAGAACAGACTAGAATGGAATCGTTAAGGTTGGAAAAGACCTCTGAGATCATCAAGTCCAACCTGTGATTGATGTTCACCTTGTCACCCAGCCCAGAGCAGAGTGCCACATCCAGTCCTTATGGAGAAGGAAGCTGTGGGCACTTGGAGCAGCCATAGGAGAGATGCCAGTGCTGATTTTGGGGTTTTTACAAAGTGCCAAGTTCCCAGTGGCAGAACCACAGAAGCTGGAAGGACTCGTGAGAGACACCAGGCACATCTTCCCTTCCCCAGCTGCCACTTCAGGCTTTCTGCACATACATTATGTCAGCTACAGTGCTGACAGAGAGGGTAGTGTTAGAAAAAAAGGGTTTTATTTAAATAACTGAAGCCCTGGAGCCCAGCTGCAGCCATGTCCGTGACAGGTATTTTCACAGTCTGTGATCACATGGATGTATCTCACTGTGCTGTGGTTGTTCTCACAACCCCCTTGCCTGGGCCTGTCCTGGGAGGAAAGGATGGGAGAGCAGGGTGGGAAGGAGGAAGGCAAGGCCAGGCAGGTGGAGGGCAACTAAAGCTGAAATCAGAAATTCCATGGGGCAAGGCAGAGGAAGAAACACCTGTCTGGGCATGGGTTATGCAGTGACCCTGCTGGGGCTGGGGGCAGTCTGGGCAGCCCAAATCTCTGGCTGTTCTCTCCCTGCTACAGCCCTGGAGCAGCATCCCCCAGGCCCAGGCTGTGCCCAGGGGCCGAGAGCTGCCGCAGCAGCCCTGCCTCACCGTGCACCTGCACCTTCTGGGACAGGATCATCTCAAACAGGCTGCTCATCTCTGACAGAAACGTGCTGGCCAGCCTCGTGCCAGAGCCACCAGGGGCAGCCCCAGCACCTTTGCCAAAGGTCTCAAAGGTCCTTGGTGCCTCCTGCCTTGCAGCCTCCTCGTCCTCGGGGGAGCAGGGTGAGTCCGGGGAGAAGATGTTGTCCTTGTAGCTGCTGGTGAGGGGCAGGGACAGCCGGGCCACCCACTCTGGGTCTGCAGCTGTCAGCCTCTTGAGGGCCAGCTCTGGGGAAGGACAGCACAGAGGGAAAAGGAGGGGGGGAAAATGAATTAATAGAAATATCGATGGAATGAAAATACCTAAATTCAGCTGGTTGTAAACAGATCACCGGTGCAAACCAGCAGCTCAAAAAAGCCAAATAAAGTAGAACTGGTTTGAAACTATTGGGGGTTTTGTTTTGTTTTTAATGTATTAGCCATTAGAATAGCAGTGCATTCTCATTTGTTGCAGTCTCAATTGGCACTGCACTAAATTGTTAGAGAAGCCTTGAGAGAGGGAGGGTTTAGGACTGGCTGAAGGGGAGCAGACAATGAAAAGCTTTCCAGGGGGAAGTGCTGGACACAAAGATAGTGGACTTCCCTTCAGGGTCACTCCAGGGTGGGAATTCGCTGCTAAGGAGGCAGATTGAGACTGAAAGAAATGGGTTATTGTGAAAACAATAATACCAGAATGAAATTCTGGATTCTAAAATGCACAGCTGGATGGTTGGAGACTGGGACTGAACAATTGAGCTCTAAAGTAGTTGTTGCTCGATTGGAAACAGCTGAGGAGCAGGGGGAGCCTGGGCTGGGGGCTGGGGAAGGCTCCTTAGTGCACCAGTAATTCGATTGTGGCCCAAAATGGGCAACTGGAATCACACAGAGGATTGGTCAGGGTGTTCCCTGCTGGCAGGGAGGCACAGTCAGGGTGGATTGTTCCTGGGTCTGATTAGGGGAATTACACACAAATCTGATTATCCATCTGTGGGAGAGGGAGCTGAAACCACACCAGCAGGGAAAACTGGAGATGAAACCAGGAGTGATCCAGGCTGCCACAATGGAGACCCCAAGAGCTAGGGTTGCTGCTCCTAAGGAAACAAATGCTCTCCAGGGATCTGACTGCAACCTGTCATTATTCTGAGGAGATAAGAGCCAGCAGAGGAAATCTTTGTGCTTAAAATAGTGCTGGCAAGAGAAGAAGTGATTATAGCTGTCCATGAATAAACATCTCCTGGAAAATAAAGGAAGGACCCCATAGCAGGGAGAGCCTGGAATAGCTTCCTCGTCAGACAGCAGGAAGGGGAACAGGGATTCTTGTTGCTTGAGGCAGCTGGTAAACAAGAGTCCGTGCTGTGGTGCACAGAGGCTGCAGTCCTGCCCCTCATTGTTCCTTCCCAAAGCACATCCAGACCCTCAGGGGGATTCAGAGCAACCACCTGGTTTAAGAAAGGCATTGGGAGCAGCAGAACCTGACTGGGAACAAAACCCAGCAGTCACCAGGGTGGCAAGGGCTGGTGTCACTGGAGTAATAATTGTGTGGGTGTGATTAAAAAGTGGCATCTGGAAGGAGGGTCCCCATTGCAATGCTCTTATCCTGCTGATCCCAGAGGGTAATCAACACTCTGCCACAGCTGGGGCCTGGGATCTGCAGCCAGAGACTGAGACAAGGCTCCTTCCTCAGCCAGCCAAGCAATTGCTCCTTTTTCTCCATAGAACAACTGCCCTGGGATGGGCTGGGGGGAGAGCTGGGACTCCATCCTGCAGGGAGAGAAGGGCAGATACATCCCTTCGATTTTTGTTTCAGCTGGAGCCCCAAAATTATTTTGTGTTGCTTCACATCCAGACTTTCACGTCTCAGTATTTGAGTTGCAGTGGCTGCTCCTGGAGACATTACCCCAATGTGCTGCAGGTTTTGCTGTAAAACATGCAGTTCTCTCCTCCCCAGGCTGCAAGAAGCCACTTCATTCCCTGAATATTTGTCTGCCTCAGCTCTGGAGCAGGGCACAACTGGTCTGCTCTCTGCAAGGAGAGCTGGGCCACGAAAACCTCATCATTAGGTATGTTTAATTTGACCAATAACTCTTTACTGCCTTGTTTTAATGGTGTTTGGGGAGCAGGGGTTGTTTTTATCATCCATAAAGTTCTATCTCTCATCTGCTGCTGGGAGTGCTGAGGGATCAGAGCTAACAGACGGTGCTGGGAGTTCATCCCGCAGCATCAACAATCCCAGAGCTGCCTGGGACTGCAGTCCCCCTGCTGGGAGCAGCACAAAGGCCCAGCCAGCCTCAGCCAGCTGTTAGGATGCTCCTGAGCACCAGCAGGGCTTCCTTCCTCCCTCTCAGGATGCAAGGCCACAGCTCTGTTTGTGTTTGGGAGAGGAGGAAGGAGCCTGGCAGCTCGGAAGGTCTGGGCTCCTGGGGAAAGTTTTGGGAAGGTCTGGGATCCTGGGGAAGGTTTGGGGAAGATTTGGGGAAGGTCTGAGATCCTGGGGAAGGTTTGGGGAAGGTTTGGGGAAGGTTTGGGGAAGGTTTGGAAGGTCTGGGATCCTGGGGAAGGTTTTGCACATCTGGGCTCCTGGGAAGGTTTGGCAGGTCTGGGTATCCTGGGGAAGGTTTGGCAGGTCTGGGCTCCTGGGGAAGGTTTGGGGAAGGTTTGGAAGGTCTGGACTCCTGGGGAAGGTTTGGGGAAGGTTTGGAAGGTCTGGGATCCTGGGGAAGGTTTGGCACATCTGGGCTCCTGGGGAAGGTTTGGAAGGTCTGGGATCCTGGGGAAGGTTTGGCACATCTGGGCTCCTGGGGAAGGTTTGGCAGGTCTGGGATCCTGGGGAAGGTCTGGCACCCTTGGAACAGAGCAGCCTCTGGGCATGGCCAGCAGGAACCCACACAGCTTCAGCATTCCCTGCTGGCATGGAGCAGGAATGGGGATGTGGCACTGGGGACACAGGTCCCTGGTGGACATGGCAGTGCTGGTCTGGGAGGGCTTTTTCAGCCCTAATGATCCTATGGAATTCCAGGACTTTGGCCAAAAGGGTTTTTTCCTGTCAGATCCAAGAATCACCTTCATGGATCAGCCTCACCATAGCCCAGATTTTCTCTCCTTGTGTGGGCAGGGCTGGATGCAGAGCTGCTGGGCAGCTCCACCACTCCCTTTTCTGGGGTCAGGGCGTGTCCATCTGGGATGGAGCTGGGCTCCTCTTTGCTCCCTGCTCTTGGCTGCAGGACCTTGGAATCTGAAGAAACTTTTAGGTCTCAACCTTTCCTTCTTCCAGCTGCTTACTGGAGTAAAAGAGCAGGGAGGCAAAGGGGGAGAAGCAGCAGGTTCTGTCCTAAAGGAAGAGCACCAAAAATGCCCAGCTCTGGAATTCAAACCACCCCAGCAGCAAAGCTCAATGAGTTTCTCTTCTGTGGAGGAGCACGGAGGCTCCACAATGAAATTTCTGCTACAGGACGTGAGTCAGCCCAACTCTTTCAAATTGAAATGCCAGGAGAGGAGATTTTTAGAACAAATCAATAAAAGGAACATGTAGAAAATGTCAGGCCCAGATGGTATTCACCCCGGAGTGCCAGAGGAACTCAGATATGAAATTGCCTGGTTTATTAGCTGCTGTTCATTAACTACTGCTTCAAATGAATGCAGGATCAGAGGGAGGGGAGGTGGAAATGGTGACAGGAGTTTTTAAGTGCATGAAGGTGAATCCAGCCCAGGCAGATTCAGAGAAATCCTTCTGTGCAAGGCTCAGCAGAGAGAGCCATGGAGCTGCTGCTCCCAGAGGAGCCACCTGACGTTGTCACATGGGGAACTGTGCTCTGGAAATTTGGAAGGGCTGGATGGAGAGTCCTGGCTGACTCTGGACAAGGGATGGAGGGACAGGACACAGGGAATGGCTCCCACTGCCAGAGGGCAGGGCTGGATGGGATATTGGTCAGGAATTGTTCCCTGGCAGGGTGGGCAGGGCTGGCACAGGGTGCCCAGAGCAGCTGTGGCTGCCCCTGGATCCCTGGCAGTGCCCAAGGCCAGGCTGGATATTGGGCTTGGAGCAGCCTGGGACAGTGGGAGGTGTCCCTGCCATGGCAGGGGAAGAATGGGATGATTTTTAAGGTCCTTTTCAACCCAAACCATTCCAGAATTCAATTCTGTGAAGACAGAGGTCACCTGAGCTGGTGGAACAGCACCAGCCAGGCTTGCAGGGGACCTGAATTTACAGCCAGGTTCTGTAGGGACTAATATGTGTTAAAAGCTGGGAAGTGAGGGTAGGAATAATTAATCTTCCTCACCAAGGGAGGTCATTAGCAGAATCCCAGAGTATCTGCTCAACACAGTGATAAATGACATGGAAAGGGGACAATGCTGGTGTTGACTCCACTAAAACACCCAAGAGCAGAGGGTTGCTGGAGAACCTGATAATGCTGAGTGCCATGAGCAGAGCGTGGCTGGTGAATTTCTGTGTCACCAACTCTCAGATAATTGTCCCAGGGAACAACAAGCTGACGTGTTGATGGCTCTCCCTCCACGCAGAGGGGGGATTTGGGAGTCACAACTAACAGGGCTCAGCATGGAGCTTGGGCAGGACAGGAATGAGGAACAAACCAGAAAACCTCCTTGTACCCCCAGTGGATCCTAAATACCACACACAATTCTGGTCACACCTCACAAAAAAGATAAAATTAGCAGTGGGTTAGTCACAGGAGATGAAGAGGAAAGAGGAGACCAGTGGGGCTCTGAGGGTAGAAAACATCTTGAGGGCTTTGACAAGGACACCTTTCTCAGTCTGCATGGACCAGGAGACCACGAAGGGAGGGCTCAGACCAGCATGGAAATGTGAAACTGGACACAGAGACCAAGCCCACACATCACTAAACCCTAAACCACAGCAGACACATCCATGGGAGGGAAGAGCAGCCATAAACACATGGAAAAATCCAAAATCCAACGCTGCCCCCAGCACTGCCCCTGCCAGAGCCGCTGCAGTGTGATGTGTCCTGGCCAGCTGCACCCCTGGATGGGGTTAGCCTGGCTCACCTGAGCCCCACCCTGTCCCAGCAGCAAGGTCAGCTCACCTGCCTGTGGCTCCAGGAGGGTCTCCAGCTCCTCTCCCACCAGCTGCTGCACCGAGAGCTCGAAGGCGCTGTCGCAGTCGCGGTCGCCGGCCTCGCTCTCGCCGTGCCCGCTGTCCTTGGTGCTCAGGCAGTCTGTGTCCAGCCCTGTGTCCAGCCCCGTGTCCAGCCCTGCAGCCCTGCCAGGGGTCACAACACCCAGGTCACTGCAGCCCCCAGCCCCAGTGAGCCCTTGGAAGGGGCTCCATGGCCCCAAAATGTCCTGGGCACTCTCCCGTGCATCGCTCACAGAACCCAGGGCATTTTGAGTGCCCATCAATTAATGAATTTTGGGGGCTTGCTCCACATTGCTTGCCCAAAAGGGTTTTTAGCCTTCTGCAGCAAGATCATGGAAGCACAGGAGGATTGAGAGGGACCTTAAAGCCCATCCAGTGCCACCCCTGCCATGGGCAGGGGCACCTTCCACAACCCCAGGTTGCTCCAAGCCCCATCCAGCCTGGTCTGGATCATTTCCAGGGATCCAGGGACATGTCCTGAGCAAACAGGGACCTGCTGGATCCTCCCCATGAATTCAGAGGAGCTTCCCTCCTGCAGGACCAGGTGAGGAGCACCAGATACCCTGGAGCTGCTCTCCCTCCCTCTGCATCCTCTGCAGCTGCAGGTGACAAAGGTGCAGAAAGCTGTGCCTGCCCATGGCCTGGCCAGGTGGGGACAGGGGGATGGGGCAAGGCAGTGATGAAGACTCAGGAGTGTGCACCCAGAGCACACAGCATAATTTAATAGGAACACCATGGAGTTTGAGGCTATCTTTGGCACACAGCTGGCATATCTGGGTGTTTCCAGCCCTGCTGCAGTTCCTCACTCATCTGCTCCCTGGCACAGCATCAGGAGTCCCAAACTCATGTTGCCAGTCACTAAGAAAGTGTCCAGAGCCATGAGAACACTCATCCTTGTGCTGCTGCCTCCAGAGCTGGGCCCCTCTGTACTCCTGAGCACCCAGAACCATCAGAGCTCTTGGCAAGGGATGGTTCATGGCCAGGGAGGAGCTCAGGTGAGGATGGAGGCTCGTGCCAAATGTGCCCCAGGAAGGAGGCAAAGAGCAGCTGGATACCACAGGGAGCCAGGACCAGGGGACCACAACCAGCCCCTGCAGGGAGAGCTTCCAATGTCAGGGATGAGGCTTTTCCTTGTGTGTTTCTGCACTGCTGGGGCTGGAGCAGGGAAGGGAAGTGCTGGGAGCCAGCCTTACCTGCTGCCGTTCTTGGCCGTGTACTTGTTTCCCCTGTAGTTTGTTTTGGGCTGGAACTGGCCCTGGTGCAGCAGGGAGAGCAGCTGGGAGATTTGCTGCAAGGCAGGAAAAGCCTGTTGAGCCCCGGGCTGGCCACTCAAGCTGCTTCCTGCCAGGACATCCCTCTGAGCCCCCCCGGCCTTTTCATAGCGTTTCCTCCTCCTGCAGATGGCTCAGCATCCCCACACCGGGGGAAAAACAAGCCCTGGGCAGCCCACCTGGGTCCCTGAGCTTCCCCTGCAGCCCTCCTGCTGCTCCCTGCTGCCCATGGCATTGTCCCTTCTCCCTGTCCCAGCCACTCCGCGTGTCCTGCTGGGGTGACCCTGCCTGGGTGGGGAGGGGAGGGTTATCCATCCTACCCAGGCCTGGGGGAAGAGACCAACCAGCGACCATCCCATTCCCACCACCCCAGGGTGGGCAAGGCAGGACTGGGGTGCCACAGCCCGGGAACGCTGGAGCAGCTCCTACCTGCACTGGGGGCGACTCCATGGCGAACTCCCCGGTGGGGCTCTGCTCCGCCAGCGCCACCAGCGACAGCCGGACCAGGCTCCTGAGGATCTGCTGGTGGGGCTGGGGCTGCCCTGCTCCCCCCGCACCCAGGGGTGGCTCGGGTGGCACTTGGGGCTCTCCCATCGGTGGCTTCACCAAGCTCTTGCCGTGCAGCGGCGCCTCGGGAGGGGTCACAGCCTCCTTCACCAGGTGTTTGGGTCGGTGGGGCTGGCACGGCCGGCGCTGCAGGATGGGCAGCTCCAAGGTGCCCTGCTGCTCCTCGGAGCCTTTTTGTGTCCTCTGATTCCTCAGGGTCCTGTAGAGAGTGGGTGTGAGGTGCAGGGGAGCCTGTGGGGACGCAGGGGTGGCCGTGCCAGGCTGCTCCTCCTGACAGGGCTGGGGGGGCTCCGGCTCCCGGGGGCGTCCCCGGAGCAGAGGGACCAGGTGGATGTCAGCCTTCTGGATCTGCCTGTGCGGCTTCCTGAGCTGCTGCTGCCTGCGCGCGTCCTCGGCCTCCCGGCAGTTGTAGGCCATGCCGTCCTTCTTGTCCTTCTTGCGCAGGGACAGGGTCAGCGCCAGCAGCAGCAGGCACCCGCCCAGCAGAGCGGCCAGGCAGATCAGCAGCACCACGGGCAGGCTGGGCCAGCCAGGGATCCTGCGCTGACATCTTGGAGAAGGCCCCGTGGCGCCGGAAAAGCAAACGGAGCCGGGCCAGGGTGTGCAGGGGGGTGTCCCCCTGGTCACTCACCCGGAGCAGCAGCTCCCGCTGGCTGCCGGCCAGGCTGCTGGCATTGCTGGCATTGAGGGACACCTGCCCCAGGAGGGGGTCCAGGGTGAAGAGCCCAGCATCGTCCCCACCCACCAGATCGTAGCGGAGAGCCCCGTTGATGCCAGAGTCCACATCCCTGGCCATGATGGTGAACAGGAGGGGGCTGCCAGGGCACGACATGAGAGTGGAATTGGTCACTGCTGCAGCCCCCTGCGTGCTCCCATTCCCAGGGACCACCCAGCAGCACCCACTGTCCACATTGACCAGCACAGAGAGTGTGGCCACCCCTCCCACCAGCGCTGGCCAGGTGATAACGGGTGCGTTGTCGTTCCGGTCGAGCACAGCCAGCCTGACGGAGATGTTGGATGCCAGCTTGGGATGCCCTCCATCCTCTGCTGTCACCAGGAACTCCAGGCTCCTCACCTGCTCGTAATCAAAAGCCTGGAGGGCAAAAACATCCCCAGTGATGGGGTCAACCGAGACCAGCCCCAGAGCAGAGGGGTCCAGCATCCTGTAGGTGACTTTGCCATTGAAACCCAGGTCGGGGTCAGTGGCACAGACGGTGAGCAGGAAGGCAGGAGCTTCACTGTTCTCAGCCACAGCAGCCTCGTAGGCAGCCTTCTCGAAGGCAGGGGCGTTGTCATTGACATCGCTGATGCAGATGGTGAGGTGTTTCAGCACAGCCAGCGACAGCTCCCCCATGTCCCGCACCACCAGCGTCAGGTTGTACTCGGCGCGCCGCTCGCGGTCCAGCGAGGCGTTGGTCAGCAGCGCGAAGCTGTGGCTGTTGGTCCTCTTCAGCCTGAAGTGCTCGTAGCCCTGGCTCAGGGAGCAGAGCACCTGCCCGTTGCTCCCCGAGTCGGGGTCACTGGCTGTCACCAGGGCCACGAAGCTGTCCTTGGGGAGGGCCTCGGACAGCACGGGCACGCGCGCGGCCCAGGTGACGTGGACGTCGGGAGCGTTGTCGTTGACATCCAGGACCTTGACCAGGACCTTGCAGTGCGCTGGGACGGGGTTGGCGCCCAGGTCCCGCGCCTGCACGTCCAGCTCGTAGGCGTGGGTCTCCTCGTAGTCCAGAGGGAGCCTCAGGACGACGCTGCCTGTGCGGGCGTCGATGCTGAAGGTGCTCAGCACCTCGGGGGGCGCGTGCCTGCTCAGGCTGTACTCGATCTCCCCATTGGGACCCTGGTCGGGGTCGGTGGCCGTGACCGTCACCAGGAGGGTCCCGGGCTGGGCGTCCTCCCAAACCTCCACCGTCAGGGAGCTCTCTGCAAACACGGGGCTGTTGTCGTTGGAGTCCAGAACGATGACTTTAATCAAAGCAGTTCCTGATTTTGGCGGCTCCCCGTGATCAGTGGCCGTCAGCACCAAGTCGAAGGAGGAGTGCAGCTCCCTGTCCACCTCCTTCACCACGACGAGCTCCGCGTGCCTCGTCCCATCGGAGCTGGAGACCACCTCCAGGGCAAAGTGTTGGCTGGGGGAGAGGGCGTAGGAGCAGCGGGCGTTGGGGCCAGCGTCAGCGTCCAGGGCTCGGTCCAGCGGGATCCGCGTGCGCAGGGACGCGCTCTCCGAGATCTCCAGCTCCAGCTCGGCCGTGGGGAAGCGCGGCGCGTTGTCGTTGACGTCCATCACCTGAACCTCCACGTGGATCAGGGCCGGGCTCTGGGCGGCCAGCACGTCGAAGGACACCCAGCAGGGATCACTGTGGCGGCACAGCTGCTCCCTGTCCACCCTCCCGGCCGTGCTGAGCACCCCATCCCCGCTGCCCACGTGCAGAGGGAACCTCCCGGGGGTCTCCATCAGCTGGAAGGTCTCGGCCGCCTCGCCGCTCTCACCGCCCTCGAAGTGCTCGGCCAGGCTCCCTATGACGGTGCCCGGGGGCACCTCCTCCAGCACGCGGTACTGCACGGTGAACGTGGCCACCTCCTGGGCGTCGGCGCTCAGGAACAGGTACCACCACCAGAGCGCGGGCAGCGGCAGCGCCGAGCGGCTCAGCCCCAGCACGCTGCCGGCAGAGCCCCCGCGGCCCCGCCGCGCTGCCGCGGGCTGTCCCGCCGGCCACCGCATCCCCGCAGCGTCCTCAGCGCCACCGCAGCGCCTCGCCATCCTCTCCCATCCCCGGGGGCAGCGGGCTCCGGACAGAGCTTGCGAAGGGGATGTCACAAGCGGGGCTGGTGGCGGTACCCCGCGCTGCCATCACCGGAGCTCCCCGGGCCGGGACAGCCCGGAGCGGAGGGACCGTCCCCGAGCAGCCGGGCCGGCCGGGCTGGGGATGGACATCCTATGGAAACCACACCTACAGGAAAAGGGAGGACCGGGCTGGTACAATGCCGGGGCGGGGTGGGGGCTCGTGGGGGGGAGGGTGTGGAAGTGCCCTCCGATCCCAGCCCGTCACCGCTGTCACCTGCAGAGCACAGAAGCTGCGATTCCTGCAGTCCCCGACACACCACAAACCTCTTCTGCTTCAGGAAGAGGCGATGGGCGCCTGCTCCAGCATTTACCCAAAGCCTTGTTCCCCACACTTTCACATCTCAGACTGTGACATATTCTCATCTTGCCTAAATCCAAGGGCGATCCCCGCTCCTTGCTCTGCCTTCGGAGCTCGATGTGCCCAAGTCACCTTTCCCAGCACAAAGGTGATGAAGTCACCAGACCCAGCCGGACACACCAAAACGAGCGGATGAATCAGCAGCACCGTGGCCACACCAAACCCGCCCGGGAGGGCACGAGGGGAGGAGGAGGCGCTGGCAGACACGACCCGTGTCCGTCCCTGCATCCGTCTGTCCTGGCTGCTCCCAGTCTTGGCACGGGCTCCCTCCCAGCTTGGCTCAGCACTGACTTCCCTGGCGTCACTCCTGCACCATCAAACCCTGCTCGGCCTTATTTCAGTACCTCATCCCGAGCCCACACCTGAGGCTGCCCAGCTGTTGCACCGGTGTCACGACAGCTGGCCAGCTGTGCACACACAGGCAGCACAGCCTGGGGATGTTCCACAGGTTCCTCCTGAGCCTGCGGAGCCCCCAGACCCCGGTCTGGGTTTGCTTTGGTCTCCAGGTGGCTGAAGCCACTCAGGACAGGGAGTTTTCCTTATGGAGCATCCTCAAGGTGTGGTTGGAGCCCCGCCAGCCACGTCACCTTTGTGTCCCCACACCTCCCAGGCAGCCTCCAGCAGCCTTTGGTGTCCTGAGCCCACCTCGCCCTCCCCTCCTGCTTTTCCAGCCTTGACAGGCACCCCTTGTCCCCCCGCCCTATTCTCATCCCTCCCAGCTCCCCTCACCACTCTGGTTTTCCCAGGTGAGGCTCTCGCGTCCTTGCTGCCAAAACTTTTCTTTGTCACGGTGAATTTTGATGCCCCAAAAAGCAGCAGAACCAAAGCCACCTCAGTGCCAGGAGCTGGTGGGAGGAAGGGACGGTGCCACGGGGGGGTGGCCGAGCCCCGGCGCTATTCCTAGGCTCGTCCCCAGCTCCAGGTGACCTTTGCCAAGTCATTTCCCTGCTTTGTGCTTGCGTTTCCTCCTGCGCCGCCCGGGGCTGTCCCGGAGCGCGGATCCCTGGAGCAGCCCATGTCTCCCAGCCCGTGCCCGATTTTGGGAGGGGAGGTGGGAAGGCCACTTCCTTCTGCTGGGACTGTTATCCCTCCAGCTCGTGGTTTTTAATTTTTTTTTAATCCTTTTCCTTTTCAGGGATGGAGCGGAACAGAACAGAGCTGGAACATTGCAAGGAGAAGGAAATAAATAAAAACCCCAGGATTATGGGGGTTCCCCGAGGAGCCCTGAGTGGGGTTTCCTTCTCCCATCACCTCCCAATCCAACTGCAGAACAAACCCCGAGCGCCCCGCGTTTAACCCATCACTAACCAGAGGAGGTGAATTCCCCCCGACTGCAGCACCCACCTGCCAGACCCCACATCTGCCGTCCCCGCCCCTCAGCTGGGAGGATTCCAAACCTCCAAACCACTCATTTTTCTCCCCAAAGACACCGACCGGGTGGGGTTTTGAGCACCAGTTTGTTCAGGGAAAGGCTGGGAGGAGAAGTCCCCTGAGCACTCTGCCCAGCCTGGCTGTGCAGATCCCAGCACTGGTGACAGGTCTGGCCTGCCCAGGAGGAGCTGGAGGAGCTCCTGCATGAATTATTTATGATTCTTCAGGAATAAATCCCTCCAGACCCGGCCTGTGACCCCCAGCCATCGGAACACTCCCAGCTGTCAGGAGGATGCTGCAGAAGCATCGCTGAGCTGCAAATCATTGCCGTGGAGGGAGATGGACAAAGTAACTCTGCAGGAAAATGGGAAAGAAAAACGGGCTCGAGCTGAGACTTGCCAGAAGCACCGGCAGGGAAATGAGATCTGGTGCTAAAAACAAAACGTGTCTCCTCCTGTTTCCTCTTCACACCCCGGCAGGCTCCCGACGTGCTTCAGGACCTGCATGGACACCGTGGTGGCTGTGAGCACAAAATTCTCCCTCTAAGCTTTAGACTGTGCCTGAACTCTTTCATTTAAAGCTCAGAAAGAGCCTCAGCTACACTGAATTCTTACAGCACTTCGTGCATCACTGTGTGCAGTGCTTCCTCCAGCTCCTGCCCGTGCTGTCAGTGCCCAGAGCAGCTGGAAATGCCATTTTCAGGAGGGCAAACCTGGCTCAGCTGCTCTCGGGGTGCAGAGCAGGGCACGGGCACAGCCGGAGCTCCCGGGGGTGCAGAGCTGTGCTGGAGGCACCACTCTCCCTGTCCATCACCTGGCAGAGAGCAGCACCACCAGGTTATTTCGAGCTCCACTGCACAGCTGGAGATTTCAAACGTTGTCATTTTGGGCTGGCACGGTGCGACCTGGGACCAGGAGCTGTGCCATGGCACAGCAGGGAGCCGAGGGCAGCTCCAGATGAGAGGGAAGAGGCTTCTTCAAATCCAAACATTTTCTCTGATGGAGACAGGCTGAGAGCTGGGGGTGTTTGCCTGGGCGAGAGGAGGATCCAGGCAGGTCTTAAAGCCCCTTCCAGCGCCCGAGGCTGCCAGGAGGGTTTGGACACTGCCCCAGGGATGCTCAGGGTGGGATTGTCGGGGTGTCTGTGCAGGACCAGGGGCTGGATTGATGATCCTTCCAACTGTGGATATTCCACGATTCTATGACTTTCCCAGCCCTTCAAAGACAGCCTTTGCTCTCTGGAAGTGTCACTCCCTTCTCAGCAGGACAGCAATGAGCACGAGGTGCGTGAAGTGCTGTGGCACACGAGAGGTTCAGGGCTGAACCTTCCCCATCCTCCGCTGCCTGCAGGAGCTGGGAGGCTTCTGGGGGCTCTTTCTCGGGAGGAAGGACGTGATTCCCCCTCCCACAGCATGTGCAGAGCTCTGCAAGAGGTGAAGAGATCTGCCCTGTGCTCATCTCCATAAAACCAGCAGCTGACACCGGCTGGAGGCGACACCGGCTGGCGGCGACACCGGCTGGAGGTGACCTCCCTGTGCCACCGCTCCAACGCAGGCTGGGCTGCTCATCCTCCAGCACCACCACCAAGCACCCGGGTGGGTGCTGGGTGTCCTCCAGCGCCTCCTTCCAGGAGCTCCCGGCTCCTCCGAGCGCGGCCAAGGCGCAGCCCCGGCGCTCTGCAGTTGGATCTCTCCGCCACGAGAGCCCACTGCTGCTCCGCGCTGCGCTCCGCCGCTCTCCCCGCCTGTCCCCGGCTCAGCCCGAGGGGCTGGGGGTGCTGAGCCCCCCAAAATCTCCCCACGGAGGGGCTGAGACCCCCCTTCCCCCCGCGCACGCCCCCAGCCCTGCAGGTGATGCTGCCCTGGCTCCCCTCCATCCCCAGGGCTGCCGGGGTCCCTCCCTCCGGCTGGCACGGCTTTGGGCTGTTTCTCTGGTTTTTGCACGATTTTAGGGCGTTTCCCCCGTTTTTGCACACTTTCAGGGCGTTTTCCTGGATTTTACAGATTTTAGGGTGTTTCCCCCAGTTTTGCAGTTTCAGGGTGTTTCCCCCCATTTTACACACTTTCAGGGCGTTTCCCTCAACTTTATACAATTTTAGGGTATTTCCCTGTGTCTCACACTATTTTAGGGTGTTTCCCCCGTTTTTGCACACTGTTAGGGTGTTTCCCCCGATTTCACACACTTTCAGGGTGTTTCCCTGGGTTTTACACAATTTTAGGGTGTGCCTGGGTTTTGCACACTTTCAGGGCGTTTCCCTGGGTTTTACAAAAATTTAGGGTGTTTCCCTGGGTTTTACACACTTTTAGGTTGTTTCCCTGGGTTTTACACGATTTTAGGTTGTTTCCCTGGGTTTCACACGATTTTAGGGTGTCCCTGGGTTTTACACACTTTCAGGGTGTTTCCCTGTTGTTGTACACGATTTTAGGGTGTTTCCCTGGGTTTTTCACGATTTTGGGCAGCTCTGCAGTATCACCAGCAGAGTCCCCCAAACCCCGCTGTACCCCCTTTAAACCCTTTTCTGGGAGGGTCATAAATGTTCCTCCCTTCTGCAGGGCAACACCTTAATCAGGAGGGAAATAAAAGGGGGTGCAGACAATCCCTGATGAGGACAGGGTTAATTATCGATTAAAGCAGCAGCTCCTAAAAGCTGCCCCAGGCAAAAACCTGATTTTGAGCAGAGCAGCTCCTGCCTGCCGGGCTCCAGAGCAGAGGGGATGATAAGGAGAGTTATTGTTGCTCCGTGCTCATGAAAGGATTATTATTAAGGAGGGGAAGAAAGTTATAAGTGAGGTAAATTGGGCCAGGCTGGGTGTTTGAATAGACAGGAATAATGTTATGCTAATGGCATGCACGGCTCTGCTGCTCCAGGACCCTGACGTGTTTTATAAAGCCCGGTGCTACAAAAAGCAATTCTGTGAGCAGACAGAGGGAGAGCTGGCCAAAGAGAAACGAGGAGAAGCTGTAAAAATGATGTTTTATTGTGTGGGAGAAAGCAATGAGTTGAGATCTAACCCTTGATGTCCTTCTGGAGGAGAAAGCTGGCAGCACATTGTATGATTTAATTGGCTATTCTAAGTCTTACAGTCATTTCTTTCCTGTGCTCCAATATCTAAATTTCTGTTTGCAAATGGAAGAACTCCCCAAGGCTGGGGCTTCAGTGCTGGATCTTTCCAGAGTGTAGAAGGTGCTGCTGGCAGGATGGGGCAGCAGCAGCAGCACCTTTCACTGCCACTTTGATTTGATTTTAGTTTGACAGCCCAAAACACCTGAACGACACCCCCTGTGCAGCACAGGGTGAGTGATGGATCTGGGCCACAGCACACTGTGACATAAATCAGACCTTTACGAGGTCCCAGCGGCTGCAAATCAATAAGTGCCAGCAATAATTACCCATTTTGTCTTTCTCTTTATTAATATTTAGACGTTTTTTAATCTTTTCTCTCTAAACATGATGTTTCCCTGCTGTGGGTGTCCTTCAGAGGGAGCAGCCAGGAAAGCTCCTGTTCCTCTAATTAAAGGATTTGTGCTGGACAGAGCTGCTCCCTGAGCAGGAATGACACGGCCACCAAAGCTGGGGATGGCTCTGCTGCCTCAGCCTGGCCAGGTGGCACTGGCTGGTGTCCCCTGTGTCACTGTGCATGGTCACAGGGGGCTTTCTCCAGCTCTTGGTGGGGGTGGCCACAACCCACAGATGTCATTTAAAGAAATCATGGATTGTTTTGGGCTGTGAAGGACCTTAAATCCCACCCAGTGCCACCCCTGCCATGGCAGGGACACCTCCCACTGTCCCAGGCTGCTCCAAGCCCAATGTCCAGCCTGGCCTTGGGCACTGCCAGGGATCCAGGGGCAGCCACAGCTGCTCTGGGCACCCTGTGCCAGGGCCCTAATTAATTATTAATTAGGAAAAGACCCTTGAGGTGATTATCTCCTCAGAGGTGCTGTTAGGGATGTACACACTGCAAATGAAGCTCTCTTTTGACATGGAAAGGGGAGCAGGACTCCATGATTTTCATTGGAAATGACAGCCCTTATCTCCCCTACCACGGGTATGAGAGAGATGTGATAATGCCCTACCAGCCCTGGGAAACAAATGGGAACAAATTCAAAACAGAAAACAACCCTCCCAAAGAGTCATAGAAATTATATTTATTGTGGAGACAAAAAGTTTCCAGCAAATCCAACCACTACCCAGCCTGAAAGCAAGAAAAGGGCTGGAAATAATTGAGAGGAGGGATCCTGGAGCATCTGCATGTTGGGAATACCTCCAGCAGCTGGAGGAACACCTAAAGCCCATCTGTGGTCCAGCTGTGCCCACAGGGATCTGTGCCAGGGCTCTGAGGACAGACACAGACCTGGCTTTTCCAGGGAGGGACAGGTGGGAGCTGGATCCTGGTTTCTGGGGCTGTCCAGCAGAATAAATCCTAATAAATAAATAAATGAGGGGGATCTCAGAGGCTGCTCCCTCCCCAGGCACTGCAGACACCACAGGAGGAGAAACTGGGACTGAAGAGATCCCAGTGCCTCCAGCAGCAGAGAGCCCAGGGCTGAACAGAGACCATGCCCCCAGAGCTGAACAGGGACCCCAGGGCTGAACAGGGACCATGCCCTGACCCCCAGAGCTGAACAGGGACCATGCTGTGACACCCCAGGGCTGAACAGGGACCATGCCCTGACACCCCAGGGCTGAACAGGGACCATGTTCTGACACCCCAGGGCCTGTAGGGCTCAAGTTTCACCTTCTCTGGTCCCTCTGTGCCACCCCAACAAGGCTCTCCCCAGGGTGACAGAGCCACCTCAACACCACCCCACTGAGCATGCAAACCCCACCTTGGGACAGCAGCCAGGGATGGGCACAGAGAGATGACCACAGTGAGGGTGACCACAGTGAGGGTGACCCCAGGTCCCCCCACCCCTTTGCACAGAGATGCTGCAGGGTCTGCCCAGAGCTTCCCCTCCAGATGTTCAGCCAGCTGTGATGTGCCATTACCACCCCTCTTGTCTCTGCTGTGTCACCTCCACTGGGGACAGGACACGTTGTCCCCTGTCACAGGCCCCACCCACAGGGACTCAGGAGCTGCATCCTCTGCCCTGCTCTCCTCTGGCTGCCCGAGGGGCTGGGGGGGCTGGCAGGGGCAGGACAGTGTTCCAGCCCCAGTGAGGGGAAAGGGGCTGTGGCATGAGGCAAAGAGGGGCTGGAAGCTTCTCCGTGCCGTATAAACAGTGTGACAAGGACACTGTGAGTGTGGAAACATCTTTCACTGAGAAGCAATTCCAGATGATGCAACTTCCAGCAACTGCCAGGGGCTGAGCACAGCCCCAGAGCTCCCCAGCTGGGGCAAGGACCAAGGCAGCTCTGCTGGCCACTCCCAGGCAGCGTGGGACAGGTAAAACCAGGGCAGGTGAAACCAGGAGAGAGGCTAAAGCTGTCCCACGTAGGCTGAGCTGGCACCAGAGCCTGGGCTGGGACCCAGCTCCTGCCTGGGAACAGTGGCAACCCTGGGCTGGACTTTTGGGAGCCAGTGATGGGTCACTGAATGTCCTGGCTGAGCTCTCCTGGGGCCAGACACGGCTCTGGGGTGATGCAGCTTCCAGGGGTGATGCAGGGACCCTGAATGTCCTGGCTGAGCTCTCCTGGGGCCAGACACGGCCCTGGGGCGGTGCAGGCTCCGTGTGTGAGCAGCAGCGAGTCCCGGGACACACGAACGTCCCATGGCAGCTTTTCCAGCGGGACACGTCCCCCGCGCCGGGCCCGGGCGGCCCAGGCAGTGTCACAGGTAGGTGATCTCGATGACATTGGGCTCAGCAGTGCCATGGGGAAGGTGGCGGCTGCAGGAGCAGTGGCAGGTGACTCCGGCCGAGGGCGGCTTCCCGGGGGAATCCAGCGGCGCCCAGCGGGTGAGCAGCACGCTGTCCGAGTGCTGGGCCATGGGCTCGTGGTACAGCGTGACCTGCAGCGTGCGCAGCTGCGGCCCGAAGTGCACGGCCAGCACGATGAGCACGGCCAGCAGCACGAACAGCACCACGATCCCCGAGATGACGGGCAGCGCGTCCGAGCGCTTGGCCACGCCGCGCACGATGGACACGGGAGTGGAGGCGGCCACGTCCGGGGGCTGTCGCAGCTGGCTGCCGGCCACCGAGGCGTTCATGGCTCGCGGGGGGCACCTGGCACAGGGACACGGGGTGACCACCGAGCACAGCCCGCCCCTGCCCTCATCCCCCGCCCTCTCGCAGCTGCCAGGGAATGGGATGGTCCCTGGGTGTCCCCTCCCTCGGGCTGGCAGCACGGGGGAAATTTTGGTGCTGGAGTTTGGGGTTTGTAGGGTGAGGAAATGCCCTGCACCCCCTCATCTTGAGCGCCTTTGGACGCCACACCTGGCTCTGGTGGGGAGTCCCCTGCCCTCCGCTCTCCGCCCCCCGCCCCTCGGTGCTGATCGGGGAGCTAAGCCCGGGGGACCCAACCCCGCCAGAGACAAGGGCCAGCACGGTGGGGCAGCGGCCATGGGGAGGGGGAAGGAGAGCCCTGCCAGCCCCTCGGGTACCTGGGCGTCCCTGCTGCCCGGCAATCATCCTCTCCGGCGGCGGGCGCGGGGCGAGCGGGGCGAGCTGCCCGCTTCTCGCCGAAGGTGCAGCCGGACTCACCTCGGAAGTTGCCACGTCACGGCCCGGCCCCGCCGGGATCCCCGGGCACACACACGGGCAGCGCGCTCATCCCGCGCCTCCCGGCCCTGCGCTGCCACCTCAGCGCCGCCACCCTCCTGTCCCCGCTGGGGACAAGGGCCCCTTGTCTGGGGACAAGCGCCCTCCCTCCCTCCCTCCTTCCCCCTCCGGCTCCAGGAAACCTCCCGGCGGGGCGTGAAATTCGAACGTGGTGAAGGCATGGGTTTAAAAAACCCCCTTGTGCGTGTGAGCTGCTGGCACAGCCCGGTGTCCCCGGGCTCTGTCCCCAGGGATGGCACAGCCCCGGGGGTGGCGGTCCCTGCCGGGGGTCCCGCTGCTGCAGAAGCCAGCACGGCTATGGGGTGAGTCCATGGGGAGCTCTGGATGCTCTGGGCCCCCAGTTCCGTGGTTGGATTCAATGATTTTGGAGGCTTTTCCAACCTAAAGGATTGTGTGAGCTGCTGGGGGTCACAGGCAGGATGCAGTGCCAGGTCAGGGCTGGCACATCCCTCTCCTCTCACAGGTACATCCCCCTGGCCCTGGGGTGTCCTGCGCCACACCCTCTGCCCCAGGAGTGACCTTGAGCACATCACAGAACAGAAAACACGGATCCCTCGGAGTTTCAGCCATTACAAAACCCATCTTCCCCTCCTTCCACCCCAAAACACCACTGCCCTTACCTGCAGGCTCTCAGCAGACAGGCTGGGGTGAATATTTGGGCTCTGTCCTTCCTGCACGTGGGGAGGACAGGGTGGGAAATGCCTTTTCCACCATCCAGCCGAGCATCCAGAAGAGATTTAAGTGCGTGTGAGCTTCTGGGTATTTGCACTCATTTCAGGATTCAGTAAAACCTTAATCTACAGCATAATCTCTGAGCATCACATCTGTGCGAGGGACAAAAGGATGGGGGAGCTGCTGGCAGGGGCTTTGTCCCAGCAAAGGCTTCTGTGGAGGAGCCGTGGGCCTGCTGGTTTTCCTGGGGGCTTGGAGGGGTGGGAAGAGCCCCAGGGAATGTGAGAGCTGTGCCATGCACAGGGGGATCATTCCCTGCAGCCCTGCTGCTCTCTGCCAGCTGAGGGAACAAGGATCCTGCTGGCAGCACTCCCTGCAGGGAAGGACAATCTCCTCTGCCTTTGGCTGAGGCTCTGTGGCTTTTGGGGGGCTGTGGGAGGGGGCTGGAGCAGCCCCTCAGACCAGGAGACAGAATCCTCTGGCTTTGCATCCTGAACACCCACACAGAGCCCCCGAGAAGGACACAAGAGCCCTTCCTGGGTGGGGACACTGCAATGCTTGTCCTCCTGCACACACCCACTGACATCCAGCACAGATAAATCAGAACATCTGGAGTTCACACTGGCACAGGCAGGAGCTGCAGATAAATCAGAACCACAGACAAATCAGAACTTCTGGAGTTCACACTGGCACAGGCAGGATCAGCACAACACAAGGTCAGGGCCAAGAAACCAAATTCCTGAACCCTTCAGGGTGGATGGGGGCAGAACCAGCTCAGTTCTCCAGTTTCTCCCCTTCTCCAGGGACTGGGGATGGGGTAGGTCCCAGCTCAGTGTGTGCTGTGTGTCCTGCAGGGAGGGGAGGAGCAAGGAAGCTCCAGAAGAGGAGCCACCATCCCAAAGCTGGCATGTCCCAAAGCCACCATCCCAAAGCCACCATCCCAAAGCTGGCATGTCCCAAAGCCACCATCCCAAAGCTGGAATGTCTCCAGACTCACTGCAGCTGCCCAGGGAGGCACAGGGAACAGGGCAGGCCCAGCTGCTGAGCTACCCTGACCCCACAAGGAGCAGTTGTTCCTAAATTCCTCCTGGATGTGTAAGAAACCCCCTCTCAGGTGGTGGGGAGGTTCCTCCAGCAGCTCTCACCCCAGGGAGGCTGATGCTGGGGGAATGGGACTTGGGGCACACCCTACCACACCCAAAACACCTCCCAAAAATCCCCAGCACCGCAAGGAGGCCCGGGGCAGGGCATCCCTCCGTGCCGGGAGCCCGAACCCCCGCAGAGCTCGGCGAGGTTTCCTCTGCGCCGGTGAGCGATGTCTCACATCCTCCCCGGCCATAATGGGCTGAAAAACACAGTTCCCCTGTGGATCCAGCCCGTTTCCTGCAATTCTTCCACAGGAAGCCGTGCGAGAGGCGGCCCGGGCGGGCGGATCGGATCGGGCCGGTCCCTCCCGGCATGGCCAGAGGCTCGCACAGCGCCGGGATGCTGCTCCCGTCCATCCATCCCCTGCTCGGGCTCCTCCTGCTGCTCCCAGGTCAGCCGCTCCCGCGGGGTTCGGGGGGCTCGGCTTCACGGGGGGGTCCAAAATTAATTTATCCAAAAGGAACCGGGCAGAGGTTGGAAGAAATTGGGAAAATGTTGGGGAAAATGGGGCTTTGTCAGGTTTGTTCGGCAGTGCTGAAAGATTTGTTTCCTGGTTAATGAGAGGAGTGTTTCTGCTGAGGCGTTTGGAGTAAGTGGCTTTTGTCAAGTAAGAGTGAAGGTGGAATGTTTCAATGTACAGGGCATTTTTTTTTTCTCAAAAATTCTTTTTATTTGCACTTTTCCCTCTCGTTAATAGAAATACAAAGCCCATGTGCAAGAGCACACCTCGTCCTTGCAGTAATAATTCTGCTGCTTTGGGGTAATTCTGCTTTGACTTCTTTCTCCCATGTGAGTTGAGGTGTGGGATGAAGGAGCTGGTTTCCTGCTCCAAAGGATGGCAGGTTGCTTTTCCCTGCATTGTCAAGCCCCTCTTGCCTTGCTGACAGCTGTAGTAGCTGGGAGCTGGAATACATTCAAAAGAATATAAAATAATATGTCTCCAACTCTGAGGTTTTATCATTAAACCATAGAAGCTGCCTCAGGTTACAGCTACTGTGCTGGTAATAATGGGATTTTTAAAAGGCAGAGAATCATAGAATGGTTTGTGTTGGAAAGGAAAGATCATCTCATTCTGTAGAATATAGAAAGCAATTCGGTTTGTAGCTGTGTAATTCCAAGAAATAAGAGCACGTGGATCGGAAATTTTCTCTCTTCATTAGAGGGCAACACTGCTGCCTTCAGCAGAGGAGGAAATTGTGCCTGGGATCAGAGCAAGGATCACATCAAGGGGCTCTGAGTGCCTTGGCCACCCTGTGACACTCCTTAATGCCCACCCAAAACACTGCTTTCCCTCTTAAAACTGCTGGGAAGGGCTATCATGGACCAGGAATGGCACAGAGGGGGTCAGGCCCTTCCTGCACCACACCAAGATCCATGGAGTGGGAATCCCAGAGGCACTGGCCAGAATTCCAGCTCCCAGGAGCACCAGGTGGAAGGGATGCCACCCTCCATCCTCCAGTCCCCACAGCATCATTCTGTTCTCCCAAAGCCACCTTTGAGTCTGAAATCAGAGGCAGGGACCGTCCCCTCCATGGTCACAGCACTGCCACCAAACCACATTCCCTGGGATGTGTCCTGCCTCCCTTTCTGTGCTGATCCCAAAAATGAATATTTAATTTAATTTGTAATAGTACAGCTAGTCCCTAAGGTGGTGCAGCCCCTGGGGGAAGCTTCTGCAGCAGCTCAGTGAGAGGGGCAGTGGGACTCGGTGATTTCCCAGCACAGGGAATTCCTGGAAAAGGGAATTAGGGGCTCTGGAACAAGGCTCCCCACCCTGGGGGAGATGGAGGTGACCTGGAGGAGACCAAGAATCAGCACTAACACCTGCCTGGTCCCACAAAGGCCTTCCTCGCTTTTGCTTGGTGCAAATTCAGTGTTTTATTAATTTATCATTTTCTAAATTAAACTTCTCCATTCTCATGGTTATTTCTGAAGGGAGGTTCAAATAAGGGAGGTTCAAACTGTTATTTTGAAATTGCTGAAGTGAGAAGGTCTGGCACATTTCCAATTTGTTTTTCCTCCTCCCAGAAGCACTTAGCAGAAAATTTGTCCAAACAAACCTCTTCCTATGGACCCTTTCCATTACAATGGGCAGGCATTTTCCAGACAAAGGATTTCCACTGCAAAAATTCCTCCTCAAAGCTGGTGAAAACCCAGCAGGATTTCCCACTGTTGTTGTTCCATCCACTGCTCTCCTTATCTGTGCCACAGCCTGTGGATGGATAATGCCAGGAGAAATGGGATATTTCAAAAGCAGACATGTATTTTGAGATATAATCAAAAAGATGGGGTGCAGCTAAAGGACAGGCACCCGGATTCCAGACTTGCATCCTCAAACCAGCAAATTTCTCAGCCCAGCCCTGAGGTGGGGAACAAGGAAGAGAAAGCAGGAGGTGGTTTGGAGAAGTGTTTGTTCACACAACAAACTGCTCCCTTCGGTAACCCGAAACCCCTCGGTGACTCTGCAGATCCGACTGCAGCAGCTTCCAGGCATTCTGTCCCTTTTACAATAGGTGAGTCAACAACAGGTGTCCTTGGTGGGTGGTGCTGGTGTCCCAAAGGCAGGAACGCTCCTGCTGGGAATCTGGGCTGGAGAGAGGAGCTGGGGTTCCTGCAGCACCAGCAAAGCCCCAGCTGGGAGCTCTCCTGGCTCCAGCTCCCAGAGGAGCCCACCCAGCACCACCCAACCACCTCCACAAGGGAGCAGCTCCCATCAGACCCAGAGCAGGCACCAGGATGGGCAGAGGGATGGAGCTCCTCTGCTCTGGAGCCAGGCTGGGAGAGCTGGGGGTGCTCACCTAGAGAGGAGAAGGATCCAGAGAGAGCTCAGAGCCCCTTGCAGTGCCCAGAGGGGCTCCAGGAGAGCTGGAGAGGGATTGGGGACAAGGGATGGAGGGACAGGACACAGGGAATGCCCTTAAGCTGCAGGTGGGGTCTCACCTGAGCAGGGCAGAAAGGCAGAATCCACCCCACCCCCCCCCCGCCCTGCTGCTCACACTGTGGGAATATGAGATATGGGGAGAGTTGGGAAATGTGGGAATAAAATTTGGGTCATTCACCCAAAATCTGGACTCAGGTGAATTGTCAGGCCAAGATGCTTTACCTGGCCTGTAGCTGTCACTTCTGTGAGACAGGAACCTCTTCCAAGCAGGGTTATCCTTCAGCTGCTCCCCTGGCACTCAAGCCAGGACACTCAAGAAAAGCAAGTGGAAAGATCAGGAATTATGAGAAATTAGCCACCAGCCCCTTTCACACTTTGTGTCCTGAACCAGTCCCAGCAGATCACATTCCTCCTTGCTGGTTCATGAACACCATAGAGCAGCACTCAAATAAACCTGGGGAATCTCAGAATTACTGGAAAGAGTAATCAGTTTTGGAAGAAACTTGGAAAGCCTCCTCTGTAAAGGGGTTTGAGCTTTGCTAATAAATAACATTATTAAAAAACTGTAGGTAGGCAAAAAGCACAGGCTGGGCTCTGGGTGCCATCGAGCCTGGATGGGTGGTGCCCCCATTTTTCATCTGCACTGGGTATGGAGTGATCTCCCCTCCAAAATCCCAGCTCCAAACCTGAGGAGCAGCCCAGAAGAACAGGACTCACATCATCAGGAGCAAACCCAGAGCTCTAAAATCAGCAGGTCAGGAGGAGCCTGGGACTAGCAAGCAGCTGGGAGGGTGATGGAGCAGCAGCCTGGTGGAGCAGCCAGGAGAAAAGCCAGGCTGCTTTTCCTTCCAGGAACAACCCCTTTTCCATGGAAAAACCAGCCCTGGGCAGCACAGGGGTGCAGCAGAGCCGCTCTGGGCTCCAAGCTTCCCCACATTGTTTGCCCCCCAGGTTGTTTTCTACATCCAGGTGGGTTTTAATTGCCTCCCACCAAGATCTGCATCCAGACTGGCTCAGCAGAGAGCAGCATGGAATGTGGTGCTTGCAGAGGATGCTCAGGCCCAGCCCTTGAGGACGGGCAGAGGAAGGCAACAATTAATTTTAATTGCTGATGAGATCCGGGATTAATTGCTGGCTCTCTAAACTTTCCATAACACTTTGACTGAGTCATTACAATTCAGAACAACTTGGCAGCCAGTTGCCAACCCTCTCATGCCATTTGGGAATGAAGCACTAGAACAATTCTCTGGATCTGGTCCTGATTTGGGCTGTCAGTTTTCCTCCTTGCAGAACAACACTTTTCCTCTCTCTCCTCCCCAATTCCCACCCCACCTGTTCTGTTGTGAGACTCTCAAGGTAGAGATACCTCATTTAGGCACCTAATAAAACAGGACCTAGGTTTTGCCAGAGCTTTCTGCTTTCCAGGTTTCCCAAAAGAGGATTTTTTTGGAAAGTCCTCTTTTTGGAAGTCCTAAGAACTGGGTGTTCTTCACTGCTGCTGTGTTTCACCCAGGAAACAGCTGCACCCGTGTTAAGTGGTTGATTTTTTTCTTTCTTTCTTTCTTTTTTTTTTTTTTTTTTTGTGTCTTGGGTCATCTGACAGAAGTGCCAATATCTGAGTTGCAAAGCCTATTTTTAGCTTGCTGGATCTCTTTTCTGAAAGTGTTTTCAAGCACAGAGGTACAGCCCTGCCCCGTGGGCTCTGCAGGTGGGACACCCCCAAAAGTGCCAGGGAAGGGATGAGCCCAGGGCTCCTGGTGACAGGGAATAGGTCCCTCCCCATCAGCAGCTGTGGGTGGACAGGAGCAGTGCCTGTGACTCCACACCAGTGCCAGAGATCCTTCCCAGTGGCTCCAGCCCTCTAGGAACACAATTTGGACACCTTGAGCCTGATATAGAAACTTCTCCAACAGTTGGCTCAGGTCTCTATAAGAGGCCCTGGCAAAGTTTGGGGGTTAAAGTGGTCCCTCTCTTTGGTCAGCAGCTGGAAAAAACATGCTTTAAATGTCTACAATAGCCAAAAATCATACCAAAGCAGAAATACCAAAAATTCACCTGTCTTTTGGTTGACATAACCCTCTTTGTGCTGAGGAGTGAGTGGGTGAGCTGCTGGCTTTGGGAATATCTCAGCTGCCATGAGAGAAGGCTCCAGATTACAGACACACCAAAACCCACAGAAAAACAACAACCAAAATCAGAAATTCAAAATTCTCCTGTTTATTTTTGGAAAAATTAACAGGGAAGCAGCGAGCACCAGCTGGGAATTGCAGCTGCAGCCCCCACGTGCTCCTCTGCAGCCCTGCAGCTCCAAGGTTAACTGGGACTTTCCCATGACAGCACAAAGCCACATTTCCCATCATAAATCCCTCAGCCAGCTCCCAGTCTCCACCCAGGACTGCACAATCCAGTTGTAAATCCTTTACACCCAAACACGCAACAAACTCCTTGGCACTGGCTGCCCTCGTGGCAGGGCTTTGATGTTTATTGCAATTCCAGCTGTGCCACTCTGATCCTTGCTGGGAGCTGTTTATACAGCCAGGGCTCTCCATGCTGCCAGCAGCACAGGGGGGGGATGGTTTCCAGCTCCAGAATCCCCTGGGATAGCTGCAGGGAGCAGGGACACGTGGCTTTGTTCATCCCCATCCTGCTCAGCCCCACAATGGGAGTTTGGTCTCATCCTGCTTTGCACAGATCCGTGCTGCTCCTGATGATGCTGAGCACCCTCCCCAAAAGAAAACACCCAATAGAACAGGACTTTTGCTTATTTGAGTTGGCAGGGAAGGCATAACAAGCAGCAGCAGCCAGAAGTCAGAGCCAGGCTGCTCTGCTCTGCTCTGGAATGAAGTGTGGATGTGTTTAGAGAAGCCAGGGCCGTTTATTCCGGAGCAGAAAGCCAGAAGGGGATTGTTGGAACCTGACTGGAACTGGGGATCTCCATCCCTCAGCCTGTCTACAGTAAGAGCAGGGCCAGCATCAGCCCAGCCACAGGAACTCTGAGCACTGAGCAGTGGGGAAAAAACTGCTTTTTTATCTTTTTTACAATGACCACAAGGTTTAGGTTTGCAAACAGAGAACTTCAGTGTGACCCTCAGTGACAGGATGAGCTGCAGTGAAGAAAGAGTTGAGTACAAACATTTTCTCCTGTCCAAGGGATGCTGGATGTGGCCTGTGGATGATCCCATCAGGGATGGCAAACAGGGCAATGTCACCTCCCTCACCCTCAGCTCCCTCCCATCCCCAGAGGCTCTCTTCAAGCTCTCAGATTTCTCCTCATCTGCACCAAAAAAAGGTGGAATAAATGTCCAGCTCAGCACCTTCATTCCCCCTTATCCTTTGACAAAGGCTAAGTGCAGACAGCAGATTTCTCCAGCAATTCTGGGTGCTTCCACATGCCATGTCCATGAAAAACCACCTAGGAGCATTTCCACAAATGTGCCACAGCTACTTCTCCCCACCAGAAAACAAGACAATGGGTCCTGCTAGGGAATTTTGGAGAAAGGGGAGCTGTTTGAGTCTGGCAGCTGCTGGAGGATAGTGACCCCCCATGATCTCAGCACTTCATTCTTTGTGCTGAATGTAGAGTATCTTAAGGCATTTGCAAACCAATGTCCAGAATCATCCTCCTCCCTCAAAAGAAGCATCTCCACCTCTTTAGAAAGGGCAAACATGTGCTTAAACCATTCTTTTTTTCCCCATGATATTAATTGATTTAATGGGTGATGGTAGAGCTGCCCATAATCCTGTCTCTTTTAAATTGCTCTTCAAAACCCCCAAGGAAGAATATCCCATAAATTCTCCAACACAACCACTCCTAGCACCTCACTAGCCCTGTGCTAAGGCAGGTTCCTATTTCCCAACCTCCCTTTTCCTTGCTGCACATAAAGATCCTTGTTTCCTGATCCTGCTCCAAACAGAGTTAGAAAATGAACCAGTCCCTTCCTCTCTGTGTGATTAAAGATCTGATCCTGTCTCCTCTTTCATGGATTGAACAGGACAATTTGCCCAGTAAATTAGAAGAGAAAAAAACAAGGAAAAGGTCTGAAAAGTGCAGTGTGATTTTCACAGCCAAGCCATATCTGGGAATAAACCACATTTTATTATGTATTCACCATGGTTTACACACTTCCTGTCTGGCTGGGATCATTGTCATAAAGCCTCAGACACAAAAACAATTACAGCTCCAGAGCAATTCCATGAGGAAAATGACATCAATCAGATCTCACTGCCCCCAGAGGGAGCTGAGGGTGAGCTCTGAGCCAGGACCACACTCAGTGCTCAGGGTCTCCTTCCAGACACCCCTCCCTGCCTGGGCCCTCAGCTTCCCCCAGCGCCAGCAGCTCCTGGACCAACCCCAGAGTTCATCAGCATCACCCCTACAGCATCAAATCCTGCAATCACAGAGTGCTTTGGGCAGGGCGGGATCCTAAAGCCCATCCCATCCCACCCCTGCCATGGCAGGGACACCTCCCACTGTCCCAGGTGCTCCAGCCCCAGTGTCCAGCCTGGCCTGGGGCAGTGCCAGGGATCCAGGGGCAGCCACAGCTGCTCTGGGCACCTGTGCCAGCCCTGCCCACCCTGCCAGGGAGGATTTCTTCTCTATATCCAAATTGCCCCTGCTCTCTTTTGGTTTGGAGCCATTGTGGAGTGTTGCAGGCTGGAGATCTGAGACAGATCAGAGCTACAGGGTTTTAAAAGCTTCTGGTCCCCTCCTTGGTGAGAAGGGGGGCCTGGAAGGAGCTCTCTGGCAGCTGAGATGAGAAGCAGCATCTGAGCTGCATCTGCCCCCATGGGAGGGCAGGTTGTGGCTGAAAAGGGGCACTGCTGTGCCCTGGCTGCTGCTGCCAGGCTGGACCCTCCCCTGCACCCCCTCCAAAGGCACTGCTCCCACCCAGAGCCCTGAGGCATCATGAGGGGACCATGTGCTGGAAGGATTCCATCTTCCCTGCTGTCCCTTTCTGCCCAAATCCTTTTTCTCCCGTGGGACTCTGGTCAGATGGATCACCAGGGGAGTCAGATTCAGCTGCTTTCTGTACCTGTAGTGTGATTTCTTTCATTAAACTCAACCACGGAGAGCACTGGGATCACCAGCAATAACCATTTTTAAATCCCAATTAGGATGTGCATTCCAGCAATGACAGTCTCAAAGTCACCTTCCCAAAGTTAAACCAGCTGGGTTGGATTTTGAGCATTTAAAGTGCATTTACATTTTCCAGGTCTTGTCCTCGAGTGTGGGACATTTCTTTCTCCCATTTTCAAGAGCAGCTTTTTTAATTGGCATCTCATCTAACCCTTGGGGTTGGACTAGATGACCTTGAAAGTTCCCTTCCTAGCCAAAATACTCTTCTCTGTGACTCCATGAACACAGAACTCCAGAGCTGGAGCTTAAAGGAAAACATCACAGATGCTGAGAGTCGAAAATGTGAGGGATTGGGGTAGGGATGCTTTGTCATGAATCCAGAAGAAAAGCAAACAAATAAACCAAACAAAGCCACCTTTCAGTTGAAGAGCTGGGGACCCAGTGGAACTCATACAAACTTGTATGGACCTCCAGGACTGCCCAGCCCTGCAGGGAAGGCAGCTCCTGAGGGCTGCAGCTCCCTCCAGACTCAAAGCCCCAGGCTCCAGCTTCCCAGCACAGGAGGGAGAGCAGTCCCACCAGCTCCTGGAAGCCTTTACAAAGCTCAGCTATCCATTCCTTAAGGTCTCAAGGGAACAAAGTGTCCAAATGTGTGCCTTACCTCTGAACAGCTCCAGAGCAAAGGTCACACACCCTTCTGTGCCAGGGCTGGGCTGGGGCAAACAGCTCACGGGCAGGGAATGACCCCATGGATTTCTGTGGCCCCCCAAAGGGGAGGAGGACATTTATCCTGGCTGGATAAACTCCACTGCTAATTTACTCAGAGCCTGATAGTTTTACACTCAGTAAAACTTCTTTGCTACTATTTCTCTGCTAATGCTTTTGGGGGAATCCCATATTCCAACAGAAGATGAGGAAAACCCAAACCACACAAGGAACAAGAAGAGCAGTGTGTTAGTGACCACCACAGATCAGCAGCACCCACACTCTGCTCTTTCCTTTCAGGTTCTGCAGCTCCCACAAACTCCTCCACCCCTGCTGGAACAGGTACCTGTGCCTTGTGATGTGCTTTATGTGTCTGTCTGGATGTGGATGCACATGGAAATGGGGGGATGCAAATGGAGAGGCCCCAGATGGGACCCTGATCCCAAACTCCCATCCTTTGAGGGATCCTCTCCCAGGATCCTGCCTCTGCCTGCCCCATCCATCACCACTCACCCCCAGATCTCCAGGGCACATGGAGGGCACTGTGCCCCAGACCTGGAAAGGCTGAGCTGGAGCAGAGAGCAGGCAGAGCAAAAGGAATAAAATCGGGATTTATTGAAAGGATCCACCTTGGGCAGTGCAAGAGCCCGGCCGGGGCTGCCCCCAAATCAAATCCCAGATGGATCCTGGTCACGAGTTTTACACTTTTATAAGTTTTGGTTCATCTCCACATTGGGGTCAATTATCCAAGCACAGCCCCAGGCTATGGAGTCTCAGCCCCTGCCTTGCCCCCTTTCTCTCGCTGTTGGTTCTGATTTTTGGGTACCAGTTGTCCTTGATTCTCTGGCTAGAAAGGAATTGTTTTGTCCAACTGCCCTGTGAAGAGAACTCACTAACACCTAATATGAACTTCAGAGTTACACAGTAAGCAGCAGAGATTCTGAAAAATAGAAAAGCTAAAACCCAAGGCACCAAAAGGATGAGCTGGCTTGGCTCCCTTCTGTCCAGAAGGAGCAGGGCAGTGTTCCAGGAAGCTTAGGGAAAGCAGAGGGATCCTTTGCTCCCTGTTTTTCCCCAGCTGTTCCATGCATCCATGGAGCTGGTCCCTACAGCCACACCAGAGACAAACCCTCTCCTCAGCATCTCTTGTTCTCCTCTCATGCTTTCTGCTCTGGTTGGCTCCAGTGGCCCCTTTCTGGCCCAGCCCTCCCTGTGGGATCTCAGCAGCCTGGAAATGTCACCCCCATGCCTCTGTCTGTGTTCCAGGTCAATCCCAAGCTGCAGCAGCCAGCCCTGAAGCAAAGAACCACAGCTCAGGTAATGCTCAGCTGGAGACTGAGGAGAGCAGCTTGGGGACATCCCAGTGTTGAACTGGTCTGAGCCCAGCGCAGCTGGGCCAGCCCACAGTGACTGGGGCTGTGCAGAGGACAGGGGTGGGGAGGAAGGACATTTTTGTGGTGTCAGGGCTTCTGATCCAGCCAAGCCACCCCACAGGGATCAACGCACAGGTGTGAGCAAAACCAGGGGGGAAAAAATCTTCAAATTGAATAGGGAGAATGAGATGATCATAGAGTGGAATGCCAGAATGGTTTGGGTTGGAAGAGACCTAAAAGCTCATCCCATTCCCCATGGGCAGGGGCACCTTCCACTATCCCAGGTTGCTCCAAGCTGGCTGATCTTTAATATCCCATCCAACCCGAGCATTCCTATGATTTTTGACATGTACAGAAAACCAATTACACAAAAAATGATCTCTCCAGATCCACATCTGTTAGTGTCCACTTGGATCAGTGGAGACAGATCTCTTCCTGCTATGTTTCAGGAAAAAAAAAAAATCAAAGCATAGCTACCCTTCCAGAAGATCCCAAAAATATCAAGGAATAAGCTCTCAAAAAGATTTCTGCTTCCAAGCCTTGCAGAAAAAAAGAAACTTAATCTTAAATTCTAATATTTCAGTGAAGCATTTGGATAAAGAGGGGAAATAAAATCCCATCACACTAACCTTGAAACCATTTCACCATTTTCTCAATTTATTGAAAAGCAAGGAACAGTCTAGACAAGGAACTTGCCTGCAAATCCCAGCTGGTGATCCACTCTTCCTTGCAGAGGGAGTATTGAAAGCTCTTCCCCTCACACCTTGCTGTGGATCAGGTGCAGTTTGGAGCAGGTTGAGGCAGAGGATGGAGCCTCCAGACCACTTCAAGAGCTGAATTATTTGTACTTGGAGACTCTCAGTGAAATGAAAGGTGAAAGTTGGCATTTCAGAACACAAGGAAACGATCACGTGGTGCCAGGCAGCTCCAGGCAGGTCAAGTGTCTGGTGACAAAAAACTTTTCAAGTTTTTCACCTTCACTTTTCAAGGCAGGGAAAGCAGCAGTGGCAAACCCTGACTTTCTCCACGTGTTTGCTGAGCTCTACCAGCTCAGCATCTCCTCACAGTGAAAAGAGCAAAAGGAAATTCCAAAGGACAAGAGCTCCTTGACTCTGAGCAGGATGAAGGCCATTTCCATGCTTTCCATAGCAGATTACTCCTAACTCTCGAGGAATTTGAGGGCTCTGCAATAGCTGTGTCCTCTCCAAGCAGTTTCTGAGCTGAACTTTTGGAAGTGACACCACAATTTCCCTACAGAGCCATCAGTAAAATCAACACCACCGACCAACCTGAGCCTCACCTCTGTGGGTCCAACTACAGCAGCCAAATCCTCCCCCACCACTACAACAACCCTGACAGCAACCACTGAGCGAGGTAAGGATGGAAAACTCAAATATTTGCTCAGGCAGGACCTGTTTGTGCCTCCCTCCTTATCCAAGCCAAACTGCAGGCATCAGAATATTGGGCTAGTCCACACTGTGCTGGTTATTCAGCAATTCTGCAAATATTGAATTTTTGCTGAAAGAGCAGCTCATTCCAGCTCCCCAGATGGACACAACCAGGCCAAGGCCATATCAGAAAATCCAGATCATGCTTTATCAAATATTGGAGCAGTTCCAGCCTCCCCAGGCTCCCTGTCCCAAGCTCACCTGTCACTCACTCTGAGCTGACTCCACACCTGCCTAACTGGGCATCCTGGTGTCTGTCTGGAGGGAAAGTATCATGCAGATAAAGATTTTTACTCCATGGACACCCAACAGCTCTCCACCAAGGAATTTGTAGTGGCTTCCCAAGTTAATTGTCCTTTCCCATGTTTTCTTTATCTAGATGATAAGTCCAGTGGAAACAGAAGCACAGCAGCTCCTCCTCCAACACCTTCAGGTACTTTGTTCTTTTAGAGACTAGCAATAAGATCAGGGAATTTGATGGCAATCAATGGCACAGGTTCTCTAAGCTGGAGTCTTTTTTGGGGGGTGAGCCATCCAAAATCACATCTGGTGTCTCTATAAGCAGTGATAAAACAAGAGATAAATGCTCTTAGATGCTCTGCTGGGATGAATTTGAGCAGCAGAACAATGGATCTATGTTTAGGAGAGGGAAACCCTTTTAAAAACTCTTAAATAGAATTTTGCTCTTGATGGTTTGCTTAACACAACCTGTAAGCACAAAGTAGAGAATTCAGTAAGAGTTTTCTCAGAATAAGGGCAGAATCCAAGTGACTGAAAGACTGAAATCTGACGACTAAGCTGATTCTCCATTAAAAATTCAGCCTCTAAAATCTGCAATGGTCAAGAAACTGCTCTGCCTCTCCAAGCACCTCTCAGATCTCTAACACAAGCAAGGTGAGGAAGCTGTGGTCAGCTGTGCCCACACAGATGCCCACCCAGCCAGGAGCCCTTTGCTCAGAGCAGATTGCTGTTCATTCTAGGCCTGATTTAGCACTGAGAAGCTCCACACATCTTTGACTAAAGATGCTGATACTTCCAAAAGCCAGGTCTCCTATTGTGTGAAACTCAAAATTTCCCAGGGATGAGGTATCTGTGCCAGGCTTGGCAAACCACAGCTTCTGCCCATGGCTAGAGGAACTATTTCAGAATGAAGCAAAGAACTTGATGAATAGGGAAAAAATTGTAGAGCAGAAGAGCCTGCCTCTCCAGACTGTTCTTCTCCTTGTGGCTTCTGAATCAGCTAGATTTATTGTTTCATGCCTTTTCCCCTTTTTCTTCTGGCTTTTGGCAAAATCCCATTCCCAGTCAGGGATGTTAGCTGTGGGGCAGGACCTGGGTTCAGTGCCAGGAGCTGTGCACACCTCTCCAGGCACCACATCCCCTCAGCCAGCCCTGCTGCTGCAACGTGGGGATGGGAAAACAGGCAAGAAGATCCTACCTGACCTCCAGATGATCTTCTGAAGCTCTGAAGTATCACTTTGAGTCTCCTGGCAGGGCCTGTAGCTGCTCATTAAGGTCAATGCAGACACTCTGGCTGTTCAACAACAGCCTGGAGGCAGCAAAGGATGTTTTTCCTCTGTACAAGTGAAACACACAGCCACACTTGGGCTGGTTTTACATTGCCTTGCACAGACACTGGAAGCAGCTGTCACAAAGCAAGCAGTTCATCCCACTCAGTTTATCCCACTGAGAACTGGAGTCCTTGCTTGGCCAAACCTCTGTGCTGCCACAGCTGGACTACATATGGTATACAAGTTAGTTTATTAGTTGGTTTAATTACTTCTAGATAACCCAGCATAGCAAATCCACTCTTTTCAAGCCCAGGAACAAGCCAAACACTCAATCCACACCCACATTCTGCAATATTTTTTCCCTTAATCAGACTTACTTTAAAGTCTCAATTTTTATGACCTACAGCACACCTATAACTTCCCAGCTCAGTCTTCCAAACTTGTTTTGCTGTTTCTGCCCCAAACCTGGGACTGCAGACCCTAAAGGGTTTACAAAAGAGTATTTAAATTTTGGTTCTCTAGGTTTCCCTTTGGACATGGAAAATAGTACAAAGAATGTTTGGTGGGAAGCTTTTAGTGAGGAGGTGGGAGTATTAATTCCATGTTTCCCCAGATATTGCCAGCACTACTGTGAATCCATTCTCCTCTCCAATAATTCCTTTGGTTCCTGGATGTCACTGGATATCAAGACTCACATTCTGTGTCTCTCTGTGCAGGTCAGGATCCCATGAGGAATGAGAGCACCACAATATCAGTGACTCATGATGCTTCCTCCTCACAGAGAGGTGATTCCTGCTCCACATTTTACATTCTTCTGCACAGCCAGCAGCAAAGCCATCACACAGCTGTCTCCAAGGCAGCCTGGACACCAAAGATTTCCTGAGGGGTGATGAATATCCCATCCAGCCCTTGAGAGGCCTGTAAAGCTCTGCAGAAACAGCACTTCAGGGCAACCTCATGAGCCTGGGAACAGCAGGAAAGGTGCCATGATGGCAAAAGGTTGTAAAAGGAGGGAGGCTGGGCAAATCCCCTCCTCAGATGCAGTGCCAGCACTGACTTTGACCTTTCCCGAGGTCAAAGGGGGAAAGGGGTCCCAGAAGGAAACCCTGTGGGTGCTCTCAGCTTGTCCATAAAAGGGGTCCCACCAAGGCAATGATTCCACACAGGTCTCACTCACTTTGCTGTTAAGATTGATGAGCCTGGCCAGGATCCAAACTTGGATCTTCAGTGAAGTGCAAGTGAGTTAGGGCCTCTAGCATTGCTAGAAATCCTCTTCCCAGTCGTGGAAGGATGATTTTTATATAAATCTACCTTCTCTCCTCTGTAGGCACCTCAAAACCCATCACCCCAACACCCAACTCCTCCAGTCACTTGCCTGAGCCCACCCCAACAGATGAGAAATCACCGCTGACCGTGGCAGCTTTTGGTAAGATTTTATGGCACCTGGGGACAGGAGGGGACTCCCTTTCACCCAGGCCATGCTGCTTTGGACACCCCAATTCATGAGACCCTGGCACAGGGTGCCCAGAGCAGCTGTGGCTGCCCCTGGATCCCTGGCAGAGCCCAAGGCCAGGCTGGACACTGGGATTGGAACAGCCTGGGACAGTGGGAGGTGTCCCTGCCATGGCAGGGGAGGAATGGGTTGATCTTTAAGATCCCTTCCAACCAAAACCATTCCATGATTCCAGGATTCTAAATCCAAGGGATTCTTAGCAGCACAAATTTCCTGTGCAAAGAATTGTTTGATTGATCAAGGCCTGATGTCAGTATCAAATCTACACTTGATTTAAAGTGTCTAAAAGTGGTTTACGGGACAGATAACACCACACACAGCTCTAGCTTGGCTCTGCCTGTTACATTACTTATTTATCTGGCTTTACATACTTTTGGGATAAGATTTACCAACTGTAGCAGGAACATACAGACTCTTATCAATCCCCTGTGTAATCAGCTGACTTCTGCTTTCCTGGCACTGCCTTACCAATTAATTATTTATTGATTAAGTATTCATAGAAGCCCTTTGAGGTTAAAACACAGGAGAATAAAGCTATTTGTTCTAACAACTGTTTGCTTCTCTGCCTATTATGAACCATGCTCACATTAATGAAAATATTGATTTCCTAGCCAAGTTTTGATGTCTCTCTGCTACTCAGACAGTTCTTTCCTCCATCCCCAGGTGTCATCAGCTTTGTTGTTATCCTGATAGTTGTGGTCATCATCCTGGTCAGCGTGGTCAGCCTGAGGTTCAAGTGCAACCACTCCAAGGACTCGGAAGGTATTCCCCAATCAACAAGTCACCAGTTTCCACATGGATCTGGCAATTCCTAAAAGATGCATTTGAAAAGCTTACACTGTGGTGGGGAGGTTTGGAAGCCAGACTGGAACATGGATTGAGCAGTCAGAAATGCAGTGTGACCTGAGCCCCAGCCCAGCCCCATCTGGATGTGGTCTCAAATTTCCTGCAGATCAAATTCCAAGAGGTGGGCAGCTCTTCCAGCAAAAATCGTGGAGTTTGACACTCCTCTTCCTTAGGAATCCCATTTCCCATGGAGCAGTGCCCAGCACAGGGCAAGGCTGCTCTGCAGCAGGGCAGAATCCTTCCTAAAGCCCAGCAGATCCTGCCTGTACATCCCCTTAGCTGAAGGGGTTTCTCTCATCAACTCCCAAGTTTCCCCCACAGTGTCTCCAATCTCATTCAGATTTCATTTATATCCCTGCACCAAGTAATTCAGAATAGAGCTGACTGATTTGATGACTTCTCACCTCTACATCACCACCTGCTTTTCTCCCCCCAGACAAACAGAAACCAGGAAGCTCCATGGTATCAGAGAGGTAAGGCTGCTCACACCACCCACATCTGACTGAGAATGCCTGTTTCATCTCAGAGCTAATTTTAGCAAGGAAAAAGTCTGCTTTGGTTATTTCAGGTGGAAGGAAGCTTGTCAAGACATCTTTGAGAGAGTTAGAAGAGCAAAATCAGCTTTGATAACACCTCATCCTCTGATAGACATAGATAGAAGGTCAATATTTAGGGGGCTCATTTCAAAGCTGCCCTGAGAGAAGACTCTCACCTTCCCAAAGCAGCTTGGTTGTCTTCCTTGCCTAGATAGAGCCTTGAGGTCTAAACTCAAGTTTCTGGATCTTAGAGCAGTCTTAGATCTCTCCCAAGATGTCCATTACTGTTTTCAGTGAGAGCAGGACAAAGCAGCCCCAGTTTAGAGATTTTTAGAAGAGAAGCATGAAGCAGAGAATGGTCCATCAGAACCCCATGGTCCATCACAGCTGCTCCAGAGGAGGGGCTGAATGTGGGAAAACAGCAGGAAAAAAGAGCTGGAAAGGATTGAAACGTATTGCTCCTATTTTTCCATCTGATAGTTTCCTAACCCTGCTTTAGAAAGGGACAAGGGACACAGGGAGCAAAGTCTGTAAGTATTTTGGTGCCAAATTTGCATCAGCATCAGTGGTCACCTAAAGGCACTGAGGCAGAACATGACAGAAAATAGGACAATATTCCCTAAAGTTCCCTGACCCCCAAAGTCATCCAGCCTCCACTGGCAAGGAGTGCACATCCCAGCCCTCAGGGTAGGAATAAAGGGGGAATTCCACTTTCCAAAGCCTCATAACTCAGTGTGGATGAGCCCAAATCAGGACAGCAGCTCAGTGGGTGGCAGAAACCAAACCTAGTCCCCTGTACCAGCCTCGGCCTTGCCTCTGCCTCCAGCTCTGTGCAAAGAAATTTTGTCCCCAGAGGTGTCCGAGGAGCACCTGGAGCTGGCACTCAGTGCTTGACCAGGTGGTGATTGCTCAAAGGTTGGACTCCCTGATCTTGGAGGTCTTTTCCAAACTCAGTGACTCTGTGATTGTGTGATTCCCTCTCTTGTTCCCCAGAGCAATTAATTATCTCCTTCACTCCTTGGCAGCTGTTCGGCAGACACGAGCCAGAAGGGGAACAGCATCACTCTGATCTCCATGAAGAACATCAACACCAACAACAGCATGAGCTACCCCCCATCAGAAAAGGTTTCCCTTTTCAGCCTTGCTTTTTAGGGAATCAGCTGGGGATCATTTCTCTGGCTGGATAAGAGCATGCCTTGAGGGGTTTCTTTTCTCTTTTATTCCTTCAGAAATATGACAAAAACCAGGTGCCACCAAACTTCTAAAGGTCCAAAGCGCTTCCAGTGAGCCTGGTGAAAAGTTTGAGTGCCCATCTCAGGTTTACCTGGGCTGGCTGAACTTGAGGTGCCAAGTTTACCTCATGTACCCAGGTGATATCACCTGTGGCCAGCTGCAAAGCTGGAGGGGTTTGCCATTAAAGGAAGAGGTGAGAAATCAAAGTCTCACCCTCCAGCCCAGCTTATCCATTCCTGCCCCACAGGTGGCTAAAGCACATCCCCATGGGCACTCTCAGGTCCCTCCCACATGAGGAATTCAGATCATTTTCGGTTGTTTTGGAGCTGGGACTTGAGTTTGGGAGAACACATTGCTCTACTCCCTTTGTCAGCCCAGCCAGGCTGCTGATGAATCACGTTTTGTTCTTTTGGCAGGTGCTATGAAGCCAAGAGCCCAGGGCTTGAAGCTGACACGTGACAACCAGCAGTGGCTTTCTAGGTTCTTTTTTTTATTTTTGTCCTTCGGAGAAAGAGCAAGGGTGGACTTTATATATAAATTATTATTCCTTTCTGATCAGTACATTTACAGTAGTGTCCTACATAGCTTCCCCACCTGGGGCCTAAGGGCTTTCTCCAGTTACAGCCTGCCACGCTCGGTGCTTGATACCTAACTCTATTTTTGATATGCCTTCAAACACTCAGATAATTCCAGCAGCAAGAAGCACCAAGGTACCATCCACTCCACTAATAAACCTCTGCCTTAGATTAATGGCCTTTATAGTCTGTGCCAGGCAGTCACGGGCTCGTTAATCAGCATAGCCCCACATCAAGCCAGACCTGTGCCCTGGGAAAGCCTGATCCGAAGCTGAAGGCCTTAAATGCCCAAGTTCTGGGTCAAATCCCAGCAGGACTGCTCCAAGCCCCTTATCCCCAGTGCCCTCATTGTCCCCACAGCAGTGGGATGCTCACATCCACCTACCTCGCAGGGTTGTTGTGAGGCTTTGTTAATCCCTGTCTGTAGAGCATTTGGAGAGCCATGAATTAAAGGTGCTGCTGAAATGCAAATTGCCATCTTAAACATTTTATTATTATTAATAACAATGGAGCTTCAGGAAGGCAGATCGTTATCTCCTCACGTGCTCAGAGACTCAGCTGAAGCATAAGGAACAAAGTTCCTGTGTAGATCAGGGGTTTATCTCAGTGTAAAATGAATGGTCACAAGCAAAATGCTGAGCTCCTTCAGCTCCTGGAGTGTGGCAGCCCAAGTTTGCCAGGAGAGCTTCCATCATCTTCCACCACTGCTTTCCCAAAGCTTCCTGGCACCAGGAAGAGCAGCATCCCCTTGTGCAATGCAAGAGGCAGCTGTACTTTGCAGCTGGCAAGGAAAAAAAAATCAGCAGCAAAAAAATAAAAAATGCAACGTTTTCAAAGCTCCTGGTAAGAGCCAACACACTTTTAACCTCTGACATCTGCACTGGATAGCTTGATAAGTTGTTTCTTAATAAATGAAGCTTTTCTGGTAACATTTATGAAAAGCAAAATGTTATCATTCACCTAGGCTCCATCAGACTGGTGAATTTGCTTAACACAGAGTTCCAGATAATTCCCAATTAGATAGACCCAGACAGCTCCAGTTCCCAGAGACCTGTGACTCCACACATGGAACACAACAAGGAGATTTTGAGTGAAAGTAAAGCTTTAGCACATCTCCCCAGACCTCTGAGATTCCTCAGAGGATCTCACCATTGCTTTAGTTTTCCTTCCTTTGACCTCCTTCTTAACACAGGCCCTTGAGGGTCTATAAATGAGGGTGGCAGGCCCTGGCACAGGTGTCCAGAGCAGCTGTGGATCCTCTGAATCCCTGGCAGTGCCCAAGGCTGGGCTGGACACTGGGACAGTGGAAGGTGTCCCTGGCAGGTGGGATGAGGGGAAACCACCAACAGCATTAGCAGTGCTGAAGAAAAGCAGGAAATGTTTTGTAGTGTGGGGCCAGAACAGGACACAGCCCTCGAGGTCCCCCAGCAGTGCCAGCACAGGGACCAGGCCCTGCCCTGCTCCTGCTGCCAGCCCAGGGCTAGCACAGCCCAGGGGCCTCTTGCCCACCTTGGGCTCATGTTCAGCTGCTGCCCCCAGCGCCCCTGAGGCCTCTCCAAAGCTGCTCCGGAGTGTCCAGAGGAGGAGCTGGGGAAGGCGCTGGAGGGGCCACCCTATAATGAACGGGCCAGGAGACCAGCTCCTTTTTAAAGCCTTTATTAAAAAAACAACTTTGGGTGGGGAACCTGAGGGGTCACGCACACCATCGCTGTTCCCACTGCATGATACAAAAGAGGAGAAATTCAGCTTTGCCAGATGTCAGAGATGGGGCCTTCATCCTTAAAAGAGTGTTTAGGTCTCTTGGTCTAGGGGTGTCATGCTGGATGAGTGCTGCTGCATCATGGCAGGAGGTGAAAAAGCTCTGGTTGCTGATTTCATCTTCTTCACTGTTTTCCCAACCTGGAAGTACCATTTTTTTAGTCTTAGATGTTGTACTGGCTCGTTGTTTTTAGGGGTTTTTACCACTGAATGCTATCCCATGAGCACTTGCTGTCGCACGCCATTTTGGAGGGGGCAGTGGAGGTGGGCGTGGATACAACAGTAGATACTGGGACGGGGGAAGGGACAAACAGCTGGGAGCATTAACAATTTACAAAGACACACAACAGCTGAGTAGACACCTTGTAGGGAAGAACCTGCATCTGGGAATTTTATTCCTCACAAGCCGAGGAGCAGCTGAGGGCACTGGGCTGGTTCAGCTGCAGCTCAGGAGCTGAGGGCACAGCTCAGGGAAGGAGGGAACGGCTCCAGGGGAGCTTTGGGATGGAGAGCAGGGAAAGGTTCTTCCCTCCCCAGAGGTGCTGGCACTGCCCAGGCTCCCCAGGGAATGGGCACGGCCCCGAGGCTGCCAGAGCTCCAGGGATGCACAGGGGGGATTGCTGGGGGTCTGGGCAGGACCAGGGGCTGGACTGGATGATCCTGGTGGGTCCCTTCCTGCTCAGGACATTCCATCATTCCTCGACCTCCCGCTCCCCTCAAAACCCCTCATGACGTCACCGCCCTTCGCCGTGACGTCACGCCCCCGCCGGCCCTGCCAGGCCCGCTCCCAGCAGCCCCCGCGCATAAAATGGCGGCGCGGGGCGGCGGGCGGTGAGCGAGGGGCGGCAGCGGCCGCGGGCCGCCATGACCTACACGGCCGAGCAGCTGGACGGCGTGCAGCGGTGAGCGGCGCCGGGGGGCCCGCGGGAGCACGGGGGGCGGCGGGGAGGCGGCGGGGGGAGCCCGGGAAAGGCGGGGAGCGGGCCCGGGCTAACCCCGTGTGCGCCCTCAGGATCAAGCGGTGCCGCGATTACTACGAGATCCTGGGGGTGAGCCGGGACGCCGGCGAGGAGGAGCTGAAGCGGGCGTACCGCAGGCTGGCCCTCAAGTTCCACCCCGACAAGAACCGAGCGCCCGGAGCCACCGAGGCCTTCAAAGGTGAGGGAGGCAGCGTGAGGGGCAGAGGGGCCCCGAGCCGGGCGGGGTTCGGACACAGCAGCGTCCGCACAGAACCTTGCTGCGGCTCGTGCTGCAAATGGCACGTCTCCCTTAGAAACGAGGGGAAATGCATCCCACGTCTCGTTCCCACTTCTGAGGGGCTTTACAAGGGTTTGGAGGGACAGGACACAGGGAATGGCCTCCACACTGTCAGAAGGCAGGGATAGATGGGATCTTAAGAAGAAATTCTTCCCTGTGAAGGTGCTGAGGCCTTGGCACAGGGTGCCCAGAGAAGCTGTGGCTGCCCCTGGATCCCTGGAAGTGTCCAAGGCCAACTTGGATAGGGCTTGGAGCAACCTTCTCAAGTGGGAGCTGTCCCTGCTGATGGCAGGGGATTGGAATGAGATGATCTTCGTGGTTCCTTCCAACCCAAACCATTCTGAGATTCCATGATACTGAAGAAGGTTCGGAACTTGGAACTGACATTGCCCATGCAACACAATTGGGTGTCATCAACAACTGCTCCTTGTCATGAGTATAGTGTTATTTTTACATATATGTATGGCAGTATGAAACTGAATCCAGTGCTCTGTGTCTGGAGTTCTCAGTTGTGCTGCCGTGTCTAAACTCATCCATATTTCCCCTTTACATGCAGCCCAGCAGGAGAAAAGCAAATGATTCATTCACAGTCTGTTAAAACAAGGAGCTTCTGGAGGACTGTTCTTTATTTGATTGTGTTTGGGTTGTATTTCTCTATGAACTTCTTCTGTCAGAGATCAGAGAAGATGATGAGCCAAACAAACATTTCTGAGTGGTTGGATGTGAGGTGTGAAATAGATGTGCCACAGCTTCAGGAGCATCTCTGCCAGCAGGAAAAACTTGGGAGAGCCCTGTGCATTTTAATTGGTCCCTGCAGTTTATTAACTTTGTGTTAATTGGGACATGGAGGTGCACTTGGACCAAACTTACATTTGGCTTGAGCTGATAAAATGCTCCATTCTCATCCAATTTCTTGGCTGAAGTGGAATTAGTTTTACAAATATTTTGAGTCTCTCCATACACTTGGACACTTTTTCTCCTGGCATCAGAGACAGCAGGAAGGGGTTTCCATCACAAGTAGTGCCAGAGCTGTTACACATCTTTTGTAAAGGTAGCTTAATCTTTGGTCAAACACAAATTCCCTAGGTTTATTTGAGCTTTTTTTGCTGCTCCACCTCGAAAAGTGTGAGCTCTGGTGATGTAACCCTGGTTTTAATTCCCTCTCCAGCAATAGGCAACGCTTTTGCAGTTCTGAGCAACCCTGAGAAACGGCTGCGCTACGATGAGCTGGGCAGTGACCACGAGCACGTCAGCACTGGCCAGGCCAGGCACTACAATTACTACACAGAATTCGAAGCAGACATCACACCAGAAGAAATATTCAATGTGTTTTTTGGTGGGCACTTCCCTACAGGTCAGTACCTGCCTGCAGTGGTTTCCGGTGGACTAAACCCCGAGGGAACAGCTGGAGCTGGGACAAAGCCGGGCCAGGCTGGATTTTGGGAGAAGTTTCTTCCTTCACCCAAATGGTGCTGGGGCTCCCCAGGGAATGGGCATGGCCCTGAGGCTGCCAGAGCTCCAGGAGGGTTTGGACAACACCCCCAGGGATGCCCAAGGGGGATTGTTGGAGTATCTGGGCAGGGCCAGAAGCTGGGTGATCCTTGGGAGTTCCTTAAACTCAGCATATTCTGTGATTCTGTAAACCATGAGGAAGTTCAGCTTCCCAGGGAGTTGGTGATACATCTGAAAAGGGCAGAAACCTTTTCACATTTGATTTCTGCCTTTTATTTCCTCCATCATCTGAAGCCAGTAATGATATGGGAGGTAAAATAGGATGTGAATGAGAAGGGATCAGAGTTGTTTTGATGATGGTTCAACTCAGTGACCTCAGAGATCTTTTCCAGCATGAACAATTCTATGGCTGGGTTGTACTTGAGGCACCTGACAGCATTGCAGGTGAGCATGGCCCAGCTCCTGAAGCTGTGGTCTCAGGGGAAACAGGAGCTTCTGTGCCTCACAGCAGCCTGTGCTGTAATGAAATTACAGCCTGCCAGGACAGGGGATGTGCAGTGGGAGCTGCACCTAGAGTAGCTCTATGCATATCTCAGCCCAGTCTTGGCTCTTGGATTTGTAGGAAAAAAACAATCCTGCAAGATCAGTGGATTAAAATGAAATCTGAAAAGTGTAAGGAGTTCAAGGGCCTTCCTGGCAGCATCTAAGGAATTGCTCTAGCACTTCTGGGAACTTTGCACCTGCAAGGTGCAAAAAAGTGAGGTCAGAAAAAGTGAGGTACATCCCAGTTCCTACAGCCTGCAGGCACACAGAGGAGTAGTTACTAAGCCTTGCTGTGAGTGATGCATTTGCAGCTAAAGGGATCTCAGATCCCAGACTTGCACCAGTGGATATGCAAAGCCAACCCCAGCATGGTGTAATTCCAGCTGGGGTCTGCACATTTTCCAGCTCTGACTGAGCAAGAAATTGCACCTGGATGTGCCCTTTGTGGGACATCACCCTTGTGGAATGTGAGGAACAGGGATGCTTGGAGTGGAGGGTTAGGGCTAGGGCTAGGGTTAGAGTTTGGGTTTGGGATTGGATTTGAGTTAGCATTAGTGTTGGATTTGACCTAGGATTAGGTTTAGAGCTAGGGTTGGGGTTAGTGTTGGGTTTGACCTAGGGTTATGGTTAGGGCTAGGGTTAGGGTTAATGTTGGGTTTGTGTTAGGATTAGGGCTAGGTTTAGGGTTAGGCTTTGTGTTGGGTTTGTGTTAGGGTTATGTCTAGGGTTAGGGCTAGTGTTAGAGTTAGGATTAGGTTTAGGGTTAGGCTTCGTGTTGGGTTTGTGTTAGGGTTGGGGGTAGTGTTGGGTTTGGCTTAGGGTTAAGGCTAGGTTTAGGGCTTGGGTTATGGTTAGGGTTTGGGTTAGGATTTGAATTAGGGTTAGGGATATGGTTAAGGCTTGGATTAGGCTTAGGGTTAGCATTACCTCTGTGTGTGACCTAGGATCAGGGTTTGGTCTTAGGTTTAGGGTTAGAGTTATAGAGTTGTGATTAGGGTTATGGTTAGGCCTTAGGGTTAGACTTTAGGGTTAGGGTTGGGATTAAGGTTAGGGTTAAGAAATTGAGGTGCTATTGGAGCAGTTTGGGTACCTGGTTTATCAGGGAGACTGGCATGAGGGAGAAAATGGGATTTTTTAGCAAAGCAGGAAATCCTGAGAAAATAAAAATACAATTTTGTAGTATTGGGTGTTGGTGGTAAACAAGAGTTTGCTCACTGGTCTTTTGAGGGCAGGTTTGTGGCTTTGTTTTTACTGTGCAATTTTCCTCTATGGATATTCCATGGAAAAGTAGTTAATTTAAAATGTTAAATGTGGTTGAACTCAAAGGAGACTCCACGTGGCAGAGTGTTGCAATTGTAATGAAGAGAGGCTCCAAGTTCTTCTCTCATAAAAAATAAATGCACATGGAACAAAGAAACTGCTGCCAGAAATTCTTGGAGGAACTTAAAATTTGGGAAAACTTTTTTTTCTAGGCACCACTATAAAAGCCATTCTTCTATTCCCACACTGGCTGCTTCTTTTCACAGCTTGATAAAATCCTGATTGGGAAATGCTGAAGGATAGAAATAAAGTTTCTTTTTTCCCTAAAGAAACTTTTCTCCTTGGAGCCAGCCTGGCTTGGCTCACTGTTGGAGCTCTGACTGCACACATGCCTAGAGCTTGGAAAATCTTTGAACAAGCAGTGGAACAGGGCTCTTGATACAATAGCAGGGGTCACCTTTGCCCAGGTTTCTTGCAGGATTCTTTGGGAAACTCAAAAAAAGGACATGGTAAGAGTATAAAATAATGTGACATCTTCCCCAGGGCTTAAAAATAGTTTTGCATTTCTGTTGTGATGATAAGCCACAGATTTCAATTCTCTAACACAAAGACATTCTGAATTTCAAAAGAGGAGAGCACAGCTATTATTAAGATATTCATATGGTGATAAAATCATATCCTGAGCTTCAAATTGAAGCAGCAAATGCAATTCTTCCCTCATTTTAGATTTTTTTAAAAAATAAATCAACTGCATTCCATGTGCAAGAAAGAAAATACGGAATTGTTCTCCTTTTTTAGTCTTTTTAAAATCTCTTTCTTTATTATAAAATAATTAAGTGAAATTATTAATGGCTTGAAGGCAGAGGAATTAGAAATGAGGGTAGAAGACCACATTCAGTAATTATGGGAGACCATAATTCACAGCCTGATCCTGGTGAAGCAAATTCATTGTCCTGCCACAGCCTTGCAAGTGAATGTGACAAGAACAGCATTAAAATATGAGATAGAATCATAAAAATCAGAACATGTTTCTGCAGCTTGATTTAAATTAAGATGGATTGGAGCACACTACAATTTCTCTGGTAGGCTTTCTGGAATAACATTGTGGTGTTTAATTCTGAGGTGGTTTGTGCTTTTTACTCTGAAATGTCCCAGCTGTAATTCAGGCTGTGGAGTATAAAGCTGGGTAACTCAGTAGGAACTGAGGAATGCAGGTGAGTCCCAGATGGGTGAAACATGAGTGTGTGCTGGGTTCTTTTGCAGGGAATATCCACATGTTCTCCAATGTAGCCAGAGATGCTCACTATTACCCACGGAGGCACCGGGCTGAGAGGGTGTGGACACAGGAGCCAGAGGAGGAGGAGCACAGGCCACAGGTAGCCAGGAGGAGAGATCTCCTCAGCTTAAATATTTCAGCATCTCAGCAGGGTGAGGGATCCTCTTGCAAAGCCAGGACAAACCCTCCCAGTGTTTATCCTCGAGGGCTGCAGCCACACTGATGTTTTCTTTGTTGGGTTGCTTTTGTTAATCACTGCTGTAAAGATCCATTGTATTTGTAGCACCTCAGGCCCTCCAGTTTCTGTCACTGAGGGTTTTTGCAAGCTCCAGTGCTTGGTAATCCAACAACAGTTAGTCCAAATGAGGATTGGTGATGGATGTGGAAGCAGTGGTTTGTCCTCAAGGTGGATTTAATCCTTCAATAAATGAGCACCCAGAGGCTGCACAGGCCTCTTCCAGCTGGGGACAGGATGGGCCTGGGACACATTTCTGCCAGCTGAGGCTTCCAGAGGAGACACAAAGTGTGCTTTGTTGGCAGTGCACACACACACCTGCCACCTGCCTTGGCAAGGTCTTCCTCTGGAGACAGTCTGTTAACCTCCAGGGATCATTCTCCAGGGAAAACGAGTTTTTCCTTGTGAGTCTCAGACTCAGATGGAAAAAAAAAAACCTGGTAAAACTGACAGCTCAGCTGAGGGAAGTGAATCCAGCCCCTCACTTCAGGAAAGACACTGAGGGACTGGAATGTGTCCAGGGAAGGGAACAGGGCCTGGGGAGGGGCTGGAGCCCCAGGAGAGGCTGAGGGAGCTGGGAAGGGGCTCAGCCTGGAGAAAAGGAGGCTCAGGGGGGCCCTTGTGGCTCTGCACAACTCCCTGACAGGAGGGGACAGCCGGGGGTCGGGCTCTGGGAACAGGGACAGGGACAGGAGCAGAGGGAACGGCCTCAGGCTGGGCCAGGGGAGCTCAGGGTGGGCAGAGCAGGAATTTCCCCATGGAAAGGGAGCTCAGGGATTGGAGCTGCCTAGGGAGGTTTGCAGTGCCCATCCTGGAGGTGCCCAAGGAATTCCTGGAGGTGGCACTGAGTGCTCTGGCTGGGGACAAGGTGGGGATGGGGCACAGCTGGGACTCCATGGGCTGTGGGAGCTTTTCCAACTTCAGCCATCCTGGGATTCTGTGAATCCCACATCAGGAATCCTGACTGGTATCCCAGGGCAGAGGGCAAAGCCTAAATAGCTGAATATTGTATTTTCCTCTGTGTAAGAAAAGGCATTTAAAAGCCAGTTTAGAAAGAAATGGAAGAGCAGAAGGAAAGATCAGTGTTTTCTTTTTGATAATGTTTCCACTCTTTTGTTCTGCTAAATTAATCCAGTCAAAAGCCCCAGTGCTTGCATCCTGTCTGAAGTTACACTGCATGGGAGCTCTTAACCCTTTAGTGCTCAGCCATTAAATGCAGGGCTTGAGCAGAGGCTGAGATCTTTACAATGGAGAGCAAATTGAGAGGGTGCAGGAAAGCCACAAGCACACAGGAATTGCAGGCTGGATTGGACACTGACAGGTACAGTTGTGCTCTTGACACTGTGAAGGAAGGGGCAGAGGAAAAGATAATGGAAAGAAAATGGTGTTCAAGAGTGTTTTGATATTATCAATAAGGGATTTTTAGAAATTACAGTGTCTTCCCTCCCTTTCCTCTTTTTCCTTTGAAGTTTACATGTAACATGTGATTGATAGCCTGGCTTCTGTGAACTGATGCCTTTTTCCATCTCTATATTTTCTTGACTGCTAATCCTTGTACTTTTCAGAATTCATACTCTGCATTTATCCAGTTAATGCCAGTTTTCATCATCATAATAGTGTCAGTTATAACCCAGCTGATGGCCACCAACCCACCCTACAGCTTATTCTACAAATCGTAAGTCCTTACAAGCCACATTTTTCTGCTGTTGCTGTTTGCAATATGGAGGCAGGTGAAGTTGGGTTTGATAGCAAAATGCATGTTAATGTTGTGCTCTTTAGAGAAAATGTTTCCAGTTTGTAGATAAGGAAATAACAACAGCCTGCACTGGTGAGTTCTGAGCACTGTGAAATTTAGGGAGTTTTAGTGCACAGGCTGCTGAACTGAGAGGGTCAGAAGCCTTCCTCAGCAGGCATGGAATGGTTTTGCACAGTGATACAGGATGGGGAGTGTGGATGTCAATGAGCCTCTGATCTGACCAGCCCCCAGAGTCTGTGGGAAGCCTGAGGCTCCTCTGGAAAGCAGCTGAAAAATGAAACCTGTGGTTTGCAGTGTAAATCCAAATCTTTTCTGGAGCACAAATTCCACTGGAAGCTCAACAAATCATTAAAGCCTTGAAATGCCCTGGTTTAACCTCTCAGAGAAGCAGGGCCCTGGGGGCTGGTGGGCTCTGGGAGCAGAAGGGCCCCACCAGAGCTGCTGTACTGGAGCTTGTGGGGCAGAGGAAAACCCACATGCTGCTCTCAGCATCCAGGAGAAGGGAAAGAGCTGACCTGGGCTGGCCCTTAGTGAGAGGGGAGAAGGATTGGCAGGTTTGAGACCAGCAGCAGCTCCAAACAGTCCTGTTGTTTGCTTGAGGAGCAAAACTGCTCAGGCCCAGCCTTGCCTTCCTGTCCTCTGCCAGAGCAGCCCCACACCCCTCATCATTTTACCACACGATGTCAGTGTGAGGCTCTCAGAAAAGAACAGGAGGGTGGATGTTTTTAGGGTAGTTTTCTTTGCCAGGGAGTGTTTTTGCTATCTGCCAGTCCCATGTAAAACCTCCCACACTGCCCCCACAGCAGCTGAGCTGCTTTTCTTCACTACCTCCCCTTCTCCTGGTGATGGGAGACAGAGCTTGGTTCAGAGTTAGGCTGTTTATCTAAATCATAGCCTTAAAACAGCTCAACAGCCTAGAAACTAAAAGAATTTGGGGACAGCTCTGAGACACTTGAAAAGAAGGGAAAGAGGAGTCCAGGCAAAAGGGGCAAACAGAATTCCTTTGAGTAGAATGTAACCTTTGTGTTTTGGCTGCCTGCCTCTCTCTGTGGGCAGTGGTTCAAGCAGAGACCTGGGTATCTTTGCTCAAATAAGGAAATTAACTCCAGGAGTGTGGTTTAACCCAGTGACTGTGTCAGAGGGGCTCATTCTTCCTACAGGGTATTTTCCAGCCTGTTCCATGCCTCTCTTTGTTTACTGGTGATTATAAAACCCTGAAGAAAAGTGTAACTAGAATCTCCCCTGCTAAGTGTTGCTTCTGCTAAAGGATCCAAAGAATTGGGAAATCCAGATCCAGCTGCATTGTGCCCTAAGTTTTTATATTTTCCTATGATTGTAGCAGGAGGGTGGATTCTGTTTGTACTGCACAGCTTGCTGTCCATGAGATTGTAATTTCCTGAGTGGATGGTTGAGGGAGCCATAATCCTGCAGAAATGCACTGTACAAGCATTGCTGTAAATACTTTCCTCTGGAAATGCTAATATGGAGAAATAGCTCTTGATTTCTTGAGGTCTGAACTGCTGAAACATCTGATGCTCCCACAGGTCCATAGGCCACGTTGTCAGCAGAGAAACAGAGAACTTGCAGGTGCCTTACTATGTTGATAAAAACTTTGAAAAGAATTATCAAGGAGCAGAACTTCAAGAGCTTGAGAAAACAGTTGAGAAAGATTACATAGACTACATTCAGACCAGCTGCTGGAAGGAGAAACAGCAAAGTAAGTTATTTCTGTACCGGGGTGTTTCAGGGGCTGGGGGGTGGTTGTGCCTCACAAAGCTCTGCTGTTTTCAGCCTCAGTTTCCAATCTTTGTAACATCTCAGCTTTGCACTGGTTTAAGGTGTCTCACATCTGCTCTTAACACTGAACTTGCTATTCTTGAGATCTGTCAAAATCCATTTTAAGTGATTCTGAGACATGAGTGGAAAGTAGACTTCACCATTTGAGTCCTTTTTTCCGCTCAGGTTTTATGCTTGAATAACCCTTAGTGATGTTTTAAACATACAACCCACCACATTTTTCTAGCCCTGACAGATTGCTAGGCTGGAAAAGATCTTGAGACATCACCTATTCCATGTTTCCTTTGCTGGAGCACAATCAGTTTTGCATTGACTGGCTCCACAAGAAGTTTCTGTAACTTTTCCCTTCGCATTTCTCCAGGAGAGTGCAGAGCATGTCCAGGTGCTCTTGGCTCTCTGAGCTGTGTTCCTGGTGTCAGTTTTCTGAGATGCTTCTGTGGTTTGGGTGTTATTTGCATTTTCTATCTTTAGCTGAGTTGGAGATCATGTTTTTCACCATTTTCAAGTCTTTCAAAAACAAGAATTAAATGCAGAAAGGAAGAACACAGATGTGAGCATTCAAAATCAAAATGCAAAATTATTACTCAGCCTGAGTGGATCAGTGGCACAAATAAAGGCATGTTAACCTCATATTTTATTGCTTGTTAATTGCTACTAATCTGGTTCATTGAAGAGACAGCAAACTCCTGCTGCTTGCAGGATGGAAAGAAATAACAGAAATCACAAGGAGGAGCTTAGGCTGGGATGTTGTGACTGGTTTTATTCACTGATTTTATTCACCTAAAGAGCTCATCACCTTCAGATGAGTCAGCACCTAGTAGTGCTGTGTGTAAAGGAAGCTGGAACAAGTTGTGTCTGTGTGAATGCTCAGGAGCAGCATTTCACACACTGGTGGGGGTTTTAAACTGCTCTGTGCAGAACAGCCCTCAGCACACTGCTAAAAAGTGCCTTTGCACTTGTTTTCAGTTTCTTCACCAATTTATCTGAAGAAGACATTTAACCTCATTTAATCCTAAAGGAGAGGTGAAATAGTGTTGCTGAGTCCAGGTTCTTTACAGGTATTTGATGGGAAGGTTTGTTTTGGCTTGTTTTACACAAAAGTTACCAATCCTGCTTTTAAAGAGAAATAAAAAGATGTAGGCTCTGAAGTTAGTAAAGAAAAGATATAAAACTATCAAAGTCCTGCAGTTTTTGGTGTGTTTGATTGGTGAGCTTTGAGTATGTGTGGCTGGCAGGAGCAGCCTCCAGGGATAATGTGAATGTTCATATTCATAAATGTACACTTGCTAAAGGGGAGAGTTTATTTCTTATTGAAAAATCCTTTCAATTGACCTAGTGCAGCTGGAAGTCACCACGTTGTCCCTCTCACAGAGGAGAGCCCAGCCCCAAAGAGGGGATGGGGTTTGTGAGTCAGAGAGGGGAGATGATCCAGCCTGCAGTGCCAAGCCCTGCTCCTCCAGAGCTTTGTGCACTCAGGGGCTGTGTTAGTCACCAGCTGCAAATACATTTACAGCAGCCACAGTTAGCATAGCCTGGGGCCACACTGTCATTAAAAACTCACATTTTCAGAGTGCTTCCCATCCAGGCCGTAGCTGAGACTGGGCTGACCTTAGGACAGTCATGTTTGTAAAAATAAACTCTGAATACAGGACAGAGTGCTGGGGAAGAGTTCTGCAGATGCTGAAGCAGTTCCTAGTCAGCTGTTGCTGCACAGTGTTGGTCCCTTAATCCTTGCTGAAGTGTTGGATTCAGTGTGGTGAGCTTTTTGTCAGTTGAATGTCTATTTATAGTGCATTTGTTGTGTTTACTGAGGGCACGTTTCCCTTGAGCACCAGCAGAACAGACAGAGGTGAGTAGTTCAGGAACAGTTTGGGTTTTCAAGTCTTTGATTTTAAGACTTGAAAAGTGTTACCTGGTGTCCAACAACCTTGAGGAAAACCTTTAAAATATTGGATTGGTTGTACCTTGTTCAGCCAGTCAGTTTGCAGAGCAGGGTGTGAAAGTTGGGTGTGCTGGGTCTTCTAAAATCTGTGGCACAGTTAAATTCAAAAAAGGTTCCCAGGTTTTACAGGAGATGTTTCAGCTGGGATGGCTCAGTTGTAAAGGGAGGCTGGAGAGAGGTCACAAGGAGGCAACTGAGAATCAGGATAAGTATCACAGAATCATGGAATGGTTTGGGTTGGAAAGGGTCTTAAAGCTCATCCAGTTCCACCCCTGCCATGGCAGGGACACCTTCCACTGCTCCAGCCCCAGTGTCCAGCCTGGCCTTGGGCACTGCCTGGGATCCAGCCACAGCTGCTCTGGGCACCCTGTGCCAGCCCTGCCCACCCTCACAGGGGGAATTTCTTCTGTATATCCAGTGTAGATATAGTAGGAATTCAGAACCTCCTTGAAGAAAAGGCTTCAAAGGAACTACTCTGTGAAAGATTGAAACCCACAAGGAACAAATGTGATGGAATGAAGGCTGTCAAAAGTGCAGGGAACAATTTTCCCCAATTGGATAAATGTAAACTGAGATTCTCTACTGCACAACTCCAGGGACTCTGGGCTCAGGGACAATTACCTGAGCCTGGTTTTTACTGGAGATTTGACAAGGCTGTGCCCAGCACTGCTTGAGTGGCATTTTGGTTATAAACCTGTAAATGGATTCCTGCTCTAAAATGAGCTCTTCCTGCCTGTCAGTTTGTGAAGCTTTTCAGTGAGTGGGAGGAGGGTTAAATGGCTTTAAATTTCAGTGGGACAGGGACAGAGGACATAAGGCATGAAAGGATCTATTGAAGTTCTTTCCAGTCTGAATAATTTGTTAAAATGAGGGGCTTGTAAGGTGTATAAAAGCTCTTTGAAAAATTGAGTGTCATCAGGTAGCCTGTGCTTACGGAGATGTTGACCTTTTCAGAAGTAAATTACTGCTGTTCTCCTCGGTGCATCTAATCCTGCAGCCAAATTATTCTGCAGGGAGAAACCTATATTAAGACTTCCTCAGCTAATCAGCAAAAGAAACTTCTCTGAATTACTGGGAGGAAATAATTTAAACAATGGGATTATTTCAGTTTTATGTGGCTTTTGAGAAGAAGGGGAACAAAATGCAAAGTATATTTGAGATTGTTAATGAAAGGGCAGGGAGCCCTTTCTGATGAGTCCCTTGGGTAGCTGTTCACCTCCATGGCTTCAGTACCCACCAAAATGAAAAGTGCCACAAGGATAACAAAGCACTTAGAAACAGTTCTTTAAAGGAGGCTCAGGGCTTCACCCTAATGCATCTTTTTCTTTCATCTTCCAGAGTCTGATTTGTCCAATTTGGCCAAGCTCTACAGAGATGAGCGGTTAAAACAGAAAGCAGAGTCCCTGAAACTTGAGCACTGTGAGAAGCTCTCCAGTCTGATTGGGATGCACAAAGGGGGCTGAGCAGGATACACACCTAATGTACTTTTATTTATTGCTGTTTAAACTTAGGTTTTGTTTTTTTTTCCTCCATGTGAAAAGGGAAGGAGTTTGTTGTAAAGAGTCTGGATATTGGAGTCCCTCTGCAGGCAGTGCAGAGAGGGGCCAGCACGAGCTGCAGGGCTGCTGTTGCTGTAATATATCCTGTACATTAGATTTGGTTCCAAGGACCAGTGGCACTTTGTAAATTCATTCCCCAGGACACGCTCTGAGCTCAGACCCGTCTGCCTGGGTGCTTTGTCTGCCCTCCAGGCTGTGTGTGCTTCCCAGGAGAGCAGGCTCCTCCCGGCTTCCCACATTTCCTGTGGATCTGCAGCTCCCTGGATCCCCCGACAGGCTGTGCTGGGGCTGGGTGTCACCTCCCCCTGTCCCTCGGGGCTGTGCCACGGGGCTGGGGTGGTTCCAGTGCAGGAGGGACAGTCCCTGCCCAGGGGAGGCTCATTCCCAGCTCTGCAAGGGAGGGCTGTGCCCATCCTGACACCAGCACGGGAGTCTGGGAATTGCACCCATTCCAGTGTCTGCCAGACTCTTGGGAGGGCAGAGCTGTGGTCATTCCCTCCTCTGTTTCCAGTGGCATATTTTGAAGCTGGCTATTCCATTCTGGTTTTTATCTGCACACTCCCCCAGCTCTCCCCAGGGCCCTGCTTTTTTCCAGTACAGTTCTCATGTAGCATATTTTTACTCTGTTGAGCAGCTATGAATGTTTCACTGTAGACATGATATTGCAAAGAAAAAGATCCATGTGGCAATGTCCTGGTTTTTCTCGATCCTCCTTTACACAGCCAGGCCTTGAAGGACAGGTGGATGCTGGGTTGTGAGCAGCAAGCCAGTGTTAGACCAAGGTTAGGCCAGTGTTGTTCCAGCTGAGCACCATGAATCCCCTCAGGCAGGCTGGTGTGTGCTCTGCTTTTCCACAGAATTCCTGCCCGGGGTGGGGGCTCCCAGAGCAGCACTGCTCCCCTCTGACCCTGGGAATGGCAGTCAGGGACACCTGAGCAAGGCTCTGCTGTTGCCACATGCCTGAAATTCGAGTCACACAGGATGCACAGGTGGCCTTGGCTGAAGCCTGAGGAGGTTTCAAAAGCTTGGGAAATGCCAGGATTAAACCTGCCTTTAAAGCTCAGACTGGCTGTGTGCTGTAGGGGTCCCACTGGATGGAACTGGGAGTGTTGGTGCCACATTGTGTCCCCTCTGTGTCCCTGTCCCATCCATGCTGCTCTGGGACGTTTGGCAGGAAAGGAAGCTGAGGAAAAAAAAAACCTTTTCTGGGATCTGCATGAGGATGAAGGGTTGATTTGAGGCCTGGTGCTTCTGCATATGAGCCCTAAACATCCCAGCTGGGAGGAGAACATTCCACAGACAGCAACAGTGCTGCGGTGGGATGTCATAAAAAGGAGAAAAACAACATAGTGATTCTCTAAATTGCATTTTTATACCCCATTTGTAGGAAACCTTGTTAGGAACAAGGGGAAGTTGAGTAGAATTTCTGGGGTACTTGGAACAGGAGAAGCACCAGTGAAAAGGGTATTTCAAAGGGGTTGGTGTGGGCCCAACCACACCACTTCTTAGTGCCAGATTTTAAGGGCAAGAATGGGTGATTATTCCAGTTTGGTGGCTGGCAGAGCAGGCAGCCTTAATTCTGGTATTTCCCACTTTTGAGCACGAGTGTACAAAAAGTGAAAATAATGTTGCTTTTTATATATTAAATAGCTCGTAGAATATCTTAGAAATCTATTCAAGTGGTTGGACTTCGTTGCAGAGTTGGGATGTTCCCTGCCATTCCTGTGAGGCTGTAGAGGGATGCAGGTAGGGAGATGAAATCCAGTGACTTCCCAGACTCGCAATGTCCTGCACGGAGCTCAGACTCCTCCATAGCGTTTTGCACTGAAACCAGATTGTACCTTTCATCCAAAGATCTCGAGAACTTGATGGAGACCTCCTGTGGGAAGCACAATCAGCTGGGAAATGCAGGAGGGAGGTAAAAACATCCCCAGAAGCAATAAGTGTTTTGTTCCAAGCAGAGTCAGGGTGCTGTGAGGGAGGGCGTGGGACCTGTCGGTGACAAACAGGACAAGTTGTGTTTGTTCGGTGCTCCGCAGGGAAAAGGAGAGTCCTCTCTGGAGCCCCTGATGTGGCAATGCATCACTAAAATAATCCACAGGGTACTTGGGATTCTGTCTGTGGGGCTCTGACGGGAGGAGAGGCTGCTCCTGGCTGCACCAAGCGCTTGAACGCGGGTTTGTGTGTGTATATATATTTATTTATTTTTAAATTAAAGACGTGACATGGCTGTGCTGTCCGTGTGGTCCGAGCCTGGCGCCGGGGGGTGGCGGGGACGGGCCGGGGGCCCGGGAGGGGGAGGCGGCCGCCATTTGCCGCGGGGTGAGGGACACGGGACATGGGACACGGCCGATGCCTTGGGCTTGGGATCGGGGCCGGGATCGGGATCGGGGCCAAGGGCTGACGGCCGCCCTTCTGTGCGAGGGGCGGGGCCTGTGCTCCGTCGCCACGGGAACGGGAGTGGGAGTGGGACAGGGGACACGGACACGGGACTGGGAATGGGACATGGGACTGGGATTGGGAATGGGACGAGGGCTGGGACTGGGACTGAAGGCTGGGAATAGGACACGGGACTGGGAATAGGACCGAAGGCTGAGAATGGGACGTGGGACTCAGAACAGGATCAAGGATTGGAAATGGGACACGGGACTGGGAATGGGACCAAGAGGTGGGAACAGGACCGAGGGCTGGGAACAGAACAGGGAATGAGGCAGGGGGCTGCAAATGCAGCTCGGAACAGGACAGGTGCTGGGAACAGAGCAGGGAGCGGGATAGAGCATGGGACAGGAACAGGGGGCTGGGAACGGGGCTTGGAACAGGACAGGGGGCTGGGACAGCCCTGTGGCACACTGGCACGGGTGGGTCCCTGTGTCACCCCGGGCTGTCCCAGTGCCGGGGCTGCTGCTATGTCCCAGATGCCCAAATCCCTCCTGAGCCCCAGAGGCAGCTCTGGAAGCCCCTGCCAAGCTGAACCAGTGTTTCCTGCTCCTCCGGCGTTGCAAAAAGTAGCTCCAGCGTGGGAGAGGCACATCCTGCTTTTGGCAGCTACCAGCAGCCTTCCTCTTCATCATCCTCCTCCTCATCCTCCTCCTCACTGCCCGTGCCAGGCTTGCCAGCACTGAGGTGAGCACGTACCGAGCTGGCACGAAATCCAGGTTAATAAATGCAGTGGTGAGGCCACAGGCAGTATCACGCTGACTTAACCATAAGCCAGTGTTTAATTAGCAGGTCTGGCTCAGCTGGGGTGCACCCGCTGCTCTGTTTGTGCCCCACAGGCTGCTCCCACACACAGCCCGCCTGCTCTGCGTGCTGGGAGCTGCTGGCTGGGACTAACCTGGCAGGAGGAGCCCGGGGGTCTCTCCATGGCCTCCAGACCAAGGGACAAACCCAGGAGCAGCAGGAGGAGGTGCAGGTGCTGCAGCATGGCCTGCCTTGGCCTGGGGCTGCAGCCAGGGCAGTGACAGCAATGCCCAGCCAGGTCTGCTGCCATCCCAGACAGGTTCTTCACCCATCCTTGGCATCACAGAATCACAGCCTGGTGCAGGTTGGGAAGAACTCCACAGACCACTCCCCTTCCACCCCCTGCCATGGCAGGGACACCTTCCACTGTCCCAGGATGCTCCAACCTGGCCTGGGACACTTCCAGGGATCCAGGGGTAGCCACAGTTCTCTGGCCACCCTGTGCTAGGGCTTCAGTGCCCTCACAGGCTGTAATTCGTTCCCAATATCCCATCCAGCCCTGTCCTCTATCAGTATGAAGCCATTCCCTGTGTCCTGTCCCTCCATGCCTCTCCAGCTCTCCTGGAGCCCCTGTCAGTCCTGGCTTGTCCAGGTGAGCACCCCCAGCTCTCTCAGCCTCCCTCCAACACCTGTACTTGGCACAGTCCTTGCTGCTGCTGCTCCTGTGAGACCCAGGTCCTGCTAAAACCACGATGGTCACAGGACCTGCTGTGACCAGATGACACAGTGACACCGGAGGCTGTGACAAGTGACTCAACAACACCCGGCTGTTCATCCGGTGTCCGTCCAGTGTCCATCCCTGTCCATCCCCTGTCCCTCCAGTGCCCATCCCCTGTCCATCCAGTGTCCATCCAGTGCCCATCCCCTGTCCATCCCCTGTCCATCCAGTGTCCACCCAGTGTCCATCCCCTGTCCATCCACTTGCTGTGGGAGGTAGGATGGCCCAGACTCAGGGATGGTGACTGCACCACTGCCCTGAACAGTCTGTGCCAGTGCCTGACCACCCTTTCTGGAAAGAAAGGGCTTTGGGGGTTTGAAATGCTACTGTTTCTTGCACAAGGCCAGCACAGCAGTGAGCGTTGCCCGTGGCAGGTCTCCTGTGGGCACAAATGCCACCTGCAAGCCCAGCCTGGCTGAGCAGTGAAGGGTTAAGTGCCAACCCAGCTTTTGCGGGAAGCTTTCCTCTCCTCCTTGCCAAGGTTTAAATTTAGTCCCTGCATGAACCCAGGGCATCAGGTTGCTCCGGGGCTGGCAGTGCTGGGGAGCACCTGCTGCTGCTGTTTCACAGCAAAAATTCCCCCAAAAGCTGGGACTGTGCTGCACCTGCAGCACTTGAGGTGGGCAAGCTGCAGAGACCCTCGTGTCACCCCAGCCATCCCATCACTGGGTATCCCAAAAAAGCCACGTGATTGCAGTCCTTTGCTCAGCTCCTGTGAATCCCAGGGGTGTTCTACACCCGGCTTTGCTCATCCCAAGCCTTGAGTTTGCTCCTGGCCGCTCCTGCTCGGGGTTTTGTGGATGCACCATTGCTGTGGCGAGGTGGCACCGGGAGAGGAGCCGAGGTGGGGATGGAGCTGCAGCTCGGGGTCCTGCAGTGCCCGCAGCACCGGGGGTGGGACATCCCCAGAGGGCTCTGGGGCAGCCCAGGCCGGTCCATGGGATCACACACCCGGGAGCTCTGTGGGGTGCGGGATGTCCTGTGGGACCTGTCCTGCGCTTTGGGGCGGATGAGGGGCAGGGATGAGCCGGCGGCCCCCGGCAGGTGCCCGAGGCTGGGGGCGGCGTGGCATCCCTGCAATGCGCTTGGCAGCGGCTGCCCGGCTGGCGCTGGCCGGGTCCATGTGATCCGGGGCTCGCCCTGTGCCGCCGCCGGGTCCGGCCGCCGCGAGGGAGCCACAAGGTCGAGCCCGGCCCCGGCAGAGCGGCCCCAGCCCCGGGCAGGGCTCCCCGGCACCGGCTGAACCCCTCCGTGCCACCATGCCCCGCGGGAAGAGGGACCCGGTGCTGCTGCCCCCGAGGGCGAGGGGCCCCGCGCGGCTGGGGACGGCCGGCGCTCCGCCGAGGAGGAGGAGGAGGAGAAGACGGACACCTCCCGGGGCTGCCCCGCGACGACCTCACCAAGAGCATGTCGAGCTCCTCCGTGTCCTCCTACCACTCGGCCCTGTGCTCGGACGGCACGGAGACCTTCAAGGACTGCCTGGAGTTCCTGGACGAGGAGGGCTCGCCCGGCCGGGCTGCCCCGGGGCGCTGGGCTCCGGCGGGGCCCCGGCGCGGCCCCGCCGCCCGGCCCCCTCGCCCGCCCGCAGCGGGCTCAGCTGTCCAGCGCGGCTAAGAATAGCCCAGCGCAGGGCCAGGGCGGCAGGATGGGTCCCCTCGGCGGGGAGCGGCAGCCCGTGGCCGCCGCGGGGGAGCCGGCCGTGCCCCGGCAGCCCGGGGCGATGCTCGCCGGGCTTCCCAGCGACTCGGACGAGGTGGACGGCGAGGTGCAGGCGCTGACGGCCAGGGCTTTCCGCAGCCTCTCGGGGCTGCCCGGAGCTCGCCTCGACATGTGCAGCTCCCACACCTCTTCCAGCCTCTCGAACTCGCTGTCGGAGGACGGCGGGCGGCCGCGGCGCTGGCCGGCGGGCGCCGGGGAGCCCCGGGGCGCGGCCACGGCTCTGCACGGCAGGGTGGGCTGGCCTTTCCCCGCCGCCGTGGACGGGGAGCTGCTGGGCAAGGAGCAGTTCGAGTGCGTGGACGTGGAGCTGGAGAGCGGCGAGGCCAGGAAGGGCCACGGCAAGAAGAGGACGGTGCCCAAGCGGCAGATCCTGCTGAAGAGGAAGGAGAGGAAGGAGCCGGGCTTTGGCCCGCGGGGGGATGGCCCCGTGCCGCAGCCCCCCGCCAGGAAGGAGCCCCCCGGCAAGGGCAGAGCAGCGGGCGAGGACTTCAGGCTCAACTACCAGCAGTTCATGAAGGCGGCGTCCCTGGGCACCGACAGGACCAGGGCGGCCTCGTGCCTGGTGAAAAACGTGCTGGCCAAGAAGATGCAGTACGAGCAGCGGATCAAGATGGAGCAGAAGGGGATGCGGGGCAGCTCGACCTCCTCGGGGCCGTCCTCCGCCGGCACCGACCTGCTGGGCGATGGTCTGGAGGGCAAGTCCAGCTCGCTGTCCCGCTCCGACTGCAGCTTCTCGGCCGAGGACCTGCGGGCCGGAGCCATGCCGGTGGCCACGGCGGCCGCGGCGAGCGCCACCACCACCACCAGCCATCCCACCAAGGGCGTGGTGCTCAGCGAGGCGACGAGAGAGACTGTGTGCAACCTGAGGAAAACGTTCAACGAGCTCAACCAGAGGATGAAGTATCAGGAGGTGCTGGAGGGCCGCTGGCTGCCCGCGGCCGCGGAGGAGCACACGTCGGAGAGGATCTGCTACCAGCGAGCCCGCGCCTTGTTCGAAGCCCAGCCTGGGGTGGGGAAGGTGCTGGATGTCGCCCCCCGGTTTGCGAGGGCGCCGAGGCCGTGGCCCAGCCTGAAGGAGCGAGCCATCGGCCCCATCCATTCCCAAACCCTGCCCTTCAAGGCCGAGAGCCGGGCGCTCCCCGCCGCCCCGCCGCGCCGCCCCGTGGGCTCTCCCGGGCGCAGGAGCCGAGGCAGCTGCCGCAGGCCCAGCCAGAGAAGCCACCGGCAGCGCCCCGCCGGCCGCCCAGCCCCGGCGTCCCGGCACCGCGGGGCTCCCCGCCAGCCGCGCCCCCAAGCCAGAGGAGAAGGGGAAGGGGCGCGTCCCGCAGCCCCGGGATGTGCGCAAGCTGGTCAAGAGCAGCTACAGCCTCAAGTTCGGGACTGGCGGCGCCTCCCACGGCACCGCGGCACCGGCGAGCAGCGGGGAGCCGCCGCCAGCCGCCCCTCTGGTCATCCACTGCACCTCGGTGCGCCGGGAGCCGGCGCCGGAGCCGGCGGCGGAGGAGGCGCTGGCAGCCCCGGCGAGAGCCGGCCCCGGCGAGTGCCGAGGGCCCGCGAAGGCCCCGGGCGGCCGGGCCGCGCCCCCGCACAGCTCCCCATCAACATCACCAGGGTCCAGGCCACGCGGAGGGAGCGGGCCCCAGCGAGGAGCCGGCATCGCCGCCGCGCCGGGAGCGCAGCGAGCTGCGGGTGCCGCCGCGGCCCGAGCGGGTGCCGCACGTGGAGACACACCTGCACGTCCTGGTGGGGCGGCCGGCCCCGGGCGGCGAGAGCGGCCCGGCCGCGGGCAGCGCCCTGCTGCGGGCCGAGAAGACCGTGCTGCTGCCCCCGGCGCCGAGCAGCCCCGCCGAGGGGAAGGAGCTGCGCGGCCGCGGCAGCACCGGAGCGCTCGGCGCTGCGCAGGGGCCCGAGCCGCCGGGGCAGCGGCGCGGCAGCGGGGACAGCCGGGCCCCCGAGCCGGAGCTGAGCAGCGGCAGCCGCAGCCCCGCGGCCGGCGGGGCTCGGGGGCAGCAGCGGGGGCTCTGCCGGCGGCACCGGCCCCGCCGCCCCGCTCCGAGCCGCCGACAGCAGCGAGGGCTCCCCGGCGCGGCTGCTGGAGCGCAGGGAGGCCTGGGAGCACTCGCCGCAGTGGCCGGCGGCTACAGAGCCCTACCTGCCTGCTGGCCCGGCAGAGAACTCCAACTACTTGGCAATCCCCGAGAGAGCCCCCAAATCCACGCTGGTGCCAAAGCTGGCCTCGGTTCCCAACCCAGCCAGTGCATCCTTTGGGACCTCCATGGTCACCAACGTGACCAGTTCATCCTTTGGCTTCCCATCAGCCTCCAGCCTGGCCAGCACATCATTTGGGACCCCCTTGGTTTCCAGCTCCAAGTCTTTTGGGGCCCCTCTGGTCCCCTACCTGTGCAGCACATCCTTTGGGAACCCTTGGTGCCAAATCCATCCAGCACATCCTTTGGGTCCCCCTTGGTGCCCAATCCATCCAGCACATCCTTTGGTTCCCCCTTGGTGCCCAATCCACCCAGCACATCCTTTGGGCCTCCATTAGCCCCAAATGCATCCAGTGCATCTTTTGGGAGTCCCTTGGTCCCAAATGCATCCAGTGTATCCTTTGGGAATCCCTTGATCCCAAATCCATCTGGCACATCCTTTGGGTCTCCCTTGGTGCCAAATCCATCCAGTGCATCATTTGGGAGCTCCTTGGTTCCTAATCCTTCTAATGTATCCTTTGGGTCCCCCTTGGTTCCCAATCCAACCACTGTGTCCTTTGGGTCCCCTTTGGTCCCAAATGCATCCAGTGCATCTTTTGGGAACCCCTTGGTCCCAAATGCATCCAGTGCATCCTTTGGGAACCCCTTGATCCCAAATCCACCTGGCACATCCTTTGGGTCTCCCTTGGTCCCAAATCCATCCAATGTATCCTTTGGGTCCCCACTGGTGCCAAATCCATCCAGCGCATCCTTTGGGTCCCCTTTGGTCCCCAATCCATCCAGTGCATCATTTGGGAGCCCTTTGGTCCCTAATCCTTCCAGTGCATCCTTTGGGTCCCCACTGGTCCCCAATCAATCCAGTGCCTCTTTCGGGTCTCCCTTGGTCCCCAATCCATCCAGTGCATCCTTTGGGAACCCCTTGATCCCAAACCCAGGCCCATCCTTTGGGTCCCCCTTGGTCAGCAACCCAGTCCCCACTTCCCTTGGGCATCCATCAGTCTCTAACGTGCCCGGCTCTTTCTTTGGATCCCCTTTTGTCCCCAACCCAGCCAGTGCTCTGCTGGGCACCGGTGCCTATCCCCTTCCTGGTGGGGAAGTGCCCTGGAGCAAGCCCAGCCCTGAGCCCCCCCTGCCCCGACCCCCCGAGGGCCCGGCTGCTGTGGAGCCCCCAGCCCAGCCCCACCTGGAGGATGCTCCTCATTTCCTCAGGAGGACCGATGGCCCCTCGCCGAGTGGGAGGAGCAGGCAAAGCCCCCCCAAGGCCTTCTCCGCCCCGCTGCCCGCCCAGCGGAGGATGCTCGTGGATCCCAGCAGTGGCAAGTGTTACTACATGGAGCCGCCGCGGCAGCCCCAGATGAAGACGCTCTACGACCCCGAGACCGGGCAGTACCTGGAGGTGCTGGTCCCACCGGTGGCATCACACACCGGCCTCTACCAGGCACCTTTCAACCCCCTGCTCATGGCCCCGGGGTCTGTGGCCCACCCTACGCCCCCTACGGCGGCTTCCCGGGGCTCCCGGCCCCGCCGCCCCCGCCCCGTCCCCGCCGCGCCCCTCGCTGCCGGCTGCCGACACCCCCGGCAGCCCCGGCTCGGCTCCCAAGGGCGAGGGGCCGTCCCCTGCCGCGGGTCCAGACTGCGGCTACCTGGAGAGCCTGTACTACATCCCCACGGGGATGCGGGCCAGCCCCGGCCCCGAGCAGCCCCCGGGCCGCGCCAGCCCCGCCGCGCCCGAGGGGTCTCTGCTCCGGATGTGACGGGAGGGACCGCGGGGATGTCCCCTCCCATGGCCGGGCTTAGCCCAAAATCAGCATCACCCCCTGCCCGCGGCTGAGCGGGCAAAGCGCCCGGGGGTAGCGGGCACTGGCTGGACTTCACTGGCTTCTCACGGAAACGGGGACAAAAAGGGGATTTTCCGGTGTGAGCACCTGGCAGCCCTCGGGGGACATGGGGGTGTGGGCCCCCATAGCAAAGGGACCACACAGGCCCTGCTTCCCCCTGTCCTGCCAGTTCCCTCCCAAGGATCACCCGGGCTGGTTGGCACAGGGTGGGGGGATGGCCTGGCCACCCCAGCCCCGGCTGCAGCACAGACACCCCAAAATAGTAATAAAAATGCTGAAACAGCTTAAATTTGCTTATTCATCCTGTGCTTATGTGGTCTGTAAAGGGAGGCAAGGGCCTGAGGCACTTGGAACCTGTGTCCACCAGAAAAATTCCAGTCCCTGGGAACAGGAGGAGACTGCAGTCAGCAGTGAGCCCTAAACCCCAAACCGTAACCCTGAGTGCCAAACCACAACCACGAGCCTCAAACCCCAGTCCTTAACCCCAAAGCCCAGCTCTGAACCCCCAAAACCCAGCCTTGAGCCCCAAACCACAACCATGAACCTCAAATCCCAGTCCTTAACCCCAAATCCCAGCTCTGAAACCCAAATCCTAGCCCTGAGCCCCAAACGCCCACCCAGCCCCAGCCCCTGTAGGCCTGCACCATCCCACAAGGATTGAGGTTGAGGAGAAGAGATCAGGCATTAGAAGACTGAGTTAGAGCAAAAAACCTCCTGGAGAGGTCGGGGACACCCCATGTACACCCCCCTCCCTTCCTGCCGGATGCAGGTGTGTGCTGGCCGCGCCTCAGAGCCGCTCGCCAGCCCCGGGGGGGTTCTAGCCCCCGCCCCGGGGGTTTATAGCCCTCCCCGGGGGGTTTTAGCCCCCGCCCCGCAGTTTCGGAGCGCAGCAGGATGCGGGCAGCGCTGGCAGCCTGGCTGGTGCTGAGCCTGCTGGGGATCACAGGGGTTCAGGGCATGTGCGGGGACCCCCCCGCAGCCCAGTCCCACTCCATCCCCGCGCCCCAGCTCAGCCCCGAGGAGCGGCTCTCGCCCCACATGCCCCAGTCCCTGCGCTGTGACGCCTGCCACGCCATCGCCTTCCAGGTGGGGACCGGGGGGGACAGGACACCTCGAAAGCGGCAGAGAACCCTTGTGGGGACGCTTCAGCCTGGGGAGATGCTGCTGCTCCTCTGGGGCACGCCGCTGATGGATGTTCCCCATCGGCACTTTAGAATGGCATTTTGGGGCTCCTCGTGGACCCTCTAACCCGTGCAGATGTGCTCTTGCTGCCGGGGCCGCACAGAAGGGGGTGCAGACCCCAGCCGCGCTCGGGAGCAGGGTCATGGCCAGGCTGCCACCCGCACTGCCCGGATTCTGCCTTTTTTTCACCCCAGATCGAGGAGCAGCTGAGCAAGGCAGAAGGGAAGGTGGGCAAGAAGGCTCTGAAGGAATCGGACTACATAGAGGTGCTGGAGAGGAGCTGCTCACAGGACTGGGAGAGGTGAGCGGGGTGTCCCTGGGATGGGGCTGTCCCTGGCATCAGGGGTCACAATGTCCCCAAGGACGGCGGGATCAGAGCGCCCCGAGGGTGTCCCCAGGGGCAATTTTCCCTCCAACCCCCCTCTCGCCGCAGTTACGGAGTGCTGGAGCTGGACGGGGAGAAGCGGCTGTCGGGCCCGGGGCTGCCGAGCCAGCGTCCCCTCAGCGTGCTGGTGTCGGGGGGGCCGTGGCCGGGCAGGTAAGTCGGGGTTTGGGGGTACAGGTGAGCCGGGCACTGTCCCCTCGCCTCCAGGTGACCACGGCGGCTCCTCGCAGGCTCTCCAAGCTGTGCCACGGCTACGTGGGCGAGCAGGGCGAGGCTCAGATCTACGGCGCGCACCGGCGGGGCGCGGCCGCGCTGCGGCAGCTGCTGTGCCACGGGGACAAGGGACCGTGCGCTGGCCGAAAGGAGCGCCCCGGCCCCCCCAAGGCGCTGCAGAACGAGCTCTAGCCCGGCGCGGTTAATGCTTAATGCCCCGGTGACCTTCGGAGCCGACTTCGTCCCCGGCCGACACGCGTGCCGGGAGGGCGGTGGGCGCCGTCTCGCTGTCGCCTGTCACCGATGTCGCCGCTGTCGCTCGACGCCCGTCCCGGCCGTGCCGGCAGCAGCGCGGGCCCGGTCCGGGCGGGCTGGAATTACTCTGTAACCCGCGGGCTCTAATGTTTCACCACGCGCTGCCCCGCGCGGGTGCAGTCCCAATTAAAGGAGTTAATGGCTGATCCGCGCCGGGCTGCGCTCGCCGGTTTCACAACCCCCAGCCAATGGTCGCCCTCCGCCCGCCGCCCCTGCCACCGCCACCGCCCGGCCTGTGGGTGACTAAAGTCCTTCCCACGGCCATAAAACCGCCCCGAGCGGGGACATCGCCGCCGGGGACTCGTCGCCGGAGGATGGGGACCCGCTCGGGAGACCTGGCTCAGCCCCAGGTGAATGCAGGCGCCGTCCCTGTCCCCATTCCTTCCCTTCCTCGGTGCCATCCCAGGGCGGTGGGAGGGAGGAGGTGGCCGGGGACGCTGCCCCCAGCCATGGCCAGCACAGGGTCAGGGTGCCCTGCTGGGGCTGGCAAAGGCCAGGGTGAACCTGGGGATTGCGGTGAATCCCGGGACCGAGGGGACACACTGGGACTGGGGACACCTTCCCCATCACCTGCAGGGGAGACCCCCTCTGCACTTTCCAGGAGCAAAACACCAGGTGGGGATCCGTGGGTTCGGGAGCCCAGACCCCTCTCGGGCACCGGCTGGGACTGACGGCAAACACGCCGGGCCACGGCCCGGTGTCCCCCGCGTCCCTCAGAGCAGAGCCCAGCCCCTTTCCCGGGGGACACCTGGGTCCAAACTGACCCAGCTCCCTCCTCATCCTCACTGCCAGAATGGGAACTTGGCTCTGGCCCACGCGGGCTCCCCGCACACCCCTGGGAAGGAGCTGCCAGCGGCAGGCAGGGTGAGTACGGGGGCACCCCGCGGTGCACCCGAAATCCGTCTGTGACACACCTGCGGATGGAGACCGGCCAGCCGGGCCCCGTCCCCTCCCTGCGGGCACAGGGGCTCCCATGGGGCAGGCTGGGGGGCCCGTCCCCGCACGCAGCCCCAGGGTGAGACAGGCTGAGCCGTGCCCCACAGCAGGACTCCGGGGCGGGCACCAGGCCCCCCCGGCCGGAGGTGGACATGCTCTACAGGATCGAGGACGTGCCCCCCTGGTACCTCTGCATCCTGCTCGGCTTCCAGGTACAGCCTGGGAAGTGGCAGACCCCAAATCCCCGTTCCCCGCGGTGTGGGGCACCCCCCAGCCCCGCTGATCCCCCCTTCGCCCCCAGCACTACCTGACCTGCTTCAGCGGCACCATCGCTGTCCCCTTCCTGCTGGCCGAGAGCCTGTGCGTGGGCAAGGACCAGCTCACCGTCAGCTACCTCATCGGCACCATCTTCACCTGCGTGGGCATCACCACCCTCATCCAGACCACCGTGGGCATCAGGTAGAGCCGCGGCCCCGGCGGCCCCCCTGGCCAGCCCCGGGCCCGGGTGCAGGGGTCCCTCTGTCCCCCCAGGCTGCCCCTCTTCCAGGCGAGCGCACTGGCCTTCCTTGTCCCCGCCAAGTCCATCCTGGCGCTGGAGAAGTGGCGATGCCCACCTGAAGGTGAGGGCGGGGGGGTGCCGGGGGTGTCCGGCTGCTCCCCGCCCGCCAGGACCACCTCACGGCCCTTCGCCCCCAGAGCAGATCTACGGCAACTGGTCACTGCCCCTCAACACGTCCCACATCTGGCAGCCCCGCATGCGAGAGGTACATCCTGCCACCGCCCTGCCACCGCCCTGCCACCATCCTGTCACCCCCCTGTCACACCCCTGCCACCACCCTGTCACGCCCCTGCCACCGCCCTGTCACCGCCCTGCCACCATCCTGTCACCCCCTACTAAACCCCTGCCACTCCCCTGTCACGCCCCTGCCACCGCCCTGCCACCGCCCTGCCACCATCCTGTCACCCCCCTACTAAACCCCTGCCACTCCCCTGTCACGCCCCTGCCACCGCCCTGCCACCAAACTACCACCGCCCTGCCAACCCCTGCCACCAAACTGCCACCACCCTGCAACCATCCGGCCACTGCCCTGCCACCCCCCTACCAACCCCCTGCCACCGCCCTGTCACCACCCTGCCACCATCCTGTCACGCCCCTACCAACCCCCTGCCACCTCCCTGCCCCCGTCCTGCCGCCGCCCCGCCACCGCCCCGCGGCACCCAGCCTCCCTGCAGGCTGCTGACGCCCTCTCCTGCCCCTGTCCGTGCCCTGCAGATCCAGGGGGCCATCATGGTGTCCAGCCTGGTGGAAGTGGTCATCGGGCTGCTGGGGCTCCCCGGGGCGCTGCTCAGCTACATCGGGCCGCTGACCGTCACCCCCACCGTGTCCCTCATCGGACTCTCCGTTTTCAGGCGGCTGGCGACCGGGCTGGCTCCCACTGGGGCATCTCTGTGCTGTATGGCATGGGGACACGGGGGACAGGAGGGCAGGGCTGTCCGACACGGAGCCAGGAGGATGTCAGGGGCACGAGGGATCCCGTCTGTCTTTCCCACCAGGACCATCTTCCTGATTGTCCTGTTTGCCCAGTACCTGCGGCAGGTCGCCATCTGCGTGCCCGGCTACCGGCGGGGCCACGGCTTTGTCCTGCTCCGGGTCCAGATCTTCAAGATGTTCCCGGTAGGGACCGGCTGAGAGCGTCCCGGGGCGGCCCCAAATCGCCCCTGTAGCCACCCGTGGGCGCGGGGCGGTGCGGGAGGGAGCCGCTGTGTGCCCCGCAGATCATCCTGGCCATCATGCTGGTGTGGCTCATCTGCTACGTGCTGACCCGCACCGGAGTGTTCCCCAGCCGGCCCGAGGAGTACGGCTACAAGGCCAGGACTGACGCCCGCGGGGAGATCCTGTCCGTGGCGCCCTGGTTCCGCGTCCCCTACCCCTGTGAGTGCCTGGCAGCCCCGGAGCCCCGATACCCCTTTGCCCCGGGGAATGTGCGGGCCTGGTGCAGCATCACCGGGGCTGGGGAACCCTCGGGGGGCCCCAAGTGGCACCGGTGAGGTGGGGGACCCTCGGGTGTCCCCAGCCCCGACCCGCTGTGCTCCTGGGCAGGCCAGTGGGGGCTGCCCACGGTGACCTCAGCAGCCGTGCTGGGCATGTTCAGCGCCACGCTGGCGGGCATCATCGAGTCCATCGGGGACTACTACTCCTGTGCCCGGCTGGCAGGAGCGCCGCCGCCCCCTGTGCACGCCATTAACAGGTACAGCCGGATCCCCCCTCCACAGTACCTCACTGCTGCACCGCGGCATCCCCGGAGACCGGCCAGGGATGCTGCAGGAGAGTGGGATGGGCTCCAGCCCGGCCGTGCTGTTCCCCAGGGGTATTTTCATCGAGGGCATCTCCTGCATCATCGCGGGGCTCCTGGGGACCGGGAACGGCTCCACGTCCTCCAGCCCCAACATCGGCGTCCTGGGCATCACCAAGGTACCGGAGCCGGGGAGGGGTCCGGGCTCGGCCGGGGCGCTCGGGCACCGTCACTCGCTGCCGGTGTGTCTGTGCAGGTGGGGAGCAGGAGGGTGATCCAGTACGGCGCCGGGATCATGCTCCTGCTGGGCACCATCGGCAAATTCACGGCGCTCTTCGCCTCCCTGCCCGACCCCGTGCTCGGCGGGATGTTCTGCACTTTATTCGGTAACTGCCTGCCCCAAACCCGGAGCGCTGCTCTCGGCAGCCTCGGGGGCTGGCGAGCCCAAGGGTTCAGGGCGGATTTGGGGGGGACGGGGGGCTCCTGCAGCCCCCCCATGGCCGGCCCAGAGCGGGCACCTCCGCCTGCATCGCCGCGTCTCTGCCGGCAGGAATGATCACGGCCGTCGGCCTCTCCAACCTGCAGTTCGTCGACATGAACTCCTCCCGAAACCTCTTCGTGCTGGGCTTTGCCATGTTTTTCGGGCTGACGCTGCCAAACTACCTGGATTCCCACCCCGGGGCCATTAGCACAGGTACGGCCCGCCACGGAGAGCCGCAATTTGGGGAGTTTGGGGAGAGAGGAGGGCAGATCTGCCCTACCCAGGGGGAGCAGAGGGGAAATCGGCTCCTCACAGCACCCCCGGCTCGGACCCCCACATCCCACACCCGCAGGTGTCCCCGAGCTGGACCAGATCCTGACGGTGCTGCTGACCACGGAGATGTTCGTCGGGGGGACCATCGCCTTCGTCCTGGACAACACCATCCCGGGTGAGGGCAGCAGGGCCGGGGAGGGGGCAGCAGCGGCGCTGGGGCAGATTCCCGTGGATTCAGAGCTGCAGAGAGGATGGCAGGGCCGGGGGTGACACCGTGAATCCCCGCAGGGACGCAGGAGGAGCGAGGGCTGGTGCAGTGGAAGGCAGGAGCGCACTCGGACAGCTCGAGCAGCGCCAGCCTGAGGAGCTACGACTTCCCCGTGGGCATGGGCGCGGTGCGGAGGAGCCGCTGGCTCAGGAGCGTGCCCATCTGCCCCGTGTTCACCGGGTTCCGGGCCCGGGCCGGGGCCAGGGGCACGGCGGCCACAGAGGGCCCGGCCGGCGCGGACGGGGGCTCGGTGTGCACCAAGGTCTGAGCCGGGGGAGGGTCCCGGGAGGTGCCGCCCCAGCGCCGGAGGAGCCGAGCCGAGCTCCCGGGGGGCTGTCGGGGCTCGGTAGCGCCCAGCAAGGCCAAAGCCGAGGCTGCCGGTGCTCGGCTCGAACGCGGGGCTAGGGAAACGCAACGCTGCTCTTGGGGGACACCCCAGCTCCGGGGTACAGCCACGCCGTGCCATGCTCCACCTGAAGCTTCAGCTGGCTGAGACTCACGGGCAGCCCGTCAGCCACATCGGAGCCAGCCAGAGCCCCGGGGCCCCCAAATCCCTCCCGGGGCAGCAGATTTTCAATGCTGTGCCCTCGGCTCCGGCACGGTGACCCAGCGGCTGGCACGGGCTCTGCGTGGGGCAGTGTCCAGACCAGCGTTAGGAAGCTGAATTTAAAGATGACACATTAAAAAAGATAAAATATTCAAGTGCACGTGCCCCACCAGTGTCTCTGCTGCCGTTCCCACGTCCTTTGTGCACCTTTGCCCGTGCTCCTCCGGGCTGCCAGGCACGGAGACACGCTGGATTTCTTCCAGGTGAGCTCTGCGGAGGCAGCTCAGCACAAGCCCTCGGCAAACCCTCCCTGCTCCAGGAGCTCTGGAGCGCTGGCTCTGCCCCGGCCGTGCTGGTGACGCTGCCCTGTGCCACCGGGTGCTCTCAGCTGCAGGCACAGAGGTGGCTGACCCCCAAAGCAGTGGGGTCAGGCCAGTCCTCGGCCTGGATTTAGCACCAAAGTTGAGCTGAGGCTACATTGCACAAGCTTGTCACAGCCCGGGGTGGCACCATCACATGCTAGCTCCCCAGCCTGAGCAGGGAGAGAAGTGAGAAAATCTGTTCAAAGTGAAAATGTGGGAAAAAAAACCCCACCCCCAACTTAAAATAAACCCCAAGGGACACAAATACAACCACTCCCCACCTCCCACGAGCACCAGCCAGGCTCTGAGCCCCTTCTTTGGCTGCTGTCCTGGTGCTGGGGCTGTCACAGTGTGTGACACCTCCCTGGCCAGCTGGGTCCCCTCGCATTTCCTTGTCCCCCCAGCACTTAGCTGGGGCTGGAGCAGGACTGAGAGGAACCCTGGGGGCAGTGCCAGTGCTGCTCAGCCCTGGGTGCCACCAGCTGTGCTGCAGTCACAGCCCAAAGCCAGTGGGGCTGCCATGTGCCCAGAGAACATCCCAGGGCTATGGGATGCAGGAGAGGGATGAACCCAGCGCCAGGAGACCAGCCATGGCCAGGCTGGTGCTCCACACGCTGGCTCCTGCTGCTGCACTCAGCTGCCTCCAGCCCGAGGTGATGGTGGCCAGGCTGAAGCTCCTGGACAAACCACAGCCAGGCAGGACTGGCTGGTGAACTCCCACAGCAGGCAGGCAGAAATCAGCTGTGTGCCATTTGCTGATCTTTTTCTTCAGGTGCTCGAGTCTAAACTCTGCCCAGGTCAGTGGAAATCCTGGAGGAGTTTCCCAGCTCCCTGCATGGGAAGGGAAGGAGCTGGGGTAACTCCTTTAACATTTTGCAGAGCAGCAGCAGCAGCAGGGGCTGGTGCAGCTGAGCTCCCCCAGCAGGGACAGGCTCCTCCTGGAGCACAGAGAGCTGGTTCTGCTGCAGGGGAGGGCAGCACCTCACCCTGCCCGTCCTGCAGAGCTGCAGCTCCAGCTGTGCGCCTTCGCTTTAATCCCAGCTTAAAAAGGAAATAGTAACAGCCAGGCCTGGGCTTGATGCTTGTGGGTCCAGCTCAGGATATTCCATGAAGCAAGGGTAGATGGGGCTGGAGAAGCTTTTGCAGCCAGCACTCGACTCCAGCTCTGGGGCTCCTGTGCCAAGCACCAGGCAGCAGCTTCTGAGCGCCCTCAGCTGCTGCCAGCAGGGCCAGGCTGGAACAGCCACGGGGAAAAGCATGGGAGAGCACTGAGTGTGAGGAGAGGAGTAAATTCCTGTCCCTGGAATGGATGGACAGGGCTTGGAGCAGCCTGCAACAGTGGAAGGTGTCCCTGCCCATGGAGCTGGAACTCTGAAGTCTCTTCCAACCCTGTGGTTTCATGAAGAGTCCAGCCTCAGCCAGGATCCATCGGGCTACACAGTGCCAGCCCTGGCCTCCACACACTGCCAAGGGAGTTCCCGTGCCAGATGCCCAGTTATGAGACAGCCACCACATCAGTTCTACTATTATTTATTTTTTTAAATATTTTTGAAAAAATATAATTTTTTTACAATATTTTCAACTTAAACACTATTCACACTGAACACGTATGGCAGCTTAACCTACCCAAATATGAAGTTTAAGAAGCCAAAACTGTTCTAGCTTTATTAAAAGAAAAAAAAAACAACCAAAAAACCAAAAGAAACAAAAAGTCGTTGTGCTGTAGACTATTGTGTAGTGATGATTAAACAAAGCAAGGGAAAAGCACCACTCAAATCACTAATGCTGGGGTTTGCCTGGTTAAATCCAGCTGTGGGAAGTCAGATGCTAAGGGTTCTGTAGGCAGTGCTGTGTAGGGCAGCTGTTCTTGGCAGGAACTGTGCTGGATCTCACAGCTCCCTGAACAGCACGGGCAGGGAAGGTTTCTAACATGATCACACACTGCAAAGGACAGGGAACTGCTTCTCCCAATTGCCTGCATGTTAGTTCAGGAGCTGAGATCTACGACTCTGTACAGGTCTGTGAGATTCTGGTTAAGCTCACGCTGCTTCCCAGGATCATGATGTTTTTTAAGGGGGGAAATTAACATTAGTAACAACACTGATACCTCGAAGGAAAGTTAGCTAATTTGCATAACAATCAGATCTCCTCACTTTCACCTGGAAGTTAAGGCATTATCAGGTGCAAGCTAGCACCAGTTAACACATCTTTAGTTAAAAACAGACCATTCACGGCAAATTCCAAGTCCTGTTTAAAAAGTCAGAGTCTGCAGAAGGTTTTATTAACGTGGTACTTTGTCTCAACTTGACTGGTGCTTCTTACCTCACTGCCTCCTTCGCACAGAGCCAGGGCCCAATTATGTTTCCATTAAACTTTTGACAGATTTACTTAATAACAGTCTCAGCACTTTTATTGAGCATGCAAGACTAACAAAACTTTGGCAATGCATAAGTGTAACACAGTGACAAGAAGAGAGAGCTTTTACAATTAAATCTTCTAATACTGGCTTCACAGTGTGGAAATTGTGCTACATCCACCAAAAGAGGGCCCAGTCTACTCAAATGTTTAAGTACTTCACCCCAGGAACAAACTCCTTTGCATTTGGATTCAGATTACTCTTGACCTGAGGAAGGGAAGAACAGAAATCAAGGTGAATCATTATTTTCAGCTTCCATTTTCAAACTGAAGACAATTAGAGGCAAAGCTTTATGGATTTAGAGTAACAATCAGGTATGCAGCAGGGTTCTTACATTTACCAGCAGCCTACAATTCCCAGAAAAGCCCATTCTTCTGTGCTACTCCCCAAGTTATCCAACCTTCCTCAGCTTCACCTGAAGTTTCAGCTGGATGAGGGCTCAGGGAATAAGCAGCAAACCACAGGCATGCAACAAACACAGCAGCTTCCCCTCATGCTGAAATAGCCTTTTCTCAAGTTGAGCTGTTAAAACGTGCCATGAGGTTTTTAAATTTTGCTTATTTAAGCAAGAGGTGACTTGTTCCAGGAACTTCAGCCACTTCTGGGAATTTCATGTGTATGAGCACTGTATTGATTTTTTGCATATCTGTCTGTGGTTCCCCGTCCTCCCCCTTGGCAAGCTGCTGCTGCTGTTCCATGTCCTGCACTTAGAGGTGGGCACCAGCACCTTCAAAAGGAGCTCTTTAGCACAAAGAAGTGGAGGATTAGGCTTTTCTGATCTTCACTGGGGCTGAAACTGCTGCCTGCAGCTGCTTCAGCTTGGAAAAGTCAAGGTCTACATGTGAATTGCAGAGCAGTTGTGTGACAGGATGGTGTGGGGTCTGTGCTCTGGATTCTGTGAAGGGAAAGAAGCACATGCTGCCCTTTCCTTGGAGCTGAGCTCTGCACAGAAGTCAGACAGCAAAAAGAGGGAAGTAATCACAGTTTGGCTGCTTTCCCCTTCCCTAGAATTGCCACAGGGATCTGCTGTGGTTCTCCCAGTCCCCAAGCAGACCTGGGATAGGGCTCAGAGCAGCCTGACATGTCAGTGCTGGCAGGTCCCCAGTGACCCTTTTGCAGCCCCAGCTGCACTCAGTGCCCTTCTTTCATAACATCCCACCCACTCCTGAAGTTGTGCCATGGGCCTGGGAAAGGCTCCAGGTGGGTATGAAGCCACCAAATAGGTCACATCCCACGAGGACACATCCTGCCCTGCACAGCCAGGCAGGGTTTAACAGGCTGGAAAGGACCTCCTCTTGCCATAAGCAGCATTAAGCCTTGCACAGAGACTTGAGCTTTAGAAATAGGATGAGAACTGAGCTTACCACCAGATCCTCCAGCGATGAGCTGTCACTGATAACAAGGTCATTGAACTGGTCCTGGATTTGATCCATTGTTTGTGGGAGATCACGGGCTGGAATAAACCATTCATGCTCCTCCTCCTCTTCCAGCATCTCCTGGAAACAGCGCTCGATAAATTCTTCTTCCCACAACTCCTCTTCAATCTGTGCAACAAAAAGAAACTGCTTCAGCACCAGATCTAATGTGAACTCTACTGTGGGGGTTTTTATTCCCAGGTGTGTGCACCCAGCTTGACCTTCCCAGCTCTCCAGCAGCACCCCAGCCCAGCACCACGTCCATGCAGCAGGAGGGACATCAGTGCTTTGTCTCAGGGATTGGGGCTGCAGCTGAGAGGCAGGAGAAACCCCCCAGCCCCAGCTGTTTTGTTTGCAGCTTGTTATGACCTAAAGGAAAAGGAAAATGTAGGTCCTAAGCAAAAATTTCAGCTGTACCAACTAGTCTGGACTGAGCTCGCTGCAAGTATGAGGAAGGGAGCTGTGCCAACACACAGAGCCAGGAAACTCTCCCCAGGAAAGTGTCCTGTGGGACTCCTGGGGAAAAAATAACCCCTGCCTGTCACCTGGAACAAGCAGCCTCTCCTGTTGGTGTGTGCTCAGCCACAGCTCTCCTTGGGAACCCCACCTGATCTCAGCAGCTGTCAGGAATGCAGCCCTGCTGTCCTGGGAGCAGGACAAACTAACCCATGCAGAACTGACATGCAGTGCAGAGATTAAAGCACTTTTCCTTGGTTGTTCAGTAAACGAGCTTTGCAGAGAGCTCATCCTACAAATTTTCCATGTCCTGCATCAGAGTGTTTAAGAGTGGAAAGCAGGGAAACAGAAGCTGGTGTGAAAGACTTGCCCAGACACAAGGGAACGGAAAAATGATTCAGGACAGATTTAGAAGTTCACTCAGCTTCAGTGGAAGCTCAAACAAGTTTTCCCATCTATCTTTTGCTCTGAAATCAAACACCTCCCCAATCCTGGAGTGGAAATTCAGCTACCACAAACACCAACTCAAACACATGAACACCAGATTATCAGCACAGCTGTGCAATCTGGGTCTTTGCCCTTGGAGCAAACACACCCACGAGCTCACCCGGTGCTCTGGGGAACAGGGACTCATCCCCACGTGCTCTGAGGCACCACCCAGGCACTCCAGAGGCAGGGAAGGCTGACTCAGTGATTGCCCAGAGCAGCACTCCAGCCTGGGTGGCAGCTCCAGGAGGCACTGCCTCCCTCCTGCTGTGGGCACACAGCCACAGGCTCCAGTTACACAGGGCCTGCCCAGCTACAGGTCTGTACCCCTACAGGTGCCTCCATGGCAGCTCCAGCAGTACTAAATAACATTTAATTCCCCAAATAGCTGGAAATCAGGACTGCCTGTTTTTGTCTTCCAGCTCCATTTAACCTGCTCAGGCCCCCAGAGGGCTGTGTCTGCAGCAGCAGCTGACCAGGCTGCCCCAAGTGTGTGCCTGTCTGAGCATGACCCTTCTCCCCTCACACTCCCACCTTTTCCCTGCTGACAATAGAGTCTGTGCCTGAAAAATCATGGCACAACTCAGCTCCTTCCCAGAGAACTGCACCTCCAGTATGCTGTGGGACAGTTCCCAGGGGGAAAAAAAAACACCAAACAGGAAACAATGCACAAGAGAAGAGAGGTTTTGTGAGCCCAACTCTGAATGAGCTCAGTGCTGCTGGCACCCTGAGCATCCCATGCTGGCTCAGCACCCAGCACAGGCAGCAGCTATGGAGAGCACATCAAGCTGGGAATGGTGCTGGGAATGGGAGAGGGGTGTGGAAAGAGGTGGGCTGCTCCCAGTCTCCAGAGCAGGAGAGAAAAGGTTGATAGAGGCAAGGTGGCAGAGGAAGGTAAGGATTCCTTCCCAGCTGATGGAGAAGGGAGCTGTAAGACTCAAGTATTAAAATGAGCAGCTGTCGCTCAGCAGTGCTGCTGCCAAGGCAGGTGTGCAGCTGGAATTCCCCAGCTCAGCACTGGGACATTCAGCATGTCTGCACACAAACACCTCCCAGACCAGCCCTTCCCAACCCACGTACTTCTGTCAACTCTCCTTTCTCCCCTCCCTCCTACAGAAGCAGGGAATTAATGGACGCATTAAAATGTGCTGCACTTTCTGAATTTCCCACCAGGACTACAGAGGATCAGCATTTATTGCCAGAGAAAGGGAGACCTGTTTGTTCCCCACTCAGAGAGCTGATCTGAAATCTCTCCAAAGAGCTGTCAGTGGTGGACCCAGCTCTGTCCCTTCAGCTGGGAAGGGACAAAGGACAAATGGGGCATAGAAAGCAGGGGATGACTTGCCTGCCTGTTGAACTCCTCCTCGTTCTCCATCCACATGTACTCAGCAAAGGGGTTGTCATCCTCGTGGGAGTGCCCGTTGATGATCACATCCTCGCTGATGATGCTGGGGCTGGTACTGCTGCGACTCGGGTCCTTCATGGCTGCCACGCCGATCCCAAACCTGCAACTGAGGAGGGCACCAGTCAACACCTGCACATCCCTCATGCCCTGCCTCTGCACCAGCCCAGCCCAAGGGAAGGGAGGCTGCACCTGCATTTGGAGGCTCCAGGCAGCCTCTGAGATCACAGCAAGGAACGGCATCACAAGCACCGTTCCCATTGTGCGTGGATTCCAGGCACAAATTAATTCCCCAATGTGAACCTCACCAAAGCCAAGCACCACGGCCAATGAAAAGTGACAGGAAAAAACAGGAAGCACACATACTTGCCAGCAGGAAAATATTTAAACATTCAGAAGGAGAATTTGTTTTCCAAAGCACTTTTAAGTGTTGTGTGTGATGGCACGAGCTGGGTTTCACAGTCCTTTCCTGCTGGGAAACCTTGCAGGGAGCAGAAACCACGAGGAACTGACCCTGCACAGGGCCACCTGGAAATCTGTGTGTTCTGAGGTGACACAACACTGCTGCCCTTCCTGTACCATGCCCAAATACACACACCAACATGGGAAAAGGTCAGTATTTGTTGGATACTAATACTGGTAGTATCAATTTTCTACAAACAGTACATAAAGCAGGCAATGTCTTAAAAAAAAAAAAAAACCTAAGAAAACCTGACCAAAAAAATCCATGACTCTAGAAAAATTTGAATGTTTTTCTCATGTTAAAATTCACAATGAAAGTTTGCAGCAGTGAGTGAAAAAATTTAATTTTATTATCAAAACAACACTTTAGCCTGTTGTCTGCATATCAAAGAGTGACTTCTTAGGAGAGGAGGGTATCAGAATACAGCCTTGTTGTTACTAGCTACAAGGGCTTATCACCCAGTACCTCACATTTTCTCTTTGCATTCCAGTTGGTGCTGTTATCTAGGGAATTAATGCAAGTTTTGGTTCAAAACTCTTGATAATACCAGCTAAAAACCTGCCACATCTGAATGACCAATGAAGAAAAGCACAAAGAAGAAGGAACCTGCCTGGCTTGCTCTGTCCCACGTTTTTCCAATCAAAGGCAAAGCCCAGCACGGAAGTCACTGCAGCTCCCTGGGAAGTGCCACAAACGGGAGCAGATCCTGAGTATTCCATGAGGGAAAACAGGTTCTTTTTGATGTTCTTTCAAAACCAACTTGCTGAGGATTATTGGCAGCATTTACATAAAACAGGGAAGGACGCTGAGTTTAACACCCCAATTCAAGCTTGAAATTGCTTTAAGCCACTTCAGCTGTTCCCAAGCCAACACATGGGATGGAGTAGAGGAAATAAAGCCTAAAAAACCTAATTTCTTTTTCTTTTCCCTTTATACTGGTATGTGTTCTCACCTCCTCTTTAGTGGACCTAGTCTTGATATTACTATTCTCCTGAAAGTAACTGCCTCAGCAGTGAGGAACTCAGGCAGCTTCTGCACAGAGGTGACTGTACCCAGACAAGTCCTGAATAGTAAAAATAATTTAAAAAACCAACCCAAACCAACCAAACCAACCCTACTTGTCTGTGTAAAAGCTTGGAAGGTTAATTTGTTGAATCATGGGCCAGCTTTCCTATTCCTGAAGCGTTCCCACTGGACAGGAGGAAGGGAAGTCCAGCTTGGACCAAACCAGCTTTGTCCACCATTGCCCAAAGATGATGGGGACGATCTCCAAGAAGGAGCCAGGCTCAGCCTGAATATTTGAAGTTTATCTGATGCAGCCCTCAGTCCATTCCTGCCTTTCCCACAGGAACATGCCCACACTCACTGGTCCTGCAGGAACACTGAGGGAGCCCCAGGCCAATCCCTTACTCGCAGCAACCCTGATTTAATTTTCTGCAGCTTCCAACAGAACAAATAAACCATCCAGAACAAATAAACCTTCCCATTTCTCCACTTCAAGACACAGAGCAGGTTTCTGTGCTCACGTGTGGGGACAAGCTCAGTCTCGTTTCACCAGTACTGGGTACAAGCTTTTCAGTCAGGGAATTCTGAGGGGGAGAGCCAAATGCCACTTCAGCCTTGCAAAAAGTCCCAATCTAAGCAGGAAACAAGCCCCAGTGCCAGGCTACACTGCTGCTGGGAATAAAAATAACCCATTTTCCATCTGGGAGTAGGTGGGAAACAGAGGAGCTCAAAGCTCCTCACTCTAGAAGAGGAAATGTAACATTGGCAGTGCTAAGGAACAGAAAACGGGAAATTTTGCCACGGCAACACACTGTAAGGTTCTGACCCAAGTTCCTCTGGGATTTTGGTGTGGAGAGCAAGCACGCTGCCAAGTGCATAAGGAAACACACTAATAAAAACCAGAATTTTTATCTTAGGAATGAAGACAGAAATTAAAAGTGCTGTAACAACGGGCTTTCAATTAACCTTGTTTCTGTATGCAGTGTGGAGCTTGTTACTCCACAACATCACTAAGGCCCATTAATTCACCCATTTCCCTGAATTTTGCTGCAGTTACAGCCACGAAGAGCCCTTGACTGAGCATCATTAAAATTCAGAGCTTTGTGACCGAAGAGTCTGTATTTAAAACCCAGTCACAAAAGAAGATTATCCACTGCCTTCTCCGGAGGTGAGGTCAGGTCTAATTCCATGCAGCAACCCCAGGTCCTTACCCGCCACAGAAAAAAAAAAAAAAAAAAAAAAAAAAAAAAAAAAAAGGAGAATTAAGTAAAAAAATTACGATATTTACTTTAAGCACCCAAAAATAACACGGGAATGGTTTTAGTGGGAGCTGAAGATTAAAGGAAGGTGTTCTAGAGCAACTAGGGCAGGAGTCAGTGACTTGTTTATCACCCGGTGATTCCTCCTGCGAGTCGGCAGCGCCGGCCCAGCTCCTCCTTATCTATCGAGATTAGCACACGGCTTTTATCAACGGAGCTGATTACAACCGTCTAATAATTATACTTGCCTAATAAACAGATTTCTTAATCAAATTCACGCGGGACGCCAGCGCTATCTGATCTAAACGCTTCCAGGTGCTGCGCTGGAGGTTACCGAACGCAGCCGCCTCCCTCGCGCGGGGCTGGCCCGGGGGTTGTGGGAGCAGCGCCCCGGCACGGCCGGGCCCCTCGGCGGGGCCATGTTTCGGTACCGCTGCGAGCCGCTGTTGGTGTCGGTAGTCCCGGTGTCGGTAACCCCGAGCCGCGCCGCTCGGTGACCCCGGCCCCGCGCTCGGCCCCGTGCGGGCGGCAACGCCGGGGGGCCGCCTCCCCCCGCCCCCGCTTTGTTCGGCACCAGCCGCCCCCACAGGCCCCGGATGGCGCCGCAGACAATACCGAGGGCGGCCCCGCCGCGGGGGTGGAGGCCGCGGCCCGGCACCGCCTCAGGGGAGGGGGCGGCGCCTTCGAGCCCCCGCGGCGGTGCCTGACCGGGATCGCCCCCTCGCCTCTCACCTGCGGTGCGCAGAGGAGCCGCCGCTCCGCCGTGACCCGCCCGGACCCCACCGGACCCACCGGCCCCGCTCCGCTCCGCCCGGTCCGCGCTCGGCCCGGCCCGCCCCGCTCCGCTCCGCAACACACCGCCGGACCTGACGTCACTTCCGCCAACGCCGGGCCCCGCCGGCTCCGCCCCCTCTCCCCGGGCGGCGCGTTGCACGCCGGGACGCGTAGTCTTTTCCCGCCTCCCGGCGCGAGGTATGCTGGGAGCTGTAGTCCCGCGAGGACCTGGCGACCATTTCGCGCGGCGGCGCTGGGCACGTCGGGAAGCGCAGTCCGGCGGGGCGGCCGCCATCTTGTGGCACCGGAGAGAGGGGGTGGAGGCCGAACGCCCCCGGGACTCACAGAGGGATCGCCGAACACCCCCGAGGTTCTCAGAGGGGGCTGTAACACTCCCCCTTACCGGGCAGCCCCAGCCTCCCTCGGGACAGCGGCTGAGCCAGGAGGCGCAGAGCCCTCGCCTCACTGAGGGACAATGGAACACTTGGGGAAGACCACTCCTCTTCACTAAGTGGTGTTTCTGCACGGGGCTCGTGCGTTTTTAAGGCTCAGTATCAGGAAACGGGACATAATAAATATTCCTTTCTAGTACGTGCCGAGGCTTCAGCTGCATTTACAAAACGGGTTCAAAAAGCCATTTTTATTCTTTTTTTTCTCTTTTTCTGAGGGGAAGGTGAGAAGGCCCTGCTGTGCCCTCACTGTACCCATTCACAAACTCAGAGAGGCACAGAAAGCAGACACTGAGGGAGTTTTTGATCTATCCGAGGAAAAGCATGTGGAGCCACAAACCCTCCTTGGGCCACATGGCACACAAGCAACTGGCAATGCAAACACATGTGTTTATGCTGATTTTGTAAGTTGTTCTCTGGGCCCAAGGCTTTCGCCCTAGTCCATGAAACACTGCAAAACACCCCTCTGCAAGAATCATCCTTATAAAAAACCAACACTGTGCTCTTGCTACTCTTATTTCCACAGTTTCCAACTTGACAAATCCAGCAAAATGTGGTTTTCTCATCTCTAAGAGGGTTCTCTTTCTACTCACTCCCCGCAGCAATGGGACAGCAGTCTCCAGGTTCATACTCCAAGTGCAGAGCCCAACATTTCACACTCACCCTCCTTGTGCTCTGGAATTTCCCTCACCCTTCACAGTGCACTTATTCCCAAATAAACAGCTCCTCAAGATCAGGTTTTTCTGGCACTTTCTCCTCAGGCCCTAAGGGCTCTACTGTCCCTGACCTCTACCTGGGAACAGAAGACACTTGGCAGAAGCTGTGGGTTTAATTTAATTTCTGACACGTAAAAGCATCCTTACACTTATAATCACTCACACCTGAGAATGCTTTTTGTTTAGACACTAACAAGATGTACATATTTACCTGTACAAATGTCAGCACTCACACAAGGTACAAGATCAGCACAGGTATTAGCTAACAAAAGGCTACTTTAAAAATTGAATGAAGTATTTCAATAGATTAATCTAAAATGACCTTTGAAATAAATTATCTGCCACTCTCAGAGAGAAGGGGGGCCTCATCTGCAGCCGAGGCAGAGGGACTCAACAGCCTCTCAGTGACAGGTGAGTGACAAATGCCACTCTAGCTGGGCCTCCAAGCCCACCCTTATGACTTAGAGCAGAACTACATGCAGGGCTGCTGGTGCCTGTGATTTCTTTCAGGGGCCTCAGAAAGCTTTAAGATTCTGTCAGTGCCTGACATTTAATCCATTTCCAACAAACCCAAACACCACTTTGCATATTAACGAGTGTCGTGTACAGAGCAGTAACTGCTCTCTGCACAGGGATGAGTCACTGCACAGGAGACTTTAATTTGGATGTGCTATTTAAACAAATTCGGCACTGGAGCTGCTCCTCAGAACTTCTCCCCTTCTCCAGGGTCCCACAGAACCTGCTGCCCTCACCAGAGGTGGCTCAAGCTCTGTGGAGGACTGCACCCCCTTGGGTTAGGGTGCAATAAAGTCACAGCTGGAAAAACAAGTTCTCGAGGCTTGACTTGCACACAACACTCTGTCCTGTGTCTGCTGGGTGTGTCTTGTAATGAACAACATTAGAACTTCATCAACAGTCAGCCTCTGCATCCCAAACCCCTTCCAAGCATCAAAGCCTCCCTGGTGCAGGCTGAGGCTGGAAGAACTGGCCCCAGTCTGCTTTATTTGCATGAATGGGATGTGGCTTCAGCCCTGATGAGAACACCCCAAAACTCCAGAAATAAAAGTGTCAGCAGAATATACCTACCAGGGTTTTAACAAGTGATATTTTAATTTGTTTGGAAATGCAAGAGGGTTTAGGGAAGAGAAAGAAGAGTTATGCAGGAAGCTGCTGAAGCACAGGTGTTAAAAACATGCACATTTTAAAAAGAGAGCTCAAGTTTTGCTGTGGTGGCATGACAAAGGATAGAGTTCAGCAGACACACTGGTTAACATGCCAAACATCTATAACAAATCACTGTGGTCTAGCTTTGTTTATTGGGAATCACTTTAGTAACCTGAAGTCACAAATAAGCAGTAAATAACAAAAACTACAGATAAACACAGGTTACACATGCAAATCCTGTTCACATCTCACATGTGCAGGTACATTAAGTGCACAGTTCTAAAGAGTCTTGACAAAACCAGGTTTTAACAAAAAACAGTGTTAAAATGCAGGTATGAAAACTTTCATGTGAAGAATATAAAGATACCTTTGTCCCTTTCAGGACTCCAATGCTGCTTTGATATACCAGAGATGTACGACAGTGACGAGATTCAAGTAAAAGCAGGAAGAGCTTGAGGAAATAATACTGGTCAGAGAATGGGCATTTACTTCTCACTAAATATTCTCACGGAATAGCTGAATAGGAAAGTCTACCAAGAGCTTAGGAAAAAAAAAATATCACAAAGTTGTTAAGCTGACTAATCACTAATTTTCCTATTTGCTATAGATAACAGCAGTGACATTAAAAGAAATTGCAATTCAACATTTAAAAATGCAACTTACATTTAAAGACTTTTCCAAAGTGAAATGCAATGACAGCCTTACACTCGAAATTAAATAGCTGCTAGGCTCAGACCAAAATACGGAATGTTCTAGATAAAATAAAAATACAGTATTACTTTTCATTTTTTATTCAGAATGGAATTGAAAGACAATTTCTGAAGCTTGAAAGTAGTAAGTTTCATTTAAACGCAGTTTTCTTCTCATAGATGAGCTTTCCACAAGGGTGCAAGATTTTTTTTTCTGTAATAGCTTGAAGTGTCAAAACAAAAAGTTGCTGCCATTCTCACATTAAGAACAAATTGTTGTCATTAACTTAACTGCATATGCTTTTTGCTACAACATTTAACACATGAACAGACCTATAATGCCTACTGTATCTCACTAAAACAAAAAAAGAATACAGTATTTCCATCTACTACTTGTACTGCTTTTAAAAAAGATTAACATTAAAAACAAAGCCACGTTTTCCTTACATCCTTCCTTCTTCTTAAGCTTCTTTCTTTTGCCTGTAGTCTTCTGCCATTTTATCCAGAATTTTCTGTTGAAAGAACGCAGTTATACTGGGGATATATTCAAAGAGTTTCTCACAGGCACAACATAAACACAAACATAAATCCAATTTCCAAGTTTAAAATCTGCAAACATTAATTGCAATTGCAAAGGTCAAAACTAACAAGGCTGGCACTTCTCCCTGCCCTGGACTGGAGCTCTACTTGGCAAACCAAGGGAATTCCTTCCCTTTTTGTCATGGACTTGTGACATGGTTCTGCCACTTACCTGGGTGGAATGTGCCCTCTACAAAGGCAGGGACACAACATCCCCCTCCCTGGAAATCTGAGGAATGTGTTACCACTTTGATGACATTTGGTAGCCACATCAATTCACTTATTTCATTTCTCCTGCCCTCCAAGCAAAGGAAACTCCCAGCTCCACAAGTGCCACTGTGAAACAGAAGTTGAATTCCCCCTTCCCTCCCCAATTCCAAAGCCCACCCCTGTCACACAATCACCCACAAGCACCTCACTGATCATTTCTGCCATGGAAAAAGCAAAGCAAATCATGTTTCATTCAAGTAATAAAGCTCACAAATTGCCGTCATTTCCCCCCCTTCCCTTTTTACATCAAGGCTTTAACATCCCATAAGCAGGTACTTCAATGGAAACAAACAAAACCAAAAAAATGCTATGGTGATGGATGAGGTGGATTTTCTTCCTACAAGATCCTGTATGGGAACTGATTTTCTGAACTACTCCTTCCCAGTGTTGTTTGTTTGGTGATAATTTTTGCGCCATCTGCCTTCCTGGGCTCTTTATGTAGGTGTGCCCTGTTACTGCAAGAAGGCAAATATTTGAATTATAAGGTGCTATATTCTCCTTCTCTGTGGAGCCCCTGGGTTTTGCTTTCAGCTCAAGGATCAACTGCCCTGAAATGCATTAATGTGACACTGCAGGACTATCAGAATTCCTCTGGGATTGCCCTTTCCTGGAGGTCATGTTTGCAGCTCACAGTATGAGGTTACAGCAGCAGCATTGTCACTCATGCCATGCAATCATGTGATACCTCATCCAATTAGAAATTGGAAAAAGTGCTCACAAAATCAGAAGTTGCAAAGACTTTGGTGTTTTTAAACCTATAAAAACTTCATCTTAAGCTTTGTGGACTGGCTGAAAACACTTTCAAAGGGACACTGGAAGGGATCTGGGCCATCTGTATTTACTCTGCATTGCTACTTCTAAGCCTGGCCTCATTCCAATTGGAACTCCCTCTTTAATCCAAATTTACAAGATTAAAACAAATGCTGGAGCCCCTCTTTAAACCTTGTATTCTTCATTTTATTTTCACAAGATGACATTTTGGAGAGGTCTACCTAGAGTTCAAAGTTATAGAGTAAGCCAATTTCCACTGCCTGAAAGGTACTTTTTATTCTCAGCTGGTCTTGTTGAGCTCTACTCCCCAGAAAGAATCAAGCCATTTAAAATGAACAAGTTTTTGCCTTACCTTCAACTTTTGATAATGAGGAAGGCTGCTGCAATGGGTCTTTTTTGCAACATCTTCATTTGTGTAGAACAGGGAACACAATTTGCAATAAAACCCTGTTTTGGGTACCACATAATTCACACCTAGAGGAGTAAACACCACAAAATAAACTAAGAGATCTACTCTACATCATTTCTTTTAATGTCATATGTCATTTCAGCTAAATCTCACAACCATAATTCACTTTACATTAAAAGCTGCTTTATCTTTAAAAGTCTTTGTTTTAGTTGAGTCAAGCAGGGGCCTAGTAGTAACTAAATATGTGCAGGCTTTTGTTTTTTTAAATTTAAAAATCAACCTTTCAGATTAAGGGTCCATTTAACTGGTTCCTTGAAGAACTCACAACGTTTTGTGATCAGTTTTGGAGTATTTAATATGACTGAACTATTATCACTCTTGTGCTTTGTTCTAGCAATTTGTGCTGCTAAAAGATGCCTCTTTAAATTTCTGCCTAAGGAAAGGGTTATGAAAAACGCTATGAAAAAAAAGGAAAAAAGGAAGAAAATACTCAGTTTGGGGCAGGAGTGAAGAAGGGGGAGGAGGAGGAAGCCCTAAAATGAAAGGCTACGGGGCAATGTATTGCCAAAAATAAAAGTCAGATGAAATGAGAAATGCTACTGCGATGCACAGAGACATTTTGGAAAAGAAATGGAAACAGCCTTACCCACAGGAATGTTTGGCTGGTATGGCCCAATCCTGAACTCATCTGGGACAAGAGGTTTCTCCAGGACACTCTTTGTTTCCTGCTCGCCCTGGGGGTCTGTGTTTTCCTGGGTGTTTTTCTCACTATCCTGTGCTGTCGTAGCATCAGAACCTTCCACGCTTTCAGCCTTGGCGCTCTCTTCGCTTTTTGTGCCGTTTTCTAACGTCTCACTCTCCTGCTCTGCCTCCTCCATCTTGTCCACCTTGATCTCTGCCAGGCTGTCCTCGTTCTTGGCCGCAGCCTTGGCTGCCAGCCCCGACTTGCGCAGTTTCTGGTGGTCCGAGTCCTCCTCGTCGCCCACCTCGTCCAGGGTGACGAAGCCCTCCATGCTGCGCGGGAATCCGCCCACGTAGCGCTGCGGGGACAACGGGCTGGGGTCAGCTCAGCCTGCACTGCTCCCCACCCCACACAAACATCTCCAAACTCCTCCTGCCACAGCTGCCTCGCTCACTCCAACTGGCACTCAAGGTTTAACCTGCTCTTTTTGTACCCCAGAATCAAGGATTCCCTTTCACAGTGAGGTTTTTTTTTTTTTTTTTTTTTTTTTTTTTTTTTTTTTTTTTTTGCAGGAGTGGCCACTGTTTCGCCATAGCAATGTGATTTCAACTTAAAAACAGAGTCAAAACCACTTAGAATCTCAAGCTGAACGTTCTTTTAATATGAATACATTCAATGAAAATAATTCTGGAGTGCACAACTGTGTTTCTATTTGAGAGTCCTGTAAGGTCCTTGAATTCATGGGCTGAATAGAAGGTAAAACCTTACCAGAACTATTCTGTCCCACTAATGGTATGAAAGTTCATTAAAAAGAATTAAAAGCTCTTTTCAATCAGTAGAATGCTTAGAGCATCCACATTAAAACAATCACTAAAACACAAACAAAACTCAACCCAAACCCACCAACCACCCAAACTGTGAAGGCCTCTGAAAATCCAGATTTCATTAGAAGAGGGATTGCCTAAATTCTGAATTTTTGGAAATGCTCCTGCTGATATGGAGATATCACTATTCCACACACTTAAAAAGCAACTGAGTAGGACTGAGGCAGCATTAGCTTTGTGAATGTGGGTCTTCAAGGAGTGAAGTTTGCAGTTTATCACAGCCCACATACTAATGCACAACACTAAGAAAACTGGGAAATGCCATTTGCATGGCCAGTATCCATCTCAGCACCATTATCCAGGTTCCTGACAAGGATCCCCCAAAGCTGAGATCCATGCACATTTCATTCATTAATTAGGAACATGCCTTTCTTGCAAAAGATTTCAAGCCAACAAATAACTAAAACTTTGCACACTACTCCATAGAACTGAGTATGATTAACAAAGCAGGTAGAACATAAAACCCACGAGAGTGTGTGATGATGTGGTGAGAAAAAGGGAATTCACAGCAAGTAGCCTGTGACTGGAAACACCTTAAAACCTTTTTTTTTTTTCTTTCTCTAGAGGGGAAGGGGTCTGGCTAACTGCTGATGGCCCTACCTGCCTCTCAGTCTAAGGTGCAGCTGTACATGCAGCTCTGTCCAAGCCCAGATTAGCCTCAAGTCCCCAGAATATTATTTTTTTAACATCATTTCTGGGCTCAACTACACACAGTTCACTGAGAAATTGCTCAGGAGAACACAGTTCCTGGCCAAGTATTACTCAAAAAAACAGTGAGGAGAAAAGCAAGCAAATTCCTAGCAAGCAACAAGGGTAGAAGCCCACAAGTTAAAGGTTTCTGTCAAAACAGAGCCAGGGACTTATAACTGAATCCATGTGCAAGTGACATCCAGTGAGATCTTCCATTTTCTTCACAGGAGCTTTAACCCCTGCTCCTCTCCAGACAGGTGTTTTGAAGACCCCCAGGGGAAGGTCTGCACCAGAACGTACATGGTGTGCTACCTAAGCTAGACTGAGCTTCCCCCACTCAGCACCTCACTGGGTGAGTTACCTTTTTGAGCTTTTTCTTGGCTGCTGGAGTGGCTGCAGCATTCCCCTCAGGTTTTACAGCTGCATCATCAGGTGTGTCCTTTTTTTCCTCAGTAGCCACGTCAGCTAAATTGGCAACATCTGCATCTTCTCCTGCTGAGCTGCCACTTTCTAACAGTGCTGCTGCCTCCTCCTCATCCACCAGCAGCTCATCTTCAGACTCCAGCAGTAAACTGGGCTCATCTTGCTCTGCCTGTTCCCCACTTTTGGCACCTGAAGGCTCAGCAGCATCCTCCTGTTTCTCCTCTTTTGCTTTTTCTTCTGCATTGCCACTGTCAGGTTTCTGAGCAGGTTCTGTTTTGGACTTCTTATCACTGGGAGAATCTTTGCTGTCTGGGGAATATGTTCTCTTTCTGTAAAGAACAAAGAACATTGCTGCTTGTAAACCTGGAGAGAGCCCAGAAATTAATGAAGAAAAAGATCCTATTTCTTTAGACAAGCCTGGAAACTACTGGGTTTCAATTCAGGAAATGGAAGGCTGAGGGAAACCCTGAAGGACATCATTCATTCTTCAAACACACAAAAGGCTGCTCCAAGGAGAAATTATCCTTACAAGACAGGACAACTGCTTGTGGGTTTAAATTACAGGAAGGCAAGGCTAATTAGGGACTGCAAAGGATTTCCTGAGGAGCCTGAAGAGGCTGTGAAATCTCCATCATTAGAAGAAGAGGGTGGGTAGCATATTTGAAACAGTTCATCTCTGGGCACAACCACCAACCATTTGAACTCAAAGCTTGCCTGATACTTTGGTATTGTTTCTATACTCTGAATAAGGTATTTTCATATTTCTTTTAAACAACATCATGCTTTAACAATAGGAAATTACCTGGTTTTATCTTTTTTCAGCAGTTCAACTCCTTTGTTGGGAATCTAAAATTAAATTAAAAAAAAAAAATCTGTGAGTCACAGCAGACTATGACTTACACAACTGCTGCAGCATTAATTCAGACCAGAATCCAATCCAGTCAAGTGCTTCCAGCTCCATTAACCCCCAGAACTCTGCCCATGCCACCCACCAACTGTTCAGTAAATCTTTTATTTCATGTCAGACAGGACCTGACCAACCTAGAAATCCCCTGCCTTTATTCACAGTAAGGATTCAATACAAAACAAATGGGATATCCTGCTCCAGAAAATTCCCATACAATTCCTGGTTTGTTTATACATGAAATGCAGGCACTGGCACAGATCAGTCCTAAGCTGTAGTTTTTTTCCTATCATTAGTGGAAAACCTTTAGCAGACTCCCACCACTTCACCTGTATGTGAATTACTGACCAAGAAATGTCACCTGTAGGCAGGAACAAGGAAATCTATTCAAATTGTCACGAAGTGCTCATTTTGCTGTGCTCCCATGTGCAACACTAAGATTTCTTCATGCTCCACAACAAAGCTGATGTTTCTAGGAGACAGCCTGACAGTTCAGATTTCTCCTGCTTTTATTATCCCAGAACTTTATTATTATCACAGAATATTCTGGGATGGAAGGGACCCATAAGGATCATCCAGCCCAGCTCTTCAGTGAATGGCCTGAAAGGGCTGAACTGTGGCATTATCAGCACCATGCTCTCACTAGCTGAGCTCTTATCAATTTTCTACCTACTGTCCCAGTCTGATGCATGAATATTACCCTGGTGTTATGTAAAAAACTCCTTTCAGTCAACCTTTCCCTCCCTTTATATGAGCTGCACAGGCAGAGGTGTACTTCTGATAGATTAAGTTTTCACAAACCTTCATTTTCAAAGAGGAAGAAAAAAGACAAAGGATCCCACATTAGAGAATGTTCTAAATGGAACAATTTTTATTAAAATCTACTTAATTTACCCTAAAATTTGAATTATAGTAACTGTTTCATCTGAAAGGAATATCCTTTAACTTGTCCTCATAACACCACACTGGTGCCAAGTAACTGCACTTGAGGAGCCAGAAAAGATTAGAGCCAACTGTTCAATTTTACATGCAACACTGAGTCTTCAATAAGCCATGGCTGGCATTTACTTCCCTTTATATCTTCAATTGCAATTTAAAAAGTGCAAGCACTCCTTACCCTTAACACCAGTTTCTTGTACTTTTCAGATAAGTCCACTTTCACACATCTGCCTTGGAACCAAAGAGCTTTGTTGGCACAATGTTCAACCATGGCCAAAGCATCTTCTCTGGTCTCCATCTCAATAAAGGCCTGAAAAGATTAAAACACACATTAAAAAGGACTCTAAACCACACAACACTTTTCCAGGCAAAGTTATTTAACTTAAAACACAAATACTGAAAAAAGACTACGAGGTTCAGCTACATCTGTCCTCAGCAAACACTTTAACATTTACCCAAATGCTCTACAAACCCCAGCTTTTCAATTCAGAACATCCTAGAGACAGTTCTGAAATTAAACAGGCATTTAAAAAATCTGCCAAAAAACTCACCATAAAGTAAAATATGATTTGAATAAAAAAGTATCAGCACAATGAAACTTATTTAGTGCTGATGTACCTGGGAATTTCAGGAGAGCTGTGATACTATCTCTGTATTTTATTTCTGGTTTTTGAGAGAAGCCTGACACAGAAAAGCAGCAACTGCTGCTCCCCCAGCTTTGTGAGGAGATCCTCTTGGGAACAAGCCTATGGCACGCTAAGGTTGCTGAATGAGCTTTAAACAAACACATCTGGGCTGGAGTATCCTTGCCAAAAAACTGAAAGCTGCTTCAGCAGCCAACTTAGACAGCAAAGAGATTTTGTTTTTCCAGTGAAATAAGGTCAGGGAGGACTTCCTAGGGGTCACACAACAGTCTAGTAATTTTTCATTTCTCAAGTGTGACATCAGGAGATTCAGGCACCCATCTCTTTGAAAAGAAGCAGTGGAACTTCCCATTTTACCCAAGGGAGCAATGAACTGGGACAGCAAAGCTGAAAAAAAAAAGAGCTAAGTAGTTTAAACTCGTGTATATTTATGGAAATCATGTCCATGCACATCCAAAGCATTTCACTATACACATGCAATGGTCTGTCTTCAAACCTTTATTTTTCAAGCTAGAAAAGCACAGGAGGACTGCTTTTGTTTAGTTTTAAAGAATGAAAAATAAAGGGTAAATAAAAGAAACATGTAACAGTAGAATATATTTGTGTTTCATAGGTAATGGTTTTCCAGCCCTAAAAAAAAACAGTCCCAAGGCTCCACAAAATCTGCATAATCAAATATTTAAGCCTCCATGGTAAAATACCTTTTTTCTGTTTTTAAAGCAGCTCATGTTCCAGGGACATTTCACAGGAAGCTCCAAAGCAAACCCCCACCTAAACAGATGCTGGGTTATTGCAAACCTATGCCAGAGCAGCAAGTCCATGCATGCCCCAACTGAAGGGGTTGTTTCACAATGAAACATCCTTCAAACCCTGCCCCAGGGGTTCCCCTGCAGTCACCTGGCTTTTCATCCTCATGAGGATGTAGTTCTTGATCTTCCCGTAGGGCTCAGCCAGTTTGAGCACGGCGTTGTCAGAGTAGCCCGAGTGGGGCAAGTTGCTCAGGTGGATTACACGACCAAGTTCTGGCTTTGGTGGCTCAGTCTTTTGGTCAGGTTTACCCTCAGGTTTCTGAGATGAAAAGGGAAAGACATTTTTTAAGACTTATATATATATAAAATATACATGGTTCCCTTGATTAATTTGATGGACTGAAAAGTATGGAAATTAAGAACAATTTAAATGCAGCAACCTCATAACACTGAGTGCCCCAGATTAAAAAAGGCAATGCTAAAAACAGCAGAAGTGTTTTACCTTTATTCTCTTGTATTTCTGTGACAAGTGGACTCTGACTGGTTTACCAAACACCAGGGCAGGTGTTGTTGAATAATATTCCACTGCAGCCTGGGCATCTTCAGTGGTTGACATTTCAATAAATGCCTGAAATAATACAAAATCAAATTAAGAGCTGCTCTTTTAGGTATCTAATTTTGTTTTCAATTTCCAAGCTCCTCCATGCTTCCTTTTAAAAATAACTGCATCAGAAATGAAAACTGCTTTTTTGTTACAACATGAACTGACCTGCAGGAGTTGGCACAAATTTCAGGTATTTTATTTAGGTGCACAAACAGAACTATTTTGTTTGTTTACATTCCACCTAGATTAGGATTCAAAACATTCAACTGCTTCCTGCTTTGCCCACTTCTGTGGTATTGCTTTTTTTCACACTTCAAAATAAGACACACTCCATAATACAAAGTAAGACCAAGTAAGTTTTCAGGTAGTTTTAAAACCAGAGCAGAATGCAGCAGCATTGAGAAAATAATGACCAACCAACCAGGAGGACTTTTCAATATTTAAGTGAAAATGAAGTAGTGCAGCATTTCTAGAAACACACTCCTCCTTCCCCACATGCCCCTGGTGACAGATGTGGCATCTCACTGGTGGCTGAGTAAGTCCTGCTCCAAAAACAAAGCTCAGCCAGCAACACAGCCCAGCAGAGACACCAGGCAGCCACAGCAGCAGTGCCCTGGGACCCAGCCTCACCTCATTGATTTTGTTCAGGATCAGGTGATTTGTGATTATCCCAAAGGGTTCAACGAGCTGGAGCAGCTGATATCTCAGGTTCTTTCCCCTCTGGAAATCCATGATGTGCACAACTCTGCTTGTTTCCTGTTGAAGACAAAGCATGAGCACACAGCATGAAAAAACCTGGGTACCAGCAAACCTAATGTCTGCCAAGGCTCTGCTCTCTACTGCTCTGTTTAAATTTTTAAAAATTTTGTTTTCTGTCTTCACTAGGGACCAAAACAAGATGTATCCAAAAAAGGCACAGAATTTCTAGGGATTTCCAGAGCAAGATGCCTGCCATGCCAAAGCTGCCTTTAAGTTCACTTCCCACAGCTTCATCAAGAAGAGAATATCTAAAGAAGTTCTGTACAGTTTTGGAATAAACATTTTGTAGAGTACTCAACACAACAAACCCCAGTCTCATGCCAAAGCTTCAGTACTTCCATCCACAAAATATCACTTCCAAAGACAATCAATTCATTAAAAAAAAACCAAACAAAAAAACAAACAAACAAAAAAAAAGCAACCCAAACAAAAACAACACCTTAAGAAAGCACAGAAAAATAATACAACAAAAACGTGAGTTAAAAAAAAGAATTTTAATACTAACCACTCTGCCCTTCTGCATGTGCCTGGGTCCTTGCATATTTCCATTTCCAGCTCCTTTAAGAAATTAAAAGAATGAACAAGCTTAGTTCAACCTGTAAGACTGGGATTAACATGCCTCATCACAAGTTCTTAAAAGATATGTCACTTGTAATACCAGAGTGAGATCAAGTTCTAAAACCTAATTATTTCATTGCACTCTAAAAAGGCTTTTTATTTATTTCAGAGCTCTTGGAACTTGGGATCCTCATTCCTGCTCCTTCTCTTCACTCTAAGATTAGAAAAAGAACTGCAATTATTGCTGTTCAGGAACAGCAGAGAGCAAGTACAGCCCATTGGAAAAAAAATTATCTCCTGTTTTAAATAAGATTTGCCAGAGGAAAACTTCTCTGTACACAAAGGATGTGAGATTTCTTTATCTAAAATACAGTTTTTAGAAATGAGGGTTTAGGTTCTAAAACATCACCAATACAATCAAAATACCCATAAAAAAAACCAAACACCAAAACACCACACATGAGCAAAACCCCCTTTCAAGCAGTTTGGCCTACAGGTAAAGTTAAATCTGAGATCTTTTAAAAAATTATTTTGAAAAATTAGGTGTCCTTTCAATGCAATTAAGTATGAATGCATCTATCACCCAAAAAAGGTCTAAAATACTCTGTACTCTATCAGGATATCCAGGTAAATGAATCAGTTTTGCTCTTTTAGTCATTTGAACTATCAGAGCATCAGGCAAGAATCTGATTCTTAACCTCCTTTCCTGAGAGGAAGAAGCTTGCATCATGCATCTTCCCACTTCTCACTTGTCATTCCAATTTATTTCTCAAATTCACTTGAAAATAGGGGAAAAAACACTTAGGACACTGATTTCTTACCAGAAAACTCCACCAACATGTAGCTACTCAGAAGACAAAAACCTCCTACATAGGAAAAAAAAATCCAAGTGCTCAACACGTGTAGAATAATCTCAGTTAAAAATCACCAGCCACAGGGAGTGGGCAGCTGGCAGAAAGGTGAAGTGTGGGAAGTTTCCCTGAAGACAGGGAAAAACTCAGCACCAGTCTTTAGTCCCCTGGCTCAAGTATTTCAGTTCTAGTGCTGAGAAAAGCATTTTCTTTTGTTGTTTTAAAACACTGGTGACAAATTTAAACAAGAGTAAAAAAAAAATGCCCAAAAATCCTAGCTAGAAATGAAGCCTGGTGAAGGTAGGTGCCTGCTGAGGTTACCTCTGGGCCCAACAGGAGGTCCTCCAAGGTGGAATGGAGGTGGTGGTGGTCCCAGAATTCCTGGTGCAGGGTTTGTAGATTGCTGCAACATAAAGGGATCACCCCTAGAAAGAGGAGAAAACACAATGTCATTTTAAACCAAGAAACTGTGAAACTTTCATTCACAAAACACCTGAATTTCTGCAGAGTTTCTATGAAGACAACTCAGGCTACTTTTACTGCTGCCCTTCAGCTGGAAAACAAAGGAGGAATCCATCTGAACCAAAGGAAGTGTACTGTTTCACATAAAATGTTAGGAACCTCCTCAAGTTCATATAAACAATTAGAAATACTTCAGAATTAATTACTACTTACATTCCATGTCCTGAATCACTGTCAGGATTCCATTCTGGGTATCTTAAAAGAAACAAAATTAAAAGAAAATATAAATAGAGTGCAATCTCCTCCAGCTGTGCAAGACAAGCAGCAATACCTGGAGGTGTAACACAGCTGCAGCACAGGCAACACTGCAGGCCCACTGCCAGAGCCATGAGCAGCACTGACAGAAATGCTGCTCTTCAGGACAACTCCCTACTGTCTGCAGAACTGGTGGTTTTACAACAAAAAAATGCTCAAGTTGGTATCAGGAACTATAATTACAACTGCAGTTTCTCAACTGCTAAGTTCCAGCTGTTACATACACACATCAGGATTCCAAAGCTATGAACCAGGATCCCTTTTTGTCCTGAAGATGTTCCAAGTTGTTTTTATTCCCTCCAAGGCACAGTACGTTTTCTAAACCTGCTTTGTGCAAGTTATTTACAATCAGGGAACATCTTGAGCTGGAAAGGACCCCCAAGGATCATGCAGTCCAACTGCTGGCCCTGCACAGGACCCCCAAGAACGCCAGGCTGTGCCCTCCTCCCCAGTTACTGTACTCCAGTTCATACATTTCGAGCAGCAGCTGACAGCGGCGGCTGTGAGTCGCTCCATTGATGTGATGGTTCCACTCCTGCAGCAAAGTAAACAAGGCACAATTAGCAGCCACACAGGGGAGTCCTTCCCACAAAGTCCTGCCCTAAGAGCAGTGTCTTGGCTTTCAGATCCATAGAGAATGGAATCTGTTTGTGGTGCTTGGAGGAGACACTGACTCTGGACCTGCCTCCTCCCTGCTAACCTAGCTGATGGTGTCTGATGGGAATGGGGCTGCTCCTGTCTCAGAGTGCAAAGCTCCCTGCAAAACTCCAGCCCAGGCACACAGGGCCATGGCAGCCTTTGGAACTGAAGGCTGCTTGTTTGTTTTCAGGCATTTCAGAATTTCCTCTACTCTGCTTCATTCCTCAGACTTCTACAGATTAATATGAAATAAACACTCCAATTTTCAGAACCATAAAGAGGCCAAGAAATTGCACGGAATTCAGAAAGGAAAGACTAAAAAGAAATCTAAGTGCATAGCTAGGACAAACTAGAAGTATACAGGTGAAATATAAAATATATGACCACTCAAGGGGAATAATAAAGGAAAAAAGCAGATCTAAATTAAGATGGTACAAAGGAGAAATAATGAAATTAAACCAAATCAGCCAGGTAAAACTCCTGCTGGCTCTGGTTTTAGCACTAGAAAGGAATGATGGATTTCTACTTTTTCTCTGCAGACTGTTCTAACTACAGAGGGAGTTACTTATTTTAGTGCCTGATCTCTCCATCTTTATACTCCTACAAGTAAGAGCACAAGTTGGTGCTTTATTCACGTCTGTGAAGTGACAGAAGCTCTGGAGTTTCCCTGCTGCACATCTGGGAGGCACAGCCTGACCTCCACTCTGCTACTCCTCAGGGAGGAAATGGACCAGCAGAGATAAAGGGGAAGAATCATTCATGAGCCTTGGGGCTGAAGGTTTTCTCCAACTGAAGGTTTTTTCTTATCAGCCACTATTTCAACCATGAACACAAAGTGCAATGCCAACTGCTTTATGTGGCTCTTCTTACATGTCTGTCTCTGCTCAGCACCCACAAAGGATTTCTGCCTAATCCCTCATCTTTCCAGATTTTTGGTCCCTGCCACACTACAGCAATCCTGGATACAATGAGACATTCCCAAGGCTCACTGTAGTGTTTCCGTATGTTAAATGCCTACCCTGCACTTCTCATAAAGGAGAAAAATCTGGATTTAAAGACTCTCATAAAGTACTACAGTACTACTTCATGATGCTCCTGAGATGGAGCAAGCTGAAGTCATCCCTTTTATCAAGGTGTAAAATGAGAGCACCACTTTTTCTTGTCAACTGCACAAGATGTAGGCTCTGCAACTATAAATAGGCTGGCAATTAGGATGAAAAATACCCACCAAAAAAAAAAAAAAAAATCAATGAACCATTCAATATGAAGTTTCTTCACTTCAACACTTGCTAGCAAGTGTTAGCATTATACTCTAGAAAAATGTCCTTTAAACCTCAAATCCCTCTAAATTTGGGGACACAGTAAGTAAAGCCTCAGTGGCTGGTTCCACCATACATGCTTTGATTCTGTCTCAACAGAAAACTGACACAGAAGTTATCTGCAAACTACAGGCAAAGTTGGGGAGATTTAATTCTCATTCAAATGCTTTTAAATTGGCAAAAAAGAGGAATGTGATAACTTTGATTATAATTACAGATTTTTATTTTCCCCAGCAAACAATGGTAGCTCATCTACATGAACTTTCTACTACATAATTCCTAATCTGGATTCCTTTTGTGCCTGCACCCATTTGGAAGTGATCCCTCCCCAGGGTTTTGGGATACCAGGTTATCTGTATTTACAGGAGCTCATCAACACAAAGGCCCCAAGTTAAGAGAGAAAAGCTGAGTTTCTACAAACCCAGCTTCCCCTTTGGCTCAGTTGATGCAAGCAGAGGACACACTGTTCCTCAGAAAATGAGGCCACACTCAAGCACCTAATTTTAGCCAGCCCTCCCCCAGGGCCACAGCCAGGTTCTTTCTCTGAAATGAGCCAGGTTCAAGTGTTTCACCTCCAAATTCATCTGCTCGGGTTGCTCAGCCTTTGTCTCTGGCAGGAAAACAATCCCACCACATCTAACACCTCATTTCCTGATAAAGGGATCAGGATTGACAAAATGCCTGAAGTAACTGGGGCACAATTTACTTCTCAGACAGAAAATAAACTCGGTCTTAAAATATACGCACATCAAATTAAAGAGGCAATTAAGAACATCACTAAAAAAAAAAAAAAAAAAACAAAACACCAGAAGACTAATCTGCCAATTTAAGTTACACTAAGGATGTTTAACACCTTGCTTGCACTTAAAATACACATGGCTTGATCAAACACTTTTAAAAACCTCTGATATTTTTATTTGGAGGTAGGGAAGATGAAATTTTGTTACTACAGTAATAAATTTACATAGTCCCAGCTATGAAAAGCATTCCCTTTCTGCTTTCCATAAATTTCAGTTCAAATCAGGTTACTTTAAAAGTTATGTTTTACTTGATTGGATTTTGTGGGAGACACAAAATAAGGAGCTCTGTAATAGCTGGGTATATAAAGCAGAGGAAAGAAGGAGAGAAAGAGAAAAATTCTGGTGGTGACATGATTTCTGAAATCAGAAATAAGGCCCCAACTTGGGTCATAAGAACTAGATGATCCAATCACAAATATTTTACTGTGTACTAGCAATTTTTAAGTCAAAGTATATTCCTAAAAAGAAAAAAAAAAGTTGTAAATGTTACAGAAGAGGCCAGCCACTCAGGTTATTTGGTATTTCTCATACCTGGAAAGGTATTTCCATGTGCATATCCTTTCATTAGATCTGCACTCCAAAGCACACTAAGAGCCACGAACCTTTAAAATAAAGATCTGAAAAGACCCCTACTTACAGGATCACTGGTTGCCATCTTCAAGGGCCTCAGAAGTTAATGTTTTCAATCTAACCAAATGAAGTCCTTTTACAGAACTGAGCATGGCAGCTAAACTGTTAACACTTCAAACTTCAGTGAAAATAAACGTCAAACACAGGAGACAAGAAACCTGCATTACTGTATTTTATATAAAAAGTAATTAAAGCAACACAAGTTCATAAACTGTCAGATCAGGTGGAGCTGTACAGCATGTGCTCTAGAAGTGGTTTGATCCTTTCCTTGCAGGGACAGAGTAATTCTTGTGTTTCAGAAAGATCAGATGTACAGAACAGCATTTTTTGAGAGGTAACTGTAAAGAAATGGTTAGTAACAGCAATTCCACATCGTATCAATTTCACAGTAATAGCACGTATTACGTTTGCAATTGAAGGCCTTCAGCTAATTAGCCACTAATTGTGACAAGAGGGGCACTGTATTAGCCAATTAGCCAATTAAATTGCCTAGTATCCTGGAAATCAGCAAGATGAGTACATTGGAAAAGGTGAAAGTGAGAAGGCTCTGAAAACACCATCTGAATCATGTTGAGTAACCTGCTCCCTTTGCAGAGCTGCACTAGGCGTGGACAACTAAGCATCACCGAACACACCCGAAGATCCACTCTACTGGGAGCCAAGTAAAGAACACTACTAGGAACACAGAGCAGGATACTGCAACAGCAGACTGATTGCTCGGAGAGTCTACAGGGATAGATGCAACATGTGACAATAAAAAGTGAGTCTGAAGTGTTCTAAGAAAGTTGTGAAAAAAGGAGAAAAATGACGACAAATTTCAGCCATAGTATGAGATAGAGTGTTAAAGTGAAATTAAAAAGGCAAGAATGAGCTAATCTAAAACGTGGTTTTTACTTTTGCAAATAAGTTCCAGGGCTCTACATTAACTCTTTCCCTCTGGACAGGGAAAAAGCAGAACTGTGCAAGAATGCAGCTTAACTACATATAAATCAGCAATCAAGACAGATGTGGAGGAGAGCTGAAACTAGCTTCCGGAATGGCACAGCAGATACACTGCAAAAAAACCCCAAACCAACCAAAAAAATACCAAAACCCACCCCAAAACTGCTTGAATGCCAGATGTTTGTGGTTAAGAGAACATGTAGATGTAAAATATAAACAAGATATCCCAGTAGATGATAGCTGTTTGACTTGAAGTTAAGCAATCTGGGCAAATAAAATACATTAATGTAAAGCCCTGGTTTACAATGTTTGTCAACAATTAACCTTGCAAATAAACCAAGTGCCTTTTTCACTCTCAAACCAACTTTCAGATCATTTCAAAAGCAACCAGGCCATAGAAATAATTAAAGAAATAGGTAAAAACAGAACAGATACTACAACGTAAAGGAAAATAGAAGTATCTGGTGTATAACTCACCTTATTAGAATGAACTGGCATATCACATATAGAGCACAGATGGGGATAACCCTTCGGTAAGAATCCATGGAAGTCTTCAATATTGCTATTTGGAGGAGCACCTCTCTTTTTCTCAAAGAGAGATCTCTCGGGACCAGGACCACGACCCATTCTGTCATACTCACTGTCAAATTTATGATAGTTATGCGAAGTCTCACCATAAAAAGATTCATCCCTACACCTTTCTCCATCTCTCAATCTGTCATCTTCATAATCCATTCTGTCATAATAACCAGATTCTTGAGAACGACTTCCATGGTCATAGTCAACCACTGGGTTGAGACTAGGACCACGATCATCAAAGCTATCTCTTCTAAAATGCCTTTTTTCTTCCCAATCATCCCTAGGTACTCTGTATGGTGGTTCCCGTGTGGATGATCTGCCATCTCTACCATAACCTTCTTCAGCTCTCCTCCTTTTAAGTTGTAGAAGGATCTGAGGCAAGTTTTCAGGAGTGATCTTGTCCTCGGGATAGCGACTCAGTTCATCTAAGTCTCTAGCAGACAGACCAAAGCTGGCCAAAATGTTTGTGGCCTGGTCTGCATCTCCACGGTGCTGAGAAGACAAAGGGAGCGGACCTCTACTTCCAATGTTAAATATAGACTGCAAATTATGGGAAGAGGTACTACCAGAAGACAGTGCACTATGAGATCCTTGTTGGTTCAATGAAGAACTCATTCCAAGATTCATTAAGCTAGCAAGGCGTGCAGTACCCTGGTTCATCCTTCCAAGAGATGCTGGCATATTTAAAGACTGGGTAGCAGCAGCAAGAAGGCCTATTCCTGCAGAGAGGTCACGCCCATGACCTTGGGAATCCCTACTCAGAGATGACTGCTGGAATGACTTGGACATTGTAGAACTAGAGCTTGTCTACTTTACGGATCAAAAAATTTCTTTTGGCTTAGTTTTTAGTTTTTTTTTTTTTTTTTTTAAGATGGCTGCAAAGAGAGCTCACACTAGAAAGCTAGGCAAACTTCACTTCAAAAACGGTAACGCCAAGAAAGAGGATCAATAATGACTGCAGATCTTCTTCAAGCTGAGAAACACCAGACAATTCTGTAGAAAAACAAGCAGTTTTAGTCATAAATCCCTTTAAACAGATGCAGTTTTAAACTTATGCATCATGTTGATCTAAAAAACATTAAAGATCTCAATCTTACAAGGCTTTTATCACATAACAGATTCAAGAGGTACCCAGAACCTACATATATTATCGCAGATAAAAATACAGTAGTGTTTCCTATACATGCTAGTCTTCCACAAAAAGCTACTTTCACACTGAAGAAAAGTGAATTTCAGAAGTTTGCGATGTCTGAAAGCATCTATCAAGTTTACTGACATGTAAGCCTTGATCTCTGGTTAATGGCTTTGTTCATACCCTACATTACTATACTCTGTCTGTGAGAAGAACACAAAAAACTTAGGCCCATAGAATCCAAGATGACTTTGGCATATAACACATATTTGAAAATGAAACCTGTACCACCACAGAACAGGACGAAAGGAAGTTAAAAGTAACTGAAGTTTGGGCAAAAAGTTTCTGCTCTAAGATCTGTAAATAAGACCAAACAAAATATTCAATCTTTATGCAGTCAAATTCCAATTACTGATGTGAAGACAGATGTGAACAAGAAAAACAAGTTTTACATTTTGCAGGAAGTAAACAAGACCTCTTGTTCCAATTGCAGTTACGCTGCTAACAGCATTTCTGAAGGAAATCTTTACTCTTGTTACATGGCAGCTGTGACATCAGCCTGTACTCTCAGACCTCAAACTAAACAAGGTCAGGCTTAGTGCTGGGATGGGAGACCCAATGAAAACCCTGCTCCTGCAGGAAGAGACCCCAGTGAGTCAGGAGATGGCACCACATCCCACGGCGCTGCCTGCCTGGGGCTGGCACTGACACCATGACCACCTGTGGGAGTTAAAGCTCCTGAAACTCTGCTCACAAGAGAGAGGTGACTCTTTAGTGTCCCACTGAAATACTAACCTAGCACTCCAATATTTGGTTCAACTGCACTTACATGAAGTTTAAACTACTCAGTCTATCAATATCCACAGCACACTGCAATGATTATATTTTGTAAAATGTTATTTTAGGGCAGAGCAGAACTGTAATACTTCACCCCATCCTCCTCCAGCCTTGGGACAGATACACAAAGTTTAAAGCAATTCCACCCATGTGAAAATATTCCAGCAGGAATAATCTGTCCTTGGGTCCCGGAGGCCACAAAGCCCTTCCCAGTGTGGGCAGAGCAGTTCTGCTTCTCCAGCACTGTCACTGAGGAGCACATCAAATACAGAATCACTTGGAAAAGAAACAGGCACAGACTGCACAGCTGCAAATGAAGTCAGCTCCCAAGAGAACAGGTAGTTTGGGGAGGAATGGAAAGGACAAAATGAAAGCAAAGACTTTTCCTTGAAGAGACTGGCTCTGCAGAAGGCAATGGCTCTTGTACTGGAAACAGAAGGAAAAAGGTCAAGGTTAGAGCACTCCATCCCAACTGCCTGCTCAATCCACAGCCTGCTCCAACAGTGCACAAAGCTGAAAAGCACTTGGGTTTTCTTTCTCAGCATGTTACAAAATTATGCATTTATGTAAAACAACTATTTTTCAGGATTCCCTGAAAAATACACAAAATACACATAACTCACACAACTCCACCTTTGCAAAGTAACTCCTCTATGCAATTTGCTACATACTCTGTCATCAATGCATCTAAACTCATTTCAGCTACGTTTTTAAAATTCGCATACGCTGGAGTCACTTAAAGGAAGCTTAAATGTGTGCCACTTGTTAAGAATAAGAGATTGAGAAACATGGGGATGAAAATAAGCTGGAAAGTTCTGAGGCAGAAGACAGAAAAACACTGCAGAAAGCTTCAGAGGAAAACAGTAACACGAACACAAGGAGAGCATACCAGGTGAATTCTCAAGGAAATGTCCCAGAGAAGGGGCCACACTGGAGGACACCTGAACAGAAAGCATTGAAGAATTCTGCTGTAAAAATCAAGACTCTTTGGAGTTCAGAGAGGAACTCTAATATTCACCCAGGTACCATGCTTTTATCTTACATTCATTCAGTATTCTTCAAAGTACTTTTATGACCATTTTACAAGTTAATCCTTACTCATTCCACTTTTCCACCTAAATTTCCTCCTAGTTCATTCACACACTTTCAGAAGCATTTGAAGCTGAACTTACTGGGTTTTTCATAAAATCAGGTATTCCAGAGGGCTTTCTGAGCCTGAGCCTGCAGTGATTCCACAGATCCCCTGTGGACAGGACAGGCTCACAGTGTCCTGCTGGTAGTGCAAGGACCCACACTATTCAAGTTTCCACTAAATCAGGAAAGTTCTCCACTTTTAAAAACACCCTTTATTTGAACAAATGCTCCCTAATCCTCTTGTCACAGCTGTCAACTGGCAGTTCATTGTGTGCTGCTGCAGAGATTAGCAGGGAACAAACCCCATGGCACCCCGGGAGCAGGGCTGCAGGGACCCCATGGTGCCCTGCTGAGACCCCACAGCAGAGCTTTACAGAGCCACAGCCAGCTCCTGCAACTGCAAACACCCAGGCAAGGGCAAAGGAAAAATAAAAATGGGAAAGATGGGAGAAAAACCAAGACAAAGACAGACAGGGACAATCTTATGGAAAAGCATGAAGTGGGACAGTAAGACAAGTGTATGATGAAGACACAGCACACGGTGCTAGTCAGGAAATGCCCTACACCCAATTAGGTACTGAGTATTTTAACAAGTGTGAATATCCTCAAAAAAAAACCCACTAATTATCACACCACTCATCTTGCAGCTGCTGCACTCCACTCCTAACCAAGCCCATCCCTTAAGGCAAAGGAAAGAGGTGGGGGAAGGTCTCTACCCTCACTCCAAAGGATGTTTAACTTCCACAGGGTCAGGCTTAACTTGATCCTAAGGCAGCACTTCCTGTGCTGCTGATTCCATGCCAGGATGTGATAGGGACACGTTCCCATGGAGCAGGGCCAGCTTTGGAGAGAGGTGCCATCCACTGAGTCACAGCAACAAGATGGGTAGGACTGAACAGAGCTGCCTGAGAGCCAGACACGAGTTAGTTGAAAGTGTTATGCTAATTGTTCTCCATTTCAGCTACACTGAGAACAGACAGGCTTTCAGATACACCTTTTTTTTTTTTTTTTTTTTTTTTTTTTTTAAAGATCTGTGGACAGAAATTTGGCCATATTAAGATTTGAAAATATATAATATCAAGCAATCTCGAAATAAGTTGAAAGTCAAAATGTTATTAGATTTCCAGACAAATGCAGACAATGAAAACAATTTGTATCTCCAAGTTGCAAAAGAGTTTTCTTTCTATAAAGACAGACAACAAAAATAAGGAATTTGAATCCTACAGAGTACACAGTTATCAAACAGAGCCCAAAATGAGGCTGATTTTCAAACACTACAGAAGGTTTTTCTCTTAGTGAAAAACTGAACATATCTTTTCAGTAAAGCTTACAGAACTCTTGCTCCCATATTAAGTTTGACCTGAGAACAGTTTAATTTAGTGAATTCTTAGAATATATTGATTATGTTGAACACAATAACCTCAGCTTGTCACCTTTTATGGAACATAAATAGGCTGAAAATAAGTCCCCAGCTCCTTATTCCTTCTTTCACTCTCAGGGGTTTTAACATATGCATAGTTACTGCAATTTTAATGTTAATATTGTTCTTAGAACAACTCATCTTTTACCCATTCCTCTTCCACTATTTACAGAAAAAAGTCTTTAAAATGAAAAATAACTTTTCACTTTCTAGTCAGTTTCACTTTCACTTCAAAACACATGGAATTAGAACAAATAAATTCAATTATGGCAAAACCATGAAATTTTCTACAAGCTGAAAAGCACACCCTCATTTTGTAAGAATTCAATGCTTTTGCAGACCGTGCACCTTGGGAAAAAAAGTATCACAGAAATTTTTGGAAGTCTGCTCTTTGCATAATCACCTATAGGTCTCTCTTACACGTTGTACTCAGTGTGGCAATCCCTTCTGCCATGGGAGAATTCTGCTTCTTCCCAAAACTGGCTGCAGCACATCACTGCAAAAAGGGTTATTGAGAGAAGAGATCTGGAATTTGGACAAGCAGCCCTCCATGCTGCTCTGAGAATTAATGGTAGCAAAACCAAGAACTTGCAAGGGAATTAGAAGCAGATGTTATCTAGTTGCTGAATGACCAAGTACAATGGATTTCAAATCCAAGGGATTAACTTTTGGACAATACAGAAAAGGCCACTGTCTCTGCAAAGGCAAAGGAGGAATTGCCCAGCAGCCTTAGGGAAATGCAGATTCTGGCTCCTTTCAGCTCCCAGTGTTCAGAGTGGTTATTTAACACAGGCAAGAAAAGCACTCATCTCGTTCAAGGAACCCCAAAGGTCATGCCCTCAAAAACTTCAGGAGCACCTGGCACAGGGGACTCACGCTTTTTCTGGGCACAGATTAACCAGTCTGTTTCAGGCACAACTACTGGAGGAGTTTCAGTTCTTAGGATTATGTTTAGCTTCATCCCAGGGACTTCCTTGATCAGAAGAACACAAAATAATCTCAGAGCTGAAGTGACTGTAACAGAGGATTGCTTCAGAACAGGGAAGTGTGACATCTGAACATGCATATTTACAAATGGGAATTAAAATGACTGGTTTAGCAATCAAGAATCTTAAAAAGACTTGCAGTTTTCAACATCTGAATGCAAAAAGGAACACAAAAGAAACTGGCTTCCTACTTCTACTCATTATATAATATATTCAACTCTTTTGTAAGAGGTGCACTTAAAAAGGGCATTTACTCCTTTGCAGAAACAGAAGTGAAAAAAAAAAAAAAAAAAATTCAGGAACAGGAGTGAAAGAAGGCAAAACCCATGTATTTTTGGAAAGGGAAAGAAGTAACACCCAGAAACAACAGGTAACTGCTGGCACTGTTTGCCACATCACAAACACATGTGTGGCATCCAGCCATTCCTTTCTATTGCTTTCAACCCCACCAGCAACTTCAGATTCCCCAGTCTCCAGTAAGACAGATGCATTCAGGTTCCTGCAGCTCCAAAAACTCCACAGAGCCACTACCAGAGGGGCTCTGACAAAACCAGCGTTGCTGTGGAATGCTGTGGGATTTCACTGGGAAACTGTTAACAAGGACACAATCCCCTTCATCCCCAGCACGTGTGGGGACCAACAGCCCCTCAGAAACCAAAATTTTGACACCAACCCCTGAACAAATCACAATTTGATAAACAGGTCCTACAGAAAGTGATTCAAACACAGACCGAATTTTACCATCTAAAAAAAAAAACCAAACAAACAAAAAAAACCAAAACCCAAACTAAAACCCCACACAAGTTCTATGTTCTTATCTGGTAAACTGAATTTCTGTCTGCCTTCAGGCATTTGGAGAGCTGGGATAAAATCCTGTTTTCCCAGCTGAAATCCTGCTTGAGGTTGCAAGTTGTATTCTAGCTGCAGAGAAAAATCAAGGAACTGTTTCACTGGTTAAGTGCTCAAAATAAAACCCCTTTTGTTGAAACTATGACTGCACAATATGGTACTTAAACACTCACAAACTAAATTAGTTCAGAAATACCATGAAGTATTTGCTTTTGTTTTCAAGACTTGTTGACTCAGAGAGCTGATGAAGAAAGGAAGCAGCATTGAGGCTACAAAAACCACTCATAAATTAACAAACTGAATGGAAATAATTTCATTGCAGCTCTGCTTGCAGCAGCTTCTCTCCTAGATTTGCTGAGCCACCCAGAAGCCTGTTGAGTATAACATTACAAAATACCTTTGTATTCCCCAAATCTCTCAGCAGAGACATGTGCAAGTCACAGCAAAGGGCAGTACACAACTTCTCCTAATTCCTCACCAAATTAATGAGTGTTTTTATTTAAGTGCAGTCCTGAATAAACCAAGTGGGTATAATATAACAGCTAAATGGAACTTCAGTCTGGAGCCCCAAACTGACTCTTCTTTCCACCTCTTTAATTTAAAAGTTTTTATCTTTAGAAACATGGATATCCACACTTTAAGGACACATTTAGGAATTCCTCTGGAGTTCTTTTCTCATCATTTAGTTCCTGGATGTCTGTAACACCAAGTGCACAATGCAGAAGTACAAACACTGGCTTATCACACGTCCAAGGCCTCAGTGCCAGTATCCTCACTCAGAAGTTCATTTCATAAAACTAAACACAGAAGTCCACTAATTTCTTGGAAACACAATAAAAATGTTAGTACGTTCCACTTCATGTTATAAAAACTATTTATCATTTTAGCACGCTGAAAACTTAAATATTAACATGTTTCAAAATATGAGAAGATTAAAACACTGAATCAATAGGTTCTTTGTAATGAAGCTTCTGAAAATGCACCCTTTTCTTCTCCCCATGAAAACTACACAGACTGCTTTAAGAAACTTGTATTTTCGACCAGAGCTGCTCCCTACTTATCTGACTCCAGGAAGTCAGGATCACCTACAGTACAAAAAACCTGAAGAATTTAAGGCTGAGTAAAAAGAATAAAGATCGTTCAGCAGTTTGAACCACTATCAGATACTCTTTTCCCAAAGGTCTGCATCGTGGAAAGAAAAACAGCCACACATTTGGAACCTGAGGGATGGTTCAGCTTTCTTTCAACAGCGTAAATGCCTCATTTATCATTTAACAAAGCAGTTTTTCAGGCTCCCAGAAAGTTCTTTTCAACTTCTGCTTGTATTCAGAATAGGCGAATTTTGTATCTCATTACTCAGACTCTGGAAGCAGACTATGTACACTAAAGAAACGGAACGTATCAATCCACCACAGGAACAAAAAAACTAGCCCCGCAGCTTGATTTGTAAGCATAGCCGGTATTATATGAAAGTGAAACTGAGTAGAAAGAGGGGTCAAACGGCTGCCTGCACTGTCAGGATTCTCGTCGCTCAATTCATTAATTCTTAAAGCCAGATGGGCATCAAAACCAGCAGTTTTAGACTCTAACGGCCTTCAGGGAGGGAGGGGGGAACAAGGCCGCCTGCAAGGCCCCGGCTGGCGCCAGCCGCGCTGGCGGAGCATAGGGCAGAGCTCCAGGCACGGGAAGCGCGGCAGAGCTAGGTCCCGGATGCGGGGCCGAGCGGCAGCCGCGGTCCCCGGGCGCGGGGGCGGCGGCGAGGGGCGGCCGGGGCTTTGTTCGGGCCCGGCGCGGCCGCAGTTCCGGCTGGTGGCGGGCGGGGGCGCCCCGGGGCCGCGGCACCGGCCGGGCCGGGCCTGCGCGTGACCGCCGCGCGCCGGCCCGCGCCCCCAGCCCCGCCGCGCGCTCCCGCCTCGCCCCCACCCGTCACGGCGGGGCGGCCGCCGCTGGACCCCGAGATGGCGGCGGGCAGGGGGCGCGGCGCCGCTCCTACCTGCGGGCCGGCGGGGACGGAGCGCGGCGGCGCCTCCCGCTCGATGCGGCGGGGGAATGGGGACGGACGAACGGACGGCGGGAATGAGGGAGGAAAGGAGAGAAGGACTGAGGCGGCTGCGCGAGCCCCGCGCGCGTCTCGCCGCGCTCGCGAGCACGCCCTCCCGCTGCCCGCCCGCTCACGTGCCCGGCGGCGGCCGCCCCGCTCGGCTCCGGTCTCGCCGGTGAGTCCGCGCCGCTCCCGCCGCTGGCCGGGACCGCCCGCCCCGCCCGCCGTGAGGGATGTGGGGTGTGGGATGGGGACGGGGAGGAGGCGCCGCCGGTACGGCTCTCGCGAGAGGTGCGGGCCGCTCACCCTGCTCTCGCGAGAGCTCCGCTGCACCGCGCGCCGCCAGCCCGCCGCCCGCGCCCCGCTCATTGTCTGCGCTCCCGCGGGGCAGCATGGGAAGGAGCGGGAGGAGGGGCGCGGCGGAAGCCACGCCCCCCGGCGGGAGGAGTGCGGGGTCCGCGGGTTCGCGGCTCCCCTCAGCCGCTTCCGGGGAGCGGCATCGCCAGAACTGCGGTGTGCCCGCGGGATCCCAGGGGTATCCAGGGTGCCCGGGACATCCAGAATATCCTCTGGTCCCCACGCTGCTCTGTGTCCCAGGGCACGCTCACGGGCACCCAGCCCAAAGCTGCTCTGAGCACAATGCAAGTGTCACCATCGCTAAAATACTTAAAACTGGGTTCTCGCTGGCTGTGAGGCTCGGTGGAAGATTCTGGTAAAAAGGCCCAGCAGCCGATGTGCGAGGCTGCGCTGTTCCTCTGATCCAACATTGCCACCTTGTGCTGGATGAGGAGAGGTCCCTGAGAGTTGTGACCAAAGTACTCATACAAACCCTCAATTACTATTCATTATCTGGATTTCTTTCACAGTCAACATCTTTCTTCCTATTTCATTTTGTGGCTGAGGAACAGGTCTCTCCATTTTAGCATGGAAACCACTGGGTTCCAGCAGCTTTACGAAGGTGAAGGTGAGTATGTGAATTCAGGGAAAGCTCCAGGGGAAGGAAAAATCTGCCTCTTCAATTCATCACAGGCTGATTTTTCTTCTCTGTAAGTGGCTGGAGAGAACAATGAAACAATAACACATTCGGTATTTTAGAAAAATGGAAGTGGTACAATAGATGTGTTGAAATAATATGGAAATGCTTGGAGAACAATCACAAGAAATCCAGCTCTTAACAAGCTCAGGGTAAAAAAACAATTAAGTGCTCAAAAACAAGCCCATCAATCTGAGTTAACAATCCTCCTGTGCTGTGGTGCTGCAGAGCAGTAAAAGCAGAGCAAATGTAAAGCAATTCAGCCACTTTTGCGTGGTAGAAGTCATATATAGATTGCAAAATGTATGGTGCTCCTAAACAGAACCATAAATCACATTGGCATTTTCTGAGTACAAATGCAGGTCCTGCTGCATTTCCTGGCTTTTTTTCACTACCAGTCTTGGACCTCATGGGTTCTCTCCCAATTCCCTTTGCTGTGCTTTGCTCATAGCACCAGAGCAGGGCTGAGGTGACTCATTCTGACAATTATCAGTCACCCTTGTACTGCAGAAGCAGCTGCACAGTTCTGACTGTCCCCTTCCTGCTAGAGGTGACACCTCGAGCTCCAGACTCCCAAACCTGTGCGGACCACTGCAAAACCTTCAGGAATTCCCTATTTTTTATTTCCCAGTTGTGCACAAAGCTGGAAGCTGGACATGCCCCAGTCCAGAACCCTCCATGGGCAGCAGGGGAAGGGGGATTCTGCCCCTGTGCTCAGGTGAGACCCATCTGCAGAGCTGCCCCAGCACAGGGAGGAGCTGGAGCTGCTGCAGCCAGGCCAGAGGAGGCTCCAGGATGAGCAGAGGATGGAGCAGAGCAGCTCTGCTGGGAGAGCTGGGATTGTTCACCTGCACAGAAGCTTTGGGGTGACCTCAGGGTGGCCTTGCAGGGCCTGAAGGAGCTGCATGGAGAGAGATGATTTAGAGGGGATGCAGGGACAGGACACAGGGATGGCTCCCACTGCCAGAGGGCAGGGTTAGATGGGATATTGGGAAAAGAGCCCAATATTCCCCGTTTTTTGCCACTTTTGGGAATACCTGATCCAGCAGCAGGGCCCCCTTACACAGTGACTGTTCCTTGGCTGCCACCAGGCAGGACCCACCCACCTAAGGGCAGCAGGCACCCAGCCCCATGGCACCCACCTGGGTAAGAGGAAAATTGCTGGGCCCAACATAAATCCACATAAATTCCCTGTAGAGTACTTTAACAAATATTGCATGTGCAAGTAAAAACTGTGCATTCAAAGCTCCGGGTATTCAGGTGGCAGAAGGGCTCATGGCTAAATATTTAGAGTCTGAAGACATTTGAGGATTATTTCACAAATCCAGGGTTTCCCAGAAGACTGCATGGAATCCAAATCTCATCTTGGAGAGAGCAACACACTCCTTTGGTTCCAACTTTTGCATTTAAATATGGATTTTGTCTGAACCCCTGTCAGTCATCTTGCTGTCCCCGCCAGTTCTGATGTATTTACATGTTCATCAGCCTTTTCCAGCCTTCCTTCGTGGGCTCACTTCCCCTCAGGCCTAGGGATGAGAGCTGGTGCCTCGTTACAGCCTCTCCAGTCTCCAATAAGAATTCAACACCACTCTCAAATCCTGCTGCACCAACAGCCTTGTAGGATAATGAAAAACAAACTGAGCAAGCTTAAATACGTTTAATTGAAGTAGTATAAAAGTATGTTTTAAACAAGCACTGAGAGGAGATTAACAATAAATTGTACAAGTAATTCTTGTTACACCTTGCCCCAAACCCCCTTAGATGTTTCCAATTCCTACATCCACATCCTGAAAACAAATTCTTCTCCAGGTGCCCTGTTTAAGCTGTGGGCTCCTGGTTTCAATCTTCTCAACACCTCTCAAAGCAGCATTGACAGCTTTTCTTCTGACCACTCCTGCTGCTCCAGCAAGCCCCACACCAACAATTTACCTGTAATAAAAACCCAATAAAGACAGTTGAAAAGAGGAGTCTTGTTCAACCATTACCACAGAGCACTTAATTAGGTGATAATCATTTTTATGCAAAAGATGCACACTAAAATATCTGCAACAGATTTTTTTTCTGTGTGTTGTCTGCATCCAATCTAGGCTCTAACTCCACAGGCAGGAGTTACTCCACTCTCAGGCATGCAGAGTGCTGCCAAAACCTGACACCACCAAGTGCCAGGACGGCCTCGCTGGTGCCAGGAGAGCTCGGCAGCACCTTTCTCTCCCAGCAGCATAACACTGGCACAGGCACTGAGCAGCCACGGGCAGCTGACTACTGCTGGGAGAAAAAAATAACAAAACCAGGGGGTTTACAGGGCAGAAAAAAGGAGGCACCTCTCTGGCAATGCCTCCTCTTATCAAGGCTTCATCCAGCAACAGCAATAGATAAGCTAAACCTATCGCTGGATAAACCATGTTATTTCCACCCTGAGGACCTGAGGCTAGCACAGGAACCAGCAGAGGCCTTTTAGTTAATTCAAGGCAGCAAAATAAACACTTTTGCCCATTTCCCCTGGTTGGCTCATGGTCACACCTCACCCACGTTGCTCCAGAGCTGTCCCTGTGCCTCACGGGCAGTGATCCCTTTACATCTCTTCTCTGCAGGCTCCCGTGCCCTCCTGGAGAGGCCTCCTTGGCTGTCACAGCACAGCACAGCTCAGCTCGGGGTTTCACCCGATGGCGTCGGGTCACCTCAGGGCTGCTCCCGACCAATTCACAGCTCCGGGTCACCGGGATCCTCCACATCGGCTGCAGACCTAAAGAGCAGAAACATCGCAAACAATGCACTAATTCCATCTGCATTCATACAGCTCAACAGCAACAATACGGCTTGTGACACAGGACAAAAGTCAGCAAACCGAGCAAAAGGCTGAGGAATTAATGCTGAACAGCACAGCCGAGCAACACCCCCAATCCCAGGGCACCGCCGGCTGGAGAGCCTGTCGGCCAGCATAAAGAGATAAATTTAGAAAAAGTGAGCATTTCAGGTGTCCAGAACCGCTGCCGCAGCCACACGTCCCGTCCCGTCCCTGTCCCCTCCCCCCTCACCTCATGGCGGCGGCGGCTCCGCATGGCGGCCCGGGCCCGCGCAGCGCCGCTCCTTCCCCTCACGGAGCGGGGAAAGAGCCATGCTCGCCCTGAGCCGCTCCTTCCCCTCACGGCGGCGGGGAAAGAGCCATGCTCGACCTGAGCCGCTCCTTCCCCTCACGGCAGGATGGCAGACAAGGGCCATGGCCCGCCAGAGCCTCTCCTTGCCCTCACGGCAGGATGGCAGACAAGGGCCATGCCCGCCCAGAGCCACACCATCCTCTCACGGCAGCGGGGACAAAGAGAGGCCAGGCCCGGCCACGCTGCCGAGGTGATTCCACAGGCACCGCCCCGCGGCTTCAGCCGCTCCCCCCGGGGCGGGGACAAACCCTCCATAATCAGTCACAGAGCGGTTTGGGCTGGGAGGAACTTTAAAGATCACCGAGTCCCAGCCCCTGCCATGGGCGGGGACACCTTCCACTATCCCAGGTTGCTCCAAGCCTCGTCCAGCCAGGACACTTGCAGCATCCCTGGCAGGAAACACATGATCTGTGGAAGAGCTGAACTCAAGCACCAGCTCATGGGAAGCGAGGGCTGGTGAGCTGCCTCTCTGCTTGCCCCTGATGTGCCCCATTTCAGGCACAGGAGATAGAAGTGTCAGCTCAGAAACAGCTGCCAGCAGCAAAATACGCAGCCCTGAAATAATCAGAGAAAAAGTTGTGGTACTGCCAAGTGCCTCGCTGGGAGAAGCACAATTCCACATCTTCCCTGGCCTCCACTGGATGCCTTAACATCAGCCCAGTGCTCTGTGTATCCATGTCTGGGCACAGCAGTGTAACTGTGACCTCCCTCGCTGGGGATCCATTCAAAGGAAGTTTTTCTCTGGGCTTTGTGCTCCAGTGAGACACTTCAAGGCTTTTCCAGAAAGCCTGGCATCCCTCCCCCATGGTCCTCGTGTGCTTATGCTCTCAGAGCTCAGCAATGAACTCAGCCGGAGCTGTGCCTTGCCTCAGGCAATCATCCACTCCAGCTCTGCCTTCTTCAAATGCTTCAACGGTCTATTTTCAGCCCAAGGCAGGCAGCTATTCTTCCTGGATATGGGGTGCTCTTCCCTGGCTCAGCCTGATCCTGCCTTGTCCCAGGAAGCCCTGGGCTTCTTGTGCCCAGGACACGGCTGCATGCAAGGAGAGAGGCTGAGCAGAAGGACTTCAGTGCTTCCCCTGCCAGTGATGAAGCTGGTAAGGAACAGGGATGCCCAGTGCAGCACAGCAGAAGCTGTCTGGTGGAGGGATGGGTAAGAGCACACACAGAGCACTTCTTGCTCTTGTTCCTGGGGGTCTCATTGCCTGTGGCCAAGGGCACGCAGGGATGGATGTGCCCTGTGCCCACATGGGGGTGGATGATGATTCTGCTGAGACCCTAAGCCACAGCTTCAGTTTGGAAGCTGTTTAATTCATTAGTGCAGCATGGGGCCTACATTAATATGCTTTTTCTCTTTTAACAAGACATTTTCAGCAGGATCAGGGAGATCCTTCAAAAGCTTCCTGTATGCCAAATGCCAAAACTCAGCAACTTCCATTTCCAGTATAATCCCCTCTGTGTGCACAGCTTTTCCTCTGCTTGCTGGCCTTGGAGGGGGGCTCCAACAAAGGCCTGCACATAATTTGTGAACTTAGGGTGAAAAGCATCAAACCAAATGGAACACAGCAGCTCTGCCATGGGAGTGAAGCCCTTTTCTGTCCCAGGAATGTGCTCTCTGCATCAGTTGCAGCCAGTCCCTGTTCATCTTGGCTTGATGACAGCTAAACGGGTCCTTCTTTTCTCCTGCAAGTGTTGTGGTGGGGCCTGAAGAGACTGAGATGCTTTGTTCCAAACCAGATTAGAGATATGAGTTACTACAAAATAAAAGCCCAGCTAGCCTTCTGGAGAGTTCCTCTTGTCTAGACACAGCCTCCCCTGAGTTCCCTGCATCCCAGCACAGCCCTGCAGCTTGTGTTCAAAGCAACTCAACAGGCTCCAGAAGCCTGAGCAACCCCTATCAAGTGAATGCTCAGTTACAGCATAAAGGAAAAATCACATCTGAGTGATTTGCTCCCACAAATTAGCAGGATGGGTTAAACCAGGACACGAGCACTGTCTGCTGGCACAGTGCATCCACTCAAGAGATCTGCACTGGCAGGGAGCTGTAGTGCTTCAAAATACGTGTGCTCCAAGCCTGGGGTGGGACATGCCCCCGTGTAACCAATGTCTGCAGCTTCTGTGGCAGCAAGAGAGATCCTTTACTGTCACCTCAGCCCTGAACACAGCCATGCCCAGAGCTCACTGCCTGCCCCACCTCCAGCTCTGGCACGGCAGGGTTGGTACTGTGATCCTTCTGTACTGATCAGATTTTGGCTCAGATTTGGCCACACTGTCAGTCACTGCAGAAAAAGACAGAGTAGAACCGTGGGAAGAGGAAGAAAATTCAGTAAACTTACGGAAGAAAAGATTTGTGGATGTACATTGTCATTTAGCATGGTGGTCACCTCCAGCCCCACAGCCAAGCAAGTTTGGACTCTGGTGAGAAGAACTTGTGCCCCCCGGGTGTCTGTCATGGCTGGGGACCATGACAAACACTTTGGGCTCATACTGCCCTGTGAGTGACACCAGCCTCGCTCAGCTCCCCACAGCAGAGCTGGTGGGGCAGCCATGGCCTCAATGCTGCCTTTTCCTCTTTGGGGAGATTCAGCACTCTTTGAGGTGCTGCACCTAGGTCAGGGCAATCCCAGGCATGAGCACAGACTGGGAGAAGAGCTCATTGACCAGCAGAGAAGGACTTGGAGGATACGATGGATGCAAAGCTGGGCATCAGCCAACAATGTGCAGGGACTGCCCAGAAACCCCCCTGTGCTGGGCTGCACCCACACAGCAGGGATTGTCCTCCTCCCCTCTGCCCTCGTGAGACCCCCTTGCAGAGCTGCTGCAGCATCAGAAGGATGTGGAGCTGTTGCAGCAACTCCAGAGGAGCCCATGGAGATGCTCCCTCTGCTCTGGAGCCAGGCTGGGAGAGCTGGGGGTGTTCACCTGCACAATAGAAGGCTCCAGAGAGACCTCAGAGCCCTTTCCAGGGCCTAAAGGTGCTCCAGGAGAGGGACTGAGGACAAGGGATGGAGGGACAGGACACAGGGAATGGCACTGCTGGATGGGATATTGGGCAGGAATTGTTCCCTGGCAGGGTGGGCAGGGCTGGCACAGGGTGCCCAGAGCAGCTGTGGCTGCCCCTGGATCCCTGGCAGTGCCCAAGGCCAGGCTGGACATTGGGGCTGGAGCAGCCTGGGATGGTGGGAGGTGTCCCCAGGGAGGAATAAAATTATTTTTATGGTGTCTTTTGACCCAACCCATTCTATAATTCCATCATCTCCTCTGACTCCACAGAGGGGCCATTTCCACTTCCCCACTGCCATCACAAGATGGCATTCCAGACCTAAAAGCTGAGCTGGCTCAGCTGATACTTACAGATCTTTCCCAGGCCCTGAGATGTCCAACTGCAGAAGAAGCTGTGGATTTAACCCTGCCTGCTGAGCTCCTCTGCCAGGTCTCACCCTGACACTGCCTTTTAATCACATCCCTAATGCCAGGGCTGAGCTTTAATCACCTGCACTGAAGCACTGCTGCCCTTACTCCAGAACCTCTGAGCCATCTAATTGCACTGCTTTAAGCCAGTTACACTTTTGACAGTGAATGGCATGCAGAGCACTTTAATCTTGACCTGCAACACCTCCAGCTCTTGCAGGGCCTCCTCTCCCCCCGAGGAGACACTGCTAATCAGACCAAGCCAGGATGTTTTTTAAGACACGGACAAAGGGAGCCAAGGGCAAATCATGAGCGAAATGAATCTGACTCATTTTGTTACAAAGCACTGTCGAAGGTAGAACTGCCTTTTCTTCCTTTTCTTTGCCTGAGAATGATTTGGGAGAGTAGTGAGAAGCCATTCAATAATTTATAACTTCAAAATAATAATAAAAAGAGAGAAATCATTCATCTTACATATGTTTTTGTTTTTTTTTAAAAAGAAAGCCTATTTTGAGTTAGGTGCATAAAGCCCTGGTGCAGTGTGTTATTCCCTGTGTCTGCTCCCACACGTGAGTGGGAGTTCAAGGCTTCATCCACCAGTTGCTCCCTCCATGATCCAACCATCTCCTTCCCTGGCTGGCCAAGGGCCTGCAGCCTCCCACCAGGGCCTGGTGCCATGTGCTGGGTGCCAGCTCTGCCAGCACAGCTCCTAGGGGTGGCAGTGGGGCAGGATGTGCTGCTCAGCTCTCCCGGAGGCTGAGGCTGGCTGGGTTCCTCTGGGGAGCTCAGGGAACGGCTGCTCAGGCTGTTCCCTTACAGCTGGGGAGCTGGGGAGCAGCCTTGCTTGGTCTTGTCAGGAAAATTAATCCACAAACACCAGAGGTTTATGTCCAAAAAGGAGACAGAAAAGTCCTTTTACTTTATTTGAATAAAGGGAGAGGCCATGGAGTGTTTACCTGGGATCTCTCAAATGTTTGGAGGACACAGCCTCCTTTTTATCCCAATTTCACTCTCTCTTTCCCTATTGGCTGAGGTACTTGGGAGGTACAGACTTCCCAGATACCTAAGATTCCCCTCTAATGTATAACTCTCCCTTTTAATTTTTAATTCTTATAGAATTCATGGGTTTTCCCCATTGCTTCTTTCATCTTTCAATATCCAATTTCATTTATCAGTAAACCTACAGTTTGTACAGGCAAATATCTTTTCCCATTCATCAATCAGTGGAATCCATCCCATTGTTTCTTTTCTCTCAGTGCTAATCTTGTCTACCAGCAGACCCACAGCTTGCTTGTAAAGACAAATCCCTCATTCCTCTCAATCCTGAGGAAAGAGCAGTGGGGAAAGGTGATATAACCCCCAGTCAGGCTGCCAGAAGGTGTGTGCACCAGGAAGGGCAGTGCCACTCTGCATGTGGCAGGGCAGGAGCTGCCCTGCTGTGGGACCCTGCACCCCCCTCCCCTTTTCTCCCCCTCCACACCTGCCTGGGTGTCCTGGCCCTGTCAGAGCCTGGTGTTTTTGTGGTTCAAAATGCACTCGAGGAGCCCGTGCAGCTCCCTCTGTTCAGGGCTGAAACTGCTGCACAGCAATTTCTTTTTCCATTTCATCTCTGGCAGAGCCCTTCAGCTGTGCTCCCTTCCTCTTCCACCCTCCTCTCCTCCTGCTGATCTTCTCCCTGGCCCAGTCTCCTTCCCTGGTGTCCCCTTCTGCTCCCAGCTCTTATTTAACCCCCATTTTTTCTGTCCTCTCTCTCCTTCAGTGCTCCTACCCAGAAGACAGATCACAAAGCACAAGCTCTGCTATTCATCTAACAGTTCCTAAACCACTTTCTCAGAGTGATAAATGTGCTAATCCTGTGGAGAGGATCCCCTAGGATGCAAACCCTGCTGAGATCTGTGGCAATCCCACGGCATCAACCACACGGTCAAGCGTGCAAGGGGGGTGGCAGCTGCCTTGCCCCAAGCATGGGCACCACAATCAGCTCCCCTTAGGAATTCACATCTGCACAAAGCCACCAAACACTTCTGTGTGCTTCCAGTGCCCCACCAGATATCTTGCTTTAATTCTTTGAGTTTTATAAAGCCTGACTCAAATCCCAGGGACGTCAGGCAGTGCTGACACCCAGAGCCCTGGGATCAGGTGCTGGGGACAGATGGGTGGACACAACCACCCAGTGTTTTAAAGCAGAGCTAACTAGGAACAGCTTATTCCATTAAGAAAAAAGGAAAAAAATTATCATTCTTAATTAGGACAGAAACCCCCAGATAGGCTTTTGTAAAGAAAATGCCTAAAAATACAATTTTTGCTTTGATTTGAAAACTATTTTTTGCTCTTCAGACTGTAAGATAAAACACATTTGAATTGATGATGTGTTTCACAGCAAAAATGCATCCCATATTATCTTGAAAATGCTGAAATCAGTTGTTACAAAATTTTCAACATTTACCCCCTTTCTTAAAAAAACAAAATTTTTAATTTAGATGAAATGTATTTTTTTTTCCTAATGGAAACTCTTGATTACATTTGTACCCAACAGCTCTAATTAGAATTAACAATTACAGCTGATTCTTGGTGGGGTGATAAACAGCTGGACTGTGCAACCCTCTCCACTCTGGGACTTCCAAGCAAGCCCCAGCCCTCACAGTTTAGCTTCCTGCAACATTTTAGCCTTGTCTAGTCACTGGAATTTATTTTTCTTCCTTTTTTCCCTACCCCTTCTCCTCTGAGGGTTAGTTTTTACCAGTGCAGCATCTCTAACAGTCAGGGAACTTCACAGTGAGTTGAGATCGCATTGATTTCTCGAGGAAGAAGCTGCATACTAATTTTTGTCTATTTTTCTCCCTTGAGGAAAGCAGGTAGCAGCTCAGGAAGGGTTTGTAGATATTATGTTCACCTGCTGGCTGACAGGGAAGTCTGAGGTCTGTGGGACCATCATGGGACCATCATGGATCACGAGGAGACTTTGGCTGGTCTGATGCAATGCTGGTGTTGCTGGGAAAGCACGTGGGATTAAAGCAGAACAGGTTAAGCCTGAGAGAAGTATCAGATGAGGATCGGGGGATGGATCAGTCCATGCTATGCTGCCAGAGCTTCCCTCTGCCTCCAGGATGATCCTCACACCCCCCTCAGCTCTTCAGGGCGAGGGAAGGAATGCTGGAGCAGTGTGAATGGAGAAGAAGGGACTGTGGTGGAGGGGAAGGAAAGATGTCAGTCTGCTCTTAAATGCCCAAACCCTCTGTTCCAGGCACCCAGGCAGGTATGTCCAGCCTTTGAAGGCAATGTCCAGAGAGCCAAGAGGCATTGGGGCATCCTCCTTCATGAAACCAGTGTCCCCAGTGCCACTGTGACTCCTGGGTTGCCATGTCCAGTGTTTTCCATAGCTGCTCATCCCTGTTAAGGGCTGATCTTCTCTCCCTAGAAGCAAGCCCATGGCTTCAGCCTGTCCCACCTCACCCCTCCCACTCTCCTGCCAAACAGTTATTACCTTCTGGGACTAACCTGAGATAGTATTAAATGAGAGGGAGGTTTTCATACACAAATGTCCCTGTGATTAATGGATTAAGAGATTCTGTGCAAATTAGAGCCTTTCTTCATACTTCACACATCCGGCTCTTCAGCTGTTGCTCTTTCCCTTCTAGTCCTTTACAGAAGTCCCTGTGGGCCTTATTTGCCACATCCCTTTTGCTGCAGTTTTCTCCCCACAGTGACCCAGGGATGTGGCTGGCACTCATTTTCCCCAAAGCCTTCACCCCATTGAGTCCTGGGCAGACCCTGCTGCTCCTGAACCAGCACTGTGGAGAGGAGGATGCTGTGAGCACAGCTTGTTTGTACACAAAGCCAACCCAGGAGAGGAGCTGCAAATGCCTCTTTATTTCCATATTTATAATTGCAGCTCAGATGAATGGGGAACCCAATGGAAAGTTGAGATGAAACAGAAAAAATGAAAAAGTGTTGGCAAGTGGAGGCTCAGCTGAGACTGGCAGCCTCAAGGGCTTCCAGAAGGAAAAAGGCTTTCAATTACTGCACTGCTGCTCCATAACATCCCAATTCCTCTGCCATGCCAGGAGGGTGGGGCAGCTGGGGAGCCCTGCCCTCATGATCCCACCCCAGGGAGATGGACCTAAGACCTTAAAGCAGCACCTTTGGTCTTGTTGATGTTTTACAGGGCTGATTTCTTCCCAGAGCAGCAGGGGAGTGTGGGTGTGGAGGCTCCCTAAGGTGTCCAGGTGATGGGCACTGTGGTCACAGTGCCATGGTGGAAAGGCGCCACAAAGCCTTTGCTGGACACCAGAGCTGGGTGTTGGTGATGGATGATGATTTAAAACCTGTTTGTGCAGGGAATAAGGGCTCATAACGATCCCCTGTCCTTCAGTGGTGTGACACTGCTGAGATGGGTGGTCCCATGTTTGCACCTTAGGGAGGTGTTTCATTAACTGTCCCTGCCCCTGCTCCTGTGTGCTGTGATGTGGAGGTGCTTCAAACACAGTGAAGAGGAGGTAGCAGCCAGGATGTGGCTCCTGGGGGACGCAGCCAGAGAGGCAGGGGTGGGTGCTGCCAATGGGATTTCCAGTGATCTGAAACCTTCAGCCCTGGGAAGGACGGACTGCCCCAGGCCAAGGGAGTCTGATTCTGCTGAGGGATGACCAGGACTGTGTGTCTGTGACCAGGGTCTGTTCCATGGGGAGGAGGCAGGGGATTGAGCTGTCCCCTTGCTGCCTGCATGGCCCGCCGTGCTGGTGACTACTGTTCACCCAAATCCCTGCTTGGGCACCCATAAAGGCCCCTGCCCAGGTCATTTGGCATGACAGCTTCTAGAAAGCATCCTGGGGTCACTGTCCCTGCCTGGTCACAGCTGAACTGGTGGCACTGAAAACTTGAGTTTCGCTTCACACCCCTTTTCTCTGTGATCTCACTTTGGGCTTTATTCTCCTCCCTGCTTTCCCCTCATTTGTGCCTGGCTCCGGAGGAGAGGCTGGGAATTGATCACTGTGTGGCATTCGCTGATTGAATCCAGAGCCGGTATCAGGCGGGAGTGGGCGGGGGCAGCCCGAGGGACCCTGCGAGAGAAACTCTGCAGCCACCCAGCACGACCAGGCTCCCCCCAGGCACTGCCCGCCCTCCAGCCCGCAGCTGGAACTCCCACCAGGACAGAGCTGTCCTGGGGAGGTGGCCCAGAGCAGAGGAGCCATCAGGGGCTGTCACCCAGCAGGATGCTGACCCCGAGCTGTGCCACATGGGCAGCAGCTCAGCCGTGAGCCTCGTGCTGCATCCTCCCTTGTCACAGCCTTTCCTAGAGCAGGGATGGCCCCTGGGCTCATCACATCCCACTCGTGGCTCCAGAGCCTTCGAGGGACTGATGGCAAAAGCCCCTGGATGAGTCTCTTTTTTTGGCAGTGAATGAAATAGGATTTGTGCTGGTGGTGATAAGAGGCTGCAAGTTGGACCCATCTGATCCTCACAATTCAGAGAGGCTGATGCTGATATGGCAGAACAGATCTTGCAATAGCCTTCATGTCCCAGCACACAAAATGGGTGAGAAAAAGCAATTTTAAAAGTGACTGGGGAAACTGCAGCTATGATACCATCCTATCTCAAGCCCAGGGTTCCCCTCTGGCCTCTCTGGAGTCACATGAACTGCAAAACCCCTCTGCTCTGAACCCAGGCTGGGTCATGACTCACATCTTGGGCTGTAAAAATGCATTTCATTGTGTCAGCACGGAGAGTGGCCATGGGCAGCTCTCTGGCAGCAGTGAGGCTGGCCAGGGTAGGCTGTTCAACAATTGCACCCGCTGGAGCCCAAATTCCATCTCATATTTTGCTACAGCACACAGAAAAGGTCAAGGGGAAGGAAAGGCTGGAGGGGAGAAGTGTTTCATTTAAAAATCCTGGTAGGACTTTATCCAGTGGCTTGTCTGGCCACAAATCCGTCTATTTTGGTGCAAGTGTGGACTGCAAATCCTGGACTTGCCACCTGGAAATGTGACCTCATGACTCCCCTGCAGCCTGTGGAGTTTCCTTTGTACGCAGGAGAAACACCTCCCTGGTGGTGGCATCCTTCCAGAGGGAAAAGGGCAACTGAACCCTCTGGATGGCTCTGCCCTGCTGTGTTAAACAGCATCCATGGCTTTTCTCTGGTATTCCCCCAACTAAAACTACTTGCAGGTACTTTTAGTATGAAAAAATCACTAAAAACTCAGAGTTACCTGTCAAGGGGCTGCACTGCGGGGCTTCACAGCAATGACATCTTGTGACTTAATTTTGCTTTTGGACTTTTATGTTAAATTATGCCTCTGGGGGCATTTAGCACCAGTCAAGTAATTTCATTTGTGACATGTTGCCATGGCTGAGCTACTGGAGAAGCCAAACAGCCTTGAGGAGAGGAGCCTGGTGGCTTCCAGAGGAGCACGTAAGAGTCCTGGGCACAAACCCACACACCTTTTCCTGAAGAAAATCTGAATTCCTCAAAGGAAGGGGTTTAACCAGGAGGGATGAATTCCATGAGGAAAATCTGAATCCTCAAAGGAAGGGGTTTAACCAGGAGTTAAATTCCATGGAGTGCAGTTGCTCTGTTGCTGCTGTGGTCCAGGACAGCAATGCTGTGGGACCAGGACTGGGGCTCTGTGCTCGTTAACACTCTGGGCACTAACGAAGCCCAGGAGCAGCTGCAAACAGAGCCAGCTGAAGGATTCCTGCTGCCTCCCACCAATTCATCAATTACCTATCTGCTTAGTCCTTTTCTCCATCCTTTTACAATCTAAATAGCACATTTTATAGTCACTGCTAAGTGATGTGATCAACATCAATTACCTACTAAAAGAGAATCAAGTCTTGATTTAAAATTAAGTGCTGCATTTTCCCATGTTCTTTATATGTAGCCAACAGAATAATTGCAGTGACATAAAAACTAATTACACAACTCCACAATTAGGCCTCCCTCCTAGTGCTGTGATTGTCTTTAAGTATACTGATGAAAAATTACTCCCAGTCCCAAATTACTCTCTAACACCTTTGGAAAAAGCCTCCACCCATCAGACCAAAGAGAGGAACTTGAGATGCAGAAGAAATACATGCAGAGTGTATTTTCTTATCTCTTTGATATGGTTTCAGATGTGGGATTTGGTTGGGATTGTCCAAGTGCTCCAAGTGTCCAGCAGTGCTCCTCTCTGGATGGACTGAGCATCTCAGTGAGGCTTCCCAAACTGCCTGGTGGCTGCTGTGCCCTGAGACAAGCAGGGAGAAAATCCTCTTCCCAGTGCCCCCAGCTGACATTTGGCTCCTGGGCTGCAAGCAGAGAGCCCAGTCCTGCCTGGCTGCCAGCTCCTGGTGTGTGGAGCCCCAAAAGGAGAAGGAAGAGGCTGGAGTACAGCAGTGCTTTCACCTATTCAAAGGCCAGCAGTTAAACCCAGGCAGCAATCACGTAGCAGCTGAGAAACCATAAACCCCAACAAAAATCATAAGCATCAATAAAGCTCTGGTGCACTCCTGACAGGCTTTGAGGGATTTGATTCCAGATTATGTTTTTGAAATGTTTACAACCAACCTGGAAAGACTGAAAATATTCAATTACTGGCAAGGAGAGCTGAGATTTGCTTACAGTCAATCTTCTGCCTCCAGGATCTTTGTGAGTGCCAGCAGTGAAACACAGGATGGGTAAGCAGAGCTGTGGGGACAGTGGCCCAGGGACAGGTCCCCTGATGTCGCTGAGCAGCTTTCACTGAATAATTAAACATTGCAGGTTTAATTTTGGGGCTGGCAGGTTGGTTTTGGCTGCTGTGCAGTGGATCCCATGGCCTGTTCTGCAGCCACAGCCCAGTCCTTGCCAGGGAGGGTTGCACAGCTCGTGGCTGTTGATTTTCCATCATTTCTGCAATGCCATCACTCAATCGAAGTCGGGAGAGGGGTGGAAAATGCTTTGGCATTATTTTAATCAGCAGAGTGCTTTGAGTGAATGAGGTGAGGGAACCAGTGAGCTCCCTGTGCCTTCTCTGACTTTGTCACCTCATTTCAGCATCAGACAGAGGTGCCAAGGCTGAGAATTTACACCCTTGTATCTACCTGAAACCTCACTACCTTCCTCAAAATCTGTGAAAAATAAACGGGGTGGTGAAGTAGCCTGTGGCAGAGATGATGTGATGTGTAATGCCAACATCTCCAGATCATTGTGAATATTTCCTCCTAATCCCCAGTACCTATCCCAGATATCCCCACCTTGTCCCCAGCCCAGAGCACTCAGTGCCACATCCAGGAATTCCTTGGACACCTTCACGGATGGGGATCCAAACCTCCCTGGGCAGTTCCAGTGCCTGACCACCCTTTCCATGGACCTAACGCGATGCCGAGAGGCGCCCCCAGCCAGGCAGTCCCGTCAGTCCCTTCCTGAGGGACCGATGCTCCAGGCCGGGGCTGCTGCCCGGGACAGGCCGTTCCTACAGCCAGGGAGGCTCCTGCCCGCCCAGCGCAGCCCGGGGCCGGACCCGGGACAAGGGACACGGCTCAGCCCGGGCCGGGACAAGGGACACGGCTCATACCAGCCCGGGACAAGGGACAGCCCGGAGAAACCAGCCCGGGACAAGGGACAAGGCTCAGGCCAGAGAAACCAGCCCGGGACACGGCTCATACCAGCCCGGGACAAGGGACACGGCTCGGCCCGGCCCGGGCCGGGACAAGGGACACGGCTCAGTCCGGCCCGGGGCAAGGGACAAGGCTCAGCCCGGAGAAACCAGCCCGGGACACGGGTCATACCATCCCGGGACAAGGGACACGGCTCTGCCCGGCGAACGCAGCCCGGGACGCGGCTCATACCAGCCCGGGACACGGCTCAGCCCGGAGAAACCAGCCCGGGACAGGGGGTCGTGGTGGGAGGCGGTGCTGGCGTCCCGTGAGGGCCCGGCCGGAGCTCCGGGTCGGGGACCCGCGATCCGGGACGCGGTCCTGGTCCTGTCCCCGTGGGCACCGGCCGCTGCCTCCCCTACGGTGCCCTCGTGCTAGCGGAGCCGGCGGTGAGGCCTGGCCGGGCTGGGGGCGGCCCGCAGGCTCGATTCCCGTCAGAGCGGCCGGGCCGTTAGGGACGGGCCCGGGCAGGGCTGGCAGGATAGGGCCCTGCCGGAGTGTTGCAGCAGGGACCGCAAACACGGGCCCTGTGGCGGGCACTTCGGCACAGGACAGGGATCCCTTACACCGACGGGTTTTAAACATAAATGTTTACATGTAAGTTTCCTCCAAAGGGCGCAGTTTGGATCCTGCCTGCAGCACGAGGCTGGGCTGGGTGGCCTCCGGCCTGCTGTGTGCCCAGGCTGCTGTGGAATAAAAACATGCTGGAGTAGCTCTGGGTTATTAAAATGGGGTGTGCTCTGTAACACGAGGTCTTGAATTTTAAAGCTGGTTTAATTGTTTTGGTACAAGGCTGCATATGGCGCTGTGGCTGGAGGACTGGTAAAACGATGCATTGCACAAGACTAGGAAGGGATCGCTGAGCAAATGGGATTTTGTATATAAACACTGTTTGGAATGTTACCTTAAGATGTTTAAGTTCAGTGGTTGGCTAACACTTGCATTAGGAGAGATCTTTGGCAGAGCTCTGATGCCGCCCACCTTCAGCAGGGTCAGAGTTTACACCAAGTTCTGCAGACACAATTTCTTAGGGCCAAGTTATTTATTCTGCAGTGTGTTTCTGCTGGAACTACCCCAGTCCAAGTGCGGTGCAGAGACAGAGCTGCCTGCACCGGTGCTGTTCAGTTTGCCTGCCAAAGGAGAATAATCTGCAGGGGCATTTCTGAGCAAGAAGCTGCTCCATGCACAGCCCAGCAGGAACCTTTTAAATGCAGATAAGTCTCCAGAGGACGTTCGAAGACGATGACACACCCTGTCATTTACCGAGCGTGCTGCCGCAGTGTTCTGTGATCCTTAGAATTCATTTGTTCTCTGGGAGTAGCTTTGTTAAGAGATGGACTTCTATTTTTCTCTCTTTTCTTTTCCCTAACCCTGCCTTAAAATTATCCAGTCTGGTCCAGTTTGTTTTCCAGCAGCCTCTAGGGCATTTCTATGGTGGAAGTATCCAAAATACTGTCCCAAAAACTTGAGTGTAGGAGTCCAGCTACCAGAGGTGAGAGAGCAGTGTTGTGAGTGCCTGGAGGCCGCTGTCTCTGTGACCATGTATTTACTAAATGTGAAGGGATACAAATACAATTCTTTGGAATAAATCAGCTAGAAACAATTCCTGGTGAACTGTCAGGACAGCATTTGAACCCGCAGTCTTGTCCCTTCAGTGTCCTGAAGCAGCACAAGAGCAGGGCTGGTGCTACTTCCACCACCTCCTTTATTTTTCCATGAGAATTCCTTTAGCCTGAGCAATTAAACACCTGGAAAACTCCAGCACCCCCAAACCTGTCTCTGCTTCTGCTTGGGTTGGGCAGGTGGGGTTGAAAGCACAGCAGCCATACCTTGAGAATTTGTGAGGTGGTGGATTATTGGGATAAATTTAGGGATAATAGTCATCCTTTCAGTGTGCTAATCCTGTGTGCTACTGATTCCCTCCATGGCTTTTCTAACCCACCTCAGCTCTTCCAGTCAGCATTCTCTGAGAAACAACGCTCCGCTCGTGAGGGAGGTGAATCAGCTTTAATTAAGATTTTCCGAGCGCTTTGTTGATACGTTCTCAATAGCTGGGTGCAATTTTTTTTCATGAACACGCAGATATTCTTAGCACCTGAAGTGGGAAGTGACACAAGGCTGGGGATCTCTGGGAAGCAGCCCTGCCAAGGGAAATGGCTCCTGCTCACTGAGGCTTTGTCAAATCCATTCTGGCTGTGGTTCATGAGGCAGCTCAGCAAAACCCCAAATCCCTCCGAGTCTTTGGGAAATCTCAAATGTTCCTGAGAGCTAGGCCCTGCTTTTGCAGGAAATTTGTAGCTTTTGCCCCCTTGCTGGATTTCTGCCAAGCTGCCAGTTGGGTTTGGTGCGGCTGTGCTCTGGTGTCACCTGCTTTGTAACACCTGGTGGCAATGGCTTCAGTGGCTTTCAACAACTCAGACTGAGGTGGCTGGGGTAGGCTGGGGTGGGTGATGGCCCTTGTGGGCTTCAGAGAGTTGCAGAGGTCGGTGGAGATGTGTGGGATAGGTGGAGAGGAGGGAAGCTGGGTAGCCATGCCCTTCCACAGGGCAGCATCCCATTCCCTGCAGGCTTCTGAGCTGCAAATGGAGCTTGACAAGCTTCCTTAGTGAGGGATAATGGAAATGGTCACGGTAGTGCTGGGTCTGTGGTTGTGTGGGTGCCCCTCAGCAGGATGAGGAGCTCTGTTGTATTTTGAGGAAGAGAATTAGTTCATTTGGCTTTGTCACTGCTGTAGGAGTAGCCAGATGGAGGATGCTAAAATGAAATGCAGGGCTGGAACAGCCTCCTTGTCCATGGTCCTGTCCTGAGCCAGGTGGGAGATCCTCAGCTCTAGGCTGGGCAGTGATGGATGGTGGTGCACATCTGGACAGGGCCCAGCTCTCTCTGGGCCTTGATGGAATCCCAAGATTCCCAAGATGATGAAATGTCCTCAGAGAGCCTGAGCAGCCAATTTGTCTCTTACCTTCATAGAATGGGGAACCCCATGGTGGTTAAAATCTGAGAGCTGGTACCAGCCCTGGAGGGAGTAGGGATGGAGAAACCCCTCCCCAGCTGCTGTGGGGCAGCATGTTCTGTACTGCTGACTGCTCTGCTGGCTGCCCAGACCCTCTGGTTAGTCTGTGACTCAGAGGTGACACCCAGCACGGAGCCCAGAACTGGGTATTTTATGTTCTGGATCACACACAGTGCTGGCACATTTAGTCTGGTCCCAGTTTTCCCCAGGTTCCCTCTGTCTGGAGAGTTTTCCCCTGGACTGTTTGTGTGCTTGATCTCTGTTTGTGCTGTTACCAAGTACATTTCTTTGCATTGTTTTCCTTGATTTTCTTTCTATTGATTTGTGGGTGTTTGGGAACTTTTCTTCAGTTTATCAATTCTGATCATGACCTCCAGAGTGCTTCCAGCTCTTAACTCCTGGGCATCCTTTCAGGTTTTATAAAAGTGCCTTCTCTTTCATTGTTCAAACCATTAATGGAAAGGATGAACAGAAGCAGACCTGGGCTGAGCTCCCAGGGCCCATACACAGGGATTTCTCCTGTGGTGACAGGGAATTGCTGATAGCCACCCCTCAAGTGCATGGGGTGGAGTTGCTCTGGTTGGTCTTTTTTTCTTAGTTAATAATGAGCACTGGGCCTCATTAAGGTGAGCTTGCCCAGCCCCAGCTCCTCTGGCTTTTGAAAGTATCAGATGGATAGAGAGAAAAGCCTGCTCTGTGCTGGTCAGAGGTGTGATGCACAGGTCTCTGTAGTGGGGGATTGTGCTCTCCTTCTGAAGACTTAGGTCATTTAAGAGCTTTCATGAACATCATTTACCTGGGGCTTCTTGCTGGGACTGACACAGCTCCAAGGCAATCCTCAGCCTGCTTCCCACCCAGAGCTGCCACAGCAGTGGGCTATGCATGGGGGAAATTGTGTCCAGCACTTCCTGCTCCCCTTTGTTTCTCCATAGGTCTCTCCTCAGTGAGAGCTGAGCATGTCTGCATGTGACAAAAGTAGCAAAATACATTTTTCTCCTCAAGCAATTCCAAGTTCCTTGTGTGGTTGCTCTTCTCTGGCAAAGATAAAACTACTTGCTCTGGAGAAATTAATGACCCTCATTTTTATTCCTAACTAGTGTGTGTCACAGTGGGAGTGGTTGCAGGATGCCTTACTGCACCAGGGCTCTGCTGCCACCTCAGTGATGCTTCAAGAAGAGGAATTATTTGAGCTGAAATAGATTCCACTGCCCAAGCAGGACCAGCTCTGCCTTCCCTGGGTTCTGTGAGTACTGAGCTGCTGGGCTCAGCTGCCCTGAAGTTTAAGAATTGAACTTTCTGAAGTCTTCCACCTGCTATTCCATCTGTCTTTGCACATGGGTGTAACTGTGGGGTGAAATTTAGGCCCCACCAAATTTAAGGGCAACACAGGATTCCCCTGTAGTGTTCATGTCTTGCTCCTCCCCAGGCTGGTAACTTGTGGTACCCAGCTGTTCACTCCAGCTGTGCTTCAGGGACACCATCAACAGCATGGAGACTCTGGGCCCTGTTTGTTCTCCTGGCTGATGGTCATAGAATCATGGAATATTCTGAGTTGGAAGGCACACCCACAAGCATCCCTGAGTCCAACTCAGCGGGTGCCCTGACCTTATTTCAGTTCCAGGGGAAAAACTCAGTCTCCCTAAAACATTCCTATGGCTTCTGTTGGATTCTTCCTCGCTGTTCTCCAGGGCCCTGTGTGCAGTAGTTAAATATGGATGGAAAGGTTGTGTTCCACTCTGGATTACAGCTGAATCTCAGTGATGGATAAATTGCATCCCAAGTCTAGTTTGCAAAGCCCTTTGGGCTTCGTGGGCTGCAGGAAGCTGTATTTTATTCTAGATGTGTGTTTGCTGATAATTCTATAGGATTTGCAGACAGCAGGTTGTAAGAGCCCTGATTATACTGGTTCCCTGTGCAGTCAGACTCTGCCCAAATAATTCAAGTGCCTGCTGCAGATAGAGGGAAAGGAAGATGGAAGGATGATTTAGAAATCTCTGGAGCAGATGGGAAGAAGATGCATATGTTGATCTGAAGGAGATACCAAGCCACATAAATGCCTTTAAAGATCTAAATAAAGTCAGGATTTTTTAAATGGTTGCCCACTTTAAGCCCAAATAATTCCTTTAACGAGAGGTTTTAAAGGTTTAACTTAATTTTGGAATTTTTATTTCGAGAGTACTTCCATAAAATTAACTTTTTGAAAGCAAAATGCTTTAATGTCTTCCGTGTTGCTGCTCATTTGCAAGAAATCTCTGCACAGTTATTTCTTATGTACCAGTTAAATCTATCAGCCAACAGATGTCAAGTGTAGCAAAAATGCTATAATAATATTATGGTCTAATAATAGTTATAATGATTCTAATTACCTGGTGCAGCTTTAGAGAGAGGCAGATTCAGGAATGAGTGTAAGTGTTTAACCTTGAACTACAGAAGCAGGGCACTTCCAGAGGTGCCTGTGCTGCTTCCCTTCCTCCCTGTGGGACATCCCACTCCCTTTATTTGCTCCAGCAAACCAGGAGCATCACTGTGGTGTGTTTTAAATGCTCAGAGCTCATCCTGGCTGTGTTCAGAGGAGTGCTGGAGAGCTGGGGATGAGCACCTTTCCTGCAATACCTGGGAGTGTAAAGCCTGCTGGTTTTTAACCTCTGTCTGCCCTGCTCTTGGCATGCTCCCACTGCCTGGTGCTTGTGGCACAGACTGCTCCCCCCTCTCAGCAATCTCTATGCAAGATGCTTGTGCTGCTCTTAAGTGTCAGGGGAGGCTTTGCTCCAGCCTGGGAAACACAAGGCCAGAATCTCCTGATGGGAGAGATTTGGGGGTGTGCAGGTGAGGGGCTGGGAGTTATGGATCCCTACAGAGGCTTTGGTGTGGAGGTAGGAGAGCACTGAGCTGGTGCCTGAGTGCTATGCTTGCCTTGCCTTAGACATTCTGGCCCCACAGAGCCTTGCCAGAGTCCCCTTCCCCAACTGCTCCATGTGCCAGCTCTGTCACATCACTCCCAGTGCCCTTTCACATCACTCCCAGTGCCCTTTACCACCAGATTTTTCCTTTAGGAAGGATCCTGGGCTGCATTTGCTGGATCCCTGTGGTTGTTGCTGTGTGCTGTTTAGTGCCTTGGGGTCCCAGTGCTCGTTATTGCTGTGGTGTGATGGATCCCCTCGTGCCACAGCTGCTGATTTTAATCCTGTGCCATGCAGGGGTGAGGAGTCCCTGGTTCACAGAGCAGCAAGCTCTGCGTGGGCTGCAAGTTGACAGCTTTCCATGATTCTATGCTGAACCTTCTTCCTATAAATAATTGATTCACAGGCTGATGAGAACTACAGGAACTTGTCTCTCGGTTGCTGCTCCCTGGCATGGGCAGCAGCTGGAAATCTGCAGCTTTCCTATAAAATGGATCCCGAGGTGTTCTTGCAAGGTTTTCTTTATTTCCAGTCTGCTCCTAGGCTGACAAGCTCTGCTGCTCAGGAAAGCCCTGCCTGCCAACACCTGCAGCACACCTTGTGCCAGGGCTCGTCAGGGGACAGCTCTGCCACCTTCAGCCTTGCCCTGGGGATGCTCAGCCTCTCCTTTGGGGAGATTCAGCCTCTCCTTTGGGGAGATTCAGCCTCTCCTTTGGGGAGGTTCAGCCTCTCCTTTGGGGAGATTCAGCCTCTCCTTGGGGAGGTTCAGCCTCTCCTTTGGGGGAGTTCAGCCTCTCCTTTGGGAGAATCAGCCTCTCATTTGAGAGATTCAATCTTTCCTTTGGGGAGGTTCAGCCTCTCCTTTGGGAGATTCAGCCTTTCCTTTGGGGATGTTCAGCCTCTCCTTTCAGGAGGTTCAGCCTCTCCTTTGGGGAGGTTTACCTTCTTGCAGGAGTCAGTGTGTGTGTGTTGGTGCATCACCATGGAGATGGGGCCCCAGGAGCTGCAGGTTCAGCCTCCTCAGGCTCACGTGAAGGAGGATGCACTAAGGGCTGCTCGTATTTAGGGAAAATGATTTCTTGGAGTAAATAAATTGTCAAAGAGCACTTGGCATCGGCCCAGATGCTATTAAGGAGAAGATCTCTTGGAGCCAGGGCTGTGAGGCTCATGCAATATTCACTCACTTTGCTGTGCTCCACATCAGGCATTGCTGCTGTGCCCAACTCTGACTCACTGACCCACTTGTGCTTTTACTTACCCCGAGATAACAAAGCTCCTGTTGCTTTTCTCCTTTTTGCTGTTTCTCATCCTGCCACAGCAGCACCTTCCTGCATCCCTTTCCTTGGCCACTGGGTGTCCAGGCTTTCAGTGCTTCAGTGGTTATGAGGCTTCACTTCCATGGCTGCTGCTGCTTTGGCCAGGTTTGCAAAGGACATGCAAAGGCTGCAGTGAGCTCTCCCCCATGCACAAACACCTCTCTCCAGGTTGTGCCAGCACACCCCAAACCTCTGTCTGGTCATGCTGACATTCTTGGGGGGTTGGGGGCACTGCCCTTTCCACGTGCCTGGCCCTGGCACACACTTTCCTTGTCTAATTTCTGCACAGAACCCTCCCAACAAGGTCTGGAGGAGTCCTGTGGCACCTCTCTGCCTCATTGCCTCCATGTCTCATTCCAGACTTCATCTGTAAACATCTCTTTGCCCTTGCTAAAAACACTGTCTCTTAATTTCCCTCTGCAGGAGTATTATTTAATTTGTAACAGTTTTAGGCCATTATTTGAAAAATCCGATATGAAGCTGTATTTCATTTACTGTAATGATCCACTAATGCAGGCATATTTCAAAGGCAGGCGATGCAGTAGTGTGGGCTTTAATTAAATTTTGTTTTTCAAGTAAGCATCAATAGACAGACAATAACAAATGGTGGACAATATGCATACAGAACAAAGTCTCTTCATTTTCCTTTTCAAGACTGTGGAAGAGAAAATGTATAGCCTTTAAAATGGACTTGGCCTGCTCAGAACTGCTGCTTTAGTGTAGTTAACTCACTTCAGGAGGAGTATTTGCTTCTTACTCTGCCTTAATTAATTTTCTTGCTCTCTTCCTGCCCACAGAATAAACTCTTACACTGTGGAAAACTTCCAGCAGGAGCTGTGGGTGATCCAAGTGCTTCAGCAAGTTCTGGAAGTAGTTTTGAATGTTGTGTTGGTACCCAGTGTGTGATGGCTCCTCCAGATGGGCCCTCCTGAGGGTGGCAGAACAGAAGGGCTGGGTGTGAGGTATCTGTCTCTGGCAACTGGACATGGCACGTGCCAGCCTTGGAAAGGGAGGGGAAAATGGTGTTTTCTGCCATGCTTGTACTCCAGTCAGGAATCAGCAAGTGGCTCTGGAGTGCATTTTGTTCCTTTTCTCCCAGCAAGCGTGGGGTAATCAAGTACAGAGTGTGTGGGGAAGTGTTCCACGTCAGCAGGAGGCTTCTGGGAACCATCCTCATACTCACAGCATGGCACTTGGACACCTGTTCCTGGGTAAAGAAATTTGTCAGTGCTGCTGTGAATGGGCTTCTTTGTTTAGATTTGAGGAGCAGGCTGAGATGGGGTGGCTGAGGCAGGTTTGGTTTCCTCCAGGTGTCTGGAATATTTACCACTGTTCAAGAACAGAACTAGAGTTTGCTGAGGAAGCCGTTGTGAATGTGACTCCCACTGCACTTAGATTCTCTCAAAGGCAGAGAGCTGAAAAAAGCATGAATTTTTCAGAGGAAGAGTCTCCATTCAGAGATGTGAGTTCAAGCCATGTCCTGGGTTGATGCCTAAAGCTTTGCCTGCTTAACCTGCCTTCAAAGGCTGGGGGCAAGGGCTGTGCCTGGAGCTGGCTCTGCTTTCCACCACTGAGCTGGGCTGGATCACAGTCCAGAGAGCTGCTGGCTGGAAACTGGAGCATGCAAAGGCTGGATTCTGTGGGAGCCTGGCTGCTGATGTCTGTGCAGTTGTAAGTGCCTGGAAAGCATCTCTGTACATGACAGACTGGAGTCTGCACCCTCCTCCTCCTCGCTGGGATCTTGGTGTAACACTCCCCGTGTTCCAGGCTCAGCCTGGGTTTGCTCCTTGCTGGAGCAGTGCTGGGAGTCCACAGCTCTCCTGGTGCCTGGGCAGGCTGAGTGTTGTGTTCTGAGCTGGGTGAGAGGCTGCTGGAACAATGGATGGTCCAGGAGCCAGTCCCTGTGGCTGGAGAGGAGTCCTGGTACAGATAAAAGGGTCTAAATATAGCTCGTCATCAGGCACCAGATGAGTGGTGCTCTTAAATAAACTGGAAAAACCCCACACAGCTGAGGTTTGTTCTGGCCCTGCTAATGCCAGGGGAATGCCCCGTGCCTGATTCCTTGTTCTTCCCTTGTTCCCTGCTTTAGGCTGCCAGATTTCCTATTTTGTCACTTCTTTTTGTTGATAGGCAGTGCTGAGGTTCTGCTGCTGGGGTTTGGGGCAGGAGGTTGCTTCCTGGCAGCTTCCCCTGTGCTTCCTTTGCACCTCCTGCCTTTCTCTTTGCCATAAACTAATCTCTGTCCAGCCAGGAACCTCAGGCCTCTTCCAGACTCACTTTTATGGGGCCATTATTCATCATCTGTAGAAGGAGTTACTTTCCTGGCTATGGCAGGGCTCAGGTGGAGATGGAGCCCACATCTGGAACATCTGGAGCCAGCAGCTGGGCCCTGGGCTGAGGGATGTGCCCTCTGTGCAGACCAGGGAGTGCTTGAGCCTGTTCTTTGCAGGAGCAGGTGAGCAAATTTGGGATCCTCACAGTACTGCTGGCATGGTTTATTCTTCCAGGAGTTCCCACAGCAGTTTTAGGGGTTTGTTGTGCCCAGCAGGATCACAGACAAGGACATGCCCAGGCCCTGTGCTTCAGTGGATCTTGCAGGGCTGTGCAGCAAATGGGACCTGCGAGGGGCCTCAAGGCAAGGGCACAAACCCAATGCATGGAAACTACAGCAGTGCTTGGGAATGAACAAAAAAAAAAAAAAAAAAGCCTCTAGGACTATTGAAGAGGAAAAATTAGTAATCTGTAGTTCAGTTTGAGGGAATTCTTGTAGCAGGAGAGCATGTGCTGGCTGGGAGGGAAGAAGCACTTGCTCAGACAAGTGCTAATCCATTGCAGCCATTCCAGACACTTGACAGATACCAGCCTTCCTCAGGCCTCCCTGGCATCAGCGAGGTGCTGTGCCACAGCAGGAGGAATGTGCACGTTCTGGACTACATGGAGTGATAATTTAAACACCAAATCCCTGCTCCTAGCAGGAGCTGCAGGTGGCTGCCTGGCTGGGGGTGCTGATGTCTCACCACAAGAAGTGTGCTGGGCTCTACCAGCACTGGGGGCTGATGGTGGCTGCTTGCTTTTCTTGGATTCCTCCTCTGGAGTTTGGCAGCTGTCTGCTTCAGGGAGCACTGTGGCCTCAGAAGAGTTTATTTGATCTGACACATGACAAATTGTTTCTGCTGGCGGCTACTGGAGGCACAGGCTGTTTGCTGGCAGCCGTGGCTCTGCGGGCTGGGATGGGGAGGAAGGCAGGAGGATGTGCATCCTCCTCCTCCTCTTGGCAAACATCAGCACAGGGAGCGTGGCTTTGACCCCCCTGCCACCCCAGCCTCCCTTCTGCTGGGTGATAATGGTGCTGTTTGCTGGATTATTAATGATGTTTGTGTGCTGGTTGTGGTTCTGTGGGGCAGAGGAGAGCCTGTGTTCTGGAACCAGCCCCAGCTGCCATTAAAAACGCTTTGTTAAGTTCCTTTTTGTAGGACACCCTTTTAGCTCTGCAATGAGGAGCAGAATATTACATTCCTCAGCAGAATAAAAAGTACATGTCCCCTGTGAGATAGTGTAAATACATTTTATCTGTTCTATTACCTGCAGTTTTCAGAATATGTCCCCTAAGCATTTTAATCTTGTTTTCCAGGGTTGTCTCAGAGTGAGGAATCGCTCCTATTTGCAACTTTGGGAATGATTACTTGTTCATTAATTTCTTCCCTTTCCTGCTGTCCATCTATTATTGCTTCCAAGAGAAAAAAAAACTCTCTGTAAATCTCCACCAAAGCAGGGCTGAGTGCCTGATGAGACAGAGAATGATGTGTGCTGGGAGGTGTTCCTGGGAGATCACCCTGGAGCTGTGGTGTTGCTGCCGGGGTACCCAAGTGATGCCTTTTCCTTGGTTTTAAAATTAAGAGCCAGACACGTTAGGGGATAAAAGGTTTTTATCTCAGTATTTAATAAGAATCTTTATGGTGCAACACTTCATCCCAAAATGCACACACATGGTAAATCACATATACAATTTATAGACCTTGCAAATTAGCATATTTAACAAAGATACCTCAATGAGAGGCTTGAATGAATAGTGTGATATCTCCCTACTTCTAAGTATTCCTCTCTAGATGGGCTTAATTTTAATTCTAGTTTGCAGGATGTATTTTAGAGGACCTTGGTTTCTCAGGACAGTGTAGGGCTTTCCAGCTGCAAGGCCTTTAGGATGTTTGGTTTTCTGGCCTAACAGAATGCCAGGTTTATGCTAAATTATCAGACTTAAGCAATTACAAGTATGCATGTTAAGGACACTGAGAATACATAAAAGATATATAAAAGAAAAGGCAAAAAATCATCATGGCATTACAGGTGCCTGGTCTGGCTCCCTGCTCCTTGCCCTGGGATGAACAAGCACACCTGGGGCACACCTGGAGCACACCTGGAGCACAGTGGTGAGGTCAGGGCAGCTCCAGCACCCAAGCAGGGCTGTGCTCCTGCCGTGCTGTGCCTGCAGGGCTGTTATGAAACAGGAACGAGACAATGCAGAACAGTTCCTGCTGCCACGCTTTTGTCCAGCAACTAAAAGCCAGTTCAGAGGGTTTGTGGAAGCCTTGTTTGCTTTGGTCTTTTTTTTGCTCTTTCTTTAAGTAGAGACTTAAAAGAGCTGGAGACTGGAGGCCAGTGTAATTATTATTTCTTCCTGAATAGCACAATAAATGTACCGTTTGTTCCATAAATGACAGGGTCCTTGCCTCAGAAAACATATGCAGCCTGTTCCCACTGCTGCTCCCTTTGACATGTGAGGAACTGCCCCTGCCTGCCTCTGGGTGTGTGGAGATTTCTCACTCCCTCGCTGGGGTCGCTGCCAAAACTTGTCTTGACATGTGACGTGTGTGGTCACTGGAAGTCACTGGAACAGCCTGGATTCACAGAGCAGCTTCATCTAGCTGGCAGCTGATGGATGGAGAATGGCTGGGGATCAAATCTGTGTGCAGGAGGGGACAGCTGAGCTCTGTGGCCATCCTGACAGAAGCTCAGGCACACACAGACGTGGTCTGGCAGAGCTGTGGTGGATGTGCCACGTCCCCACCTGCTGTGGCATTGCCAGGATGCTCAGGCAGCTGCTCAGCATGTTCTGGTGTCTCTGTGCAGAGGGGAAGGTGCAGGTGCAGCTTGGATCAGAGCTGTGTGTGGGAACAGCCTGCTGCTCACTCTGACAGCAGATTTCGAGCTCTTGGCTTTGCCAATCACCTTACAGCAAACACCAAGACCTGGAGAGTGAAAGTCCCTGTGTCCTTGGGTGTTTGCAGAGCCAGCAGGTGCAGTGACAGCCAGGACTGTCAAAGGAAGAACCCTCTGTGGACCAGTGCTGCTCAGCTTTGAGACATGCCAATCCATGAAATGGCTCTTTGTAGGGTGTCTCCCAAAAAGGATTTTGCTTTTGAGTGTCTGGATCTCCTGCTGTTGGTCTAAGCTCCAGAAGAGAAACAGGACATTGACTGGAAGGTACTGAGGTTACAAACAGAGTGATTGTCTCTTGGAAGGGAAGAGTGTGGAGGAAACCCACTCAGTCCTGGTCACATCTCTGTTCTCCTCCTTCCTGAGCACAGGTTTTGGAGCAGTGTGACCGAGGGGCAGTGGGATGGAGCTGAAGTACTGCTCCTGAGTGAGCCCCACAGCTCTGAGGAGTCATGGAGGGACCTGTGGGCTGGGAGCTTTCCTCCCTCTTCAGTTCAGTGTCCATAACTCACCAGTTCAGATGTCCATGGGGCAGCAGAGTGAGAGGGGCCCCGTGGTGGTGCAGGCATTCACAGAAATACTGTTTCACAACCTCTGCTGGGATTCACAAGACATTTCAGAGACAGGTTCTCCACTCAGGCAGCGTTTTATCAGGATTTAAGGCTGAGGAGCTCTTTGAAGCACCGCTGCAGTTTGTTCTGCCATGACAAGGTGGAGATGAGCGCTGGCGTGGCTTCCATTCCCCAAGGAAAACGCTCTTTTGCACGGATCACAAGCTGTGCCTCTGCTGCTGTTTGAAGAGACCAGAGGGATCTCAGATCCAGGCACTCAGTGCCACATCAAAGCCTCCCCTCTGAAGCTGGGGAGCTCCAGCTCCATGTCCTTCGTGTTTGGGCAGCAGAAGGAAAGAAGGTCCCTGATCCAGGAGTGGCTTGGGGGATCAAAGCTCTGCTTAGCAGAGGCTGATGAGGAAAAAGCCAGGATGGCAGCAGGAAGGACACAAGGCCTGCAGAAGATCTGGGCCACCTCATAAGAGACCTGCAGAGGTGCCTGGGAGACCTTGTGCTCTGCTGGAGGAGTGGGGCCAGCATCTCCCCCCGAGGAGACAGACCTGCAGTGTCCTGGGCTTGACTGGAGCCATTCTGTTGTGCCTGAGGGATTGTTTAATTAAAAAGAATGCTGCACCATCACATTTCAACTGTTTTCTCCATACATTGCTGCAAGTAATATCTAAAATAGCTCTAAAAGGCAACAAACCATTCCCCAAAGCAGGGGTGGCAGATGAAGAGCAGGAGAGGGAAGAATTATGTTCTCTTTCTCATTTTTTTCGTTTGCAGCCCTTGGGGCTGGTTTTAATTTGAATTTCCTTAGGAAAAGCCCTGCTGAAGGAATGCTGCCTGCAGTGACTGGCTGTTCTGCTTTGGCTTTGTCCTAGGGAAGCTTTGATGCTTGGGGAGCAAGAGTTGCTTTTCAGTCTTGGTGGGAACTGCCTGGATAGAGGAATGGCAACGACCCAAGAGTCACTTCTGGATGATGGGACTGGCAGTCTCTCAGCTCTCCCTTTGTGCTCATTCCTGTCCCAGAGCTTATTTAATTGCTTAACAAAGTCATCCTCTGCAGCCACTGAGAAAGGACCAATGCAGGGAGGTAAAAAAAGCAAACTTGCATCAAGCCTTTCATCCAAGCACAAGAAGATGTTGCTGCTGATCTCAGTGGAAGCAGCCTTGCTTGTAACTGTGGTGTCCTTGTTGGGAGTGGAGCAGCTGAGCCCCAGCGTGGGCATTGACGTGTCTGGATTGATGCAGGGACTGGGGACAAAGCCAGGACTGGTCCTGAGGCAACCTATGTGGCAGCAGGTTGTGTTCATCCCCAGAGAGCTCCTTATTCCCCTTCAGGGGATGGTTTGAGATTGGCTTACTAGGGCTTTATTCCAGGATTTGGTGCCAGTCTGGCAGCTCCTCACTGGGTTTGACCCACGAGGTGCATCCCAGTGGCCTCTGCCTTTTCAACTGGGAGCTTGCCACAAAACTGGAAGTGTGTGGGAGCTGAGCCAGGGCTGGACATCCACCCAGGCATCCCATGCAATCAATCCACCAGCTGCTATGCCCTGTTATTCCTGGCCACATGTCCAGAGCCCCACCTTTCTGCCCGTGTGCCATCCTGCTCCCTGCTGCTCCCTGTGCCTGGGTTGTCACAGGGACTCAGAGCTGTCACCACCACCTGGTGCTTTGTGGAGAGGTGAGAAAATGCATTTTTCATAAAGCTCACAGCTCATGGTTCCTGGTGGATCAGCAGGGCAGGTGGAGGAGTCTTTTGTGTGCCCACTGTTAGGGCACCTCTGTGCCAGGTGCTCTGCAGGGAGTGCAGGGGGTTCCTTGGCTTGAATATCCCCATGGGAAACCTCCAGGCTGGGCTGGGGCTGGCAGGGAGGGTCCTGGCTGGGAGATGCAACCACAGGGAGGGATGGTTGTGCTGGGCAGGCAGAGTGGTGTGAGTGCTGCTGTGGGACTTGTGCTGGATCCATCACTGCTGGATTTCTATAACACTGAGCAGGAATTTTGCATGGTTTCTTAACCTCTTAATTGAGTTTCTTTACAGGGAAGCCAGCATCTGACAGGGGAAGGAGGTTGTTATTCCCTGTGAGTGCCACGGGTGAACAGCAGGAACTTGGAAAATACAAAAAGCTGTTTCCAGAGAGGCTGGGAATAAGCCAGTTAAATCTTTGGCAGTTCCTGGGCCCAGCTGCAGTGGGACATCAGGGTTCTCTGGGACCTTGTTAGTGCAGCCTGTGCTTTCTTGCCTGTTAGATTCTCCAAGCTTGGGAAAGCAGAGGGGATAAAACACATGGAATGCTGGCAGACTCTTGGGATAATGTGAGGCAAGGTGTCACCTTGCAAATAGGAACTGCTGGAAAGGACAGATCTGAGTGGGGGCAGAAAACATCACTTACTGTATGTGCTGTGCTTGGGAAATTGCAGCCAGGAGTGGGAGAAGGGAATAGGTATGGGCAGGATGAGAGGTGTTTTTGGCTGGGGTTTGGGGTGGTGGGGAGGTGAGGAGGAAGGGGAAAGCTGTTTCAGGTCAGGCACTGTGACAGCTTTCACAAAGATGTTTGTCCTGAGGGTCCCTGCACATCTCTCATCTCCAGGCAACTCCTAAAGCCCTAGATTGGTTCAAATCAGCACCAGCCCTCTGGTGTGGGCTCAGAGGTCCCTGCCAGCCCCAGAGCTTTGAGGAGCAGGAGTGTCATGTGGCGTGCAGGCAGAGCAGAGCCCTTTGAGAGCAGCTGCCAGAAATTCAGATAGATGCGCTGCTTATAAATAATAAATGATAAATTCAGCCTCTGATCTCCGAGGCACACTCTGCTTCTGCACACTGTGCTGGCAGAGAAGATCCCCAGCCTGGACTGTCTCCTGGAGGGTCTGAGGGATGCTAGGGAGGCAGCTGGTGGAATGGGGGCCATGCTGAGCCCTGCTGGAGCGTGGCCCCTTGTGCCAGCAGCACTAATGAGCATGGCCCCTTGTGCCAGGGCTGCTAACGAGGGCTGGGGAGGGCGAGGGCAGCCCTGCTCAGCCTTCCAACCACCCAGGCACAAAGCTGTGCTCCTGCCCTCTGGAGAGCAGCGTTTTGTGGGAATGCAGCCTGCTGAAGGAATTAATTAAGTCAATTTAAATGATAGACTGAACGATTCTCAGTACAAGAGCAGGGTCAGGGTTGCTGTGGCTGGGTAGAGGGGGAGATTCTGGCTTTGTGCAAGTGATGGGCACAACTCCTCTGCTCTTGGGGGAGCTGTGGCAGTGCTGCTGAAGCTGCTGGTGCCAGGAGCTGTGCCCTAGCACTGCTGGGCTCTCTCCTGCTGTTGGCTCATCCCTGTCCTGCTCCTGGCACCTGGGTGGTGTCATGGCCAAGCTGCTGCTCCAGGGGCTGATGTGAGCTGATGGCTGCACAGGTAGCCTGCAGGGGTTATTAATATTTATTGTTATTATTTGTTAGCAGCGGTTACAAAGGTTGCATGGGTGTTTGGTGGATGCCAAGCTCTGTAAACACATGTTTGTGCCATGGTTATCCTGTCCCTCCACCCTGTGCCCTGTCACAATTCCCTCCTGTGGGCTGGTTCCAGTTTGGAACAGGGCTTCTGCTGCAGGAGCTGCTGCCCCATTTATTCCTGCAATTCCTGCAGCCAGCCCAGTTTATTCCTGCAAACCTCAAAGCCTGCCTTCCTCACTGTGTGGGTTCTCTGTGGGCAGCAAGAAGGTGTGCCCACAACTTTTCCCTTTGGGTGGGAGTGTTTTTAACACACCAGAGCAGAGTTCTAGTAGGAGTAAATGGTGAGGAGCAAGCAAGAAGAATAAATGTTTTTTTAAAAGCCATTTCATAAGAGACATGAATGGAATGATCTGTGTGGCAGCTGCACCCTCTCCACTGACATCCTAGAGGTGGGAGGGTGCTTGCAAACAGCAAAAACTCCCTGGGCTGCCTTACCTGGCTGACTTTGGTGTCCAGGTGGGATCCTCTGGCAGGACTTGGGGCTCTCACTGTAGTGGGCTCCTGTGTGGGGCTGGGGATACCCATGGGGGTGTTTTCCTGAGGACAGGAAAGTGATGCCTTGAGAGGGTCCCTGGGGCTGTGGTTGGGCAGACTTAGAGGAATAAAATATGAATTTATGAAAAGCTCTTCAAAGGATTCACCTTGGGCAGTGCAAGACCTGGCTGTGGTTACACTCAGGATGGACCCAAGATGGACCCCAGGTCATGAGTTTTCACACTTTTATCAGTTTGGGTCCATTTCCATATTGGGGTTCATTGTCCAATTCCAGCTCCAGGTTCTGCAGTCCCACCCTCCCAGATTTCTCTCCTCAATTCCCTGCTGTTTGCACTTTTTGGACTGAAGCTGCAGTGGTGTCCTTGGTTCTGGGGCTGGAAAAGGATTGTTTTGTGTGCCTGAGCTGGGAGGAGAACTTGCTAACACTTTATGAAGTTTAGAGTTATATCCTAATTATGAGTTACACACTAAAGCAGTACAGAATCTGGAAAATATGGAAGCTAAAACTTAAGGCATGACCGGGAGGAACAGAGCTGCTGAGATCATCCCAGGCATTGACCTCAGGTGATGGGGTGTGCAGATTGTCCTGCTTGAAAGCACAGGACTGAGCAGACCCAGCTAGGGACTGGGGAAGGACATTGATCTGTGGCCTCCCAATAATCCTCTCTTTGCCCACTAGCTGTTGCTCCTAGGCAAGGCTGGATTTCAGCTCCAAACCTCCTTTCTCCTGTTGGTGCAGCTGTACAGCCATGGAGCAGGGACAGCTGACAGGGTCTCCCAAGGTGTCTGTAGCACACCAGCAAACAGGAGTGCTCCTCACAGACCTGGGCACCCTCTTGCTCAGGGGAGGGAGGTTGCAGGTCAGGCCAGCTAAATTTCCTTCTCTTTCTCCATGGCACTGCCCATCACTCAGCCTGTCACTCTGGATGCCACCATCAGAAGGACATTGTGTGTGAAGGGGATCCCAGCTCGCTGTGGTGGTCCTGAGAGCCTCTCCAGTCCCTCAGCCCTGTGCACAGCTGGCTGGAGATCACTCCCTGAGCTGCTGTTGCCCAGGAAACTTCCCCTTCAGCTGCAGAGGCTGCAAGTGGTGCCATGGTTTGTGCCATGGTCCAGCTGGGAGTGCCTGGGCTGTGCTCATCAAGGGTTCCCATCCCATCCCTGCCCTCACACTGTGCTGCTGGTGCTCCCATTGCCATCTCAGTAAGGAGTGGCTGCATGGAAACCTGGCCTGAATTAATTCATATTTTGAATTAAAGGCAGTTTAGCAAGGCTGCAATACCAATCCTGCTCCCTCAGGTCATGGCTAGATGGGAACAAGCTTATTGTTATTGTTTATTCTTAAAGATAATTGGTATTTTTGTATTAGCACTGGGGTAGCAGCAGGACCAGGACAGTGATTGCCACCTGTGCTGGTACTTCTCAGGGACCTCCAATCCTGTGTCCAGGTCTGAGCTCTCATGGCAAGGAAATCATGGAGGGGCTGGAGCATGTCCTGGGAAGGAGCTGGGAAGGGGCTGGAGAGTCAGTGCTGTGAGGAGCAGCTGGGAGAAGGCTCAGCCTGGAGAAAAGGAGCCCTCAGGGGGGACTTCTCCAGGAGGATGGAGCCAGGAGTCAGGCTCTGCTCCTGGGGAACAGGGGACAAGACAAGAGGAAATGGCTCACAAGAGGGTCAGGGTGGACAGCAGCAGGAATTTTCCCATGGAAAGAGTGCACAGGGAGGTTTGCAGTGCCCATCCTGGAGGTGTCCAAGGAATTTGTGGAGGTGGCACTGAGTGCTCTGGCTGGGGACAAGGTGGGGATGGGGCACAGCTGGGACTCTCTTCCAACCTCAGTGATTTAGTCATTCTGTTTCCAGCTGGCTGCAAAGCCAGAGGCTGATGCTGAGCTGAGGAGCCCTGGGATGTCTGTGTGCTGTCCTGGAGCAGCAGCTCAGAATTCAGATGAGGCTCCAGAGCATGTGCTGGAGTGGCACAGGACAGGAAGCGTGAGCTCGGTGCCGGGACATGAAAGCACAGAGCCCTGCCAGCAGCAGGAGGCATTAATGAAATGTGCTGCTCTCTCTGGCTCCCTCTGAGCTGTCACCTGTGACTCTGCAGCTCCCTGCTGCTCAGCTCTGCCATCACTGGAAATGTCCCTGCTAATGGGGAGCACAACTCCGGGCTGTTGTTTCCAACGGGGATTTCGGGAGCTGTGGAGCAGAACCTCCCAGCCAGCAACATCTCCTCCTCTGACAGGAGAGTTACTGCCAGCAGTGGGGACTTCTCAGAGCCTGACCCTTTGCTCTTTCCCTAGTATCTCATTTTGTTTGACAAAAAAATATTATTAAGGAAAAAATCAGCTCCTCCTCTCTGCGCAAGGGGAATTTGTGACTTTCCCAATCCAGGGTTTTGCTGCTGTATGTGGGTGCTGCTGGATCCCCAAAGATGCCCTCAAATCCAAGCACAATTCCCTGTGCAGGTGGGGTCACCACGAGCACCCTTTCTGCTTTGCAGGCTGCAAGGTTTTATTTCTGAAAATCCATTGTGTCCAGAAATTCCATGTGGAGATCCTCCGCTGCCCTGTGCGTGCTGGCTGTGAGATGTCAGCCCGTGCTCTCCAGGCGCTCCAGAGCCCCGCGCTGCACATGTTGGCTCCTCCTGCCTACCTGGGACCGAGGAGAAGTGCTAATTGTTGTGCAGATGTCATCTGCCAGGCAGGCAGGAGGCTGGAGGCTTGAAAGAGGCTGTGCTGTCATTTGCTACCAGCCTCCTCTTACACGTGAGCTCTATTTTTATTGGGAGTGTGCGTTTGCTTTCAGCCACTGCTTTGTTGAATTTTTCTTTTTCTTTTTTTTTCTTTTCTTTTTATTTCCAGGCTTGCAGATAAAGTTTGAGGGATACATCTATTTTTCATTATTCCAGTTTTGCTGCTTGTTTTATAACTGAAAAAAACCCACTCAACCAAACCTGAAAACCTGTTCCCTGTGTAAAAAGCAGCAGTTTGTTCTGAGATGAGAGAGAACTGTGTGTTGTGGTGACTCTGCACTGAGGTCATGACTGTGGCACTGTCCAGAAGGATGTGAAGAAGAAGATCTGGGAGCAGAGGGAGTTTGAGCTGTGCACTGTGCTCTGGGTGTTGGTTATAGCCTGGTTTTGCTTGGCCATGGCCCAGGAGATGGAGGCTCTGGCCATAGGTTGGCTTTTGAAAATAGGGAGCTTTTCTTCTCCAGCTGTGGTTTAATAAGGGCCTGTGGGTCCTTGGGGTGGTTCTTTGACCTTTTAGAAACAAGGAGACACTGAAGGAGGAAAGGGGAGGTGATGCTTTCCTGCACTGTGTGAGTTGAGCAGGGGAACTCACTGCTCAGGGATGCTGTGGGTGGCAGAAACCCAGATCTGTTCCAAAACCAGTCAATGGAAAAAATCCATTAATGTGGTCGAGGTGGCTCAGAGGTAGAGGCTGCTGTTCAGGAAGGCCCTGGCTCAGGAGTTTTTTGGAAGATACAGAAGTACATCAGATGTGCTGTTACCTCTGCTCCCTGCTCTGTCCCTCTCCTGTCCATCCTGACCAGGGGGATGTGGTGGGTTGCTTTTTTCTTTTTCTGGCAAAAACCAAGCAGGGAGAGGAAGAAATAACAAAATGGAGTGGAGAGACAAGGCACCAGTGAAAGGGTGGAAGGAGGGGAGGCTTCCCTCCATGTCTCTGAAGGCTTCTGAGGACAGAGGCTCTGTGGTGGCAGGAGCTGCTGTTGGGTGCTGCTGTGAGCAGGTTTTCTGCTTTGTGGCACACAAAGTGGTTGCTTCGAGGAGGGAAAGCTCTGCTCTCTGATGGACAGCAAAGCAAGATATTTCGGACTGTGTGTAGGGGAGGAAATTCTTCAAAACCTGGATAGGAGTAGGAGCAGACTTGATGGAGGGATGAGTAATGAAGGAGTATTTGAACGGAACTAATCAGTCCCATCTTCTTTCAAAAGACCTCATTTAGTTTAATTTAGCAGCAGTGTAAATTTAGAGCCAATCAAAGGAAACACTTGTGCAGCCTGTGTGCTGGCAGGCTCTGCTCTCCCGAGCCCAGCAGTGAGCTGGGGGCTGTAGGTGGATCCCAAACCTCGTGTGGCACTGGGGGCACACGTGTGCCTGGTCACACACCCAGGGGGGGCACCCACGGCAGCAAAACCCTCTGTCTGACCCCTCTTTGGTACACCAGGTCAGGGTGGCTCTGTGCCATGCCTCTGCTCCTGGCCCCACAGCTTTCCTCTGAGCAGCAGGGAAAGCCTTGTGCTGTAGGAACCACCAAGGAGATCTTGCTGACCTCTGCAAAATGTTGTTTTCCTCAAGAAAAACCTACATATGGATTAGGTAAACCCCTGATCCTTGGACAGCTGGTAGTTTTGTTTAATTTGAATTAACGTTCAGAACGAGGCACAGGCAGAAAAAGCCTTCACAGGATTGCACTGCTTTTTATTTTCCCCTGTTGTAGTTGTCATCCATGGCACTGACACGGTGATTTTAAACAAGTCTTGCAGGTCTCCTCATATTTTCCAGGAGAGATATTATCCCCTGTGGGGTCAGAATCAGGTGCTTGGCATTATCTGTCACAAAGCCCATTAGCAGTGAGCCTGGCTGTCCCCCACCAGCCTTGTGTCACACCTCGAGGTGTTGTGCTGCCTGCCATGTCACACCCCTGAGCCCATGCTGCAAAGTGGCAAAGTGTTGTGTAAAGAATCCTGAAACCTGTGAAAATGGATAAATTACTGTTGGGTTTGTTTTGCTTTGCATTTCAGGCTGGTGGCAATGCCTGGGCTCCTCTCCACCACAGCCAGGGTCAGCCTGCTGGTGCTGCTGGGTTCCCTGCTCTTCTCCTGCTCCAGCCTGAGCCACAGAGTGCCCGTAAGTTTTGGCTGATCCTGCTTAATAAACATAAATTTATTAAAAACATGCATGCTTTTTGCCTTTAAGGAAATGCCCATTGTCCTTTAGTAAACCTCTTTCTCCATATTGAGTGATGAAAACAAATCAAAAAGGATTCTGCTGATTTTTGTGTGAATGAAGAATCGCTTGTTTGGTGCTAGAAATGTTAATGAAAATGGGGCATTGCAAAGCAATTGTGGCCAGGCAGTGACAGCAACACTTAAATGAACCAAGTTACATCCTTTTATCCTTACTGAGCATTTAAACCCCTGCTCTTTTCCTGAGCAGAGCTGGTAAACATCAGCTGTCTCCATTATGTGTTTGAACAGACCCAGCACTGGGAGGCCTGGTGGTAAATTTACAATAGCCTGTATCACTAACTCCCTCTTGGATAATCACAGAGCCCTGGAAATCAGCTAAGTAATAACTGCTCCACTCACTCCTCTTTAGTCCTGTTGAGTCTTGGCTGGGAAAATGTTAACATTGATTTTCATCTGTAGAACCTGGGCTTTTATGGCTGTGATTGTTCCTGAGCTTTAACCATTTGTTACAATTCGAACACTTCCAAGCCCTTGATGCACTCAGCAAAAGCAGGAGTTAAGATCTGGCTTCTTGTGCATTTTCTGAAATTGCAGTCCCTTTCCACAGCTGAAATAAAAACATTCTGTAGGTTTGTCAGCCATCTTTATGTGTCACCACAATTGTGGAATTGTGGAATTTTTTAGGCTGGGAGAGACCTTTACGATCACTGAGTACAACCTTTACCCCACCCTGCCAGGGCCACCACCAGCCCATGTCCCCAAGTGCCACATCCAAACTGTCGTTGCTACTGTGCCTGTTTTGCTCAGGTTGACATTTCTTTCTGCTGCTCAGAAAGACTCTTCTAGGCTGGAAATAGATATTTATATGCAGAGCATCCAAATTCTGACAGAAAATGTGCATGAATTTTTTCCCGAAGAGTGGAAAGAACTGAAGGCAGAACGTGTCCCAGAATTTCCAGTTCACCTCTGAATTTACTCAAGTTTTTCCCTGTGAAAACATCCTAAGGATTAATATCCAAACACTTCATGAAGTGAGCTGTAACTCTATTCTAATTGCCAACAATTAGGACTAATCATTCCCTGTAGGGTGGTTATCTCAAATTCTTCAATGGTGACTGAATTGGTGATCTCAGAAGCTGAAAATATTCCCTTCAGCAGACACTGAGCTGTGGGGATGGTGAGCCTGGACCAGTTCCTCTGTTCCTGTTGGAAGCAGAGCAGCCCAGAGCCAGGAGTCAGAGCCTGGTGTGACAGTTCAGGTCATTACTGTGCACTCTCCAGAGTTTTATGGGACTCCCACCAGCTCCCTGGGGAGGATTTCCATTGAACAGCAAGGTTTTCCTCACAGCAAGGATTTTTTTTTTTTCCCTGCTGTTCTCTCCTTTTCTTCCCTTGGTGGAACATCAAACCCCTCGTGCTGGCTGCTCTATCCCACAGCTCTGCCAGCCTCGTGCTGCACTTGCCATGGAGGTGGTGAATAAATCCCAAATCATTGTTTTAAAAGACTTGGAGAACACTGGGAGCGGGTGGAGAAGAGGATCCTCACATTTGTATCATGTGGGCAACTCGGTGTGTTTTTTCCCCTGTGTCCTATTTTGGAAATAGCTGAACTATTTTAGCTGAAATCTTCTCCAAGCCTGAAATAAGTGCATTTAAGAAAAAAAAAAAAAAAAAAAGGAAAAAGGAAAAAAAAACCAACAAAAAAACCCCCAAACCAACCAACAAGCCTTGAGGCATTCCACTCGTGTGGAAAATTTCAGCTGAAAAAGTTAAAAGTTTGACATATTTTAGGCAAGGTAAAATGGGGTCTTACAATGTTACACAACCCTAATAATAGCCAGGGCTCCTGCCTCTGACTGAAATACAGGTGAGGCTCTGTGAGAGCTGGTTTGAAACCTGCAACCTGCTCTGGAATAGGAAATAAGCTGCGTTGCTTTGTTCAGCACAAATGTCATGCTAGTTATGCATGTTTAACCTTTAATATACTTTAAATCTAAATTTAACCATGTGGAAAGAATCTCGGATGTCAAAAAAAAAAAAAAAAAAAATCTGCTGGTGAGGGAAAAAATTTTGTATTCTCAGCCAGCACTAAATTACCCAGATGCAATTGCTAATGAGCTGAATCTCTTCTCTCCAAAAGGAGTTTGCCCTTACAAAAATAGAAGAGAGCGACATAAAAGATGCCAGTGGGAAGGAGCCAGTGACAGAGGATGACGCTGATCCCGAGGACCTGGAAGTGTTTTACCCCACAGATCAGTGGCAAACCCTGCGTGCAGGTAACTGCTCTGGCTAATTTTAGCATCCCTCTGGAAGCCCACCTGGCAGCACTGACTGGAGCCTTGCAGCCACTCCAAGCTGTTTGTTCCCATGACAATGTGTGGTGTTCATTTGGTTTTTGCTGGTTTGCTGGTGTTCACTCGCAGAGAAGGGCTCAGTGACCCACTGCAGGGGATGGAGGCTGTGGAGAAACATCCAGCGTGGGGAGTGATGGCTCTGGGGCTTTCAGGGCAGGAGGAGTGGGCTGCCAGCCCCTTGTGACAGCCCCCAGTGTCTGTCACTGCCTCCCCAGCCCCTTCTCTCATCATTTGTCCAGGGCCAGGTTTTATAACATTTGCTGGCACGTGGATTCCCAGGTCTGCTGTGCCCTGGTGTGGTACTGCTCAGTGGAAGCTGATTAGGAGCTGTCACTGGAGCACTGCACAGCTTTTTAACAATGGCTTTTCTGTTCCTCAGCTGTTGGAAAGCTAGCTTTTATTTCCATCCGTGCAAACCACAAAAAACCTCTTCCCTTTCTTTGGGTTGGTGTCTTTCATTAGATGTGCCTGGGACTCTGTGGTGAGAGGAGCCCAGCAGAGCAGCTTGGCCTCCGTGTGCTGGGAAGGCTCTGGAAGGGCCAAAGCCATTCAAACACGCCCAGATGCATGTGTGCATACATATTTCAACAATTAGTCTGGCTTTGGGATCCTGAACGAGCTGTTTAACCCACTTGTGCTTTGGAGTCCTCATGCAGGTGTAATACCTTCTCACCTCACAAGGGTGAACTAAGTAGTAATTAATTTTTATAAAGTGTTCTGAATTTAAGAGCTTTATCCTGTGCTCAGTATTATCATTGAATGAATAAGCATGGGTTCCATTTGTCTTGAAATTTCTGCCAGATATAGCAGAATGACTTTTCCAAATGTAAATCTTTGTATAACATGAATGGCTCCAAAAGCCCCTGCACTGCACAGAGCTGCAGTGTACACTTCTATTCCATTTCTGTACCATTATGTATGGAAGGCATGTGGTGTCCCTGCTCATTATTCAGTCTGGCAGATCTCCACCAGCTTTGTTGGAGCAGAACATGTACACACTTGCAATCATTAGAAACCTCATTGCAGGGTTTGTTCACAAGCACCTTCTCCACTGCTCAGGTGCCTTATTCCACTTTGTTTTTGTAGTTATTCCATGTTGGGCACATGCAGTGGAAGTGGGGAGCTTGTCAGTATTCACAGAGGAGAGTCATTTTGGTTACTCTTGTAAAGACTTAATTGGGTGTCCTGCCTCATGCTCTGGCTGCTGCAGATCCCAGCACTGGGGATGTGGAACAGAGAGCAGCCTGCCTTGGTCTCCTGCTGCCAGCCTGGGTTTCTGTCTCCTGGGGTTTCTCTGGAGTGAAAAATCAGTGAGGATTGGCACTCACACCTTTGTCAGGAAAATTAATCCACAAACACCAGAGGTTTATGCCCAAAAAGGAGACAGAGGAGTCCTTTTACTTTATTTGAATAAAGGGAGAGGCCGTGGGGTATTTACCTGGGATCTCTCAGATCTTTGGAGGATGCAGCCTCCTTTTTATCCCAATTTCCTGGCTGCATTTTCCTCTCTTTCCCCATTGGCTGAGGTACTTGAGAGGTCCAGACTTCCCAGAACACCTGATACCTAAGATTCCCCTCTAATGTATAACCCACTCTTAATTTTTAATTCTTATAGAATTCATGTATTTTCCCCATTGCTTCTTTCATCTTTCAATATCCAATTTCAAATATTTTTTTCCATTCATCAATCAGTAGAATCCATCCCATTGTTTCTTTTCTCTCAGTGCTAATCTTGTCTACCAGCAGACCCACAGCTTGTTTGTAAAGACAAATCCCTCATTCCTCTCACTTTCAGCACGTGTCAGCCCAGGCTGGGGACTCTGGTGCCAGTGTGAGCCCTGCTCAGCTCTGGCCCTGAGGCTTTCCCAGCTCTGTGCTGGGCAGGAGCTGCCCTACACAAGGATGCTCCTTTTGGTCCTGCAGCAGAGCCATGTACCTTGGCAGTGTCTCACCCACTGGCTCTGCTTCTTGCCATGCTCTCCATCAGGTTTTACTCCCTGGCAGCCAAGCAGAGCCTGGCTGGGCTGGCTCAGGAGTTTGCCTTCTGCTGCCCATCTCTCCAGGACACCCCACTTCTGTTGTATCCCCATGGCAAACTGGGCCAGCCTCTCTGGGGGAAGCAAATGCCTGAATTTAAAATCTGGATCTGCAGTTCTGAGCACTGGGAGGGAGCTTGGAGCTGTGTTTCCCCCATCTCACTCCTGTTTCAACTCATACTGAGCTCACACAGGACTTTTGTGTTTCTCTACAATGGTGCAGCAGCTCATCTTTTATAGATGTATCCCCAGTTTTCCTCTGCTGAGTTTCTAGTTCCCTGTTGCTAATTGCATCAATCCACATTTCCACCGAGGCTGCAGCAGTGTCATCAACCTGTAACCTGTCAAATCCCCCACATTCGATTGTTATTGTATCTGTAACGCTTTGGGCGCCTGCTCCTCGCTGTCTACAGAGTGAGCTGGGTTTTGATCAAGTGCTTCCTTGCACTTGGAGCACACTTCAAGCTGCTGGAGGTGGCTGGATGCAAACACAGAGAGACAGTTGCCCTAAGAGCTGTGCTGCCTGTAATCTGGAAGCAAGATCAGTTGTCTCTTCTGCCAGGCAGCAGGAGCTGACGGCTCCAGGAAGGCTGGTGAAACTTCCCAAAGCCCTTTAACACTTCGTTAGGCATTGCTTCTTTCTCACTTGGCACTAAATAATGCACCAGGTGCAGGGCTCAGGCTGGAAGGTGCCTCTGAAAGGCTCCCAGCACCTCTGCTCTTGGACTTTTGGCATCACCTGTGGGGCTTTTCCTTCTGTCTGTGATTGGACTCCACAGGAGCCTGCAGGTTTTTTGGGGGTTGTGACTTTTAGTGAGTGAACTTCTTTTTACTTTTGTTATTTGAACACCAAATTTTCCAACATTTTGTTAAGCATTCCTGATGATGACTGAAATTTGGGCTGCTCTGACCATCTTTTTCTATCACTGAGCAGCAGATTTCCCACCCTGCATTAGGGTGGGACATTTTCCACCCAGCAGTTGGCTCCTCTGGGAAGACTTTCTGGGAAGATTCAGAAAAAGGATATAAGAGGTAGGGGTTTAATTGGGAAAGGAAAAGGGTGGTAATCACCCCCCAGCAGTGATGAGTGGAGAGCTGTGGCTGCACAGGGCTCTGCTCTGCACTTTGCTGCTCCCTGATGTGGCAGAAACCCTCTGGCACGTTTTCCAGCTGACAGTTGGGAGTTAATGAGTCCAGTTTCCAATCCAGATGGACAAGTGAAAACCTGCTCTGCCCAAAAATATCCAAATATTTACAGATTGCTCTGCAGTGGGGCAGAGCAGCTGCCTGCAGACTGGAGGGATGGAGCAGAGCCTGGCACTGGGACTGCCATGGATCTCTGGGGTTTGCATGGATGTCTCAGGGCAGAGCTGGGAGCTTGGCTGCACCTTCAGCTGTGGTTAAAGCTCTGCCTTGCAGAGCTGAACCTGCAGTGACTCCCCAGTGTTTGTGCTGCCCAGAATAATTTCCTGAAGTGCCCGATTCTATCACAGTTAAACACCAAGGAGCCATAGCTGCTGCTGAGGCTGCCAGAGTGAAGCTGATGTGAACATGCTGTTGGTGCTGCTTCTGCAAAGATGAAACCATCTTATGTTCAGCAGGGAGCCAGTGATACATTGCTTGGCATTTAAATACCCATGGCTGCAGCTCCCAAGCATCCTCAGGCTATCTTTGCTGCTCCTACTTGTCACAGGTCTTCTCCTGTCTCATTTGCTGCTCAAACAAGGTTTTACACCTGTGGGAACACAGATCTCAAGGCAGCCACACTGGGGAGGTGTTTTCAAGGCTGCTTTGGAGGACCTGCTGTGGAGAGAAGAGCATTGAGGATGGGGAATAGCTCGGTCCAGCTTCATTGCCCAGGAGGTTTTGCTGGCCAGATGAGCCAGCACTGCTTTAAGCTGGGAAAAGGTGCTTAAACCTGGGGGAGGAAGGAGGCAGGAGGGACTCCTTGGGCTCAGGAGTCCTGTCCCACAGCCTGTGGTGGCTGCTGAGGTCTCCTTACACCTGGTCTGTGGGTCCTGCTGCTTTCTAGGATGTCCTGAGCTGCAGCACCCCTTCTAATTGCTTTGCTGAATTAATCACTGTCCAAACCAGTGGCTTTGCACTGACCTGGACCTAACTCAGCCAGTGGTGGGCAGGTCTCTGAAATATTTATGGCAGCACGGTCAAGGGAGAGCTGTGAAATACAGAGTGAAACCACCAGGGTCTGCTCGTTTTTGCAAAGTTTGACGTGGCTAATCCAGGAAATAGCAGCCTCATCAGATCAGCACAGATTTGCATATAGAGGGAAGGCAAATGGAATTTTTAAAACCTCATCTATACTAGATGAAATGCTTCTTCTCTGGGTTTCTTTATAAAATGACTTGTTAGTGATGTGCAGAGGGGGAAATCTCGACTCTGGAGTTGTTATAATCTTGTCTGACCAGCGACAGGAGAGCTGGAGGATGATTCCAGCAGGTGGGAAAGGCCAGGATGACTCAAGAGCAAATGTTGTGCTTGGAAGCTGAGTTGTGGTCCCTGGTAGCTCTCCCTCTGCCTGTTCTCAGTCTGACCTCTTGCATAGGAGGCTTTTCATCTCCTAAGTGTATCTTGTGCCTGTCCTTTTTATTGCCAGCTGTCTTCAAGGGCTCCTCTCTCAGCTTCCTGCCTCAGGGGCTTTCCCTTGCCTCTCACCTTCACATCTTCACATCCCAGGATGCTTGTGCCTAATTCCATGTCCTTGGCAGAAGTGCCAGGGCTGAAGCTGCAGTGCTGCTCCTGCCTTGGGTGTGGGGCAGTGCCAGGCACACCAAGCACGTCCTCCATGCCCTGCTCCTGCTCTGGGTAAGAGGGTGGTGGTGTTTCCCTTGGGGAAAGGACAGGATTGGGGCTCAGCAGATGCTGGGACAGGGGGTTCCCAGCCCTCTGCTCCAGCAGGGAGTGTTTGGAGGATGCCAGCTCTGGACAGGGAGACACAACACAAATGTTCCTCCCTGCAGCTTGGTTTCAGCATTTCTGTAATGAACTGGGAGCCAGATTTTGCCCCCTAAATGCAGGTAAAACTTCTGTCATTTCCAGAAGTGGAAATGGCACTGGTGTGGTGAGAAGAAGCCCTACATGTGGATTGCTCAGGTTTAGGAGCAAAGTGGGCTTGGGGTGGGTTTTTGGTGTGCCAGATCAATCCTGTCCCTTTCTGGCCTGATGTTACTGCTTTCATTAAACAAACTAGTTTCAAAAGGCTTTTGCTCCTTCTGCCAAAAACTATCTGTGTTTCTGAGCAGCCAGAATAAATTCTGCAGCTTCTCTGACATGCAGCCATGGACTGGGCTGTGGGGCACTGCCAAAACAAGGGAGCAGTGCTGTGTTTTCATGAGCCAAGCCATGACCCCTGCTAGTGGTTTGTGGAACTCTGAGCCCTGCAGGGTATTCCAGGTGATCTGGAGTGGTCATAAACCAGGGGATGAGGTGCTGAGAGTCAAGCAGTGGTTTTAGTGCAACAGGAGGAGGCTAAGCTGCAGCTTTCAGAATAATTTCAAACTTCTCTTTAATGATGCTCAGGCTGCTGGTGGTGTAATAGCAGTAGACATCAGCAGTGGGAATCATTCCCGTGGTTAAATTTACATTGTTTGGTGGGGGAAAGTGCTTTGAAAGCAGAGAGACTGTTTCCCAGAGAAGACATCTCTCATTCCTTTCTTTTATCTCCTGCCTGCCAAGCTGGGGGTGCTGTGAGTGTATGAGCTGCTGAGAGGTGCTTAAATGAGTGCTGGCTGATGAGGAATACCTTGCTCTGGTTTTTATGTGCAAGCAGGCTGTATTTGCTGCAATAACTCTAATAACCTTCCCGTGGCTGTTTAGAAGGATGAACCTCATTAAAGAAGAGGTATTTAATAACAGGCCTATTTTTATCTCTGTCTTTATCTAACAGTCTGCACATTTATTTCAAGCTTGTAACAGTGCTTTGGAAGAAAAATGTTTTCCCTCCTCTAAAATGTTTTGGCAGTGCCTCCAGCCTGGGTTATCTTGAATTTCCACTTTGGCTGTCATCCCTCCTCCTTCCAAAGCCAGCAAGGCACACCAGGCTCCAACATTTTCCTTGGGTATTATGGGAATGTGGTTTCAAAACGTGGGACTTGGGTCCCAGGGTCCCTGAAACAGTTCTGGTGGTTTGATCAAACATAATCACAGCAACTCCCTCAGGCTTCCAATGTGTGATCTTGTGTGGGACAAGCTCTGCAGGCATTGCAGTGTTTGCTGCAGGATGTGATTGACCATGGGCTCTGGGAGAGGCTGGCAGCTCTGGGGCTCAGGCATTCCTGCAGAAATTTATTTTTTTTCCCCCCAAATTTGTCAACTTGATTCTGTAATTTCATAAATTAAACCCTGATCTATAGATATCTTGCAGACACTGTGTTCTCTGTATTTGTTGTCATTTGCTGGATCATGTACATCCCTAAAGCACAGTTTTGCAGCATTATCTTTTTCCATAATTAGGGAGTATTTTGCATGGTTTTCTCAGGCCCTTCCTCCCTGCAGTTTCCCCCGTGGGCTAAGGCCTGACTTTCTGAAACTTCCCCAGAACTGATTCTGGGTGGGCAAGGACAAGGTCAGAGGGTTTTCAGGCAGTCAGCACTCTCAGGTGCCTCCTGTGAGGAATATTTCACTTGCTTCTTCACAGTTCTTGCCTGCAAATTGTGCTCTTGCTCAGATGGGGCTCCAGCTTTTTTTTTTTCTTTCTTTTTCTTTCCTAGGTTATTCAGTTTTCCATACATTTATTTATAGGGTCACACAAGCAACAGGTTCTGCTTTTTCCACAGATCCTTCCAGAGCCACGTGCTGTGCCTGCTCCATTCTGGTGTAAAAGCACCTTGCTCCTCTGAGGAAAACTCAGAATATCCATCCAGCTGTCTTGACTGAGTGAGGCATTTTCTCTGAACCTTGCCCTCTGTTCATTTCAGAATCTGCAGGGAATTTGGGACATAAATTAAAAAGCTATTTGATGTTCCTTGAGGTCTAGAAGCTGGTTTTGCATTTGTTCTTACTTGAACGCACACTGAGACAAATGGCTCTGCTTTCCTGGAGCTGCTTCCTTTAGCATCCTCAGGAAGCTTCTGAGTTAAAAAATAAATATGACTCTGTTTCTCCAAAGCAAAAGCTGGGGAAAGAAATGTAATCTCCTTGGGTCTGTCCTGATGCTTTGTAGAACTAATTCCCATTTATTGGAAGAACTCTTCCACGCCAGATTCATGTTTAATTTTTTATTATGTGTTTACATTTTGGAAGGAGTAAGGGTGGTGGTGGAAATTCTAATGAGGGACAACATTTCTGATTCAAAAGATCTTTCTTCAGTCCTGAGATTCCTTTTCCTCTCTCCTGATTTTTCTGCCTGCTCCTTAAGACTGCAGGAAGTTTTGCTTGGGTCATTCACTTGCAACAGGATGTTATGTGAATACAGAATGAATGTATGCAGCCTGTCACTTGGAATTGCTGCTGCTCTGCTGCTGGAGAGCTCCCAGGGTTGCAGAGTCCTTGCAAGAGGCAATAACAGGAATGTGCCTGTGATCCTGCAAAGCCAGAGGAGGAACACAGAGCTGTGAGCCTCTCCCATCACTGCAGGGTGTGAATAAATAGATCTAATCAACAATTTACATGTTAGCCCCAGACCAGGTGTTATTTTTGGGATGTATCATTCAGCCTGAGAGAAACCTCTGCATCTGGGGCTGGTGGTGTTTCTAAAAGCAGCTCTGAGTGATCACCCAGGCTGGATTTTAAGCTGCATTTACATTTTGATAGAATCTGCTGCTTTTCTTATCTGAAACAAAGCCCACCTGATCTTCATTAATTACAGGATCATTTCACCTGCTAACCAGGGTGCTGCTAATTACACTTATCTCCCTGTTCTTCACCAGATAATACACAGAAATTGTTATCCCTGCCTGTATCTGGATTAGCTGGAGCTGTAAGGAGGTGGCACACAGTGATGGGTTTTACAGGTGGAGTGAAGGTATTGATATTGTAATTATAGCCTGGCTGAGGAGAAGCTGGAGGACTGGCTGCTGTCCCCTTGCTGTGCTGCCATTCCAAGACACTTCCATAGCAAAACACACAGAAAACACTGCTGAAACACAGAAAAATCTGGTTACTGCAGGGGGACTGGGGCAGGCCAGCTCCACAAGAGGGCTGGTGGAGTCCTGGGACACCCCAGAGCCTCCTGAACACAGGGCTGGAGGTTGAGCAGGGGGTGATCCCAGAGGTGTTTCCAGCCTCAGCCATCAGGGACTGTGTGGCAGTGCCTTTCTTAGGACAGAAGACCTCATGGTGGCTTCTGTTGCCTTTTTTTTTAATCTGAAGAGGACTAGAAATGGTTCACAGGATTTCTTCTGTGCCTTCTGCAGTGCAGGTGGTGCAGGCAGGGATGGAACAGCAGCACCTTTGTACTTGTCAAGTCTCCATCCACACCCAAGGTGCTGCCTGAGGCTCAAAGGTGATTTTCTTGCAGGCTTAGAACACAACATGAGCAGGGAGAACGAGAACTCAGTGCAGACCATGCTGCAGAAAACCAAAAGCTAAATATGGAGCCATGGAGGTGCACACTGCAGTGGTGGCAGAGCTGGGAATGCTGAGTGGGGAGGTTTCCTGCTGCTTTGGCACGAGGGACTAGGGGTCCTCTGGTTCTCCCTGAGGATCTCTGGTTCTCCGTGGTTCTCCCTGGGGACCTCTGGTTCCCCCTGAGAATCTCTGGTTCTCCATAGTTCTCCATAAGGACCTTTGGTCCTCCATAAGGATCTCTGGTTTTCCCTGAGGATCTCAGATTTTCCATGATTCTCCATGAAGATCTCTGGTTCTCCATGAAGATCTCTGGTTCTCCATGAAGATCTCCTGTTTTCCATGGCTCTCCCTGAGGATCTCTGGCTCTCCCTGAGGATCTCTGTGTCTCCATGTTCTCCCCAAGGATGTGCTGATGCCTTGCCCAGAGCTTGCTGTCACAGCAGGCAGTACTTTCTGGTGGCTGCTCTGCTCCAGGGCCGTGGTGCTCCCAGGAGGGCAGGGCAGGGATGCTCCTGTCCCAGCAGGTCACAGGGCATGCAGGTACCACCCTAGAGCAGCTGCTCCTCCTCTGCATCACTTCCAGGGACAAAACTCCTGCCCTGCAGAGCCAGCACAGAGGGGGCAGCACCTGGGCAGCACTGGTGTAATCATTTATTAATGTTTAGTAATACTATTAATTTATAATGGCCAGTTCTGCCACCAAAGCTGTGTGCTGGCTGGAGGTGTGTGTGTCTGGGGGAGGGCTGGCCTCACCATTAGCTTGTCAGGGTTTGCAGCGCTGGCAGCTGTGGAGAAAACTGTTATTAAGTGTAACGTGGCACCTGGGAGATGGAAGCATGGGGAGACAATAAATACAGCCTTCCATAATGCCATTCCATGGTGTCACTCTTCAGAATTTATCAGGGCTTAGCTGCAGCCATGCCTGCAGCCTCCTGTGCTGGAATCAGTAAATTGTGTTCATTATCTCCAGCACTTGCTCTGACCCGCTGTGTTTTACAAGGGAGGAGACACTGCAGGCATGGGGACACAAAAAGCAAAGCCAGCTTTTCTGGGGTTTGCTGGGACACCCCAGGCAGTGCTGGGCTGTAGGGATGGACCCCAAGTGTGATTTGGGGGACTGAGGACCTACCAAAATCACACAGTTCCTGGGGGAACAGGGAAGGAGCTGGGTGAAGAGGAATGCCAGGGCACCTTGGAGCACACTGGCACATTTGTCACTCCGCTGTGGGACCACGCCAGCAGCCTTGGGTGAACTGAGGATGCTGGAGGTGGAAAAGGGTTCACAGGAGCTCCCTAAACTGCAGACAAGGAGATGCTATACCCCTGCTTGGTGTCCCCTTGCAGCAGCATTTTCAAATGAAAACACAAATGAAACTCTGCTCCTTTCTCCCGTTTTTTTTGTCAGGACAAATCCCAGCAGCAGCATGTTTGTGTAGCTTCATCCTTATCCTCAGCATTTAGGTCCAGGATGGAGGAAAACAAGTTCAAGCCCAACCTCCTGATAATTTATTATGTTCCTTGTGCTTAAGGGCAAAATTTAAGTTGCCAAAAGCAGATGTTTGCATGCTCTTTTTTTAGCTCTCAAAGTACTTTCTGTGTGCTTGATTGATGGACGTCCCTGTTACATTAATAGCTGGGCTTTGCAGAAAGCTGTTATTACCAGGAGAATCTGGTGTGGGTTTCAGTTTTTCTCCTTGCATTGAAAATCCATTATTAATGTCTTTTTGAGGGAAAAAAAAAAAAAAAAAAAAAAAAAGAGGTTTCAATTCAGGCATTTTGCTTTGCTTTCTCAGGCTTCTTCTCAACTGTCTTCACCGAGGTGCTTTTAAAATCAATATTACAAGTGTTTTTTATATTTTACTGGGTGGTTGAGGGTATGTGCGTCTTGCTATTGATTTCTGATTGTACTGCAGGACATTTAAGTGCACACAAGTTGCTCTGTGATAGATAACTTCATATGTGTCTTCCTAATCATCACTGAGTTGCCTTCTGCCTGTTCCTGGATGCTGCTGCTGAGCCTGGAAGGCACCAGGAGAGCTCTGGGTGCAATCCTGAGACACCAAACTTGTTCATTGAATTTGGGTTTGGTTTTCAGTCAGACACAGGGGTCAAGTGAGGCTTGGGGAGTCTTGTTTTTTGTGTTTTGTGAACTTTGCAGAGTTCTTCTGCCCTGGCTTCTCAGGCAGCATCATGTTCTGCCTGGAGGAATGCCACAAGTCGTTGTCCTGCTTTGTGTGGGGTGGTTGCAATTCACCTTCAGCTTCAAGCACTGACCTTGTCCCTTGGGGCAGCTCTGCTGGCAGAGCTCAGCATTTCAGAGGTGCAGAGTCACTGGATCCCAGAATGGTTTGGGTTGGAAGGGACCTTAAAGCTCATCCAGTTCCATTCCCTGCTATGGCAGGGACACCTTCCACTGTCCCAGGCTGCTCCAGCCTGGCCTTGGGCACTGCCAGGGATCCAGGGGCAGCCACAGCTGCTCTGGGAATTCCATCCCAGCCCCTCCCCACCCTCCCAGGGAACAACTCCTGCCCAATATCCCATCCAGCCCTGCCCTCTGGCAGTGGGAGCCATTCCCTGTGTCCTGTCTCTCCATCCCTTGTGAAAATCCAAATCTCCATGAAGTGATGGAGAAGCAGAGACTGCATTTGAGTCTGCTGTAAAGTTGGATTTGCAGACAGAGGCTCTTGGAGCACATGAGCACTGATGGCACAATCTGTGTGAGAGCTTGTTGGCACCAAAGCAGCCTGTGAGGAGTGACACAGCTGTGGCCAGTGCAGGTGCTCCAAACTGCTTCCATGGCTCTGGGTGGGCTGTACCAGGGGAAGAGCTCTGTGTGTGTGGGCACAGCCTCTCCCAGCCCTCCATGCCTGCCAGGGGCTGTGCCAGCAGGCAGTCTGGAGTGGTTTGGTGTACAGAAACTTCTGCTGCTGGATTGGGCTGTTTGCTCCTCAGGCTGACCCTGAACAGGCTCCTGGACCTGCAGGAGGACCTGGAGGCTGCACTTGGCTTCCAAGGAATTGGTTATTGCAGTTTGTTTGTGCTGGGGACCAGGACAGGCACTGGCAGAGGAGTTGGTCCCATGTCCCAGGGCTCATCTATCCTGGGGATGAGGACAAACACTGGCAGAGGAGCCAGTCCTGTGTCCCCAGGAGCAGCAGGGCTCGGTGGTGGCAGTGCTGGCAGGGGACAGCAGCCCTGGCCTGGCTGGGGAAGGGACAGGGATGTTCTGGCATGCAGAACAATGGACAGGCTCTGACCTTGCTGCTGGAACTCACTTAGCAATTCTGTTGATGTTCTGGAGACGAAAATATAATTCAGGCCACCTTCTCCTCCAAGCTGACCCTGAGAATCTAGGAGAAGAGCTACTGAATAATTAGGGACATTTTTTTTTTTCCCTTTTTGCTAGAGTTACTGCTCAGTGTTGAACTGTGCTCTAAAGTGTCATTAGTTCCCTTGAACTTACTGGTTGGAGTGTACTTAGCATTAATATAATTAGGTAAATTGCAGTCTCATTAATCACTGGGGGCTGCAGCACATCCCTGTTGTGCTGTTTTGTGGGTGGCTTGGCTGGTAGGGAGCCCCTGACCAGCGGTGGAGGGTGTGGCTGGAGCAGTCCCCCTCTGTCCTGTGCCTGCTTTAGCTGTGTGTGTCTCACCCTGCAGGATCTGGAGTGTTTGCCAGCCCTGCCATGATTACAGGGTGCAGCTTTGCTACTACAAAGGACAAAAAAGAAGAGTGGGTTTGTCCCAAGGGAGCTTAGCTGGACCACATCCCTGCTGCTGTCACTCTGATTTGGGTCTGTGGGCTCCCAAAATGCAGAGCCCAGACTTGTGGCTCTGCAGTGAACACCCAGAGCCTGAGCTCTTGCTGCAGGGCTGTTTGGTGATGCTGTGGCTCTGTCTCTGTGGCAGAGCTCTCAGCCTTCCTGGCAATGTAAATTCTCCTGGCTGCATGCTAAAATTACACTGAGTTATTGATTTATCTTTGAGAGGATTTCCTTCCTGAGGGACATTTCTGGCTGTTGTAGTGATTTAGTTCTTCTGCAAGTGCAGGCTCCGTGGCAGAGCAGAGCCACCCTGCTGCCCTCCTGCCCTCCCTCAGGCTTCCTCTGCAAGCTGATTTCTGTTCCAAGGCTGGGACAAGGTTACATGGCTGTTATTTCCCTGTAACCACTGCAAATAAAAGGGCATTTTCAACTTTCCACTGCAAGGCTGGGACGAGCCTTTGTGCCCTGGCACATTACCTTGGGCATGTCTCAAACCCAGCTCCAAGGGTGGCATGTGGGACGTGTGGAGCCATGCCAGCTCCTGGGAATGTTTTAGTTCCTCAGAGTGGGGTAGGATGGGATCAGGATCATGCTAACACTTCTTTCCTAAAGCTGCAGGGTCCAGCCTCTCTTTTCTTTCCTTTCTATTGACTCCCCATGGAGCATCTTTAAAAACCAGGCCAGGCAAGTTCCTACTGGTGATCCTGAGGAAGCAAAGCCAATTCTCTTCTTCTGCCACCAGTTTTCTCCCCTTGGCCCTGAAATCACACCCCATAGCTAGTGGGCACCATCAGTAGAACTACCTGACCCTTCAGGACATGGCCAAATTTCAAATTTCAGTTTCAGCTCCTCTGTGGCTGGAAAATGCCCAGCTCTGTGTCCTTGGGTGAAGCACGTCCCTGTGGGTTCCTGTATCCAACCCCACAGTGGATTTGGCACCAATCTCAGCTGCACACTGATAAAATGTGAGGCTGCTGATGTGTGTGGTGTTATAAAACAGCATCCACCAATTAGGCCCAGGGAGAACATCAATTTATTTCCCTGCGAACCGAGTGTGGCACAGCTCCTTCCTCTCCCAGTGATCTATCTGTGAGATAAAACACATCTTTAGTGTCTATCTTAAATACTGCAGTGTTGACAAGTTCTCTTGACAGAAATTAGGCTAATGTCCCTTACGACTGCGTTAGCTGTGGAAACAAGGCTTTAAATTGAAGCTTCTCAAAGCGCTATTCCAACGCGCTCTCCAAGGCATCTTCTTATTCCAGCTTTTATTACCCAAATTTGTTCTCACTCTGGCTTGGCATGGGGCTGGCTCCTTCCCATCCATCCTGCTGCTCTGGCAGCCAGGCAGGTGGGATTGGGCACCTTGCAGTGCTGACCTGGGCAGTGCTGGCCAAAGGTCTGAGGTCCCCTGGCTCTGGGGGATGCTCCAGGCTCAGGGGATGCTGGTGCTGGGATGTGGGTGAGGGAGTCAGCTCCAGGCTCAGGGGCATGCTGGTGCTGGGATGTGGGTGAGGAGAGCCAGCTCCAGGCTCAAAGGGGATGCTGGTGCTGGGATGTGGGTGAGGGAGCCAGCTCCAGGCTCAGGGGGATGCTGGTGCTGGGATGTGGGTGAGGAGAGCCAGCTCTGGGCTCAGGGGGATGCTGGTGCTGGGATGTGGGTGAGGAGAGCCAGCTCTGGGCTCAGGGGGGATGCTGGTGCTGGGATGTGGGTGAGGAGAGCCAGCTCTGGGCTCAGGGGGGATGCTGGTGCTGGGATGTGGGTGAGGAGAGCCAGCTGACACATGTGGAGCAGAGATGGGATCCAAGGCAATCAGCTGCATGCCCTGCCAGCAGCACAGCATGTCCTGAAACGCTCCCACCGGGAGCTGGAGCTGGGAGGAGGGAGTTTGTGTCCTACGTGGCTTGTCTTTGCAATTCCAGCTCTGAGTTACAGACTCAGAGGCTGAGAACAGGAACAGACACTACTGAGGCCTGGTCATGAACATCCCTGCTTGAGCTTCCCATCCTTCCAGGAAAATAGTTTCCTTTTTTGCTCCTTTACTCTCCTCAAGTTGTGCATTTTCAGCCTTCAACTCCTCGTTTCCAGCCATGTTTAACCATGGCCATCTTAAACCTCCTGATTCTCACTCTGGTGTTGGTCCTGATGGATTATCCCTCCCTGCCTGTCCTTTCTGTGCCTCCACATTGCCAGGTTCTCTGGTGGCCATCTCATGAGTGCCTGGGAGAGAGGGAGAGGCTCTCTGGGAGTGACAGATGTAGGAGGCACGATGGTTGAAGATGTTCTGGAGCTACTAATCTCCATCATAGTAAAGGAGCCAGTGGTGCCTCTCTCAGAAAGGTATTAAATGCCTAAAATTCCACAAAATTAATATCATCCTCAGTTCCTTTTGTCAGGTTCTCAATTCTCCTGGTCAGCTGCCTTGTCCTTCTCTGCCCACGTCCTGCATTGGTCTTCTCTGAATGTAGCCAAGCCTTCAGCATCCCAGATGGGCTTTCTGGAGTAACAAATAGACCTGAGGGATGACAATTATTGAATGAATTGTGGCATTGGCTTGGAGATAAATAATGTAGTGAGTTGGAGAGGGATTAAAACTGGCTTTTTAAAATAAGCTTCTCATGGATGTTGACTTGGGGACGTGGTGAGACAGAGGTCACTGCAGGGTCTCTGCAGCCTGGTGTGTTTGAGAGATGAAATACCAGAGTGTGGCTGGATACCTTTGGTCTCTCTGTTTCTTCTGCTTGGACCTTTGTGGGATTAAACTCTTTAAACTGCTGCAGTTTCCAGACTTCAAGCCCAGTATCAGAAGAAAAAATAAATCAAGTGCCTCGTATTGAATCCTGAGCATGTGGCTCCTGCTGCACCCAGGGCTGTGCTAACTTGCTGCAGTGCCTGCCTTGAAGCAGAAGGGTTTGCTGAGAAGTTGAAAACAAACATGTGCCCACTCTACAGAAGGACAACTCTTCTTCTTCCTGCCCTGTGGTTATTTTCTCCCTGCTGTGTCTGCTGCTGTTGAACTGCAAGGCAGAGTGGGCAGGAGGGAGGTGGGAGGACAGAGCACTTTTTGGGGGAGCTCTTTGCCACAGAAGCATTTCCCCATAGCAGCAGCAGCAGATACATCAGCAGATGTCTCTGATGGAGGCACTACATTTCCCTCTGAGCCTGTCCCCATGGCCTTGCCTGTCCCCATTGTCCCTGCCTGTCCCCATCAACCCCAGTGCCGCAGGACAGCTGTGACTCAGGGAAAAGGGACAGCTGTGAGCATTGGCAGCCCAATGTCCAAATGGAATGGTGCTTTCACATCTCTAATCAAGGGTTACTTAGTGGAGAGCCCCTTCCTTGTGAGGCTTTGTTCTCTGCTAGCTGTGGATTGAATCACAGGAGAAGGGGTTGAATTCTGGCATAGTTTTAAAAACGTTTCCACTCTTATTTGCTGAGGGGAACAAATTACAGAGAAGACCTCTCAGTGCTGGGACAAAAGAGTGGCTCTAAAACCCTTTTCAGCCAAACAAGTGTTTGAGCTGAAGGCCTGATGGATGGTGCTTAAAGATGTGGTTATTGCAGCAAGGTTGGCATTAAAAATCACAGGGTGCAAGAAAGTTCTCCCAAGGATTCCTGTGGGGGTGTGTCCCTGTAACCCTGCTTGTGAGGGAGGTTAGGGGTTTAGATTAGGGTTAGGGTTTGGGTTAGTGTTTGAGTTTGGGTTTGGGCAAGGGTTAGGATTAGGGTTCCTTAACACCCCGTGAGATCTGTGACATCAGCCACAGCAGAGCAGCAGCACAGCAAGCACCACTGGGTCACTTCTCTCCTGCTAAATGAGAAACTGGAGTGGGATCAGCCCTCTGGGGGTGGCATCAGTGCCCGTGGCAGGAGGGCTGCAACTGGATAATCTTTAAGGTCCCTTTCTGAACCATTCCATAATTCTTTCCCTGCCTCCTGTTCTAGGTGGATTCAAGTCCAGCAGAAAGCAGTGCTGCTGCTGTGGGACCTGTGAGGAACCTGGGCAGGAGCACACTTGGTGTTGGGTTGTGTCAGAGCAGGGTGGCTTTGGGGCTGTCCCAGCAATGCCTTTGCTGCCAGCAGCAGTGCTGGGTGTTGAACAGGGCACAGATTCACCCTTGGCAAGCTTGAAGGCATTTCAGATGGCTTCTGTCCCTGCTCCACTGCAGCACGGAACAAAATCAGTGTTGGAGAAGATGTCACACTTGGACATCACCGTTCTGACAGGATATTTATTAACATAGCTTGGAATGTCACAAAAAGGCTTGTCAGATAAACTAGCCAACTGAAGGGTCTTACATGATACTTCCTTGGTTTCCTTGAGGTGCTTTGAACTCTGCAGTCAGTCTCTCAATTCATCCCTTTCTGGAAGACCCTCTGTGACATCTGTGGCTTGGGCATCAGGCCTGTGTGTCTGGGTGCCCTGGGAGGCAGGAAGAAGCAGCAGGGTGAAATGATTGCTCATTCTATAAGGACAAAACTCCTCTCTTTAGGGTTTCCTCTGCAATGCCAGGAAGAGAAGGAATCTCTGTCCCTGTCAGCCCTGTGACAGAATAGTGGTGATGAAACCAGGCTGGCAGCACCAGGGCTGGTCAGTGCAGGCAGAGGCAGCACAGCTCCTTCAGCCTGGGCTGGGCAATGCTGGGACATGTGGCAGTAATGAGCAGCAGAAAAAGCCAATTCTTTATTCACATAGCTCATATTTATAGGAAATATCTGAAGGCACTGTGTTAAACCCAACTGGTCAGCAATACAGTGAAATTCAGTTCATTGGTTGGTAAGGGTTATTGTTTATGTCTATCAGATTTTCTCTCCCTAGATATGTTTCCGTGTTTCCTTCACTGATTCTCATGGGGCAGATTTCTTGCTTTTGCAGGTGTGAATGGTTCTGTTACCAGAATAGATTGTTGTGCTAACTGACTTTCATTCTTATGATTCTTTTTTTACCTGGGAAGTTACAAGCTAACTGTTAGCTTAGCTGGAGTAGCAGGGTCAAACCATATTTTATAAGGCCTTTCTTTTATGATATGTCTACCTGTATGCAACAGGGAGAGGTGGCATGATGGCACTGGGCATGGTGCATCACCCCAGGGCTTCATCCTGCACCCATCCCCTGCAGAGCTCATGCTTTAGGGACAGTTCATGGGCATGGACAGTATACAGTGATTTTATAAAAGACTTTTCTTTATAATTAACTGCAGTAGGAAACAGATAACTGCTGTCACTGGTTACCTGAGCCATCCAGAGGCAGTGACCAGTGGTGCTTCTCTGAGGAGATGCTGTGCTCAGCAGGCTGCTGTGGCTGCCCAGCAGTGCAGTGGGAGTAGAGCTGCACAGGGAGTGGATTTATAAAACATTTCCTCCAGCATCACAGGAGTCTGTACTTGGAATGTGCACACAGGTGTCTGAGCTGCCTCCCTGCCTGAGGTGGGGAATGCTGGGGGAGCTTCCAGCCTGTGAAACCTCTCCACCAGCTATCAGGAGGTGACATAGAACATACTAATGACATTTTCCAGTGGCACTTAACTGGGCGGAGCAGTGAGTGCCAGACAGTGAACTAATGCAAAAGGCTGTAGTTGAGTGAAAAAGGGACAGAAAGAAATAAAATGAGATTCAGGCTCTGGGGTCTTCTTCCCATCAATAATCCATCTCTTCCTTACCTGTGTCTGCTACATATCTTCCTTCTGTGTGTCAAAATGTTCTGTTTTGATGTAACAAACAATCTGGAGAGTGGTAGGACTTGCCTTTGTAGGAAAAAAAAAAAACCGGAGGCAGGCTTTGCTGCTTCCTTGCTCAGCAACTCTAACCAGAACCTGGGGTCAGGGTGTGAGCTGAGCCCCCACACTGGGCCTGGCTCCTCTGTTCTCCTCTGAGCCCTGTGTGTGGGACATCCCATCCATCCCAGGCACAGCTGGGGTCAGGCACAGTGTCCCCTGTGTGCCACCAGCCTCAGCCAGCTCCCAGTTCCTGGTGGCTCCTGGGGCTGGGGCTGCAGCTCTGCTGCTCCAGGGGTTTGTCCCCTGGTAGTTTTTAATCATTATTTCATTAACAGAGAAGGTGCCATCAGATAACTTATTGTGGCTGCTCTGCCAGTGTGATCATTTCCATACTGCAGCACTGCCAGTGGGTTTTGCTGGAACATTCACATATTGATTCCAGATTCCTTTGTTGCCTGCACTAGAAAGAAAGTCCCTTTTCCCTCACTCCCTGCGTGGAGAGAAACAAAGAGTAAAGGAAGGTAGATGTTATCTGGGGCTTGCTCACACAGCGAGGTAATTTTTGAGAGCTGCAGAGCCACTTACTGACTCATAGCTGGGGCTTGTTTTCAAACCCTTGATAGATTTTTGAATTCTCTTACAATGGCAAACAAGGATGCTCACTTGGGGACAAGCCTGGAATCTGCCTCAGCTAGCTGGATCACCTTTGTTCTGCTTGCTCCAGCCTTCCCAGGGGACATTCCTGTGCCAGGGGGGACAGAGAGGTGCTGCAGTGGGGAGCCTCCTGTCCCTGCTGGGCTCCTCTTGCTGGGCAGTCTTTGTCCAAGGGATGGGGATGGGATGGGATCCATGGGATGGGATCCATGGGATCCATGGGATGGGATGGGATGAGATGGGATGGGATGGGATCCATGGGATCCATGGGATGGGATGCCACTGCCAGGAGCTCAGTGAGTGATTGCACAGCCTTGGTGGGAGGTTTGCAGGTCAGTGTATGATGTCCAACTTCCCTGCCTGTAGCTGTGCAGAGCTGGGGCTCAGCCCTGTCCCTGTGCTGGAACACAAAACCAACTGTGACCAGCAGCATGTGGAATTATGTGCTGGAAAGGAGCTGGGCAGGATGAAACCTTTCTTCTTTTGTGAGGAAACACAACTGGTCATTTGGCTGGTCTAGAAAAAGAGAGATGGGGTTTTTTGGATATTACTGTGTGCTGCATATTCCACACAGCAGCCTTCTGCCTTTAGTAATGTAGTGCACAACGTGCCTGATCCCCCCTCAGTTGTGAGCCTGGAGGAAGCATGTCCTGTTTTCCATTTGTTTATTTATTTATCATCTTGTTTTCAGCCTCTGCAAAGCTTGATATTGGTATAGAGCCTGGGAAACGTGCACAGAGCAGAGTAACAGATAGTTGTGATTTGGTTACAAGGCAATAATTTAAGTGGACAGGTTTAGCTGATAACATAAAGCACACGAGAGAAATCGCTCCGGTTTATAAATGTCAGCAGAGCCCCTGCCAGTGAGCTGCTGCCTGCTGCTGCTGCTCCAGCCAATATATTATAAGGAGATATAAACAGATGTCTGAAAAAATCTGGCTGACCAAGATTAAAAGAATGGGGCCATAAATTAAAGTCTTCCTTGGCGTCTCTTTAGGCAACTTTATGGACAGAGCACATCCCAATAAACGAGTGCTGATGCTCAGGGGCATCTCCAGGTGCTTTGGGCTGCAGAGGCACGTGGCAGCACCCAGGGGTGGGGATAGCTTGTGGGGACACCAGTGTCAGTCAGAGCTGGCATGGCAGACCAAAGCCTGGTGCTCAGAGCTGATAAAGGATTAAATGAGAACAGGAGTAACACCATCCCTGCAGTGCTGCCACAGGATCAGTGTCTCCTGCTTAGAAAATAAACGCTGCCGCTCTGCTCTGACATTTATTCCCAATAAAGACCTTGTCATTCGTGCAGTGACAAGGGTTTTATCCTCTGGGAGTGCTTTACCTGTTGGACACTCTTTTTGGCTGCGAGGCAGCTGAGTGATTGAAGGGCAGGTGGGTGGCACATCCCTTGCAGAGGCACTGGGAGCTCTGCTAAACCCTGGGGCTTTCTCTTGATCCATCGTCCCAAGGCCCTGCAGTGACACCTATTCCAACTGGGAGCAGCTTCAGATGGGATTTTAGGGAGGAATTGTTCCCTGGGGGGGTTGGAGTGCCCAGAGCAGCTGTGGCTGTCCCTGGATCCCTGGCAGTGCCCAAGGCCAGGCTGGATATTGGGGTTGGAGCACCTGGGACAGTGGGAGGGGTCCCTGCCATGGCAGGAGGTTGGAGTTGGATGAGCTTTAAAGTTCCTTTCTACCAAAACAATTTTGTGGTTCTGTGATCTTATTTTTAATTGATTTTAATTTATTGTAGTTGTGGTTAAAAAAATCCCAGGAGTGGGATATTTTTTAGCTGGTAAGAAGTCCAAACCAATTGTGGGGGCGGGAGTTTGCTGTTCCCCCTCCACAGCTGGAGCCCTTCTGGCAGGTTCGTGGAGGGGATTTCACAGCTATTTCTGCTCGCTGGGTAGTTGATTTAGAGCTGGGAAATTAATTAGAATGGAAACTCTTCTCTCCCTTTATGAGGAGCAAGGGATGAGGTCTGGCAGCTGTAGGATTTGCAGCTCTCAGGGAAGAGGGACCATTCAGTAACACATCTATGCAGGGCCTACCTGTGGATGCACATCTTTTATTTGTCTGAGGTGCCAAGGAGAAAAAATGGTACAAAATGGCTTAAATATAGGCATGCTTTTCTATATTTTTAATTGAGTTTCATTTCCCAAATGCAACTTAATGCAAACAATAAGTAAAAAATTAATTTCTCTCGGGAAAAAGCTATTAACAGAATGATTCTGTTTTAGCAGCATGTGAAGCTGTGTAATTGCTTACATATGTATTGCTCCAGTGTGTGCTCCCAGTTGTTGAATAGTATCAAATTATACCAATCAAAGAGAATCAACTATTTTTAAGGGAAATGTCTAGAAGCTACACACTGAAACATGCTTAAAATTCAGGATTTCCAGCTTACTTGTCTAAATCAGAAATTTTAATCACATTAGTCAAGTCAATCCACCCTCAAACACACTTTTGACTTCAAAATACCCCAAACTAAATAAGACAGAAGACCTTCCTTCAACAGCTGTAATGTTTTCAAATGGCAGTGTCAATCTTTTTGTTGAAAACAGAGATGTTTTCCATTGTTTATTTATTAAAGCAGTGTGTTTGTCCTGCTGTGCCATGAACCTGGGCTGCTGTGCAGTGAGGAGAAATCTCTGGAGCACCAAGAGCTGCTTAAATCCATCTGAGTTTTGCTCCGGGTTTGGGATGCTCTTGGTTAAATCTCGTTTAGTGTGCAGAGCAGGAGCAGGAAGGGTTTGTGTCTTGGCTGATGCAGCCTCTGTAATTTGGCTGTGCTGGGTGAGGAGCTCATGAGCACCAGGTTTGGTTTGGTTTTATTTCCTGCTTGCTGAGAACAGAGGGAGGGAGGGAGCCACTGGCCCTGGAGCCTGCTGCTGTGCTTTCCCTTTGGATGATTCTCTTGAGCAAAGCCCGTCCATCCCCTGGCAGGCTGATGTGGATGGAGCAGGGATTGGGCTGGGCACAGCTGGGCTGGGCTGGGCTCTGCTGCCCTGACAGGGGCTGTTCCTGGCTGTGTGACAGCCCAGAGCTGCTGCAGCCACTGCTGGGGCTGTCACCTGGCTGGCCCAGCACTGGTGTGACAACCAGGAAAGGCACTGGTTTTGGGGTGAGGCACCAGCTCACCTCACCTCACCCTGAGTGCATTCATGGGTGTGGAGGAGGGAGTTCTCCTCCCCCAGCACACGATGGAATCTGATCCTACAGCAGCTGGGGATGAAAGGGACCTTAGATCTCATCTCCTTCCACCCCCCTGCCCTGGGCAGGGACATCTCCTGCTGCACCAGGTCATCATTGCTGTGTTTTCCCTGCTGGCAGAGCCCTGTCTGAGCCAGGGACAGGAGATGTGCTGTTGCCCTTTTCATGGAGATCCCACAAACTCCTTCCTGAGCAGCATGACCCAGCTCCAGCAGCAGTGAGGGGCACAGGTTGGTGATGGCACCAAACTCCTGCAGAGCCCAGCTCCTCAGCGTGGGAGGATGCTCCCATGGTAGCCAGAGATGAAAGGTCCTGTGTATCACAAGTAAAAGGAGTAGGAGGAAGGCATGGAAAGCATTCCAAGTGTGGAGGAGGCACATCTAGCCTGTCCTGCCACCATTTAAGATGGGGAGATAATCACACCTGTCCTCTCATATGCAGCTTCCAGAGGACAGGACTGATGGAGAGGAGGAGAGTCTACCAGAAATGCAAACCTTGTTCTAGTAGGAAATCCTCCCAGATGGATTTTCCTGCTTTTTCTAAATGCATTTATAGCTACTGGATGACTACAGGGTTTGAAATGTTTCTGTCTGAATTGTGACAAACATCCCAGTCTTATGTAGGAAGCACCAGGTCCTTTGATCAGGGAAATGTCTCTTTGGTCTTGAACAGGGAGGGATCAATCCAGAGCTTTTTGTCTGTGAGTACATGTATTTATTGAACAAAACAATTACCCTTGTCTTCACTTCCCTTTGGCAGGAGATGCTCCCTGTCTCCTGCAAGCTGTTACTCCCGCCCAGGTGTCTTTTTAGGTAAAAGGAAGAGAGAAAGGAAAGGCTGAATACGGAATCCTCCTCAGGAGGGAGGAGGGTGAGCAGCTGTGATCTGTCTGTCCATCTGTGAGCAGCTCTGTGGCTGTTCAGCTGCAGCCTGGGCAGGCAGAATTCCTGTGTTAACAGAAGAAATGCCATCAAGAAGTAGCCAAATATTGCCTGTTCTTCACCCCAGCGCTGGGCTGGGCTGAGATGTGTTTGTGGTGAACTGGTGATAAACACTCTGAATTTCCTATCTTTTCTGCATTTAAAACTGAAGCTGAATGTGTTGTGTGTATTTTTGTTGGCAGATAGTAGTGATCATAAATTCCTTTGAATACAGTATTTCCACAGCAGCACAGCCTTGATGTGCAGTGTACCTGGCTGGACTCTGCGGGATGCTTTGATTTCCCTTTGGCAGCTGCATTTTATTCTGTCTGCCCCAATCAGCAACAATTCCCCTTTCTCCATGTAGCCTCCAAATCCACTCCTGGTGTGGAGTTTTAGTGCTGTGCTAGGACTGGGCTGGGAGGGAGGAAGGAACTGGGCTCAGGGTTCCACCTCCACTGTGGATCATTGCCAGCCTGGCAGCACAGGGACACCTTTGGTGGCATTTCTGGGAGGGAAAAGCAGCACTTTAGGGATGCTGCAGGATGGGAGGGTGTCAGTGGTGGATATCCCACTCCTCACTCTGTGGGGTGGAGTTTTTCTCCCCTTCTCCCAGGGAGCAGCATGTGCCTTCAGCTCCCAGTTGCTCCCAAAGCTCTGCAATAATGTGACCTTTGTTTGTAGGTCAGGCTGTTCCTGCAGGGTCACACATGAGACTGAACCTGCAGACAGGAGAGAGAGAAGCCAAGCTCCCAGACAGAGAAAATGGGCAAAGTGACTCGAGAGAAGAGAGAAGAAGGAGAAGGTACAGACACACAGGGCACTGGCTTGGGTGGGCTGTGGGATTCATGCCCTTTATTAGAGGCCAGGTTCCCTGGTGCACTCAATTACTGCCTCTTCCTTTGACTTAATTGCTGGGTTAGGAGCTCAGCAGTGCTGAGAGCAGAGCCCTGTCCTTTGTGATCCCTCTGGGATGGAGGTAGAAGTGCCCTGAGTGCACATTTAGAGGCACCTTCATGGCTTCTCATGCCACAACACTGAAACTAAATTGGCAACGTGGCTCCTTTGAATGACATTTAGTCCTTTGAAATACCTGCAGCAACTGCTCTGAAACTGTTTCTTGAGCAGAGCCCTTGGGATCAGCTCTGAGGGGCTAAGGGCTGGCCTGAGCCAGGTGCTGTGTCCCCACAGCCTCACCTGCACACCAGGCACTGCCAGAGCCCCTGGACATCACACCTTCCCTGAACCCACCTTTTTAAGATGTGCTGGTGCTGACTTCCCCCTTGGAACCCTCTGAACAAAGACTGCTTTGGTTACAATGGGGGAATTTCTTTCCTGAAGTGTGTGGGATTTCCCACTGCCACCTATGATGGGGATGCTCAGGGTGTGGGGGGCTTTGGGGGCTGCAGGAAGGCGGGCAGGGTGAGGATCCTGGGTACAGGGCCAGGCAAAGACGGAGGGGAGCAAAGCCCAGAGCCTTTGGAGGCTCCAAGCCTTAAACATCAGCCCCTGCAGCACCCCAGGCCCAGGTCCCACAGTTCCCAAGGCTGTCATGGCCTACAGAGCATGGAGGTGGATTTTGCATCCCTGTACCTGATGCTAGCTCATGCCCAGGAGTCCCTGTAGCAGCAGGAAGGGTGGCAGGACGTTTCCTTTGCTTTGGTGGCATTGCTGCAGGGGCTGCTGCTGTCAGAGCCCCTCTCTGCTGGTGACAGCTTTGCTCTTGGGGACACCAGCCCAGGAACACGAATGCTGGGACAGTGGGAACCCCATGCACAGGGACCCACAGCCCCAGGAACCCCGAGCAAGTAGAAACCACAACTGTGCCCAAAGGAATTGAAAGAAAAGTGGGGTTTTAAAATGAAATAATATTTATTTAACAAAGATCATCAAAACATTTATGGAACATGTTTCATTATAACAATCCTTAGAACAATCTGTAGAACGTATTTACATGGAGACCTATTCACTAACAATCTTCAAAGTCTATACTATAACAATCTTCAAAGCCTATACTATAACAATCTTCGGAGTCTATGTAATAGTCTTAGGAGCCTATACTATAACAATCTTCAGAGCTTATACTATGACTATCTTCAAAACCTATTTGCAAATAACCTCTAACATCTAGAACATATTTACAGAGGGGTCATATCTGTGCCTACATTCCCTGTCAGTCCTGGAAGAAGGGAAGCAGCAAAGTCTTCCCTGAACATCGTGTCCCTGAGCAGGGCTGCCCAGCCCAGCCCCAGCCTGGGCACTGCCTGTGGGCAGGGCATGGGAGCATCTGCTGGTCAAGCTCGTGGGGCTCCATCTTCATCCCAGGACCATGGGCTCTTCCTCATCCTTCTCATCAACCTCCATGTCCTCGGTGTCATCCTTTCCATCAACCTCCATGTCCTCAAGGTCATCCTTCTTGTCGACCTCCATGCTCTCATCAGCCTTTTCCACGTCCACCTTCATGGTTTCTTCCGTCTGCTTCACCATCACTATCACCATCATCACCATCACCATCTGCACCTCCATGTCCTTGCTGGTGTCTCTGGCAACCTGCATGAGGCAGCATAACCTCACTGGGGTCCTGTCCCCCACCACCCGTGCCCACAGGGCTGCAGCCTGCCCGGGCAGTGGGGGGTGTCCCCTCCTTGGGTGGCACTGTACCTCCACAGGGACAGCAGTGCTCATCCTGCTGGGATCAGTGCTCCAGTACAGGCAGCAGGAAAAGTCCAGGCAGCAGGAACAGCTCAGCACCGACAGAGAGCGAAGAGCGAGTGGCAACAGACTGCTGGCAGCAGGTGAAGTGTCTGCTGTGCTCGTTTCCAGCTCCTGGACCTTCCACCTGGAACATTCTGCGAGCTGTGATGTCACAGAAGTTTCAGGGCCACTCCACACTGGGAGGTGGGAACCGTAGAATGATCAAATCCTTGAAGTGTTTGGCTTGGAAGAGACCCTGAAGATCACCTGGTTCCAACCTGAGCAACCTCCCACCACACCAGGCTGCTCCAGACGCTGTCCAACCTGGCCTTGGCTGTCCCTGGGGATGGGGCTCCCACAGCCTCTCTGCACAGGTCCCTGTGTCAGGGACAACCAGCTTCACAGTAAAGAACTTCTTCCCATCATCAAATCTGTTCCAACTCTCTTTCAGTTTGATGCCATTCCCCCTTGTCCCATCACTACAGTTCCTGAGGAAGAGTTGCCCTCCTGCTTCCCTGTAGCCTCTTCACTTACTACAAAGTGAGATTTCCACACAGGCTTCTCCTCTCCAGCCTCAACAGCCCAAACTTTCTCAGCCTAGGTGCTCTAGTACCCTCAGCAGCTCTGTGGCTTCCTGTGGCAATCAACACCTTCACTGTGACCACAGGGGACATCAGCCCTTGGGGTGTACAACACGCCATGGAAAGCGCTGGCCTTGGGAATTGCCAGAGCCTGGGAGCTCTGCACTTCCCAAAGTTATGGAGAGAGGAGGAGGTGGTGAACAGGAGCAGTGCAGGGAGCCTGAAGCACAGAGATGGGAGGCTGATGGTCCTGGGTGCTGTGCAGTGTTTGTGGAGGGTTTAAAAATGGCCCTGGGATCTCTTCTGGGGCTGTGGGGGTGTTTTTGGTGAAGAAAGTCCAGAAGAACGTTTCTGATCATCAAAGAGTAGGAAATTATCTTTGGCCGAGGTAGAGGTTGAATTTTCCTGGGATGGGAAAGGAAGGAGATGGTTCAGTTTCTGGAAAGAGCAGCCCAGCAAAAAGCAGGCAAAAGAGCAAGAACGGCCTTTGCAGGGGTTTCACAGAGATGTTTCTTTCAGCCACAGGTGTGCCTCGCCCATGGTTGAAGGAACTAAGGCCAAAGGGGCTTGTGGGAGTTCAGGTTTATTACATGGGAAGCAAGGCAGGGAGAGCCTTAGGGACCAATTACCAAGGGACAGGGAAAGCAGGTGGGAGTGACCAAAAGGCTGACAGAAGGCAAAGGGGACACGGTCGACTTAGGGAACAGAACATGGAATTTCCCTAACTGGGATTGCCTCCACAACTCCCCTTTTCTTTATTAATTAAGAAGGCTTAATTAATGTGCCCAAAGGAATTGCAAAGAGAAGCGGGGTTTTAAAAAGAAATAGTATTTATTTAACAAAGATCATCAAAACATTTACGGAACATGTCTCATTATAACAATCCTTAGAACAATCGGTAGAACGTATTTACATGGAGACCTATTCACTAACAATCTTCAAAGTCTATACTATAACAATCTTCCAAGTCTATGCAGTAACAATCTTCAGAGTCTATGTAATAATAGTCTTAGGAGCCTATAGCATAACAATCTTCAAAGCCTATAGTATAACAATCTTCAAAGTCTATAGTATAACAATCTTCGCAGCTTGTGTAAAAGCAATCTTCAAGGTCTATACTATAACAGTCTTCGGAGTCTATACTATAACAATCTTCAGAGCTTATACTATAACAATCTTCAAAACCTACTTACAAATAACCTCTAACATCTAGAACATATTTACAGAGGGGTCATATCTATGCCTATATTCCCTAGGAGTCCTGGAAGAAGGGAAGCAGCAAAGTCTTCCCTGAGCATCATGTCCCTGAGCAGGGCTGTCCAGCCCAGCCCCAGCCTGGGCACTGCATGTGGGCAGGGCATGGGAGCATCTGCTGGTCAAGCTCGTGGGGCTCCATCTTCATCCCAGGACCATGGGCTCTTCCTCATCCTTCTCATCGACCTCCATGTCCTCGGTGTCATCCTTTTCATCGACGTCCATGTCCTCGGTGTCATCCTTCTCGTCGACCTCCATGTCCTCGGTGTCGTCCTTCTCGTCGACCTCCATGCTCTCATCAGCCTTTTCCATGTCCACCTTCATGGTTTCTTCCGTCTGCTTCACCATCACCATCACCATCATCACCATCACCATCTGCACCTCCATGTCCTTGCTGGTGTCTCTGGCAACCTGCATGAGGCAGCATAACCTCACTGGGGTCCTGTCCCCCACCACCCGTGCCCACAGGGCTGCAGCCTGCCCGGGCAGTGGGGGGTGTCCCCTCCTTGGGTGGCACTGTACCTCCACAGGGACAGCAGTGCTCATCCTGCTGGGATCAGTGCTCCAGTACAGGCAGCAGGAAAAGTCCAGGCAGCAGGAACAGCTCAGCACCGACAGAGAGCGAAGAGCGAGTGGCAACAGACTGCTGGCAGCAGGTGAAGTGTCTGCTGTGCTCGTTTCCAGCTCCTGGACCTTCCACCTGGAACATTCTGCGAGATGTGATGTCACAGAAGTTTCAGGGCCACTCCACACTGGGAGGTGGGAACCGTAGAATGATCAAATCCTTGAATGGTTTGGCTTGGAAGAGACCCTGAAGATCACCTGGTTCCAACCTGAGCAACCTCCCACCACACCAGGCTGCTCCAGACGCTGTCCAACCTGGCCTTGGCTGTCCCTGGGGATGGGGCTCCCACAGCCTCTCTGCACAGGTCCCTGTGTCAGGGACAACCAGCTTCACAGTAAAGAACTTCTTCCCATCATCAAATCTGTTCCAACTCTCTTTCAGTTTGATGCCATTCCCCTTGTCCCATCACTACAGTTCCTGAGGAAGAGTTGCCCTCCTGCTTCCCTGTAGCCTCTTCACTTACTACAAAGTGAGATTTCCACACAGGCTTCTCCTCTCCAGCCTCAACAGCCCAAACTTTCTCAGCCTAGGTGCTCTAGTACCCTCAGCAGCTCTGTGGCTTCCTGTGGCAATCAACACCTTCACTGTGACCACAGGGGACATCAGCCCTTGGGGTGTACAACACGCCATGGAAAGCACTGGCCTTGAGAATTGCCAGAGCCTGGGAGCTCTGCACTTCCCAAAGTTATGGAGAGAGGAGGAGGAGGTGAACAGGAGCAGTGCAGGGAGCCTGAAGCACAGAGATGGGAGGCTGATGGTCCTGGGTGCTGTGCAGTGTTTGTGGAGGGTTTAAAAATGGCCCTGGGATCTCTTCTGGGGCTGTGGGGGTGTTTTTGGTGAAGGAAGTCCAGAAGAACGTTTCTGATCATCAAAGAGTAGGAAATTATCTTTGGCCGAGGTAGAGGTTGAATTTTCCTGGGATGGGAAAGGAAGGAGATGGTTCAGTTTCTGGAAAGAGCAGCCCAGCAAAAAGCAGGCAAAAGAGCAAGAACGGCCTTTGCAGGGGTTTCACAGAGATGTTTCTTTCAGCCACAGGTGTGCCTCGCCCATGGTTGAAGGAACTAAGGCCAAAGGGGCTTGTGGGAGTTCAGGTTTATTACATGAGAAGCAAGGCAGGGAGAGCCTTAGGGACCAATTACCAAGGGACAGGGAAAGCAGGTGGGAGTGACCAAAAGGTTGACAGAAGGCAAAGGGGACACGGTCGACTTCGGGAACAGAACATGGAATTTCCCTAACTGGGAATGCCTCCACAACTCCCCTTTTCTTTATTAATTAAGAAGGCTTAATTAATGTGCCCAAAGGAATTGCAAAGAGAAGTGGGGTTTTAAAAAGAAATAGTATTTATTTAACAAAGATCATCAAAACATTTATGGAACATGTTTCATTATAACAATCCTTAGAACAATCGGTAGAACGTATTTACATGGAGACCTATTCACTAACAATCTTCAAAGTCTATACTATAACAACCTTCCGAGTCTATGCAGTAACAATCTTCGGAGTCTATGTAATAGTCTTAGGAGCCTATAGTATAACAATCTTCAAAGCCTATAGTATAACAATCTTCAAAGTCTATAGTATAACAATCTTCGCAGCTTATGTAAAAACAATCTTCGAGGTCTATACTATAACAGTCTTCAAAGTCTATGCAGTAACAGTCTTCGGAGCTTATACTATGACTATCTTCAAAACCTATTTACAAATAACCTCTAACATCTAGAACATATTTACAGAGGGGTCATATCTGTGCCTACATTCCCTGTCAGTCCTGGAAGAAGGGAAGCAGCAGAGTCTTCCCTGAGCATCATGTCCCTGAGCAGGGCTGCCCAGCCCAGTCCCAGCCTGGGCACTGCATGTGGGCAGGGCATGGGAGCATCTGCTGGTCAAGCTCGTGGGGCTCCATCTTCATCCCAGGACCATGGGCTCTTCCTCATCCTTCTCATCAACCTCCATGTCCTCGGTGTCATCCTTTCCATCAACCTCCATGTCCTCGGTGTCATCCTTCTCGTTGACCTCCATGTCCTCGGTGTCGTCCTTCTTGTCGACCTCCATGCTCTCATCAACCTTTTCCACGTCCACCTTCATGGTTTCTTCCGTCTGCTTCACCATCACCATCACCATCATCACCATCACCATCTGCACCTCCATGTCCTTGCTGGTGTCTCTGGCAACCTGCATGAGGCAGCATAACCTCACTGGGGTCCTGTCCCCCACCACCCGTGCCCACAGGGCTGCAGCCTGCCCGGGCAGTGGGGGGTGTCCCCTCCTTGGGTGGCACTGTACCTCCACAGGGACAGCAGTGCTCATCCTGCTGGGATCAGTGCTCCAGTACAGGCAGCAGGAAAAGTCCAGGCAGCAGGAACAGCTCAGCACCGACAGAGAGCGAAGAGCGTGGCAACAGACTGCTGGCAGCAGGTGAAGTGTCTGCTGTGCTCGTTTCCAGCTCCTGGACCTTCCACCTGGAACATTCTGCGAGCTGTGATGTCACAGAAGTTTCAGGGCCACTCCACACTGGGAGGTGGGAACCGTAGAATGATCAAATCCTTGAAGTGTTTGGCTTGGAAGAGACCCTGAAGATCACCTGGTTCCAACCTGAGCAACCTCCCACCACACCAGGCTGCTCCAGACGCTGTCCAACCTGGCCTTGGATGTCCCTGGGGATGGGGCTCCCACAGCCTCTCTGCACAGGTCCCTGTGTCAGGGACAACCAGCTTCACAGTAAAGAACTTCTTCCCATCATCAAATCTGTTCCAACTCTCTTTCAGTTTGATGCCATTCCCCTTGTCCCATCACTACAGTTCCTGAGGAAGAGTTGCCCTCCTGCTTCCCTGTAGCCTCTTTACTTACTTCAAAGTGAGATTTCCACACTGGCTTCTCCTCTCCAGCCTCAACAGCCCAAACTTTCTCAGCCTAGGTGCTCTAGTACCCTCAGCAGCTCTGTGGCTTCCTGTGGCAATCAACACCTTCACTGTGACCACAGGGGACATCAGCCCTTGGGGTGTACAACACGCCATGGAAAGCACTGGCCTTGGGAATTGCCAGAGCCTGGGAGCTCTGCACTTCCCAAAGTTATGGAGAGAGGAGGAGGAGGTGAACAGGAGCAGTGCAGGGAGCCTGAAGCACAGAGATGGGAGGCTGATGGTCCTGGGTGCTGTGCAGTGTTTGTGGAGGGTTTAAAAATGGCCCTGGGATCTCTTCTGGGGCTGTGGGGGTGTTTTTGGTGAAGGAAGTCCAGAAGAACGTTTCTGATCATCAAAGAGTAGGAAATTATCTTTGGCCGAGGTAGAGGTTGAATTTTCCTGGGATGGGAAAGGAAGGAGATGGTTCAGTTTCTGGAAAGAGCAGCCCAGCAAAAAGCAGGCAAAAGAGCAAGAACGGCCTTTGCAGGGGTTTCACAGAGATGTTTCTTTCAGCCACAGGTGTGCCTCGCCCATGGTTGAAGGAACTAAGGCCAAAGGGGCTTGTGGGAGTTCAGGTTTATTACATGGGAAGCAAGGCAGGGAGAGCCTTAGGGACCAATTACCAAGGGACAGGGAAAGCAGGTGGGAGTGACCAAAAGGCTGACAGAAGGCAAAGGGGACACGGTCGACTTAGGGAACAGAACATGGAATTTCCCTAACTGGGAATGCCTCCACAACTCCCCTTTTCTTTATTAATTAAGAAGGCTTAATTAATGTGCCCAAAGGAATTGCAAAGAGAAGTGGGGTTTTAAAAAGAAATAGTATTTATTTAACAAAGATCATCAAAACATTTACGGAACATGTTTCATTATAACAATCCTTAGAACAATCGGTAGAACGTATTTACATGGAGACCTATTCACTAACAATCTTCAAAGTCTATACTATAACAATCTTCAAAGCCTATACTATAACAATCTTCGGAGTCTATGTAATAGTCTTAGGAGCCTATACTATAACAATCTTCAAAGTCTATACTATAACAGTCTTCGGAGTCTATGCTATTACAATCTTCAGAGCTTATACTATGACTATCTTCAAAACCTATTTACAAATAATCCTCTAACATGTAGAACATATTTACAGCGGGGTCATATCTCTGCTTATATTCCCTGTCAGTTCTGGAAGAAGGGAAGCAGCAGAGACTTCCCTGAGCATCATGTCCCTGAGCAGGGCTGCCCAGCCCAGCCCCAGCCTGGGCACTGCATGTGGGCAGGGCATGGGAGCATCTGCTGGTCAAGCTCGTGGGGCTCCATCTTCATCCCAGGACCATGGGCTCTTCCTCATCCTTCTCATCGACCTCCATGTCCTCGGTGTCATCCTTTCCATCAACCTCCATGTCCTCGGTGTCATCCTTCTCGTCGACCTCCATGTCCTCAGTGTCGTCCTTCTTGTCGACCTCCATGCTCTCATCAGCCTTTTCCACGTCCACCTTCATGGTTTCTTCCGTCTGCTTCACCATCACCATCACCATCATCACCATCACCATCTGCACCTCCATGTCCTTGCTGGTGTCTCTGGCAACCTGCATGAGGCAGCATAACCTCACTGGGGTCCTGTCCCCCACCACCCGTGCCCACAGGGCTGCAGCCTGCCTGGGCAGTGGGGGGTGTCCCCTCCTTGGGTGGCACTGTACCTCCACAGGGACAGCAGTGCTCATCCTGCTGGGATCAGTGCTCCAGTACAGGCAGCAGGAAAAGTCCAGGCAGCAGGAACAGCTCAGCACCGACAGAGAGCGAAGAGCGAGTGGCAACAGACTGCTGGCAGCAGGTGAAGTGTCTGCTGTGCTCGTTTCCAGCTCCTGGACCTTCCACCTGGAACATTCTGCGAGCTGTGATGTCACAGAAGTTTCAGGGCCACTCCACACTGGGAGGTGGGAACCGTAGAATGATCAAATCCTTGAAGTGTTTGGCTTGGAAGAGACCCTGAAGATCACCTGGTTCCAACCTGAGCAACCTCCCACCACACCAGGCTGCTCCAGACGCTGTCCAACCTGGCCTTGGATGTCCCTGGGGATGGGGCTCCCACAGCCTCTCTGCACAGGTCCCTGTGTCAGGGACAACCAGCTTCACAGTAAAGAACTTCTTCCCATCATCAAATCTGTTCCAACTCTCTTTCAGTTTGATGCCATTCCCCTTGTCCCATCACTACAGTTCCTGAGGAAGAGTTGCCCTCCTGCTTCCCTGTAGCCTCTTTACTTACTTCAAAGTTAGATTTCCACACAGGCTTCTCCTCTCCAGCCTCAACAGCCCAAACTTTCTCAGCCTAGGTGCTCTAGTACCCTCAGCAGCTCTGTGGCTTCCTGTGGCAATCAAAACCTTCACTGTGACCACAGGGGACATCAGCCCTTGGGGTGTACAACACGCCATGGAAAGCACTGGCCTTGGGAATTGCCAGAGCCTGGGAGCTCTGCACTTCCCAAAGTTATGGAGAGAGGAGGAGGAGGTGAACAGGAGCAGTGCAGGGAGCCTGAAGCACAGAGATGGGAGGCTGATGGTCCTGGGTGCTGTGCAGTGTTTGTGGAGGGTTTAAAAATGGCCCTGGGATCTCTTCTGGGGCTGTGGGGGTGTTTTTGGTGAAGGAAGTCCAGAAGAACGTTTCTGATCATCAAAGAGTAGGAAATTATCTTTGGCCGAGGTAGAGGTTGAATTTTCCTGGGATGGGAAAGGAAGGAGATGGTTCAGTTTCTGGAAAGAGCAGCCCAGCAAAAAGCAGGCAAAAGAGCAAGAACGGCCTTTGCAGGGGTTTCACAGAGATGTTTCTTTCAGCCACAGGTGTGCCTCGCCCATGGTTGAAGGAACTAAGGCCAAAGGGGCTTGTGGGAGTTCAGGTTTATTACATGGGAAGCAAGGCAGGGAGAGCCTTAGGGACCAATTACCAAGGGACAGGGAAAGCAGGTGGGAGTGACCAAAAGGCTGACAGAAGGCAAAGGGGACACGGTCGACTTAGGGAACAGAACATGGAATTTCCCTAACTGGGAATGCCTCCACAACTCCCCTTTTCTTTATTAATTAAGAAGGCTTAATTAATGTGCCCAAAGGAATTGCAAAGAGAAGTGGGGTTTTAAAAAGAAATAGTATTTATTTAACAAAGATCATCAAAACATTTACGGAACATGTTTCATTATAACAATCCTTAGAACAATCGGTAGAACGTATTTACATGGAGACCTATTCACTAACAATCTTCAAAGTCTATACTATAACAACCTTCCAAGTCTATGCAGTAACAATCTTCAGAGTCTATGTAATAGTCTTAGGAGCCTATAGCATAACAATCTTCAAAGTCTATAGTATAACAATCTTCGCAGCTTATGTAAAAACAATCTTCGAGGTCTATACTATAACAGTCTTCAAAGTCTATGCAGTAACAATCTTCGGAGCTTATACTATGACTATCTTCAAAACCTATTTACAAATAACCTCTAACATCTAGAACATATTTACAGAGGGGTCATATCTGTGCCTACATTCCCTGTCAGTCCTGGAAGAAGGGAAGCAGCAGAGTCTTCCCTGAGCATCATGTCCCTGAGCAGGGCTGCCCAGCCCAGTCCCAGCCTGGGCACTGCATGTGGGCAGGGCATGGGAGCATCTGCTGGTCAAGCTCGTGGGGCTCCATCTTCATCCCAGGACCATGGGCTCTTCCTCATCCTTCTCATCAACCTCCATGTCCTCGGTGTCATCCTTTCCATCAACCTCCATGTCCTCGGTGTCATCCTTCTCGTCGACCTCCATGTCCTCGGTGTCGTCCTTCTTGTCGACCTCCATGCTCTCATCAGCCTTTTCCACGTCCACCTTCATGGTTTCTTCCGTCTGCTTCACCATCACCATCACCATCATCACCATCACCATCTGCACCTCCATGTCCTTGCTGGTGTCTCTGGCAACCTGCATGAGGCAGCATAACCTCACTGGGGTCCTGTCCCCCACCACCCGTGCCCACAGGGCTGCAGCCTGCCCGGGCAGTGGGGGGTGTCCCCTCCTTGGGTGGCACTGTACCTCCACAGGGACAGCAGTGCTCATCCTGCTGGGATCAGTGCTCCAGTACAGGCAGCAGGAAAAGTCCAGGCAGCAGGAACAGCTCAGCACCGACAGAGAGCGAAGAGCGAGTGGCAACAGACTGCTGGCAGCAGGTGAAGTGTCTGCTGTGCTCGTTTCCAGCTCCTGGACCTTCCACCTGGAACATTCTGCGAGCTGTGATGTCACAGAAGTTTCAGGGCCACTCCACACTGGGAGGTGGGAACCGTAGAATGATCAAATCCTTGAATGGTTTGGCTTGGAAGAGACCCTGAAGATCACCTGGTTCCAACCTGAGCAACCTCCCACCACACCAGGCTGCTCCAGACGCTGTCCAACCTGGCCTTGGATGTCCCTGGGGATGGGGCTCCCACAGCCTCTCTGCACAGGTCCCTGTGTCAGGGACAACCAGCTTCACAGTAAAGAACTTCTTCCCATCATCAAATCTGTTCCAACTCTCTTTCAGTTTGATGCCATTCCCCCTTGTCCCATCACTACAGTTCCTGAGGAAGAGTTGCCCTCCTGCTTCCCTGTAGCCTCTTCACTTACTACAAAGTGAGATTTCCACACAGGCTTCTCCTCTCCAGCCTCAACAGCCCAAACTTTCTCAGCCTAGGTGCTCTAGTACCCTCAGCAGCTCTGTGGCTTCCTGTGGCAATCAACACCCTCACTGTGACCACAGGGGACATCAGCCCTTGGGGTGTACAACACGCCATGGACAGCGCTGGCCTTGAGAATTGCCAGAGCCTGGGAGCTCTGCACTTCCCAAAGTTATGGAGAGAGGAGGAGGAGGTGAACAGGAGCAGTGCAGGGAGCCTGAAGCACAGAGATGGGAGGCTGATGGTCCTGGGTGCTGTGCAGTGTTTGTGGAGGGTTTAAAAATGGCCCTGGGATCTCTTCTGGGGCTGTGGGGGTGTTTTTGGTGAAGGAAGTCCAGAAGAACGTTTCTGATCATCAAAGAGTAGGAAATTATCTTTGGCCGAGGTAGAGGTTGAATTTTCCTGGGATGGGAAAGGAAGGAGATGGTTCAGTTTCTGGAAAGAGCAGCCCAGCAAAAAGCAGGCAAAAGAGCAAGAACGGCCTTTGCAGGGGTTTCACAGAGATGTTTCTTTCAGCCACAGGTGTGCCTCGCCCATGGTTGAAGGAACTAAGGCCAAAGGGGCTTGTGGGAGTTCAGGTTTATTACACGGGAAGCAAGGCAGGGAGAGCCTTAGGGACCAATTACCAAGGGACAGGGAAAGCAGGTGGGAGTGACCAAAAGGCTGACAGAAGGCAAAGGGGACACGGTCGACTTAGGGAACAGAACATGGAATTTCCCTAACTGGGAATGCCTCCACAACTCCCCTTTTCTTTATTAATTAAGAAGGCTTAATTAATGTGCCCAAAGGAATTGCAAAGAGAAGTGGGGTTTTAAAAAGAAATAGTATTTATTTAACAAAGATCATCAAAACATTTACGGAACATGTTTCATTATAACAATCCTTAGAACAATCGGTAGAACGTATTTACATGGAGACCTATTCACTAACAATCTTCAAAGTCTATACTATAACAATCTTCAAAGCCTATACTATAACAATCTTCGGAGTCTATGTAATAGTCTTAGGAGCCTATACTATAACAATCTTCAAAGTCTATACTATAACAGTCTTGAGTCTATGCTATACTATAACAGTCTACAATCTTCAGAGCTTATACTATGACTATCTTCAAAACCTATTTACAAATAATCCTCTAACATGTAGAACATATTTACAGAGGGGTCATATCTCTGCTTATATTCCCTGTCAGTTCTGGAAGAAGGGAAGCAGCAGAGACTTCCCTGAGCATCATGTCCCTGAGCAGGGCTGCCCAGCCCAGCCCCAGCCTGGGCACTGCATGTGGGCAGGGCATGGGAGCATCTGCTGGTCAAGCTCGTGGGGCTCCATCTTCATCCCAGGACCATGGGCTCTTCCTCATCCTTCTCATCGACCTCCATGTCCTCGGTGTCATCCTTTCCATCAACCTCCATGTCCTCGGTGTCATCCTTCTCGTCGACCTCCATGTCCTCAGTGTCGTCCTTCTTGTCGACCTCCATGCTCTCATCAGCCTTTTCCACGTCCACCTTCATGGTTTCTTCCGTCTGCTTCACCATCACCATCACCATCATCACCATCACCATCTGCACCTCCATGTCCTTGCTGGTGTCTCTGGCAACCTGCATGAGGCAGCATAACCTCACTGGGGTCCTGTCCCCCACCACCCGTGCCCACAGGGCTGCAGCCTGCCTGGGCAGTGGGGGGTGTCCCCTCCTTGGGTGGCACTGTACCTCCACAGGGACAGCAGTGCTCATCCTGCTGGGATCAGTGCTCCAGTACAGGCAGCAGGAAAAGTCCAGGCAGCAGGAACAGCTCAGCACCGACAGAGAGCGAAGAGCGAGTGGCAACAGACTGCTGGCAGCAGGTGAAGTGTCTGCTGTGCTCGTTTCCAGCTCCTGGACCTTCCACCTGGAACATTCTGCGAGCTGTGATGTCACAGAAGTTTCAGGGCCACTCCACACTGGGAGGTGGGAACCGTAGAATGATCAAATCCTTGAAGTGTTTGGCTTGGAAGAGACCCTGAAGATCACCTGGTTCCAACCTGAGCAACCTCCCACCACACCAGGCTGCTCCAGACGCTGTCCAACCTGGCCTTGGATGTCCCTGGGGATGGGGCTCCCACAGCCTCTCTGCACAGGTCCCTGTGTCAGGGACAACCAGCTTCACAGTAAAGAACTTCTTCCCATCATCAAATCTGTTCCAACTCTCTTTCAGTTTGATGCCATTCCCCCTTGTCCCATCACTACAGTTCCTGAGGAAGAGTTGCCCTCCTGCTTCCCTGTAGCCTCTTTACTTACTTCAAAGTGAGATTTCCACACAGGCTTCTCCTCTCCAGCCTCAACAGCCCAAACTTTCTCAGCCTAGGTGCTCTAGTACCCTCAGCAGCTCTGTGGCTTCCTGTGGCAATCAACACCTTCACTGTGACCACAGGGGACATCAGCCCTTGGGGTGTACAACACGCCATGGAAAGCACTGGCCTTGGGAATTGCCAGAGCCTGGGAGCTCTGCACTTCCCAAAGTTATGGAGAGAGGAGGAGGAGGTGAACAGGAGCAGTGCAGGGAGCCTGAAGCACAGAGATGGGAGGCTGATGGTCCTGGGTGCTGTGCAGTGTTTGTGGAGGGTTTAAAAATGGCCCTGGGATCTCTTCTGGGGCTGTGGGGGTGTTTTTGGTGAAGGAAGTCCAGAAGAACGTTTCTGATCATCAAAGAGTAGGAAATTATCTTTGGCCGAGGTAGAGGTTGAATTTTCCTGGGATGGGAAAGGAAGGAGATGGTTCAGTTTCTGGAAAGAGCAGCCCAGCAAAAAGCAGGCAAAAGAGCAAGAACGGCCTTTGCAGGGGTTTCACAGAGATGTTTCTTTCAGCCACAGGTGTGCCTCGCCCATGGTTGAAGGAACTAAGGCCAAAGGGGCTTGTGGGAGTTCAGGTTTATTACATGGGAAGCAAGGCAGGGAGAGCCTTAGGGACCAATTACCAAGGGACAGGGAAAGCAGGTGGGAGTGACCAAAAGGCTGACAGAAGGCAAAGGGGACACGGTCGACTTAGGGAACAGAACATGGAATTTCCCTAACTGGGAATGCCTCCACAACTCCCCTTTTCTTTATTAATTAAGAAGGCTTAATTAATGTGCCCAAAGGAATTGCAAAGAGAAGTGGGGTTTTAAAAAGAAATAGTATTTATTTAACAAAGATCATCAAAACATTTACGGAACATGTTTCATTATAACAATCCTTAGAACAATCGGTAGAACGTATTTACATGGAGACCTATTCACTAACAATCTTCAAAGTCTATACTATAACAATCTTCAAAGCCTATACTATAACAATCTTCAAAGCCTATACTATAACAATCTTCAAAGTCTATACTATAACAATCTTCGGAGTCTATACTATAACAATCTTCGGAGCTTATACTATGACTATCTTCAAAACCTATTTACAAATAACCTCTAACATGTAGAACATATTTATAGAGGGGACATATCTCTGCCTATATTCCCTGTCAGTCCTGGAAGAAGGGAAGCAGCAGAGACTTCCCTGAGCATCATGTCCCTGAGCAGGGCTGCCCAGCCCAGCCCAGCCTGGGCACTGCATGTGGGCAGGGCATGGGAGCATCTGCTGGTCAAGCTCGTGGGGCTCCATCTTCATCCCAGGACCATGGGCTCTTCCTCATCCTTCTCATCGACCTCCATGTCCTCGGTGTCATCCTTTCCATCAACCTCCATGTCCTCGGTGTCATCCTTCTCGTCGACCTCCATGTCCTCGGTGTCGTCCTTCTTGTCGACCTCCATGCTCTCATCAGCCTTTTCCACGTCCACCTTCATGGTTTCTTCCGTCTGCTTCACCATCACCATCACCATCATCACCATCACCATCTGCACCTCCATGTCCTTGCTGGTGTCTCTGGCAACCTGCATGAGGCAGCATAACCTCACTGGGGTCCTGTCCCCCACCACCCGTGCCCACAGGGCTGCAGCCTGCCCAGGCAGTGGGGGGTGTCCCCTCCTTGGGTGGCACTGTACCTCCACAGGGACAGCAGTGCTCATCCTGCTGGGATCAGTGCTCCAGTACAGGCAGCAGGAAAAGTCCAGGCAGCAGGAACAGCTCAGCACCGACAGAGAGCGAAGAGCGAGTGGCAACAGACTGCTGGCAGCAGGTGAAGTGTCTGCTGTGCTCGTTTCCAGCTCCTGGACCTTCCACCTGGAACATTCTGCGAGATGTGATGTCACAGAAGTTTCAGGGCCACTCCACACTGGGAGGTGGGAACCGTAGAATGATCAAATCCTTGAAGTGTTTGGCTTGGAAGAGACCCTGAAGATCACCTGGTTCCAACCTGAGCAACCTCCCACCACACCAGGCTGCTCCAGACGCTGTCCAACCTGGCCTTGGATGTCCCTGGGGATGGGGCTCCCACAGCCTCTCTGCACAGGTCCCTGTGTCAGGGACAACCAGCTTCACAGTAAAGAACTTCTTCCCATCATCAAATCTGTTCCAACTCTCTTTCAGTTTGATGCCATTCCCCCTTGTCCCATCACTACAGTTCCTGAGGAAGAGTTGCCCTCCTGCTTCCCTGTAGCCTCTTCACTTACTACAAAGTGAGATTTCCACACAGGCTTCTCCTCTCCAGCCTCAACAACCCAAACTTTCTCAGCCTAGGTGCTCTAGTACCCTCAGCAGCTCTGTGGCTTCCTGTGGCAATCAAAACCTTCACTGTGACCACAGGGGACATCAGCCCTTGGGGTGTACAACACGCCATGGACAGCGCTGGCCTTGAGAATTGCCAGAGCCTGGGAGCTCTGCACTTCCCAAAGTTATGGAGAGAGGAGGAGGAGGTGAACAGGAGCAGTGCAGGGAGCCTGAAGCACAGAGATGGGAGGCTGATGGTCCTGGGTGCTGTGCAGTGTTTGTGGAGGGTTTAAAAATGGCCCTGGGATCTCTTCTGGGGCTGTGGGGGTGTTTTTGGTGAAGGAAGTCCAGAAGAACGTTTCTGATCATCAAAGAGTAGGAAATTATCTTTGGCCGAGGTAGAGGTTGAATTTTCCTGGGATGGGAAAGGAAGGAGATGGTTCAGTTTCTGGAAAGAGCAGCCCAGCAAAAAGCAGGCAAAAGAGCAAGAACGGCCTTTGCAGGGGTTTCACAGAGATGTTTCTTTCAGCCACAGGTGTGCCTCGCCCATGGTTGAAGGAACTAAGGCCAAAGGGGCTTGTGGGAGTTCAGGTTTATTACATGGGAAGCAAGGCAGGGAGAGCCTTAGGGACCAATTACCAAGGGACAGGGAAAGCAGGTGGGAGTGACCAAAAGGCTGACAGAAGGCAAAGGGGACACAGCCGACTTAGGGAACAGAACATGGAATTTCCCTAACTGGGAATGCCTCCACAACTCCCCTTTTCTTTATTAATTAAGAAGGCTTTTTTAAAGGACTTTAAAATCAAATGGTTGAGGCAACTAAAAAACACAAAATAATGAAAACAATTAAAAGCATTCATAAAATAATTTTTAAAATGGAAGCTATTTTTTGAGTCCTCAATGTGAAAATGGATTTTTGAAGCATCTTGGAACTGGTAGGAAGAGAGGTGAAGTTTTTTCAGCATGGCTTGTCAGGAAACTGAGTCAGGAAGGGGATTTTTCAGCATGGACTGGCACTCTGGTGGGTTAACAATGTAGTTAGCAGAATGGGGGTGCTGTACCTGTTGGACTTCTGAATAGAAATCATTAATTTTGAAGAAAAAACCAGAGGTTGTTACTTTAGGAGATTTTTCTTTTGCCCTCCCTCCATATCATTCCCCCCCTTTGTATTAAAAAGGAACTTTGAGAAAACAGATTGGCAGTTGGGTAGCAAAGGTAGGGAGAAGCATGGCTGTGGGATGGGGACAATGGAGGGGGAAGGAGAGTAGGAATTTGAGGGAACATGAAAGGGCAATGGGATTTGGGGAAATTTTGAAAGGACTTATTTTGTGGATGAAAAAAGGGGAAAGTGGGAGGGAAGTAGGGAGGCAGTAGGAATTGGGGGAAGGTACTTATCTGTTTGGCAGATTTTATAAATGGAGGAATGGACTTTTGGTTCCAGGACAGCTGAGTGGTGTTTTGTGCTGTCTTTGCCTTTGGGTTGCTGCTCTGGCTTGATGGCTGTTGGCTTTGGGCTTTATGTCTTTGGTTGTTGTGTGGAGGACATTTTTTAGGATGTGAATAGTAGTGGCAGTCGGGTGCATAAACACCTCCCTGCACTGGGAATCCACCAGGGCTGGTAACATTGTCCGCCTGGGGGCCGTTTCTTCCCTGTACTATATCAAATTCCACCAATTCTCCATGTCCTACACTGCGGAGACATTTTCTGGGGTTATTTTTCTCAATTGCAGTTTGGTGGACAAACACATCTTCCTTGGTATCAATTTGGGTGATGAATCCATATCTGTTTTTCACACTGAACCACATGACAGTTCCTAAAACTTTTGTAGCAATGACCCTTTTAATTTTGCCAGTGAATTTGTGTTCAGGGCTGTGTTGCTGGACGTGCTGGTGCTGGTGGGGCTGTTTGTGTTGGGGGCAGGCAGCGGCAGAGCCCGAGGGGCGAGGGCGGCGCTGTGCTGGGGGTGCGCGGGCGGCCGCTTCTCCCGCTCATTTTTCTGGCGCGACAGGCGGGACGTGTGGCGCGCTGCTGCTGGGGGCGTGGCTTTTGGCTCGTGGCTTTTGGCGCGGGACTTCTGAGGCCAGACCGCCGCTCCTGTGGCTGCTGAGAGCGGGTTCGCAGCGGCGTGGCCGCGGGCTCTCGGCACGGCAGCTCGGGGGCGGGTGTAGCAGCACTCGCCCCTCACACGGTGTGTGGTGGTGCTCTGCGCTCGCTCCGTCGGACGCAGTCTCTGGTTGCGAGCTGGCGGCTGTGCCTCCCACTCTCCCACCCTTACTTCCAGGACCGGGCCCGTGGAAGCTGTGGGGAGTGGCTTGGGACTCGGGGGGGTGTCCCCACAGGCGAAGGGAGACCCCGTGCATCCAGCCGTGCCGCCGGCGCCATATTGTGCAGCAGGGCTAAGCGCGGGAAAACTTGCAGACGAAAGGAGAGGGTGTGTAGGGGAACACGAAGGAGAGGTTTTTGGCTGGGGTTCAGCATTTTCTGAACAGTCATTAGAAGACTCAACATCTAGACTAATTAAAATAAACAAACGTAGAGTTTTTACTACTGGAAAGTCTTCACTTTGTAATTTGCCTGCAGCCTTATTCAAAAAATTATCGTTTAAAAATGACTTCTGAGAAATGCCAGGATAATGCTCACACAGCCAATGTACTAAAAGCTTTAAATCCCGCTTTAAAAACTCAGAATTTCTGCGATGAAGGATGTTTTTAAATTGAAGATAGATTTCCCGCTCTAAGTAGTTGTATTTTGCTGGCATTATTGACCCCAAGTCTCTTCCCAGCACCCGAGAGTAAAAGGAGAAAAAGCGAAGAGTCAAGCTCACCACCAGAAACACTCTTGGGGTGGATGCAGATGTATTCAAGGAGAAAAGGTCCGGGTTTGGTGCACCAATTGTTTCCTCTGGTTGTTGCTTGGGGTGAAAGCAGGCAGAAGAGCAAGAGGGCCTTTGCAGGGGTTTCACAGAGATGTTTCTGTCAGCCACAGGTATTCATAGCCCAGGGTTCAGGGAGCAAATGCCAAAGGGGCTTGTGGGAGTTCAGGTTTATTACATGGGAAGCAGGGCGGGGAGAGTCTTAGGGACCAATTACCAAGGGACAGGGAAAGCAGGTGGGAGTGACCAAAAGGCTGACAGAAGGCAAAGGGGACACGGTCGACTTAGGGAACAGAACAGGGGTTGCTTTCCCTAATTGGGAATGCCTCCATATATAGGTGTGTGTATATATATAGATATATATATAGGTATACATATATATAGGTGTGTATATATAGATGTGTGTATATATATATTTATTTATAGGTGTGTGTATATATATAGGTGTATATAAAGGTGTGTGTATATATATATATGTGTGTATATATATATATATATAGGTATAAAGATCAACATGAGTGTGTTCTGGAATTTCCTTGTAATTTCTGTGTGAATTTACCCTTGCCCTGACTCTGTACAGTGCCCATAAGCTGAAATCTCCAGGCTGAAGCTTGCAAGCCCTTAGCAATGATTTAGTGGCACAGGGGTGCTTCCTATCCTTCCACTGCAACATGAAATTCCAAGGTATCAGTTAACCAGCTGTTTTTATTGTGGTAGGACTTGAGATTTAGGGTCAGCAGGCTGATTGCAGAGCCCCTGATTGCCAAGGTGAGGTGTCTGCAAACCCCACACAGGACCCAGCACTCAGACCAATCTTTTCTCGGTGTTTTTTAAATTCCTTTCTTCCTGCTCTTAGCCATTGCTAGAATGTCACAGTGAAAATAGAATAGAGGTAGTTCACCCATAACATCTTCTGGTTTGTTTTGTTTCTTCTGCAAGGCTGGGCAAGGTCGATGTCGATGCAAATTCATTCACATCTGAGGAGCTCAAAAAGGCCTTGGCTAAAATGAAGGCAAGTGAGAAGGCAGAAAGGAAGGTGAGTTTCCTGTTTCTAGAGCAATAGTCACTGCAGAAATACAGTGGTTAAAATGATTGGAAAACACTGTGCAAACTGATCTTGTGGTGAATATGGACCTAAAATACCATTGCTAATTCATTACTGATATGGTTCCCTGGCTTTTCTGTATGAGTCTATGATTCTGTGAGTGATTTGGGTTGGAAAGGACCTTAAAGCTGATCCAGTTCCACCCCTGCCATGGGCAGGGACACCTTCCACCATGCCAGGTTGCTCCAAGCCGCATTCAAGCTGGCCTTGGACACTTCCAGGGATCCAGGGCAGCCACAGCTTCTCTAAACAGTGTAATTTATCTGTTTCACTGCTGTTCATTTCACAAAAATGTCTGCAGGCCCCAAAGGGGACTGGATTGCAGGCGATGATTTTATAAAGGGAATTAATTCTCTTTCTCTTCCCTCCTTGCTTTCTGTTTCCAATCTCATGCCCTGGACTGCAAACCTAAATGGCTGTGGTGAATCAGGGGCTGAAGTTTCCTTACACAAGCTCCAAGCTGTCCATTTAGTTGCAGACAATCCCCAGCCCAAGTAAATAGGTGGGATGATGTGTGACTCATCAGGTGCATCACAGCCTCTTCCCCCTCGGCAGCATTTCCTTAACCCTCACTCCTCCTGCTGCCTTGGTGTTGGCTCACTCAAACGAAAACTGAAGGTTTTGGTGTCACAGAAAGGCTTTTTCTCCCCTTCTGTGGCAGCAGGGCATGATTTCGTTTGCTGGGAGCAAATTTCCATAGCAGCATTGCTGATTGATTGCAGGGCTGCTGGAAATGAGGATCATTGAAATGCAAAAATTAGTGATACTCTATTAGGTGAAAATAAGCTATATTTTAAACCCCCCTGTTAGAATAGCTTTTGTCCCATCAACTGGGCTAAAAGCAGCTACATCTAATGGACCTAAAGTATTCCATTTGCAGTCACTCCTGCAGAGAGCAAATCCATCCTTGAAGGCTGTGTCAGAGGAAATGGAGTTGCACTGAGCCCCTCTGTGCTCTGGCAGAGGCAGCTCGGGATGGGGAGGGGTGGGTGTGGTACCTGTGCGAATTAATTAACATTCCACCGACACAGCTTTCACCTCATAGCTCCCTTGGCTTCCTCCTGCTGGCTCCAGCCCTGGGCTTCTGTTCCCTCATGGGGAGCAGGATGTGCAAACCCTCCAGCTGGGGCTCACTCTGCAGACAAGCACGTCTTGGTATTTGTGACAAATCCCTTTCAAAAGGGGCTTTTTGCCTTTCTCCTGTCCTTGGGGCAGCCCAGCTCCAGCCTGGCCTCTCTGCTGCTTCTGTCCCCTGCAGCAGCAGGCTCTGTCCCCAGTGCCACCAGCACTGATGTTCCTGCACCTCTGGGGCTCTCTGGGATGTCTGACAGATCCTTTCCTCCTCACCACATGGTTTGTGGCAGCTCTCTTGGTTCAGGGCAGCCCTTGGGATGCTGTTACTGTGAGGGAGATGAACTGTGCTCAGGACAGGCCCCATGGCACAGCACATCAGCTGCCCCCAGCTTATCACTGCTCCTCCTGCTTCCCTGTCTGACAGCTCCTGTCCCCACAGCTCTGCCTGGGAGATAGAGCCATCCTGGAATGTGTTCAAAGCTTGGAATGGTGAAAGCATCTTTGTCTGTGTTCGAGATCTCCTTGGAGTCACTGGGCACCTTGAGCAGCATGGGAGCTCTGGAGCTCTCCAGCCTCATGTCCAGCTCCAGAGAGGCTCAACTGTGAGATCAGGGAGGTGGCTCAGGGCTTTTTGCAGTTAGGTTTTGAGAACATCCACTTGCAGGCAAACAGAGAACAGCAGTGCTGCTGCCTGTGGGCTTGATGTTGAGCAGGAAGGAAATGGGATGTGAAAACGATGCACAAATGGTGCAGAGATGTAGAAATGGTGATGCACAAATGGTGCAGAGATGTAGAAATGGTGATGCACAAATGCTGTATAGATGCAGCAATGGTGCACAAATGCTGTATAGATGTAGAAGTGGTGGACAAATCGTCTATTGATATAGAAGTGATGCACAAATTGTGTAGAAATGTCTACAATGTTGTGGTGCACAAATGTCTATAGATGTAGCAGTGGTGCACAAATGCTCTATAGATGTAGAAATGGTGCACAAATGTTCTATAGATGTAGCAGTGGTGCACAAAAGTCTATAGATGTAGAAATGGTGCACAAATGTCTATAGATGTAGCAGTGGTGCACAAATGCTCTATAGATGTAGAAATGGTGCACAAATGTTCTATAGATGTAGCAGTGGTGCACAAAAGTCTATAGATGTAGAAATGGTGCACAAATGTCTATAGATGTAGCAGTGGTGCACAAAGCCCTGCTGCTCACTCACACTGAGTATCTCACAGGTTACTGAGTTCCTGGGCTTCTCAGAAGGAGCCTCCAGCCCTGCCCTGCACCTCTGATGCACAGCAGTAAATCCATGGGCACAGCCAGCCAGGTTCCCTTTGCACATTTGGGGCTGGCATTCCTTTCTGTGTCTGTCTTGTCTCTCTCCATCTCCTCTCTCACATCTGGTTTCCTCCTTCTGTTTCCAAGGCCCGGGAGGAAGAGGTGAGGAAGAAGTTCCGGCCCATAGAGCAGCTGAAGGAGGAGTTTGAAAAGCTGAACATGAAGATAGAAACAGATTATGAAATTATGGTTAAATTAATCAGCAAATTCAACAGCTCTGCCTCCACGCTGGATGAAAAAGTAGCAGCACTTTATGATCTCGAATATTATGTTCACCAGGTAACAAGAATGGCTCAGTAACTACCGTGTAAAATCCAGGGGATACGGTGTCATAAACGGGGTTTTATTTTTCTTATCGGTATCAGGTAATACAAATTGCTTAATTACCATAATCCTGGGACAATACCAGACAGCAGAGGACTAGTGCAGGCTTATTTTATATCCAGGTTGGAATTAATCATCACTCGTGCCAGGAGCCAGGAGTATCCTGGTGGTTGCCTGATTTGTTGTCTGTTCTCAGGCTGGTTTTCTTATCCTTTCTTTTTCCTCTTTTATCTGCTTAATGTTACAAAATGGGGTTTCAGCTGCCATTTTTGGGTAAGTAGAGTGGTGGCTGCTAAGGAAATAGTTATTTTCTCCCTGCTTCCATGGAAAGCTGCTGTGGTTGAGGGTAGGTACCCTTACATCAGTTCACAGAGAATGTCTTTGTACCAGGGAAGGTTACAGCCACCCAAAAGCCCCAGTTTTGTCCTGGTGTGAGTAAGCAGTGGCACGCAGAGCCTCGCTGTGCTAATTAGCTCTGTGTGAGGGTGAACATATTTCCTGGCATCTCGCTTCCTCGGGTTTGTGCTCACACTTTTCCCCCCTCCCTCTGATCTGCCTTGCTCTGCTTTCAGCTCACACATTGCTGCCTCCCTTTGGATGCAGCTGCAGGCTCAGGGCTCTGCTCCCCTGGGCTCGTGCCTTCCTTGGTGCCAGCCCTGCGAGGTGTCTGGGCATCCAGCCTCTGCTCTGCTGTGTGGGAAGGGACTTGGCTTCTCCCCGCCCGGTGACTGGGAGAGCCTGGAGTGCACTGGGACAGTTTCCAGTGGCACTTTGTCATTGCAGAGGGTGAATGGGACAGCCCCTGGGAGGTGCCAGTGCAAGCCCTTTCACTGGAACAGCACTTGTTGAACCGAATGTGGTATTTTGGGGGCAGGTAGCTGAAGTGTTGCTGCTGTGAGAGAGTCAGTCCGTGTGCCAGCTGACAGAATTGTTATTTCCAGGGCTCTTTGTCTTGAATTCCCACCCTGAATCGCTGCTGTGGGCATGCACAGCCTTCCTTGCTGTTTGTTCTCCCTGCTTTTGTGTCACTGACAGCATCTGTGTGACTCAGAGAATAGCTGTGAACAATGGGCGCCCAAAGAGCTTCATGTGTGTACTCAGGGCTAATCTTGCCTGATTAAGGGTGCTAGAGCATCAGGCCAGAGTGCTAAAAAGCAACCCCCAACCGCCCTGGGATGCTTTGGATTCCAGCTAAAAAGCAACCCCCGACTGCCCTGGGATGCTTTGGATTCCAGCACAGGAGTCTGCACTATTCCAGCAGAAAATCTTTGCAGCACAGGATGGGGCAAACATTTCAGAATGGCAGAGGAGCATCAAAGGGAAGCACATGCAGCATCAAAGGGGTCAGAGAGGGGGACTGGCAGGAGCTGGCAGGGCACAGAGGCTCTTTGTGTGCCCATCACAGCGCTGCTCTGTGCCCGCGCTCTCGGGGCAGATGGCTGGGCAGCACCTTCTCGTCAGGCAGGAAGCTGATAAGAAATATGACTTGTCTCTAAGCCAGCATGGCTTTTCCTCCTCTTTCTTCTTCCAGTCAGTTGAATGCGTCCAGAGCATTATCTCTGCTTGGGACTGACTTTAGCAGCACTGGCTTAATGTAATTACTGAACAGCAGCCAAGGGACGCTTGTGCCGCATAACCCTGGAGGGGCTGAGCTGTCAGGACTGCTCTGCAGCAAGTCACAGCTGTGCCCTGGGAGCAGGGCACGCTTGCAGGTGTGGGTGGCTCACCTGTGGGGCCACTTTGCTGGTCCCACCTTGCCCAGCCTCCATCAGAGCAGTACCATGCTGTGGTTTTTGATAACTGTTCAGCTCCTGGGCACCCTCTGCTGCCTCCGGGGCTCGGGACGCCCTATGGAGTGGAAGATGCCATGCCCTGGAGGGTGAGCAAGCCAAGGCTGCTGCCTGCTCTGTGGCATGGCCAGGAGCCCCCAGAGCAATGGGGTGTGGGCAGCTGGTGCCTTGGAGCCCTGGAAGCCGTGGCCAGTGGCCAGCCCAGGGAGATGCTCCCTGCTGCCTCTGAAGAGTCAGCCCAAGGGCTCTGCCTTTGCTCAGCTTGTGGTTGCCAGCTCTGCTTTGCTTCTCCTCAGCCACGATTCAGCTTGGCATGTTTGGGAGGCCGGTTTGGAGAAGGAGCAGGAGGGTTTGGCTGGCTGGGTTATCTGTAACGCATAAAACCCAAATGCAAATGTGAAGAGGGCAGAGCGGAGCTCATAAACAGCATTCACGGTGCTTGCACAGCAGTGTGTGGAGCCAAGACCCTTCTCAGGCATCACAGGCTCTTTCTCTCAATTATTTACTCTGCTTATCTTCCTCTCTCCTCTCTCTGACATGCTACACCATCTCTCTCTGCTAATTTCCTCTCCATCGCGTGCAGTTGACATGCTGCTTTCCCTCGCTCTTGTTTTCTAACATTTCCTCTCTCACCCTCCCTCCCTATTTTCTTTCTCCTCCAATTCAAATCTGCTCCCTGAATAAGGGCTGTCATATTTGCTCTTCTCCCATCGCCCCCCTCGCCTGCTTTGCCTGTGTACTTTACTCAAGAGCTCTTTTGATCTTTGGTTTTTCTTCTGTGCCGATTTCAGTGGACTGAAGTGAGGTAGGAGCTGCTGCCTCACAGCATCTGCTGCTCCCCAGAGAGGTTAATACCTTCAAGTTGTTAAGTTTGGGGATTCTGTTGGTTTTAAAACGGTGAGTGAGGGAAGGAGTTTTCATGACAGACTCTGGTTAAAAAAGATAAACACATCTTCAGAACAAGCTTTACAGCCCAATTTCTATTCTGCAGTTGTGCTGTCTCACTGATGCTGGGGCAGCACCAAGGACTCTGCTGCTGCTGAGGTTACAGCAGTAGCTTGGTTTTACCACACCAGGTGCTGGATGCAAATTCCTGCCTGTCCATACATTCCCTCTCTTGCAGAAGTCAACGTCCAATTCCAGCACTAAACCAGTTTTTACAGAGGCTGAGTAATAAAAGGACCCACTGGCAGCCGAAATTGGGTTGCTGCACAGATTTCTTTGTAGACAAAGAAGGGTCTGCAGAAAAGTGAGAGATCTGGCAGGCCAGGTTTATAGGGACAGTTAAAAGAGCAGCATCTGAAAGGGTACAAAAGCTGCTGCAAATCCTGAATCAGCCCCAGCAGACCTGCAGAGAGCAGCTTTGCAGAGGGCCAGGTGGGTATTGTCCCGTGGGGGAGCAGAGATGAGCTGGAGCTCCCCAGCTCCTGCTTTGGTTGGTAACGACAGACCCGTAGGACACAAAGCCTCTTCCTTCTCCTGGGTACCTGAAATACCTGACTTAGGGCCAATTTTGATGAAGGTACATGGTTGAGATAAATATAACACTGAGCATGAAGTCATTGACTAGAAGAGTGTCCCACATGCCCTGCATGGCATGTGGTGTTTGTCCTGTCCCACCCCCTCAGGGGGTCACTTGCCCTGCTGATAGCTCATTTTTATATTCTGTTTCCATCTGCCAATGATTGCTGTTGTCTGCCTGTCTTTCAGGGACGAGAAATGTCGAATTTCTAAACCTGATTTTTCTGTGCAGGCAGTTCTGAACATTCATCAGATCCCCTTTTAAACAAAAAAAAAAATCATTGAATACCAAAATGCATCGATTTGCCTTTGGACTGAATTTTGTACTTGAAGTACTTTGTGCTGTTTCTGTAAATGTTGTCTGTGAGCACTCAGAGCCTTTTCTGATCTCCTCTCCAGGAGCAGATGCCTGCTGGGGCTGTGCCTGGCTAGCCCCTGATCCACTTAGAGCCAGAGGCTGATGAGTCCCCAGTAATGTGTAAACTTTTCCCTCTGGCAGTTAATCCATTATTGTTTGTTAGAAAAGTCATTGTAGAGCTGCTCCTTGGGGAAGCTCCTGGCTGACCCCTCCAAGCAGGAACTGTTTTTTTCGTTCCTTGTCCATGGGAAGGTGTTGATGAAACTCATGGACAACGCCCAGAACTGCCCATGCTCCTCACTGTGATGCCCCCTGTGCACCCTGTTGGTGCTGACAGGCTCCTAAACATCCCTGGTACTACAATTACAGCACCAATTAATTAACTGCATTTGCAAAACATGCAGTTCCCTGGGTCCCCAGTAAAGGCCTGCTCAGGGGACAGCAAAGGAGTTTTTTGACATCAACAGATATACCAAGGTTTTGGCATCACCTGAATTACCAAAACAAGTGTCAAGTTTGGATAGCTATAATCGAAGTATTTGAGTTTCCAGGGATGCCTTCTGTGTGTGACAATGTCCATGAGGACACTGTGCCTGTGCAGCTGTGACACTGCTGGACTGTGCAGAGCTCAGTCATTCCCTCAGGATTTTTAATTCCTTTAAAACTTGGGTTTTAGCTTTTCTATTTTTCAGAATCTCTGCTGCTTACTGTGTAACTCTGAAAGTTCATATTAGGTGTTAGTGAGTTCTCTTCACAGGGCAGTTGGACAAAACAATTCCTTTCTAGCCAGAGAATCAAGGACAACTGGTACCCAAAAATCAGAAACAGCAGCGAGGGAAAGGGGGCAAGGCAGGGGCTGAGACTCCATAGCCTGGGGCTGTGCTTGGATAATTGACCCCAATGTGGAGATGAACCAAAACTTATAAAAGTGTAAAACTCGTGACCAGGATCCATCTGGGATTTGATTTGGGGGCAGCCCCGGCCGGGCTCTTGCACTGCCCAAGGTGGATCCTTTCAATAAATCCCGATTTTATTCCTTTTGCTCTGCCTGCTCTCTGCTCCAGCTCAGCCTCTCCAGGAGGGAAGGGATGCTGTGGGTGTGATCCCAGGTGCTCTCCAAGGGCTGGGGGTTTGTGCTGACAGGACCTGCTCTCTCCTAGGTGGACAATGCCAAGGATTTCCTGTCCCTGGGTGGGCTCCAGCTGGTGATCGAGGGGCTGAACAGCAGCGAGGCCTCGCTGAAGGAACATGCTGCCTTTGTCCTGGGAGCTGCCCTGTCCAGGTGAGACTGCCCTGTCCAGGTGAGACTGCCCTCAGCTGCCCCTCTTCACCCCTCTTGGTCTATTCCTCATGGCAGAGACTGAAACCTGTTGTGGCACACCACAAAATTGTCTTGTCCACTGCCCAGCCCTTGCAACACCCATTATCCCTTCTCCTCAGTGTGTCCTCATCTGGCTCATTGGACATACCCGCAAGTCATGTGCTGTCACATCTAGGATTGTTTCTTGATTTCCCTGGGTTCCCTGTTTCTTCAGAGTCCAAGGGGGGAATAATTCTCTTTCTCTCCCCTGGCCAGCTCTCTCTGGGGGAGGATGTGAAGGAGGGTTCAGTTACAAGCATCCCAGAAAACGTCTTTGTCCTTCCTCTTCCTTGCTCCTGGGCTGCTTCAGGATGGCAAGGTGCTTATTTGAGCAGCTCCTGTGGTCTTCAAGCAGGGTTTGGGCCCCATGGACACATGCCTCTGACATCAAAGGGGTCAGGAGTAGGGTCAGCAGCCAGAACCCAGGGGAGAGTGGCCTGCAGGATGTTTGGGGATCACAGGAAGGATCTGCTCTGCCTCATGCTGCGGCATCATGTGCAGTGCTGCAGGAGGCATCCTGGGGGCTCCGGGGGTTTTCTTGTGCCCCCCTTTTGATTTCTGGGTTTTGGGGCTTTGCAGGGCATGTGTGTGTGAATTTGCACGTTCAGAGGTGCAGAGGCTTTAGAAATGCATTGGATAGACTCAAACTTCAGGATCAGAAGTGCAGAGTGAAAATTGAAGGTCAGGACTGTTTTATCTGCATATTTCTACACCTAAAAATACAGTCACCTCTTCCAGCATCATAAATTATTTATGGCTTAGTCTAACACATGGTCCACAGCCCTGCATTTATTTGGCAATCTGGTATGCAGTGCAGTTGGCCCTCAGCATTTGGGGCCTTGTGGACAGGAGCAGGTACCCAGATTTACAGCAGGAAAGGATCCAGCTCCTAGTCTGAAACAGAGCCTTAGTATTGACAGGAAGAGACATCAGAAACAAGACCTGCTCTTCATATTCTGGTGTATCTCAATCTCTGAAACAATACTGGAGTGGTTTGCTCAGGTTTTTTATGTACAGACAGGGAACATCATGCAGAGGGTCTGGGAATGTTTGCAGGTAACTTGTGAAGTGACAAGGGCTGTTAAAGAGCTTCTCTCCAGACGTACCTGACATGACATAGCCAAAACCCCAAAATTCCATTGTCTCATGGTACTTTACAGTGTAGCATGGCCATGAGAGTCACACTTTTGTGTAGTATTTCTCACTCAAGTGCAAAAATCTTCTTTGGAGAGAACCTCTCATCTGATATGACAACATTAAACTGCTGCTTTGTAAACTTGTGGACCTTTTTTTTTCTTTGAAGGACATTCTGGCAGATGGTAATTTGGAGTGGTTTAGATGATACATTGTCTGAGAGCTCTGTTCCAAAATGTGAGGGATATTATGCCTTGGTTTGAGTTTGCTTTTTCTCCCCTTGCTGTGCTTAAGCTTTCTCAGTAGACACCTACATGCCAACTTGTCTGCTGTGTGCTCACTGCTTAATTCGTTTGTTCATACATTTTCTCAGCTTACTCCATGCTCTAGTTAAACTGTTGGGGGCATTTCAGGTACTTCACACAGCATTTTGTGTTTTTCTGAGGGCTTGTTGTTTATTCCCTTCCCTCCTGGTTGTTCCTGGGAGCCTTAGAGAACTGGTAGGGCTTTCCAGTAAATCCCCAGAGGTGTCACAGCTCGCTGGGCTGCAGGGACATGATCTGCTCTGTGCCTGGGGCTGGTGTCAGGTCCTGTGCTGGATGCTGAGCCTGGGAAGAGGCAATGCTCTGCTGCTCACCACAGGGCTCTGTGGCCACCTCCCAGCTCTCTTAGCCAGGCTGGCTCAGGTTTCAAGCCAGGCAAACATTCCCAGAGGGAAATCAGGGCATGATGACAGCAGCTCCAGAGCCTGGCATGGGAGGTCAGTGACTCCTGGCACAGCTCAGTCTGGGAGTTTGGCTTTGTCTGCAGGCAAGTGTTTAACTCAGGAGGAAACCACAGGGCACAGAGCGATTCCAGACGTGCCTGGGTCACATCCAGAACTTTTTATCTCTCAGAGACACCCAGATCTTTTCCAGATTTGCATTGTCCTTAACTCTGCTCAGATAGTGAAGCAGGTACGGGATGGAACAAGCAGCTGCAGCAGCCAGGTCCTGCCTGCCCGTGGTCCTGCCAGGACCTGGCTCAGAGCTCTGGCTGTGCTGGAAGCCCATTGGAATAAAAGGGTTTTCCAGGGGAACAGCATCTGGAGCCAATAGGCCAGGGGGCTGGCCAAGACTTGGATCAGCAAAGGCAGGAGGAGGAGGCACAGCAGGGCCAGCTCAGGATTTCTCCTTCCTAATTTTGTTCCTTTATTTGGCTTGAAGCAGACTTGAAAAGCAGCCACAGCTCAGCATGATTTGGACTTCAGGGCACAGAATCCTGGGGTCCAGCTGCCAGGACCTGACCTCCTGGCATCCATCTGTCAGCCCCTGCCATAGGACAGGCAGATTTCTTCACCTGACAGGGAGGAAATCAAGGTTTCATCTCATGTTTCTCTTATATGTCCTTCACTTGAGGCATTTGGATTTTAATTGCTGAGTCTGTGACCAAATCAAACATTGTTCCATCTGGTGGAGTTCTCTGAGCAGTGCCCTTATTGCAAGTCTAAAACCTCATCACATTCTTACTGGTTTTAAGCCTTTAACAAAATGTTTTTCCATTCAGCAGCTTGCAAAAGTAAACTTCATTTGACCAATCCTCAAGTGCTCTGATTGCAAATAAAAGTTAAATGCACTAACAAAAATAATTGCTAGGCATGTGGGGTTGTGCATTTAGGTATCCATAATTCACTAACAGTATATGCCAATACACAGCATTATCTGGATTTCCAGTGATTGCATTAGCATAAAAGCATGTTAGCATTTATCCTGTGGTACTAACATTTAAATATATATAAGTATGAAATATTAAGATCCAGCATTTTGGAGGCAAGTGAAACTACTGTCTGTAAAATGTTCTTGCATATTTTGAAGGTACACTCCAGCATGTTGGCATGACAATCAGCATTTGCACCATTGGGTCCAAACATTACAAAAATGTCAATGTTTTATGCAAAGAGGAGCTATATTAAGCTAAAAAAGATTGCTGATGAGAGAAGTGTCTTCTGATGTCCTCTGAGCTATTTACAGGCACCATCTCCCTTTTGTTCGTGGCACAGCCAGGCCTCTGTGCAATCTGTATCTCCATGTTTCACAAGGCTGGAAATGTTAGCCAGAAAGGATTATGCTTGTGATTAAAACCTCCATTTTTGAAAACTTTACCTACAGGAAACGTTTTTCCACACCAATAATTTGAACATTTTAGTATTTTGTAATAAAAGGATTTTTGTAATCCGTTTAGAAGGGGAATAATAATTTATGTTGAATGCCTTCTTGAAGCTTTATCCCAAATACTCCCTGTGCACTTAGGGGTGAGTTGGAGGTGATGATGGAGAAAAGTTTAGCTGTGGGACCTGCAAGGCAAAGGGAAGCAGTTTGTATTTCATGGGGATGAGGCAGAAGGCTCAGAAGTGAGATTTTGGCCTGGCCAGAGTGGGGAACTGGGAGGGCAGCCACTCATGCAGCTGCAGTGAGAGACTTGTGGCATTTTGGCCAGACCTTTAAAAACCCACCCAGTGGAGTGGCCAGGGACAAGGATGTCCCACTGATGGTCCCAATGGTTGCCATGTGTCCTACAAGGGCACAGGGCAGTCCCAGCACAGCCTCTGCCCAAACCCAGCACTGCTGGGCTCTCACAGTTCCCTGAGTGCTAAAATAATGCCACAGGACTTGGTAAAGGCTTGGGAGGAAACTCATCACTGCTGACAACTGAGACACAGTCCTGTACCAACACACAGAAGTTTCCCATGGATTATCTCAGCTGTTTCCCAGACATTAAACCCCCTAAAGGATCCTGAATATCCCACTCACCATTATTTGTGTTACCCAGCTCCAAGGCTTGTTCAGAGCTTGCCCCACTTTGGTAAAGCCAAGAGAGGCACAGAATGTGTTGCTTCTCAAGAGAAGCTCAGAAAAGCTCCCTGAGTGATGGGCTCTGTCTCCTCCTGCTGTGCTGGGGTGTCCAGCAGAGCTCAGCATCCTGGGGTCCACCTGGCTTTGCTTCTGCTTTTCCATTGTGTTTCCTGAGGGAAGAGGGATGTGGGAATGCTGTCCATCAGTCCCTTGGTGGTTTCCATTCTCCCAGGGCACAGGAGATGCTCTGCTGGAGAAGCAACAGCTCCTCCAGGACACCTCTGTCAAGAGGAAAGAGCTTCCTCCAGATTTAAGAGGTTTGAGTCAGGTCCAGCTGTGCACTGAAACTGGTTTGTACTCACTGGTGTTAAATAACACAGAGGCCCAAGCAATAAACCTAGGAAAAGTAGAATTAAAGACCTTGCTTCGATGCTGTCTTGTAAGGACATAAGAATTTCTGTGCAGAGAAATAAATCTGGTTAGCTTAACAAGCACTGTCCCTACCCATTTATTTCCAATCCATCTTCATCCCTTCCTCCTCCAGCTTCTTCTCCTTTTACATCCTGCAGTATTTGCCCTTTTCTTTATCCACTTTCCCTGATTTTTTCAGTGGCCCTGTTTGCCCACACCATGTGTTTGCCATCTCCCAGTTGCAGTAATTCCAGCTCCACTCCTTGACTGCTTATAATTTCTTGCTTTGAAGATTGTCTTCTCTATTTTTATTTGAACCTCCTGACTTGCGTGGAGTTATCAGCCTCACTGCACTTAATTTCAAATTAATTTGATTGGGTCACCTCAATTTTTTTTCTGTAATGATAATGAACTCAACCTATTTAGCCTTTCCCCATTATGAATAACCTTAACAAAAACTGCAGTGCAGTATAAATGGGTGTTTCATCATTGTGGTTAATTACACAGAAGAATAAATCCCTAAACATTTTTCAGCCTCCGAAATCTAACAAGGAAGTGTAATTAACAATTAAAGAGTAAACTTTCATCCTTGTGCTCTCAGGAAGACAAGGAGGGAAAAGTCTAGAATGCAAGGTTTGCTCCTGGATTTTTTTGGGGGAGAAATTTTTGGGGCAATGCTGATGGCTGGAAGTGGCAGGGGGTGGGATCAGCTCCTTGCCTTGTGCCAGGTGTGTTTCCCCAGGAGAGGGGACAAGGTGGGATGGACATCCTGGCCTCAGCCCCAGGGACTGGGTTCAGGCTGAGGACATTGTCCTGTCTGTGAAACTTGGGAGTTCTGGAGAGAGCTCTCAGGGTAGGGCTGGTGCTGTGACAGAGGTGAAGCATGGGGTGGGATGGGAGTGTTTGACCTTACCTCCCACATGAGCTCCCCCATGGAGCTGGGCTCTCCCCCTCACCTGGGCTCAGACAGGTCACCTTGTCCCCCCGTGTCCTTCCCACAGCACTGGGTGTCCCCAGAGCCTGTGGGGCCTCCTCAGTGCACTGCTGATGTTCTGTGAGCTGGGGGAGATGTCCTGCCCTGCAAACGCAGCCCCAGAGAACAACCCAGGGCTGGGACAGGCGTGGGGAGCACCAGGAAGCTGCTCCAGCAGAGCTTCAGCAGGAAGGCAAAGACTCATCACAGCCAGCTCATGCATTATATAAAACATGTTGTTTCTGTCTCATCGTGTTTAGTAAATGCTCTCTGCTAAAGCCTTTGAGTTATTGTGCTGGTTTCCATTTAAAATACATGTTCAGGCTGGTTACCTAATCACTTTCTGCCAAAAAAACCAGCCCAAAATTGCTGTTTCCCAGTGCAGATGTGGTTCTGTAGCTGGACACAACATGCATTCCTCTGTCTCTTCAGCCACTATTTATTCATCCTTCTTGCTCTCTACAACACCCTGCCAGGAGGCTGCAGCCAGGCAGAGACTGGTCTCTTCTCCCAAGTAACAAGAACATGAGAAAACAGCCTCGAGTTCAGCCAGGGGAGGTTTAGATTAGGGAAATTTTTTCACTGAAAGGGTTGTGAAGTACTGGAGCAAGCCTGGAGGGGTTGCAAAGCTGTGCAGATTTGGCATTTGAGGACACGGTGTAGCAGTGAACACGGTGGTGTGAGATTAGTGCTTGGACTTTATGATCTTGGATGTATTTTCCAGCCCAAATGACTCTGTGATCCCATGTTTTCTGTTTATCCTTTTTACTACAGCCTGTACACTCTGCTAATGGCTTCACAGGCTTCAAAGATTTCCCTCCCTAACCACCTACATGATTTTCTTGACCTGCTGTGACTTTCCCAGGTCTTGGCATGTTCTCTGCATTCCCTCCAAGCAATAGGTGCAGGAGGAGGCCTCTGCATCTGCCCTTGGCTCAGGGGGTGCAGGAGGCTGTGGCAGCCCATGGCTGTGTTTCAGAGGGAGCTGGACAAAGTGCATTGAGTGGAACAAAGAAAGGAAGAATGGGAGATGAACCACAGGAGTGGGAAATGCAGGGTCCAGCCTCAGTGGGTGCTCCCAGCAGGGTTTGGGATGGACCGGCATTGACCCTTATGATTGCAGCCATTGTCTGAGCCCCTGTGGGAGGATGCAGATCCCATCTCTTCCTCTGTAGGTCCTGCTGTCTACACTCTCCTGCCCCTTCCTGATGGTGGCTGTTGTTGGATTTCATTGCCAGCTGGCAGAACTGGGCTGTCAGAGGGATCTTGGGGGGCTGCCCTTGCCTCTTGTGGCCTCTCTTCTGGATTTAGCCATATTTTCTCCCCCACTCCTCCCCTTGTGCTGAGGAGAGGGCAGCAGATCTTTCATAGGAGGCAAAATCACACAAACCAGCAACTGCAGGCTCCCATGGCACCCAAGAATGGCCCTTGGCTGTCCTGACTGAAGGGGGGTCAACCTCATTTCCAGGCTGGCATCTTCCAGCCTACCTGTTATCTAAATACAGTGCTTTGATAAGTTTTCTCTCATCTGTCTGTTCATGTGCTTAAAGATTCACTGAAACAGGTGATTATTCATCCATGCAGACAGTTCCTCAGGCCTTCCACCAGATTGCTGCCAACCTCAGCTGCTTCCAGGCTCTCCAGGTGTTGGAGAGAAAACAATAGCTTACTGGAAATTATCTCTTTCTGAAGAAACTCCTCATCACTCTTAACTACTTGCTCTTCCCTCAGGGGCTGACATTCTTCTTGTGAGCTGGTTTTTGATGTCCCTTTGTTTTAGATGATCTTTTTCCTGCTTGGAAGCAGATGTCCAGCAGAGCCCTGGAGCAGCCTGGCGTGTTTTGGGAGGGGGTGATTCCCTGGCTTGGGCAGCCCTGCAGCCCTCTGAGCCCTGCTGCTCAGGGCAGCTGTCTGCAGCCACCTGATGTCCCTGGGGAGCTGGGCCAGTGGCAGCCCCTCCCTGAGGGCAGCTGGGAGTCCCCAGTGGGCTGGAGAAAGCTCTGGCAGCCGCTTCCCACCGAAGCTCAGCCCCTCCATGCCACTGCGGGAGCCCTGAATAGATTTGAAAACTAATTTGCTGCTCAGAGCATCAATAGATGCACGTCACTTGTCCTTTCTGCTGCATTTAATGAGTTTCCAAGGTACTGCAGCCAGTTCCAGAAGGCTGCCATCAAAGGATCTTGGCTTCCATCAGAAGCCTCGTGCCCCTCAGCGCTCTGCTCTTCTCACGTCTCACATGTCTCTTATGAATTCAAGGCAGAGCACATCGTATAATTTTTTGCAACCATCCTTTCCAGACTGTCTCTCCTTTTTTTCTCTCAATGTCTTGAGCACAGGGGATGGGAGAGAGGAAGGGCTTTTCCTGCAGTGAGGTGGTGTCAGCTGGAGCCCAGGAGAAATGTGGGTCATGCAGAACGTCCTGTCACTGCTGCTCTCCACAGAACAGCTCCCTCAGTTATTCCCTCCTGGTGCTCACCAGAACTGTTCCCTTCTGTTCATCATCCTGAAGTTGGCTTTGGGCATCCCAGCCTGGCTGTCACCTCCTCCATGTGAGTGAGGAGGGAGGGGACGTGCCAGTGACAGCCAGGGGACATGGGCACAGCCCTGCAGTGGCACTTCCATGGGACAGGTCATTAATCCTTAGCTGCATCTGCTGAGATCAATAATTGGGGCTGTTGTTTTGTATAGCCCAGCAGATCAACATGGCAATTGCTTGATTGAAGTGGACAGGATTGCAGAGGAAGGAACACAAACCCCAGGTGCTGACATGTAAATGAGGTTTCCCTAAGCCTTGAGCAGCTCCAGCCTGCCATACCCGATGAACCACAAGGGTTCTTGGGTTTTATCTGTTTCTATCAGTGCAACAGGGAGGGTTGGAGAGGGTTTCTGGGTTCTGAACTCACAGGTTGCATCCCTGTGCTCGGAGCCTGTGTGAGCTGCTCTGCATGTTCCTCTCTCCTTGTGGAAGCAGGTTGTGTCATATTTCCATACATTCTCTCTCATAACAGCCCCTAAATATGATTTTAGTTTGTGTGTCTTGCAACAAGCAGGAACTCACCTGAGTTGTTTTCCAAATTAATACCCCGCTGGTTTTTCTTAACAAGGTGTTTTTCCAAGCTGAGAACAGTAACAACTCTGAGATTTTTTTAAAAATGCATTTTCTTCTCAGGTACTTCATATTGAAATCTGTCTTAATTTCAGTTCATCTAGTGTGTGAAAACACACGGTGAGGCATTATTAGTCCCTGAAGGAATAAAGACAGATGGAGCCCAAAATGGAATTTGCTTTATGATTAATTGAAACCTTCGAGAGTGCAGTGGAGTCAGGGCTTGGTCCTACCCTGGCAGCACCTGGGGATCAATTCAGCTGGCATGAAGAGCTCAGGGGGACACACACAGATGTCACCTGGCAGTGCTAGCCCCGAGCTGTCCCCTCCTGGTGGGACCTGTGGCTGGAGGAGGGCGGGGTGGCCCGGGTGTGGTGGGTGAGGGAGGGATGGTGGCAATGTCGGGGTCCTTGCTGGGATGATGTGCTTGGTAATGAGCTGCTATTTCTGCCTCCAGCCTCCCGCAGCTGTGCTGGTGGCTCTGGTGTCCCTGCTCTGAGCAGGGAGGAGGGGAACGCTCTGAGGAATGCTCCAAAAAACTTGGGAATGTGGAGGTGTGGGGGTGGCCTGGGGTTTGAGCTCTGCTGTGAGATCCTGCTCCATGTGTGACCTGCACAGTTTGCTCAGGTTTCCCATCCTTGCCTGTGAGAGGGAAGGGAGTAATGAAGAAACACCAGGTGGTTTTATGTGTGGTGGCTTCAGCACTAGTGGATATTCCTGGGGTCTGTAGCCACAGACATTTACAGCATTTTCTGCTGGATAGGAGGAGGAAAAGGTGTTGCAGAAAGGAGAGTTTTCCATCATGTTTTGGGAGCAAGTCCTCCCTGTGCAAACTGTGGTCTTTTCATGGTCAGCATGAGCAGCTCTGGAGCTGGGGAGATGCAGCAAGTAAAGGGTTTGTTTCTTTTGCTTTGCAAAGGCAAATCCAGATGTGTTCTGGAGCTATGTCAGCACTTCTGTTTGGAGAGGGCATGAAGGGGATGGTCAGGGCAGTGGTGGCAGCCCCAGGGGATTCCAAATTTCCCACCTGTGCTCACTGCTGGTCTGGCACAGGTTGTGCTGCCAAGAGAGGGCTGTGGGTGCCTCCCCCTGAGGCAGCTGAGTGGGGCTGAGAACAATTAAAGGAAGGATTTAGTGTGGGAAGTTGGAATTGGCTATGGAGATTGTGGTTTAAGGTGTGGATGTGGCTGGGGGCCTGTAATTGTGTGTGCTGGGCAGGTGTGCGTGCACTGAACTGGTCTGGCTGGGACAAACTGGGTAACAAACAGCATCCATGGGGCCCTCAGCTGGAAAAAGTTAGATGCAACCAGGACAGTCTATTCACAGGCACCTGCACCCCTTCCTGTGGTGCAGGAACAGCCCTCCCAGTTAGGAAGGTGACTGGGACCTTGCTAATTGTCCTGATGAGTGGGAGCACTGCTGGAAATGAGCTGATCCTGCAGATCTATGGGGAGCTGAGCTAACTCCTGGGACATCAGCACCTCCCCAAACATCCAGTACTCACTCCCTCTGACAAGTGCAGTTTGGTTTGTGTTATCCCTGAGCCCCCTAGGATGGCAGCAGGTTTGCTGGGATGGTTTTGTACAGGGAGGAAGGCTCTGTAGCTGAGCTCTCTCTGCAGGACCTGCAGAAGTTGTGGAGAGACACCATAGGGCTGCTGGGGATTTTCTTGTCTTTCCCTGGGGACTCTGGGGATTGCAGATCAGCGGATTGTGGATTAGCGGATCAGGAATTAGAAATGCCTTTTTCATTCTTATGTTGCACACTAATGAACTGACAAATTTAATTTCTTTAAATCCAGCTATTTCAGCTGGAATTGGCAAAGTTGTCTTCTGTCTCTTCTGGTACCTTGAGAGTGGCTGAATGCTGATCTCTCTGGGGTCACACCATCCACATTCACTTCTTTTTGTTTAGCCTGTGGCTGGTGCAGAGGTGCAGAGTGCTCTCCAGGAAGAGCCCATCCCTCTGGCTGGCTGCAGAGTGGAGCAGGGTGTGCAGCTCTGCAGCCACCTCTGCCTGTACCAGTGCAAGGAGGGGAGCTCAGCCCCAGGGAGCAGGGCTGGCACAACTGGGGGCTCCAGCTGGGGGCTCTGAGTCACTGATAGCAACTCAGGTGTCAAACCCAGCACTGTGGCTCTGCCCAGTGCCTCCATGGCACAGCACACAGTGTTTGCTTGGCTCCAGGTGCCAGCTGTGCTTGGCTTGCATCTGGAATCAGAATATCCTGAGTTTAAGGGACCCACCAGGATCATCGAGTCCAGCCCCTGGCCCTGCCCAGACCCCCAGCAATCCCCCCTGTGCATCCCTGGAGCTCCGGCAGCCTCGGGGCCGTGCCCATTCCCTGGGGAGCCTGGGCAGTGCCAGCATCTCTGGGGGAGGGAAGAACCTTTCCCTGCTCTCCATCCCAAAGCTCCCCTGGAGCCTTTCCCTCCTTCCCTGAGCTGTGCCCTCAGCTCCTGAGCTGCAGCTGAACCAGCCCAGTGCCCTCAGCTGCTCCTTGGGTCCCCTCCCGAGCCTCCCCCAGCCCCGGCTCCTCCTCTGGGCACTCCGGAGCAGCTCTGGCTCTCTCTGATGTTGTGGCACCCAAAACTGTCTCAGAACTCCAGGTGAGGCTGCCCCAGCCCTGGGCAGAGCGGGACAATCTCTCCCTTGCCTGGCTGGCAATACTGGGCCTGATGCCTCCCAAAAAGGAGGAAAGAAAAATCAAGTCGATTTTTATTTTTATTGCATCCCTCCATGGGGAGGGTCCTGGTTCCTTGGGCAGCCCCTCCACTGTCACAGGCTGGCATCTGGGGATGCTGGTGGCCGTGCAGGCTGCATGGGCTCCATGTGCCTCTCCTCCAGCTGCACTGTTCTCCAGGTCTGTGGCAGCACCTCCCTACCCAAAAGCTGTGCCAGGGACAGCAGAGAGCAGCAAAAGGCATTTGTGTGGTTCAAAGCTGCGCTGTGGGACCCTGGAGGCGAGGGAAGAGCATATCCATCATTACCCAGTCACTCCTCTGAGCTTTCAATGAGGACTAAACAAAACGGCCCTGCCTTTGCAGAGCAGACTTTGTTCCTGCGCTCCGGGGTGCTGGAAGCGGGTCTGCAAGGCGGGGGCCTGTGAGCAGAGCCCCGGCAGAGCCGTGGGCCAGCCCCTGCTGGCAGAGCAGAGCCAGGACATCCATCACTGCCTGTGACTGATGGACAGCTTTGGGGCTGTGCCTATCATATCTTGATTAACAATTAACACGATGGAACCGGGAAATACATCTCGCTCCTTGCCCCAGGCCGACAGGTGAGGATGGATATGTGTTGCCTGGTTGATTGCTGTGCCTTGTTAGAGCCTATTTAGGGTTGATTGAAAAGCAGAGGCTTTGTGCGAGGAGAGACCTTTAATCTCCTGGCAGAGCCAAGTGTGTTTCCCATCAGGAAGCGTTCCTTCTCTGCTGCTTATCTCTAACCCCCCGCTTTAAACCTGAGCCTGGCGGAGACCAAAAGAAAGGCAGGATCAAAACAGAAATAATTGGGATCTCTGCCTTCCGTGGGCAGCCTGAACCCGTTATTCCTACTTATCAGCTAGTTATTCCTACAGAACTCTTGCAAGAGACAATTCAGCAGTTGCAGCATCTCCTTGATGAAAAGCACTCCAATGAAATAACCATGAAATAACCATGGCAACAGTTGCTGAGGGCTGGCGTGGTGAGGGACGGGATGTGCTCCCACATCTCCAAAGGACTTGGGCCCAACTCCCCTGACCAATGGCACTGTGAGCACCAGGAGTGATGTACAGAGAGCTCTGTGTGCTGGCTGTGGTCCTGCTGGGGTCCCAGGCTGCCCCAGTGCACCCAGTTACAAGTCACATTGTGTTAATGGTGGGCATCCTCCCCTCCAGATGGAAGGAGAGCTCATAACCTGAGTACTGAGGGAATCATGAGGAAGGGGGGACCTCAGGGAGGGGCATTCCAAAGCCATAGAGGATTTCCCAGGGTTTGGATGCTCTGGGAAAGGCTGTGTCTCTCTGCTGGTGGTGCCAGAGACTGGTATGGATAATAAACACTTGACATGTCTAATTCCAGAGCAGTTTCTTTTTAAACCAGCTCTAAGACTGTTTTTGACACTCTACAGGAGAGGTGACAGAGGCCACGTGGTGGAGTTTGAGCATTTCTCTTGAAGAGCTGGCCCTTAGTGCACAGCAGGAGCCAGCAGAGCTTGGACTGAGCCTGGAGAGTTTGAGCCAAGGGTCCTTCACCCCTGGTTCATGCTCTCCCCTTGCCCAGGGGCTTTTTAAGTGCTCACTGTTAGTGCTCCAAATGCTCTGGTCATCATCATGGCTTATCTGATGGGATGAAGGCCTCTCAAGTATCTTTGTGGGCATGGTGGTGTTTTTGTTAGGCATTATTCTCTCACTGTTGTCTTATTTAATTAGACATTTATAAGCCTGAAAAGTAAAAGAAGGAAAATTCACCAGAAGTAAAGAGGAGCTTGCTGAAAAGCAGCATTTGTAGAGATTTCTGAGAAAAGGGCAATAAATACTCCACCTCTGCTTAATAATAATAATAATAATAAGCAGACTAAGTATCTCTAAAAATATAAAATAACGTGGGCCTGTTTGGAATAGTCAACATCCTTATCAGCCTGCTGCTATCTCTGCAAACAAGTTTCACTAGAGATTCTGGGCATGATTTTCAATGGCTCAGAGCAGCTGTAGCTTCTTTGACTTCAGTGAAAAGTCTGAGTGCTTGGCAGGGCAGCAAACCAAGCCTCTTCCTTTCTGCTTCAAATTGGGGCTTGATTCTAAGTGAGATGAATTTTCTCCTCCTGATAATTCTGTGCATCTGAAGTGATTACAGCTCCGCGTGAGTGCTCTTTTAGGAGATTTCAATGCAGCGTTTTCTTCCGTCTTAAAAAGGTTCCTTCAAGCCTTATGATGCTGGAGAAAGGGGGGAAAAAATAAATCCTGGTGGAAGCCGTTACATCTTCCTATGCAGATGAGAGATTAAAACTTGTATTTTTATGAAACACTCACAGGGGCTAAATCAGAAAAGTTCTGTTGAAGCGAGCGGGTTTTGGCTGGTGGGAACGTGCTGCTAAATTCTTATGTGGCGATGGGGAGGCAGAGCAGGGAGTGGTATTATTTGGAGTTCTTAGAGAGTGAGCTTTAATGTTTGCTTAACTCCACTAAAAATAGACGCCACCCTCTTTTCCTAATAGGCGGCATTTGTCACACTTGATTCATTTCCTCTCCCAAACTGAGCTCCTTCATGAATATTCATCTCTGCTCCCCAGGAATCTGCCTGTCCTCACCAGTTGTACTTGCGTCCCATGCCGGAACAATGCCACCAAACCTTGCAGGGCTCCCAAGGAATAGCTGGCCGGATCCATGCAGAATGGATTCCTCCCAAGGATTCCTGCCTCCTCTGAGCAGTGATTGCTCCTTATCCCTCTCCAGGAGCTCCTGAGTGAGTCTCCCGTTCCTGTTGTCATAGCAGCGCCGCATCACATTGCATCGCCCGCCGCAGCAAAGTCTCCGCGGCTGCTAATTGTGAGACGGGAGGATCACTTTGGCAGGTTTTCTAGTGGGGATTAGGCCAAAAGGTCCCTTCTGAGCTGTGATGAATGCGGTTCCCTTCAGAAGACACTAAAACTTGGTAGTTAGGGATCTCTGACGAGGGAAGCGTTGCGCAGCAGAGGCAGAGCAGTCCTTACGGAGCTCTTCCATTCATGCCTTAAAGCAGGAGGAAGCCAACCAGAAATGCCAAAGGAGGATGTAAAATGGTTGATTCCTCATTAAGGAAGTCTGTCAGTGCCTCAGACCTTCTAAACTCAGGGGTCCAGAGCAGGTGGAAGGTCCCTACTACTGCCACTTGCTGCTGGAATGGCAAAAATCTGCTCCTGCCTGGTGAGTGTGGAGGAAGCAGGGATCAATTTCTGCTTAGCACCACCAAGGAGATTTTCAGCCATGTGCTAGAAGAGTTTTACAGGTCTGCTCTGGTGTTGTGGGTGAGAAATGTGCTCAGCAGAAGGAATGATCTCATCACACCTTTCCCCTGCGAGCCCAGGAGCGGCTGCGATGCGGCCACGGTTGGTTAAAGAGGGCACAAGAGGCAGAGGGGGTGTTTGCTGCTCGACCCTGAGGAGTGATTAATCAGCCAGGAGAAATAATAACCTCTTGTTAAGTGGTAGGACCTGTGCAAGGCTCAGCACTCCCATCCTGGCATGGAACAGCAGCGGGGGGTTTGCCTGGAGTGGCTGTGCCATCCCCAGGGATGCTGGCTCATCTGCGGGCTCGCTACTGGCTCAGCATGGCAGGAGGGGCTGCAAACAATTGGCTGTTCCCACGTGCCAGGGGATGGGGATCAGCTGTGCCTGTTCCCAGGGCCCTACTCTTGGAATGCAGAGGACAGATTTGTCCCCTGTGCCTCTCACTGGGTTTATTCCACAGTGCTGAAATGCAGCCAGGATAATCCGTGACCTAAACGTGGGCATGAGTGGTGTTTTCAGAGAATGAAAAGAGACAAAATAAATCCTCACCCACCTCAGTCTCTCCCCCAAAATTAAAAACTTCCCTGGCCAAGCCTTGCAATTGAGTTTTTGTTGTTTGTGCAGTGAGGAGCCAGATTTTTAAAGGCTGGCTTTCAATTTTACAGCCGTTTATTATAGGCATGAATAATTGCTGGCATGGTGCTACCACTGCTGTTGTTTGCTCTTAAGGTTGGGCCAATTACATATGTAAGCCCTTGATTTACAAGCAAAAGCAGAACTAAAGTAGCTTTGTGGCCTACATTTCAAGAATGAGTGATGTGTCCACAGTCAGCTGTGGGTTCCCAAATTTGTGCTGTGAACACAGAGGTGCATGGCCATGAATGTGTGGCCCAGATTGTCCAAGGCATTGTGTGAGACGGCTGTCACAGCACAGCGTGAAGGACATAAACAGGGAGCAGTGTGTGAGGCCTGGGAACCTGCCCAGACTCATCCCATGGAATGCTGAAGGATTGTGCTGCATTTGGGGAATTCACAGCCAACACACAGGAAAGAGAGGGAACTGCAACTGAACGGAATGGTTCTGCAAGATGGACTTAAACAAAGCCAAGTCCTTTTTCCCAACATGAGAACTGGTCTGTCTCCAGCTCCTGCTGTCCAGTCAGCCCTCCTGGGAGAGGAGAATCCCATCCCACCCCTGCCATGGCAAGGACACCTTCCACTGTCCCACCTCCCAAGCCCCAATGTCCAGCCTGGCCTTGGGTACTGCCAGGGATCCAGGGGCAGCCACAGCTGCTCTGGGCACCGTGTGCAAGAGTCTCATTTTCTTCCCAATATCCCATCTAACCATGCCCCTGTCAGTGTGGAGCCATTCCCTTTGTCCTCCAGTGCAGGCTCTTGTCCAAAGTCGCTCTCCAGTTCTCCTGGAGCCCTCTAGGCACTGGAATGGAGCATTCAATTCCCCACTCCAGCTCTTTCAGCCTATCTCCAGAGCAGAGGTGAACCCATGGAATAGCTGCTATCCATTGTAGAACTTAAAAATGGCTGATTGAGATTAAACAGGATTTTTTCTTGCTTCTGCACAATAGGCAGAGAGATGGGAAGGAGGTAGGTCAGTGTGATGACCGTTCTCCATGGGGTGATGGTTTCCAGACATCACCCACAACTGCTGTGACCTGGACTCTGCACTGCCAGCATGGGGAAGATGTCACTGTGCTGTGCTGGTGCCACTGGGTGCCACCAGCTGTGGGGCGAGGTGGGGAGCCAGCCCAGCGTGAGGGAGGGTGAGGAGCTGTGCTCATCCTCCCTGGCCTGGTGTCCTTGCTGCTGGAGGAGCAGGAAGGGCAGGATGTGAGTAAGGGCAGGATGCAGGAGCAGGCAGGATGTTTGTGGACGCTGATGTCATTGTCACAAATCAGTCGTGGATGTTGTCAGTGGAGGCCAGCGTGTCACACCCCAGGGGCTGCCCAGAGGAGCATGATGCACTCATGTCCTTCCTTACTCATCACACAGCAGGTGACTTCAGCTCCCTCCTGCAGGGTTTGTGTGGTCAGCTGGGGGCCAGGGCCACCTCCCTGGTGTGCCCAGCCCAGGATCAGTCTGAGTCCTGCTGGTGTGCCCAGCCCAGGATCAGTCTGAGTCCTGCTGGTGGTAAAGCCCAGCCCAGGATCAGTCTGAGTCCTGCTGGTGGAGCTCAGCCCAGGATCAGTCTGAGTCCTGTTGGTGGTAAAGCCCAGCCCAGGATCAGTCTGAGTCCTGCTGGTGGAGCTCAGCCCAGGATCAGTCTGAGTCCTGCTGGTGTGCCCAGCCCAGGATCAGTCTGGGTCCTGCTGCTAAAGCCTAGCCCAGGATCAGTCTGGGTCCTGCTAATTGCCCAGGATCAGTCTCAGTCCTGGTAGAGCTCAGCACTGAGATGCTCTGCCCCAGCCCAGCCCAGCCCAGGCTGCTCCCACATGGAGTTACAGCCATCCATCTGGGCAGGAAGAACTGGTGCAGGACCGTGATTTCTGAAGTGATGTCCTGAAGCTGCTGTAGGCAGAGGCAGCTCCCGGTGCCCCCAGGGCTGGCACACCCCGTGGTGTGCACCGTGCCCCGGCACACCCCGTGTGTGCACCGTGCCTCTGGCACACCCCGTGTGTGTACCGTGCCTCTGGCACACCCCGTGGTGTGCACCGTGCCCCTGGCACACCCCGTGTGTGCACCGTGCCCCTGGCACACCCCGTGTGTGCACCGTGCCTCTGGCACACCCCGTGTGTGCACCGTGCCCCTGGCACACCCCGTGTGTGCACCGTGCCTCTGGCACACCCCGTGTGTGCACCGTGCCTCTGGCACACCCCGTGTGTGCACCGTGCCCCTGGCGCACACCCACGTGCCTCTGGCACACCCCGTGCCTCTGGCACACCCCGTGTGTGCACCGTGCCTCTGGCACACCCTGGGTGTGTGCACCGTGCCTCTGGCACACCCCGTGTGTGCACCGTGCCCCTGGCTCTGGCGTGCCCCTGGCACACCCCGTGCCTGCACCGTGCCTCTGGCACACCCCGTGTGTGCACCGTGCCTCTGGCACACCCGTGTGTGCACCGTGCCCCTGGCACACCCCCGTGTGTGCACCGTGCCCCGGCACACCCCGTGTGTGCACCGTGCCCGCACACCCCGTGTGTGCACCAGTGCCCCCTGGCACACCCGTGTGTGCACCGTGCCCCTGGCACACCCCGTGTGTGCACCGTGCCTCTGGCACACCCGTGTGTGCACACGTGCCTCTGGCACACCCCGTGTGTGCACCGTGCCTCTGGCACACCCTGTGTGTGCACCGTGCCTCTGGCACACCCCGTGTGGGCACCGTGCCTCTGGCACACCCCGTGTGTGCACCGTGCCCCTGGCACACCCCGTGTGTGCACCGTGCCTCTGGCACACCCCGTGTGTGCACCGTGCCTCTGGCACACCCCGTGTGTGCACCGTGCCCCGGCACACCCCGTGTGTGCACCGTGCCTCGGCACACCCCGTGTGTGCACCGTGCCCCTGGCACACCCCGTGTGTGCACCGTGCCCCTGGCACACCCCGGGGGCAGCAGAGCCATGGGAAGGCACAGCCAGGTTTGTTTACGAGGCTGCAGCCGGCCGGGCTTCCACATCCCAGCCATTCCTGGCAAGCCTTGGCTCCTCCTGCGCCTTCGCAGCACATGTGTGAGCTCCTGGTGGTGTCACCTCCCGTCCTCTCCTCGCAGAGTCTAGCAGTGGGAAGTGATCATCACAACTCACATTTGCCTGGCGTGTGTCTTTCCACAGTTGCAGAGCGTGGAATGAATTGAACCCGCTCCCTCCTTCACCTTCCCATCCAAGCTGTTCCTGGGTGCAGGCAGCTCAGCTCCCACAGCCACGCTCAGCTCCCCGAGCTTCCTTCTGCCCTGGGGTTGGAGCCCTTCTTCTGCCTGGCACAACCTGCCTGCATGCTCTCCCTTGCAGAGATGTTGTTTCGGGCTTTTCCTAACCCTCTCCTTGCCAGCCTGAGGCTCTCTGTCCACTCCCTCCTCCACTCTAGCAAAGGAGGGCTTTTTTTCTTTGCCTTCAGGGTCATTAAACCTTAATTAGCACGTTGCCTTTCTTTGTCAAGATATCCGCTCTCTCCATCCATCAGTGATGTAGGGCACACTGGTGACATTCTCTTCTTCCTGCATAATTATCTTATTCCACTGCTTCTTTTATGCAGAGTTTTCCCTTCTGGAAGTGCTCCTCTCCTGTTCCCACTCTTCCCGAGCACCCAGTTCAGCTCTGGTACCTGCCATCGCTTTGTTTCTCACACCTGCATATGAATTCTTTGAGCTATTCCTGCATTTTATTAACTGCCTTGATAATTTTGGCTCTTTGAGAGCTTGATTCAGACATTAGTAGGCGTTTCCTTCACCCTGTCTCTGAAGATGGGATCTGTGTCACCCAGCTTCAGTGCTCCTCCATGAGTGTCCACCTGAGCTCCCTATCCAGGCTCCCTCTCCAGCCAGGGACAGGGAATCCTCCAACTGGCAAATCATTCCAGCTAAGGCAGGAGTCAAAGGCAGCCCCGTCTCCCATGACACAAAGCATCTTTTCTGCTGACCTTGAATTCCTCAGATGCTTTTCAGAACAGATGCAGCCCCCTTTAGAGTGACCCTAAAGCTCTGGGCAGTGGATTTGCCTCTCTGGGTTAGCCAGGGCAAGTCCCATGGAAAAACAGACACAGGGTCTCCAGGGACGTGCAGACTACAGGTCAGGGCATGTTACTGAGGGAGCCCAGGCAGCTTTTATGGGCTGGATGTCTTAATTGTAGCTGTCTGATGTTAACAGAGATGAATCTGGCACTTGGAAATGTTTGGGGAAATGTTTTCTTCTTAATTCGTATTTAGGAAATGTAAAGGTATATAGTGAATGTTTAAAAACCAGCAGCAACAGTAATAACAGTAATTATAGGTGGGCACAATTTTCTTTTATCTTTTAACTGAAGTTGCTAGAAAAAATGACTGCTGTGCTGATACTTGGCAGGGACACTGAAGTGAGTACCCACTTGTTTCTGAAAAACGCTGTGGGATTTTTAATGACCATCAGCAGCACAACCTTGATTTTTAAATGTCATCCTAAATGTAGCAGTTACAGCCTCCTCTGCCGTGGCATGTGGGTGGGTGAGTAGGGATGAATCAGAAAGCAGAAAGAATTGCTGGTGCTTTCTGTGGCTCTCAAGTTTTCCTCGAGGGCTTCACACCCAGGAACTGGCTGGAATTGTCCGTGGGTTGTGTTGCAGTCCCGGGTCCCGTGGCATCTCCTGCTGTTGCTCTCCCCTCTATTAATCCATGATTAAGTCACTTGATGTAGAATGAGCTCATCAGGTTTCTTCAGGAGCTGGTATTCCACAGGATATCCTCTCTGTTTATCAAAACAAGATAAATGAAAAAAAGGTTTCCTAGCTTTTGCAGATGCAGCTTTTCCATTCTCTCTCTGGCTGGAAACATTCCCCAGGCTTCACTGTTGGAGCTTAAATCTGTGCTTGGCATTTGGAAGATGGTGATTTGCTTTTGTAAATGGAGCAAAGTCTTGGTTTTGAGTCATGACTCAGTGAAACAAATCTACTTTTATCGACTAAAAGGACTCTAATAGCACCATTAAACCCGCTGGGACCGGGAAGGGCCAGAGTGACACTGTCGTGGGGGGGACCCAGCATCTTGCCTGGCCTGCCAAGGAGCGGCAAGGCAGGAGCGAGGCTCGGAGCGATGGGTGGGTGGGTGGGAGTTCAAGGAGCATCCCCTCCCCTCCCGCCCTGGTACCCGGGGCTGCAGCCGGGCGGTGGGAGCGGATGGAAGGCTCGGCTCTGCCCGGGGACGGGAGGAGCTGCGAGCAGATGGCAGGGTTAAAATAGGACAGAGCTGCTGCTGCTGCAAGGGAGAGGAGCGAAATGCCTGTTCTCACACTTGTCTTTGTGTCTCGGAGAGCTGCGGAGTGCCTGCGCTCCGCTGGCATCCCCGGCGGGAACGCGCCAGGCGAGCGCTTCCTCGCCTTTCTGATATTATTAGCGCTTGTCTTAAAGAAAAATCAGCTCAAATGAGCAAGCAAACAAATAAAGCGAGTAACAATGGAAGGGCTCAGCCTCGGGCCCCCTTTAGCATCTCTCGGGATGATTGGTGGGATGTGTCACATCGGCACCGCGGAGCGGGAGCGTTCCGAGCCCAGGCTGCTCTTGCGGAGCTCCCAGACAGCTTTTTGCAGTGTTTTCATCTCACCTAAGGCGTGCGAATGGGTTTTGTTGAAATATCCGAGTGACTCGGCGCGCCTGGAATGATGCCCAGAGCGATTCAGCAGCCTCGGGGGGAGAATTCTGTGCAGAGCTGCCCCACTGCGGGGTCCGAGGGGCTCCTGGGGGGTCCCGCAGCAGCAACAAAGGGCTGGGAAAGACTCGGGTGTTCTGCCACCACCCTGGGCCACCTCAGAAGGCGTGCAGAGAACGGGAATGTGAGGAAGAGGAGGAGCAGGGAGGCAGGAGGCAGTTCTCACACTCACACCGAGTGCTGCCGATGCTCCTGGGAGCGCGTCAGTCTCCCTGCCCATAAATCAGGGGGTGCTTTGAAGGCTCTGTGATGAACAGCACGGGATGAGCTCGAGGCCGACGTATTAATCCTGCACTATTGTTCTTTTTTCTTGCTGTGCTGGGATTTTTTTTAAAAAGAAATCAACACAGTTTTTGCGGGCTCTGGGTAAAATGGCACAGAAATAAATAAGTTCTGCTCACACTCAGAGAGCATCTCCTCATTTTTATTAATGTAGCCCCTGATGAGACGCAGCCCATCCCTCGGCACCGATCATGGCTGACCTACAGTAAATACCAGGCTTTCAGGAATCCCTGGGGAGTGTTTTGTAAGTGTGGCACACGGAGCCATAAGGTTGATTTACCCTCAGAAACAAAGCATCCGTTTGGGTGATTGAGCACTGGGGGGATTTCCTGGGATGCCTTTCTCTGTGCACTGTGGAGCACTTGCCTGCACCTACCTGGAAGGATCAATCATTCACCAAGCTAAGCTGGAAGAGAGCTCGGGCTGTTCCTGTGACCAGTGCAGGTGGGACACGAGTCACCCAGGCCAGCCCTTGTGTCACAGAGGGGTGACAAACCCCCAGAGTGGCCTCCACAGCCCATCCTTCACCATCAGAATGGAGAAATCAGGCTGACCTTCATGGTGCTGGCATCTGAAAATCCCCAAAACTTTGCATTTTTTAATGAAACAGTCTGTGGGCTGTTGATTAAGCCCACAGAACCTGAGCTGTCATCTCAGGCTCTTGAAGCTGCAGCCCCCCCTTGCCCTGGTGTCTGTGGGAGATCCAGGTGCAAAATCCCCTGGAGCAGCCCAGGGAGAGCTCAGTGCTGTCCTTGGAGCCAGGGTTTGTGCTGGCACTGAAATCCAGCCCAGAGCTGGCAAAGCCAAGGGTCAGGAGGAAAGAAGGGCTCTGGGGGTGTCCTTGTATCCTGCTGGGCCAGTGAAATTCCTGTCTGGGCTGGCTTTGGGGCTGTGTGTGATCTCCTGTTTTCGTGGGAGCGATTTTTCCTCCAGCTATAAATAGAAGCAGTCAGTTTGTTGTTTGTGTGTGTTCAGCAGAACAATCTGGTGTGATTGGTTTTGCTCTGGCACCTGAGATGTTACTGCCAGAGTCAGTATTTACTCTGCTCTGCTCTCTAGAGAGGTGAGGAAGAGGAGGGGACTCAGTCAACTCAGTCCCTGTGTTACCACTGCTGTCTCTGCTGACTCACACGAGTGCCCCAGCTCCTGCATCCCACACCTGGAATGCTGGGTTCCAGCTGCAGGGGCTTTCTGCAGCCCTGTGAGGTGTCTTGCTGCAGCAGATTTGTTATTCTGTATTTTTATTTAATTACTTACTTTTACAGCTCTTTGCATAAATCTAATTATCCATCTGTTACGCTGCGTTAGGGCACTGCAGCTCCTCGGATTTTTTCCTCTTCTAAACACTAAACTTGCCCTGCCTGGGCTCAGGTGGGCTGGGTCTCCTCCCTGCAGAGCTCCCAGTGGCTCCAGGGCTCCCAGTGGCTCCTGGCTACACCAAGCCCTGCACTTCCAGCTCAGTGTTGTGACTGCCAAGGGCCAGGACGAGGGAATTCCCACTTCCATGGTGTGGCTGGGAGTGGTGTTCCCAGTTAAACCCAATGTTGCTGTGTCCCCAGGGAGCCTGGGGCTCTCTAATGGGATGTCACAGCCCTCCTGCTTGCAGAGGGGATGCTGGAGGGCTCACAAGGAGCTCTCCTCTCCCTATCTAGGACACAGAAACGTGGTTGGAAGCCAAGCCAAGGTTCCCCCAGCTTTTCCCAGGTGCCTTCCACACTGTTCCTGCCTCTCTGGCATGATTCACACTCCCAGGTTTGAGTATCACATCAGCCCATCAGAATCACAGAGCCACGTACTCAGCTCCAATTTATTCTCTGCAGTTCTGTTCTCCTCTTAGCAACAAATACTCCATAACCTAATTGCTCATTAGAGGCCGTGCTGTGTCCCTGTAATGCAGGATGTCAGAGCAGCCGTGCTGCTCTCCCAGGGACGCTGCTGCTCCCCTGCCACGGCAGCGAGCGCCTGGCTTGGCAGAAAGTGAGAAGGCAGCATTGCATTGAAGTGGAGATTTTCATCTTCTTGGAGATTTTTTTATATCTCTCCTATATTCTGGGCTTTTGAACATCTAACATCTCTTTCATGCTTCACATCTTTCATATGAAATTGTTGTATTGTGTTGCCTATTGAAACCTAGTTTTCCTTTTGTCAGGTTTTCCCCCCTCACCCCTGCTTTCTTCTCCGCTGTATTTTGATCGGTGTAACTACTTAGGGCTCCATTTTTCTGGGTGGTTTTTAATCTCCTTAAGTCTTAGCTCTGAAGGCCTTTGTCTGTGATAAACTCAGGTCTGAGCTGGTGCTTGGACAAGAAGATTTTTAGGCCAGTTCTGCTGCATGCAGCTCTTGGGGGAGGTTTTGGGGGTGACTGTGCCGCATTCCTCCTCCTTCTCCCTCCAATAGTCACAGGCAGCCTTGGTGGCATTGGGATTATTTTATTATTATCCTGTATCTCATATTGTGCATGCAAATGTCCTTTTCCATAGCTTGGGACTGTGGAAAGCCTGAGTTAAATGTGTGTTTTGTAAGGGATTCACCCACCTTGTGCTCAAAAGTAGCAGAGCCAGGGGTCGTTTCGGAGGGCAGGAGGCTGCAGGGCTGTTAATACTGAGTTGTCCCAGTTCTTCTCCTCTGGAGAAGGAAGCCAGAAGTTTGGGAGGAGATGTGGGTACCTGGGAAGTCACTGATTCAGAGCCATCTGGCTCACTGCAGCTGCTCTATGGTCATTTCCCACAGGGATAGTTCACAGCCAGAGCTTGGAGTGCAGGAGGAAGCTGTTCTCCTTATGTGTCACTTCTCACTTAACCTGTTTTAATGGTTTTTTTAAATTTTATTTTTTATTTATTCTTAAACCTGCAACCCAAAATTCAGCTGTGCAAGTATTAACGAGCTGCTGATTACCCTGCCTCTCTTTTCTGCCCTTGTTCAGAGTCTCAGATTTACAGCTCTAGTTCAGGCTGGAATTACTGACACTGTAATGATCTGTTTTATCTCTCTATCTATTATTTGTCAAATAATTTTAACATGAATGTGCTTACAAGAGCTGTCAGAAATCCTCCAAACACCGAGAAGATGAAGAAGTCATTGGCCTTTTCAAGTGTGACCCTGGTTGTGTTGCTTTGTTTCTGGGGCTCAGGAAAATGACCTTTTCCATTGCCTGTCAGATTGTGACCCAGGTGTGAGGGTTTGAGAGCCCCAGGAGCCAGGCACGGCACATTTCAGTCCTGTTGGTTCTCTCTTGTTTTCTCCATTAACAGATTTTGGACTGCAAACCAGGGAGGGGAAGGGAAAGAGGGGGAGGGAAAGGTAAGTGATGCTGCCTGGTTCTGATCCTCAGGTTACAGCACAAGCTAAATAGACTACACTAAATTTTTTAGGCTGTTTCACAGACTTACAGACTTTGATCCCTGGCTTTGATTTCCCAGGTGGCCCCTCAGAGCTGGTTCTGGGCTGAGGCCCATTAAGCCCAGTCTAGCCCGGTGATTATCATGCCTTTGCTCCAGCCCCGGGGCTTTCATCAGAGCTCAGCTCTGCAGCCTGACTCCCTGTCCCTGGGGAGATGCCAGGGCAGGAGAGGCTGTGCCAGCACCCAGGCAGGGACAGCCCCTCTGTCCCACTCCCTGCTTGCTCCTTCCCCAACTGCCTTCAGCAGGGTGCCCAGGAGAGAAGGTGACCCTTTCTGCAACAAGCAGGCCATGAAATAAATATTCTGTGTGTGTCCTTGTCAGAGCAGTAGAGATGAGGGCATTTGCCTGCCTGCCCTGCTCTGTGCCTCCAAGTCCCCAGGTCCCTCTGCACCACTTGGCTTTCTTTCTTTCTTTCTTTCTTTCTTTCTTTTTTTTTTTTTTTTTTTTTTTTTTTTAATTTAAATCTAATTTTGCTGCCTTATTGTAAGTTCCCACCTAACTCCCGAGCTGCTGTCGCCTCAGGGCTGTGTTGCTGCTTTTCAGGCTTCCCACACCCATCTCATGTGCAGTCTGCAAAAACTTCCAGAAGTCTCTCCTAAATTTGTGCACTTGGGGTCGGCCTAGGGGGAGTGGAACAAGGAGTGGAACAAGGGTATCTCTCAGCAGAGAGAACTCTTCACAAACCCCTTCATCTGCAACGTGGGAACTGCTTCCATGGCAGGAGCTGCCAGTGAAAATGGCACAGAGTGTGGGCAGCATGGCTGGGAGGCACCAGGAGCTCAGGTGTGCACATCTGGAGGGGCTGTGCTGTGACCCCACAGCCAGGCTGGGCCCCCCAGGACACACTGGGGCTGTTTAGCACACAGGGCTCTCTTTTGGGAAGCTGCATATGGGGCTTGTGTTGAGTCCCTGCAGCCAGAATAGGGGCTGGTTAACTTCATCAGTGCATCACACCCAAATCTGTGCCATCACTGCAGCATGATGGGATGTCACCACGGGCTGGCCCAGCCTCAGACTCCCTTTTCAGTGGATTTTGTTGCAGGTGCCACCATCCTGTCTCCATTAGCAGATTAGCACAGCTGAATTTCCCATGCGAGCTCTCTGCAGTCTGCCTCATTGTGTTTATTTTGTTCAGGCTGCTTTTCCCTGGGCTTGACAGTGTAATTTGTACAGATCTCTGCTGAGTTTTCCAAACCTTCAAATGAGCTTTTCTGTTAGCTTGAAGCCAGGACCATTGAAAGCAGAGACAGAGCAAGAGGAGCATTGAGGAGCCAGGAAGGCTCCCTCACCTCCAGAGCTGCTCCTTGGCAAAATCTCCATGGTTCAGAGATTTTAATTAGATCAAATCCTCCAGGTGACCAGCCAAGCATTAAAGGCATACCAATTTCTCAGTTGTGTCTCTTGCTGTAAGAGTTTTTATTATTTATTTTAGAGAGATGTGACAAAAGAGCTTGGATATCCCAAATGTGCCGTTCTCCTTGAATGGCACCAGGAGGTCTCCAGCCCAGGGATTGTCCTTTCAGTGCACTTCTACTCTGCAAAGTGCCTTCCTGCAAGCTGCTCCTGCACTTGCTCTGTCTCCATTGCCCAGAGGGACTTGCATGTGAAATGGGATCAGATTTTTGGAGCACATGCTGTTGGGGCCATGGCTCTGGCTCCAGGTTTGGCTGGAGGTGAACAAGAGCCTCCTTTTCTCCAGGCTGAGCCCCTTTCCAGCTCCCTCAGCCTCTCCTGGGGCTCTATTCCCTTTCCCAGCTCCATTCCCTGCCCTGGACACGCTCCAGCCCCTCCAGGGCTCTCTGGCCATGAGGGGCCAGAGATGGACACAGCCCTGGAGGTGCCCCAGCAGTGCCAGCACAGGGGACAGGCCCTGCCCTGCTCCTGCTGTCACCCCAGTGCTGGTACAAGCCAGGCCAGGGTCCCTCTCACCTTGTCCTGCCCCACTGTTGGTGACCTGCCTTTTGCTTTCATCCCTGCAGCAACCCCAAAGTGCAGATCGAAGCCATCGAGGGGGGTGCCCTGCAGAAGCTCCTGGTTATCCTGGCCACAGAACAACCCCTGGCTGTCAGGAAGAAGGTGAGGAGTGGGGCTGCACCTCTGGGCACAGCTGGGTTTGTGCTGAGTTGTGTCAACACCCTCAGGACATCATGGACATTTGCACAGTGTGGGACCCCCGCTGCTCCCCACACTGGGTAGGCTTCACTCCCAGGGCTGCAGGAGGGGGGCCCTGGGTGCCAGACTACCCCAGCAGCAGTGGCTGGTGCCCACACTCCCCTGGCTCTCTGTCTCCCAGTGCCAGCAGTGGCACACACGGTGGCTCTGCCAGCCCACAGGGACAGGGCACGGTGCCACAGCTCCTGGGGGGCACAGGTGAGGGTCCCTGGCTGGTCCCCGTGGCAGCACAGCCATCACAGGCTGACAAACACAGGAGCTGACATTTGGAGGAGCTAATTGCTGCAGCCAGCCCCGTGTCCTGCCTTTGGAGCAAGGAGCAGCACCCAGAGCCCCCAGCCAAATGTGCAGTGCTGTCCATCGGGCTGGGGGCTCCCTTGCCCCCTCCCTGCCTCTCTGCCTCCCTCCCTGCTCTATTCCCTGGAGCATGAGATCCCATTACCCTCACTCCAGCGTGTGATGCCACCTCTGGAACATCATCTGGTTGCTCCCAAACCTCCAGCCCTGGTTTCCCCAGGGACCTCCTGCAGGAGGGGTCCAGCAGGGTGGGGGGACCACTGGCTCTCCCATTTGCCTGTAACGAGCTCCCTAAAATATAATGAAATAATGCCCTTTAACCCTGGTAAGAGCCCTCCAGCAAGTGAAAGGCACAGGAGAGGCTGTGGAACTCCATTGCATTTGGCCACGGATGTGAGGAGATGCCATGGGATGCTCCATGCTCAGAAACTCCTCCCAGGAGTGCCTGTGACTCAACCCAGAGCTCATTTTGGGGTGGGGAGGGATGGCTGGGCATGCAGGGCTCTCACAGCATCACTGTGAACCAGAGCAGTTCTTTCCAGTGAACCTGAGTGCTGGCAGCCCCTGGGGAAACGAGAGGGGTGGGCTCAGTATTGTCCACACAGCTGCACGAGACCCTGCAGGGCTGAACCCTCTTTGCAGGAGGACAGAGGTGTTCATTGCAGTTGCTGAGCTGTGTGCAGTTCCTGTGTGCCCAGACTGGATCCAAGGCCAGGCTGGTGCCCCAGCCCCTCCTGCACAGCCCCGGGCTCTGGCTCCGATGGTTTTTCCGCCCCGCTGCTCACAGCCCTGCACGGCAGCCAGGCCAAAAGTGCATTTCCTCCCTGAGCTGTGCTCTGGCCTGTGACTGCAAAGGGAGACAGCAGCATCTCCAATTCACCAGCAGCAGGGTGGGAAATGGGAGCTGGAGACAAACGGGGGCGGGCAGGACATGGCTGTCAGCTCGGATCTGTGCGTGCCCGGCCCTGTGCGAGCAGCGTGTGCCCTGCCCCGGGCCGTGCCTGTGCCACCACGGCTGTCACAGCCAGCCAGCCTGACAGCAGCGGGGCTGGCCTGGCCCTCACTGCCCTCAGCTCCATGCCAAGGCCTGGGCACTGCTGGCTGCTGGGCTCCTGCTGTGGGGCTGCACCCTGACACGGCCTGTGTGGGCCTGGGGGACATCATGGCCTTGTGCTCTGGCTGTAGGGCTGGGAGACATCACCCCTGGCATCTAAATCACCTCGTAGGGATGAGGCTCTGCTGAGTGGTGCTGGACACTCCTCACCCCATCCCATGGCCGGGCTGTGAGTGCCTCTCAGGGAGAAGTGATGGGGTTGGGTGTGTCAGGGACTGGCCACAGGCCCCGTAGTGACAGCCCAGACTGGGGTTTGGATTTGGTACCCAAGATCTGGCAGCCTGACAGTGCTGGGGAGGATTGGGATTGCAAACAGGACTGCTGGAGATGTCCCTCAGCAAGAAGAGGCTGGGATGTATTTTCCATGGAGCTTGCACAGATGGGCTGGAGTGTGTTTCTGCTGTCCCCATGGGGTGCCATGAAGTGGGGCCGTGCCATGTGGGGTGGCCATGGCCACTGTGCTGATTGCCCTCTCTGTCTCCCCAGGCTCTCTTTGCCCTGTCCTCCATGCTGAGGCACTTCCCCTATGCCCAGCAGCAGTTCCTCAAGCTGGGGGGGCTCCAGGTGCTCAGGAGCCTCTTCCGGCAGAAGGGGATGGAGCTGCTCCGTGTCCGTGTGGTGACGCTGCTCTACGACCTCATCATGGAGAAGGTGAGAGCTGGGGTGGCACTGCCCCTCTCCCCCCCAAACCCAGCCAGGCCTGAGCATCTTCACAGGATGAGGAGGAGCCAGCCCAACATCAGTGGGGATGAGTCCCCTGCAGCCCCTTGGCCAACACCACACAAGTGCCTGGGGGAGCCCAGAGCAGCTGAAACCTTTATTTGCTTTCAAGCCACTGCCACCATTTCCTCCCGAGGGTGTTTAGACAGCAGGACACCCAGGCCACGAGCAGGGAATGCTGGCCCTGGGCTGTGGTGTCCAGCCAAGGCCAGGGGACAGGCCAGCACTGCTGTGTCCCTGCCTGCCAGAGCCCTTTGCCTGCTGCACGTCCCTCGCTGGAGCCCAGCCCGCCACGTTCTGTGTTTTATTTTCAAATACCCTGGATTACTGCTGTAAGTGTCAGTTTAAAGCCTGTCTTTCCTTGCCATGGCTTGTTGTTCAGTCTGTGCGTTTCCCTGACTCCAGAGAATGGGAATTAAATCCACTCTGGCTCGGTTTATGGCCAATTTGCCCTGTGGATTATGGCTGCTCTAATACCTGGGTTGCAGGCACGGCAGAGCAGCACCTCTCTGTTAAATCAGTTATTTGCCAGGAGACTTTGTAAAGGTGCAAATTATTTTAGCAGGTCTGAAATCTTATCAGGTGCTGACTCTAACATGATCCTGTCAGCTCCATGGGAAAGGAGCAGATGAGGGCATTTTGACTCAAACCATTCCCATTTGATCCTGTTTCCCACTGCCCCCTCTGGCAGCTCCATCTGTTTCTGCCTCCGTGGGTCTGGGGCAGGCACAGCCTGGCAGATTCTCGAGTTTATGTTAAAACAACCATTTTTAGCTGCTCTTTGGATTGGGAATGCTGTACCCTGGGTGCTGGAGGGCTGCTCCCAGCTGGGTGGCAGGTTTGGGATGGGCAGGGTGACTGTCAGCTGGGTTGGTTTGGAATCATAAACCATCCTGGCAGCTCTCAGTGCAAAACAGGAGTGACTGGGGCTCTGAACAGCTCCTCCTGCCACATTCCTTCCTTTCACCCCAAATCCTGCCTGCACTTCAGCAGCTCTCAAGAGGACCAGGAGAGGGGAAGTCTCCTTGGTTCTGTCCTTCCATATTCCTGTCTGGAGATTTCCTGCTATCAAAGCCTCTCCACCACCTGAGCCCCAGAGTGCTCACAGGGTGATGTGGGGGAGTTTCCCTTCCTTCCCCCAGCCCCACTGCTGCTCTGGGCTGGTCTCTCACTGTCAGGGATGCAGCCCCCTGCAGAACCTCAGTATTGGGCTTTTCTGGACCAGGCTGGGAGGAGAAGGTGTGGCTGTGGGTGGAGGAGACTGAGATACTTATCTCTGGGAGGAGCAGCACAGAGCCAAGTGATGATGTTCATTAGCAGCAAAAAGCATCACACCAGAGACTTTACAAGTCCTGTTGAGCTTCCTGCCCCTGAGTCCCCTCCCAGGCTGTGTGACACAGAAACTCCCAGTCCCTGGAAGTTTTCCAGGGTGGACAAACAGCCCCTGTGGCCAGGGAGCCAGGACACAGCCTTGGTCTGGTCTTCTGTGGCAAGTCCTTGTCCACGGCAGGTGGTACAGGACACGCATCCTCCTGTGTGTCAGCTCCTGGGAGCAGTTCCTCTCTGACAGGGACATTAATCTGCGTTCCACCACTTCCCACAGATGCTGCTTGAGGACTCCCAGCACGGAGAGCAGATGGAGGAGAAAATGCAGCAGTACCAGCAGGTCAGGCTGGTGCCGGCGGTGGTGGAGCAGGGCTGGTGTGCCCTGGTGCCCAACCTGCTGGCCATGCCCGAGCACGACACCCGGGAGAAGGTGCTGAAGCTGGTGGGGGTGCTGGTGGCCTTCTGCAGGGAGCACTACCGGGGGGACCCTGCCCTGGGCACCGCCCTCAGCCTCCTGCGCAGCGAGTACGAGGAGCTGGCGGCACAGGAGCAGAGGGAGGGCGACAAGGACGGCTACTTCAGGGAGCTCCTGGCCTCTGTAAACACCATCATCCAGGAACTGAGGTGAAGCCCTGGGTGCAGTCCAGTTCCAGGGAATTCAAGGTGACAGCAAGTTTGGATGGCACCGGTGTAGGTGCACTTTGGAATAAAGTGCTGGACTAAACAAGATCCCAGCACTGTGTGCCAACAATTTCGTTATTAAAATACATTGGGGTGTGGTGAATGTCTTGTTTTCAAGGGATACTGCTGGGAAAACAGAGGTGTACAGTGGAGGGAACAAGCTGGGGGCTCAGCTGGGGGATTTGGGATTTGCAGAAAGGGAACAAGGGGTGTTCCCATGGGGGGGCCGTGTTTGTGTCACTCCCAGTAGGGCATGTTTGAATCCCTGCACTCCTTCCAGGCCTGCCAGATCTCAGCTGGTCCCCTCCATCCCCCAGCCCTTGCAGGCCTCTCTCACCACCAGGGTGGTGGCACAAATGCCACCGGATCCATCCCTCCCATGACCCTGTAGCCACCGGGATTTGTGCTCAAATATTTGTGGCTCCCATGTACAGTGTGTCACTTGTCATTGGTAAGTAGCAGGGCTAATTATAACTATTGATTTTTTTCTGGTCTTTCTCTTTTTGCGGTTTCAGACTGTTGTCCTGGCATTATTGTTTTTTTTTCTATTTTTATCTGAAATGCATTTCCCAGTCAGCCTTGCCAAGGCTTTGCTTTGTAGGTTTAAATATATATATATATACCTGATGGTAACAAACAGCCAGAACAAGCATGGGAAGGGGCCCTTCTGCTGGAAACCTGAGCCTCTGGAGTGATGCCAGGTGAAGCAGGGATCCAGCAGAACTGGGGGGGATCAGCACAGTGATTTCTCAGGCCTGGCCTTGTCACTGTGTCACAGCTGGATTTAAGGTGGGGATTGCCTAACACCTCCTTAGGGGAGAAAACCACCAGCAGCCTTCCCTGTCCAACCCCAAAGCCAAAACCCCACTTGTTCTTCCCAAAAGTCTTAAACCTGACAGGTTTTTGAGCAGGGGCTCACTGGGGACACCAGTGCTGGCCCTGGGGATGGAGGGGTGCCATGGGCTCAGGAGGGAGCAGGTGGTGGCTCCTGGTCAGTGCCACTGGGTGCCAGCCCTAGGATGGCCCCTGTGGCCTGGGATGGCAGCAGGAAGTGCCCGTGTCCCCGGGAAGGGCCCAGTGACCCCCCCGGGCTGTTTCCCACACGCCAGCAGTGACACAGCCAAGGACATGGAGCACTGAAAGGAGGCCAAAAAATGATAGCAAATAACAATTTCCTGGCAGTGCTGCTCCTGAGGCACTGGGCCCTGGCAGGGCACTTGTGGGGCAGAGGCTGAGTGAGGTCCTGGGCAGCGCTGAGGCTCAGGGACCCCACACTCACACCCTGTGTCCCCCTGCCCAAAGGGCTCCAGGGTCTGCAGGGGCACCAGGAGCCCAAGGAAGGGTGGCCAGAGGGAACCCCTGGGCTGTAGCCACCCCCTCTCTGCAGGTCTCAGGGGTCATGCCTGAGCCCTGGCAGTGCAGCTGGGCACTGGCATGGGGAGGTGGTGACAGCCACGGAGCCTTGGAGAGCACCAAGAGCTGCCCAAGGGCAGCAGCTCAGCTTTGGGGGCTGCAGCCCAAATAGGGCCATCCTTCCTCCGTGTGCATGGCCATGTGTCCCCAGAGGGTGACAGAGAAGGGCCCTGGGCTGCTTTCCTGGCCGTAAATGCCAGCCCAGGCCAGTGTCCCACTAATGACAGGTTTGTTTCCCAAATGGTGCTGCTGGTGCACAGCCTGTGGTAATGACAGAGCTGCTGTGGCTGCCTGGGCCTCCCCTGGCAGGGACAGGGGACAGGGGACAGTGCCAGTCCTGTCCCAGCCCCTGTGCAGAGCCAGCCCTGCTGTGCTGTGAATCCCCCAAATCCCTGCAGCCTCCCCCAGGCACGGAGCAAGGCAGGGCCGGAGGGGCCCCAGGGGTGGGGGATCCCTTGGGAACCCTTGGCTAGGGCTCGCTGGATCCCCTCCCAGTGCAGGTCTGCGAGGTGGGATGGGATGGAATGGAATGGGATGGGATGGGATGGGATGGGCACTTCCAGTTTTATTTTGGAGCCAACAGGGTCCCCCCACTCCTCCAGCTTTAAGAGGAGGTCACCCCTTAAGTGCAGGAGTCACAGAGGTGGCCAGGCCAGGAGCAGCTCCTGCTCCTCCCCTTGCAGCCACAAGAGCATCGGGGTGGCCGTGCTGGCTCAGCCTGAGCTCCCCAAATCCTGGCACCCTTTAGGCAGCGGGCTGTGTCTCCCTGGGACACTCCCCATCCTCCAGCACTGGAGCAGCTGAAGTCCCATAATGGATTTCTCCTTTTCCTCACCCATTTGTTGGGGTTTTGAGTGCACTCGCCCCTCCCCACCCTCTCTGCTCTCTCCTCAAGTTGTGTGTTTGAGGTTTGGACCCGTGTAAGCAAACACAGCTCGGGGTGCCCCGCTCCCCGCTCCGACCCATCCCAATGGCGGTGGGAGCAGGGACAGGCGGAAAGGCTGGGAAAGGCGCTCATTAACCGGCATTAAATCGTGGCACGGAAACTTCACACACAATTAAAGCGGCATCAATTCAACGTGGCTCCATTCACCGCGGAATTGAATTAAGAGCACTTGAAATCTGGAATAAGACTTATCTCCTGAGGATTTAATGTGGTTTCACTAACACACTTTAGAAGATAATGGGTTCATCTTCCTGAGATCCCTGCACTGCCGGGTCTGCTGGGCTCTGGCACGGCCTCAGCGGAGCTGCTGTTCCACTGCACTGCAAAAAAACCCCAATCTCCTCAAATCACAGCAAAAAACCTCCAAGCCCTTCCAGCGAGTACTCTGGCGTGTTCTGGGGAGCAGCCCTGGAGAGCCGGCGGGCAGGGAAATCCCAGAGCCCGTCCCTGCCCAAAGCCGGGTGGGATCCCCCATCCCCGGGGAGGGCTGGGAAGGGGGGTTAGCTTGGCTTTGGCGTGCTTTGGTGGGGCTGAAGCGTCCCCGAGGCTCTCCCCAAGCTCAGCACCGTCCTCCGGCAGCTACAGCGGCGGCTCTAGCCCTTCCCCAGCGCTTAATTACACGGAGCAGTAATTACTGTAATTCTCTCCAATTGGCTCCCTAATAAAGTCACGGCTCCGCTGGCGGCTGGAGCCTCTTGCTGAGCCGCTGCTCCAGCAGGGCCGCGAGTCCCGGCCAGGGCCCCGGGTCCCGGGCCCGGCTGTAATTCCCGGGCACGGCCGCGACTGCCGGGCACGGCTGCAGCTCCCGGGCACTACCCGAGCCAGGGGGTTCCTGCACTCCTGACCCAGCCGGATTTGGGCTGTGCCCGGAGCGGGGCCGGGGTGAGGAACTGCCCTGCCCTGCCCCGCCCCAGCATCCCCGCTGTCACCACCACGTCCCAAAGCGCTGACGCCGCCCTTCCATAAGACAAAATCCCTTTTTCTAAGGGGACAAGCGTTTTCTGCCCTCCACAGCTGCTGCTGCACTCCTGCACGGAGCAATTAAATGTGGCACCAATCATGATTCTCCTCGAAGCCCTTCTCTGCTCCAAACGCAATTCCCAGAGGAGCAATTCTCGGGTTCACAAGAAATGCCAGTTGAGGTTTTTTGGCCTCCTGTCCCCATCGTGTTCCTGCTGCTCCTGCACCCCCTGGGGCTGTAGCTCTCACATTTTAATTTCTTGATGCTCAGTGTTCATAGCATAAATTAAACTAGCATCTATTTAAAAGCTAAATATGTAAAATTTGTTTGTACATCTTAATAAAGGCTGTTCTTTAAAGCTCATTAATAGCTTGCATTGGGGGAGACATTGGATGTACTCCCAAACAGCCCAGGGAACGTCACCTTTAAGAAAACACCAGGAGAAAAAAAAAACATATTGTATAAATTCAGTTAATAATTACCTCCAAAAGAAGATCTGCAGCTTGTTAACCCCCAAATGGCAGTGCAGCACAGCTCTCCCTCCAAGCCTGTTTACATGTTAAAGTGTATGAAAATAGCCTATAATTCCATTGTTTAATAGCTGTACTCAAGAGGCTAAAACGCTTGAAAACACAATACATTTGGCAAAAATAACTCAAAAACTATTTAGCTTAATTCCCATCAGCATTACAGTAACATGACAGCAATAACCTTAATACAGTAAATTATGAGCTGATTGAGATAAATAAAATTATAACATTTCAGTGCCAAGGCTCAGCTCTCCAATGGAGCTGCACTTTAGACAGTGAGTGCAGCCCAGGCTTTTCCAGCTCCACAGGAACCAGCACCGCTTCCCTGCACCCGACTCGACTGGGACGTGTGAAACACACTGAAATTCATAAAATTTAAATAAGACAGCGAAATTATACCTTGTAGCTATAGTTATCACAAATAATGTACAGTCTAAATTGCAGCCTGAGCAAACACGATTTCCTGGGTGCCTCTGGAAGCCCAAGGCGGGATGCAGAGCAATTATGAGGAATGAGCACAAAGCTGATTTGCATCTGAATGGTGGGGGGGGGGGCGGGCTGGGCCCGCTCCATTCACAGCACCACAATGCACCAGCTGGGAAAAGCAACTTTATTAGTGTCCCGCAGCAAAATACATTAGTAATTTGTAACCAGGCATTACAGTTCCCATCCAGGAGGATCGGCCGCCCACACCCGGAGGTTTCCGCAGGGATGGAGCTCCCCGGGCAGGGAGCAGTGCCAGGAGCACCAGGGAACTGCTGGGTACCCCAGGGGTACCCCGGAAAAGCAGCATCACAGCCCCAGGGCAAGCCCAGCCCAGCTCCGAACACCATCCCCGGCAAAGCCCAGCCCAGGCATGGCTGTAGCTTTTTTCCAGCTGTTTTCCAGCTGTGCTCACACAGCCGGTGCCTGCTGCGATTTCAAACTCCTTTGAGCTTGCTCCCTGTCCACCCCCACAGCACAGATACACTATCACATACAATACTTTCTTTTTTTCTTTTTTTTGAGTAAAAACTAATTTTTCTCTCTTGATCATCATGATAAACTGAGTCTCTGAGTAGCATGATCCAGTATTAGTGTTAACCGTTAGTGTTACTGTAAAATCCTCTTTGGTTATAGAATATTTCATTTAAAGCAAGATTATAAAAAACAGTTTCCAGCTAGAAATCCACCCCTGTAACCTAAAAGCCATCTAAATTACCACACTTCTGCAGGCTGAAGATACACTGATAGGACTTAGAAATCTGAGTATCTCCCCAGGTAATCTAACCAAAGTTATCAAAATTATATTAAGTAAATACATTTGGAGGAATAGTAAATTTTTGAAAAAAAATCCTTAGGGTATTAAAAGTAGAGTTCTGGAAGTAGCAGTAGTGGGCTAGAGAAAAACACCCCCTATAGAGGAAAGAGCTCTCCTCTAGATACTCTCCATGGCCTTGAACTCGCTGAGGGCCTGCACGGGGTTCACGTGCTTCTTCTGGGATGCCCTCTTGATTTTGGTCTGGGTCTCGTCCTGTTTCTCCCTCTTGACCAGGGGTTTCTTCTCTGGAGCCTTCATCTTCCAGGAGACGGCCGGGAGGTTGAGGGAGGCCATGCCCTGGGACTTCTGGTACTTGGTGGAGGCCACGTAGGAGGCCTTGACCGTCTGCACCACGGCGTTCATCAGGTTCTTGGCTGCCTGGATCAGGGACATGGCACTGTCCACCTGCCAGGAGACACAGAGTCACACACCATGGAACCCCAAACACACTGACAAAACCACTGCAAAACTCATTCATGTGACTGATTTGTGTTTTCCTTTGAAACCTGAGGCTCCCAGTTTGAGGCAGGATTTTCCTTTTCACCAACACAAAAGAAGGGTTTGCCCCCCTGTCTGCATTTTCCATATCAATGGCAATGGGAACCATTTGTATTCTGCCCTTTGCATTTGTGACTAAGCTTTAATAGTTGCTTATTCTCTAATGAAATTAATAAAGCTGTAGTAATATCTTAATCACTGATAATAAATATTTGAATTCACCCTAGAACACTAAGTTGTACTGAGAAGGAAGGAACACAACTGCATCACCAGCCAGGCCTGGAGCCCTTTCCCAGCTGGTTCCTGATTTACAGGAGTATCAAAAAAAGGAAAAACATGAATTTGTCAAAGCTGTAGGGTACAGCAGGAACAAAGAGCTGAGACCAGGGCTGGGTGGAGGAGAGAGATCAGGAGCACTGTGGTGACCTCAGCTGGGACCCCCTTCCCCAGGGACCAACATCCTGCTTGGGGTGGGATCCCCGTTTGTCAAGGCAAATGGGCTGGGCCAGGGGTTTGATCTGGGGCAGGGTTTGGCCCAGGGCACGGATTGCTTCTGGGCAGGGTTTGGCCTGGGGCAGGATTTGGCACAGGGCAGGGTTTGGCTCAGGGCAGGATTTGGCACAGGGTGGGGTTTGGCACAGGGTGGGGTTTGATTTTGGAGCAGGGTTTGGCCCAGGGCAGGGTTTGATTTTGGAGCAGGGTTTGGCACAGGGCAAGGTTTGATTTTGGAGCAGGGTTTGGCTCAGGGCAGGGTTTGGTTCTGGTGGCTTTTCTGGGGCACTGTCCCCTCCTTTCTACCCCACTGTGCCCCAAGTGCCACCGTGGCACCTCAGATCCTCTGGCAAACCCCTGTGCTCTGCCCTCCTCCTCACGAGGCTGGAAACCACTGCCCTGGAGTGTTTCCAGAGCCCTCCCAGCAGGAGGAATCACTGAAGGCCAGGAGAGAAGGGGGGTGCTTTCCTGAATGGACTGTGAGACTCAGAAGGTGCCAGCTCTGCTCTCACAGCACTCTGGTGCATGGGCAGGGCATCAGCACTGGACAGAATTTTCCTTTCACACAGGTGATGCCTCTGCTCTGGCTGAGGTCTTCATCTGATGATCCCATGGAGCTTCACACTGCTGCTGGCAACCCTGAGCCCCAGTGGGCAGGCTCGAGGAGAAGGGACCAAAGCAGCAGATCAGACTGCACATGCCAGGAGATTCTATCACTAATTCATGGCAGAGGGGATGGAAATCCTGGAGGCACTGAGTAACTGCACTGAAGCCCTGCAGGAAGTTTTGCTGCACAGTAACATCTCCTGCTTTGACAGTTCAGCCTCCCAGCTCCCAGGACACAAAGAGCAGCACATCCCAGCACGGGCCTGGAGCTGCTCTGGGGCTGCAGAGGGAGCAGGGGGGGCTGGCAGCAGCACAGGGGCAGCACAGCCCCATCACCCCCAGATGGGCTCAGCTCCTGCAGGGATATCTACTGCTGCTGCTGCTGCCCCAAAGCTCTCCTTCCACAGTTCTCCCTGATTTTGGGGGGAAATCTGTGCTAAGTTTAAGCAATTGAAATATCAAGCAGGATTTCACTGGAAAATATCAATGGCAGAAGATGCCCAGAGAAGCTGTGGCTGCCCCTGGATCCCTCCAAGTGTCCAAGGCCAGGCTGAGCTTTAAGGTCCCTTCTAACCCAAACTGTTCCATGATTCTGTGGTCTCAAAATGGCAGAATGTGGGAAGCTTTTTCCCTGTGATTCAGGGAGCAATTCTGGACTATCAGCCAATTCTGTCTCTTCTTCCAACCTCCTTCCTCAGTCCTGACACGGCTGGGCAAAAGCACCAGTGACCAAACGTGCCTGTGCAGGGCAAGGAAGAGCATGCCAGAAGAAATTAAGAATTTAGCTCCACTTCCCTCCCCCCAAAAATCTGTCATACAGAATCCTCTTAGGAGGAAGCATTTCATGAACTACAGTGAAAAAATTATTTGCAAAGTAATGGCTGGAATAAGGAAGCAAGCTGGCCTGGGGCAGCTTCCAGCTGTCAGAAACCAGAGCAGCCACTAAAAATCCCTGCACTCTTCAGGGCACAGCCATCCTGAAATATTAACATCTCTGGAGCACTGCAGGACCCCAGCATTTTTCAAGGCTGTGCAGAGACGTGGGGCAGGTTTAGCTGTGCTGATGAAGTGACTTAACCTCACTAAGGGTGAAAAGCAGTCTGGAAAACAGATTCCACAGAGGTGAAGTGAATGTGTCTACAAACACTGCTGAGTAAGGAAACGTGAAGACTGTATTTTCCCAGCAAGTGTTCCTCCCTGGAACAATGAGGCAGCAACACAAACTGTGCACACATCAGAGCTGTGCACACATCAGCTCCAGCACCTCCTGTCTGTGTTCTGTGCTGTTCAACACCAAGCTCAGCTGGGAATTCCCGTTCCCTGTGGGAGCAAGGCTGCCCAGGCAGGCAGGTGAGTGCTGCACTTACCCCAGAGACCACGAGCTCCCCGCCCAGGTTCTGCACCTCGGCCTTCACCTTGCTGCAGATGTTGAGCTGGTGGCAGTAGAGCGCGATGCGCTGCAGGTACGCCAGCAGGTCCTGCTTGCACGCCGAGTCCGGGCACTGCGGGACACACAGGGGCACAGAGGGGCAGGGCCTGAGCCACAGAGCCAGAGCTACACAGCCAGAGAGCCAGAGAGCCACAGAGCCAGAGAGCCACAGAGCCAGAGAGCCTGAGTCACAGAGCCAGAGAGCCTGAGCCAGAGAACCAGAGCTACAGAGCCAGAGCCACAGAGCCAGGGAGCCCCAGAGACAGAGAGCCACAGAGCCCCAGAGCCAGAGAGCCCCAGAGCCAGAGCTACAGAGCTAGGGAGCCACAGAGCCAGAGGGCCAGAGAGCCACAGAGCAACAGACTCACAGAGCCAGAGCCAGACTGGGCACCTCCCCTGGAGCAGGGGTGGGCTGGCAGAGTGCTGCCCTCCCTGCTCAGCTTTCAGACAGCTGAGCACATGAAAAGCACCTGAAACCCAGGAGCCAGGAGCCACTGGACAGCTCCTTCCAGCTGTCCTTCAGCAGCCCTCCCAGGGAGGAGCAAGAGCAGGAACAGAAGGAAGGAAGAGAAGAAGGACTATTCATCCTCACCAGAGCAGGTCTGTCACCTGTAAAAGGCCCTTTCTGTACTGCACAGGACACAGCAGCCATGGTCTGACACCCAAGATCTCCAGCTAGCAGATGTTACCAATTCCTCCCTCAATCCTCAATCCTCATATTCCCAGCTTGAAAATGATAAACCTGACAGCAACTCAATTACATGCAGCAAACAGATTTTCCTGACTCCTGCTCCCATTTCATAGCAGTGGGGAAAGCACGTTCCTCACCAGGCACAAAATGACATTTTTTAGGTGCTTGCTGCAGCACTCATCCATAAGAGAAAGGTAACTTTTTTAGCTTTGCACAAAGGGCTCTGCAGGAGTCCCTCTGTGCAGTGTGGGGAGGTGGCATTTTCTGGGACAGAACTGAAGAATGAGCCCTGGATGAGCCAGACTCAGGCTGGATTTCAGAGCAGAGGGAGCCCAGCTGAGGAGCAGCCACAGCCCAGAACAGGCTCTGTCAGACACAAAGGCTGTGGGGAGGGCTCTGCTGCCCATGCCAGCCCTGCAGCCCCTTGGGAGCAGCAGCAATGGGGTGCCAGCAGCAGGACCCCCATGGGCCACCTCAGAACCAGGGCCAGAGCCACATTGTTCACAGCTTCACATCCATGTGATTTACATCACACTGGGTCACAGCCCTGCTCTGAAGCCCAGAGAAGCATCACTTGTACCCCACAGAGAGCTCCTGCTCTTTGTTCCATGGAATGGAACTCATCATCACATCTTCCCAGCCAGCATCCACACACCTCCTGGACAAAACCCCCACCAGACTCCCACTGATCCTTATTTTCTGCTCGAAGGCAGGCTGCACTGTGCCCAGCTTTACTGCAGATGTAGCAGTGGAATTCACCTGGCAGCACCCAGGGACAGGACTCCAGGCACACCCTGCAGGGATCTCCAGCCTTCAGACAGCTGCACCCCACCCAGAGTGATTTAAGGGATCTTTTTCACACAGCCCTGTTCACAGCAAAATCCCAGCTCACCTAAGACCCTGATCCTGTGCAATGGACTATCTGATGAAGATTCAAAATGGACATGGCAGGACTGGGAGATTAATCTTCACCTCTTCATTACCCAATGCTTCACTCCAGATGAGGGCTGTTGCACTGCCATGCAGCCTCTCCTCCCCTTTGAGGGCAAGGTAAAAATCTCCTCCTGCCTGTGAGCAGCAGGCTCTGAGCCCAGATTCTCCCTGCAGACCTTCTCTCCTTAGCTAGGAGATGGATGCAGAAACTCTTTTTGTATAAAAGAGGAGCAGATCGTGGTGCACACACAGAGATGTGCAGACAGGGTCTCACTCACAGGGAGCATTTGCTTCCCAACAGCACCTGATCTGCCAGAAGAGGCATTTCCCTCTGCACTGGAGGTGAGTGCAGCTAACACATGCATTTAGCTCTTTCCAGGCCCAGAACAAGTGGCTTTGGTAAGGCAAAGTGATCTCTGTGCTGAGCAGAGGTAACTCAGGTGCTGCAGTGATGTGCACACAGAGCTCACATACACAGGGGCACTGCAGGGGCAGATCTGCATGGCTTTATGGGCATCTGACCCCACCAAGAGACATAAAACCACCTTCTCAGTCCCAAGGAAAATGATGGAGCACCCAAAGTAATTGCAACTCCCAACATGAGCATGCAGCTTCCATCAGTGCAGTGAAGCCCTGCCTAACGAAGCAGCAAAGCTTGCAGGTTAATTTTTTAACCTAATCAATATTAGTCAGCAGTACAAGATGTTTTAGAGCAAGTCCACAAATAGCCCTGGCCAAGGAGCTAATGAAAAGCTCGAATTACCATTTTGGAAACTGCTCTTCATCTCCCAAAGAGCTCATCTAACACAGTGAGGGAGCAGCACAGCAGTGAGGGCTTGAGGGCTGACAAATGCCCAGCACAGCACAGGGGGATGGCTCAACAATTCCAGCTGCTCTGGGGGTTGTGAAACCCTTCAAGGAAAGACTGTCAAGGCAGGAGCTGCTGCACCATCACCAGCAGCTGAGGAAGGCAGCAAAACCTTCATGGAACAGGAATCATCACTGGGCTGTGCACATCAATAGGGTGTGAGATGGAAACCCACATCCTCTCCTGTGTGAGCTATTTCTGCAGGCAGGATTGAGGACTCAGCTCAAAGACAGATGAGCTTTAAATGGAGATGTAACACAAGATAAAAAAGAGCATCAACAAAAGGCACTGCAGGTGCCTGCAGGAGCCCTGTCCTTTCCTAGGCAGCAGCACTGGGATAAAAATCAAAAAACCCAAAAAGCAACAGTTTGAACACTGATAAGAATGATTGGATTAACCCACAGCCACAAGCTCATCTGCAGAGCTGCCATGGGAGGATCCCCACAGCACAGCCCAGCAGGGAGTGCTGTGCAGATGGGAATTAAGGTGTTGGGGGACACCCCACCTTCCCAAACCCCCCAAACTGAGCTGTGCACACACTCAGGGAAGGTTACTGCCAAACCTGCTGCAGTTCCAGGTCAAACCCAGGCTCCATCCTGGACACAGCAAACACTCCCCACATTTGGTTCCTGCTGCCCCAGCTGAGCCTGCAGAGAAGCAGAATCACCCTTTTGTGCCTTTCTGCAGAGAAAAGGGGCAGGGGAAGACAGCAGAGCCCTGGTGGTGTGTGCTGATGGACACAGCCCATCCCCAGGGCTGCAGGGGACAGCCAGCAATCCCAGAGCTTCTTCCTCCCACTGCCTCTCCCTCTGGGAATGGGCCCTGCTGCAGTAGGAATTCCCAAAAAATGCCCCTCAGCCCTGGGTGCCAGCTGCTGGGTGCCAGCAGTGGTTTTGGGAGGCAGCTCCCTGCAGGATGGGCACTGACCATGTGTGCCACCAGCTGCCACCAGCAGCTGCCACCAGCCTGTGCCCAGAGTCCCCACGCCAGCCCCCAGGCAGGGACCAGTCTCCCCAGCAAGAGGCTGCTGAGCCTTTTACTGGGAACTGGGGCAGCCCCACCCTCACCCCCAGCTGCTTTCACTGGATGACCAGAACTGATGTAAGTGGATGATCAGAACTGATGTAGCTCAATGTTCAGAATTGATGTGACTCAGCCTCCCACTGCTATGGAAGGAAAGAAGGAGCAGAAATTTCCTTTGGCTTTGTAGGTGTTTCAACACTGAAAAAATAAATAATAGAGAGAACCCTTGTCTTGCTGCAAATCTTTGTCATCAGTGCTGTGCTCAGAACTGCTCCATATTCCCCTGCTCCCAGCAAGCAGCAGCTGCTTGGATGAGGGATGGAAACCTCAGGAGAACCTGCAGCTGATGGTAGGACTCTTCCCAACAGGCAGGGAATTCCTGGGATTGCAGCTCTTGGAGTTTCAGAGGAATGTGCTGCAGAAGGGGCTGGTGGCAGAGCTGGGAGCTGCTGGCACCAGGGGTGACAGCTCTGGAGCCAGCCAGGAGCAGGGACAGCAGCATCAGTGCCCAGAGCTGTTCCTGCTCTGTCTCTGTCACACTGCTCCACGTTAACACATTTCTAAAGACTATGGGAGCACATCTAATGAAATATGCAGGCTCAAAGTATTAGCAGAGTATGGAGTCAGGAAAATGCTATATTCTTGTCAAAATGACTAACTGTACAGTGCTGCTCATGTTTATCTTGGAACATGTGCTTAATCTGTTACATTTTTAAGGACCTTATTGCTACTAAAAGTAGTTTTCTTTTCTATTTTGAAATTGCTCTATATACCAACTCATATACCAACTTTGCATAAAACATGTGAATTAAAAAAAAAAAAAAAACCTTCAGCCCAAGCTCCCCTGAGACCTCCAACAAAAACTCTCCTTGCTTCATTTGCCTACATCAGCAGCACACCTGGCTCTTGCAGAAACAAGGCTGTCAAAGTGCTGTAGCAAGGACAGCCATTTGAAAAAACACTTCTCTAATTTATCTCCCCACTGGACATATCTCACTGCATCATTAATAAAGGAGGGTGTAGGCAAGCACCTCTGAATGCAACATTAAGAGAGAATCCTATACTGCAATGATTTACTTCCAAAGTGGCACTGGTTCAGTTGAAACCTTGCAGTACAAATTTCCATCCTGGAAAGGCTGGGGAAGCAAAGGACAACTGGAGAAAACAAAGTTTATTCCATGATCTCAGACTTAACCTCCCTGCATTTCAGAGTCTCTCTTGAAGGTGGAATATTATTACAAATGTTGATGTTTCTCTGCTATTTGGGTGTGGGCTGAGGCCAAAGGTGCTCTTGCTTGGCCCAGTTTTGAAGTGGCTCAGGACAGGCATTGCATAAATCAATCCCTGAGCTGGCCATGCTTGTTCCACCCTGTCAGAATTCCTTCTAAACACTGGGACAGCACAGCCACGCTCAGGTCACTGCAGGCCTTGCTCCAAAAATCCCCCAGAGAGCTCTGACACCCTCCCCACTCAGTCTGTGGGGCACCTGAAAATTGTTCATCTTAAAAAGCAGCTTCAAACCCACGATTAAAGTCTGTGCAATAGGCCAGGTGCCACTGTGCAGTGCTGTGCCTGCAGTCTGTGCCTTGGCAAGCAGCAGGAGTGCTCTGGGTGTGACCCAGCCCAGCCTGGCCCTGCTCAGCACTGGCCCTGCCCTGGCCCTACCTGAGGCTGGCACAGGATGCCAGGAGCCTGATTCCAGGAGGGAGCTGCTGTGTCACTGCTCAGGGAGGCAGGAGAGCAGGGGGAAAGAAGAGAATTTTCTAGCAGCAGATCTGGAAAATCAGCTGAAACAGCCCAAAAGCAAACCCATTCTCAGCTGTCCATCATGCCTGCAGTACTGGAGGAGCTGCTCCTGCTCAGGGGTGTGACTTACGTGGTCAGCAATGGTCCTGCCCAGCTTGTCCATCCTGGAGCCAGCCTCTGCAATCTTCTTGGCTGCACTGATCACATCTGACGTGTTCTTCAGTGGACCTTTGCCCCTGCAAAACACAGCACAGGCTCCCTCCTAGCACCAGAAAACCACAGCAGTGAATTCTGTGTCTCTTTTCTCATTCAGTTCCACACAGTGCTGGCAGTGACTCCTCACCCAAAGGGCAGCAAAAGGCAGGAGCAGCCATTACAGCACCTTCATTTTCAAGAGTTACCCCCCTTCAGCTCTTCCCCACATCTAGCTTAAATCTAGGAATAAAAACATCTTAAATTTTACTGCTTTGAGCAGCTTAATGATGATAAGAGGTAACATTTTAGAAGACGGATTTGCAATTTTTATGGAATGGAACATGAAGTTTAAAAAACAGTGTTATATAAAATCTGGTAAATTAATTTCAAAAGGCATCAAAAACCCCTCTCTTTCCTCTGCAAATAACTGTACTAGGAACTATTTCTGCAGTATGGCAATATTGAGAAGCCCATAGAATTTAATGCTGTAAAGAACTGAGCAAATATATATATATATATATATATTCCTGGTGACAAGAATCACCCTTAAGAAAGAAAGAAAGACAGGCAATAACTGCTGTGTATCTGTAGATCAATTTAAGCAGTTATTACCACCCAGCCACTGCACAATAATGCATCTCCCCAGTTAATATGCAGCTGGAACAGGGCACCATTTAAAGGAAATGAGAAGAAGTGAGTCTCTCAGGAGAACTTGCACCGTGTCTCACTGAAAGCCCAGCAGCCCAGGCAGTTCGGAGTGAGCACAAATCCAAAATGCTCACCTGGTGAAGTCTGTCATTTCCATCATAATCATACACATCTGTTTGGCCAGGACAATGATGTCATTGCCACTGTCGTCCCACTTTGACACCTCAGCGTCCAATTTGCTCTTCTCCTCCTGGAAGCTGGCGACCTGCTCAGCAATCTTGGCTTTCTGCTCCTGAGGGAGCTGAGCCATGATAGCCTGCAAGAGAAGAGTTTTCTCACATGGCCTCCTGCTGCCTTGTAGAGGCTTTTTGGAACATTTCACTAATAACCAATTTCAGTCATGTAGATGGGGGATAAAACTTTAATAGTAATCCTCTACCTAGAGGCTTTACAGAGCCATTTGCTTCCATTTTGAATCAAAGTTTATACTCTTTTTTTTAAGAAAAAGTGCCCAGAAAGACAAGTTGACACTTAAAATATGGGCCTTTGCATGATAAAGCTGTTAAGACTCCAAACAAATTTACCACATATTACCATTCCTCAAAATAAAACTGCAGGAAGAAGGAGAACTTGTCTTTTACAGAAAATGTCAACATTTTATAATTAAGTTCCACTTGGGTATTGAGGATAATAAGAAATATTACCAGTCTCTTCCCTGCAAAAAGCTAGCTGTTCTCGTTTGAAACATGCCTGCTGAGGAAAGAGTAAGTGAAAATAAAGAGTGTGTGCTTACTCCCAAATAAAATCTCTCAGACTGGGTTTACAGCCTCTGTAAGACTCCACGGCCTTGCCTTCATAAATACTGGGAGCAAAGATGCCTGCAGGACTGGCAAAAAGGAGCCTTTGGTACTAAAAACCCTCTGGCAGCAGCTGTGCTAAGAGGTAAATGAGCAATGTCTGCATTTAAATAGAAGGGGGTGAGGGTCCAGGGCACAGAAAGTGCTTCTGCAAGGGAGGGGAGCATAAACCCCCCCAGTTAGTGGAATTCCCAAGCCAAGGTGGCAGAAGTTTGATAAATAAGGTCTGGCTACTTCTTGCCTGGCAGGAAGAGCCTCCACAAAAAATGTGCCGTGGCACTTTCCCAAGAGTGTAAATTGTTATCGATCCAGAGGGGCCGTGTCAAAGAAAAGCAATAGGTAAGGGCTGCTTCTCCTCCAGTGCACTGATTTTAGGGTTTCACCTCTTAATGATTATATATTGCCTATCAATACTTTCAGTTTTGAGTCACAGGAAATGCAGCAAGTTGAAATGATTTCATTTCTGAGTTCCTCTCAATGTTGTCTTGATAAATGCTCAGTGACCAAACACACACCAGCACGTGTGTGGGGAGGCATTTTGGGAAAATTTTTTGCTCATAAAGTTAATATTTATCTGTTGGAAATAACATTAATACATTTGAGTGATCTGCCCTGTACCCCCTGCAGAAGCTCACCCGACTGCAATGTCTGTGATATCAAAATGTGATGTAGCTTCTTGGTACTAAAAGGATTTTGATCTTTCAGAATGCCCAAAATAAAGCACAGATGTTTCTCACATCCATCAGGCCAACTGCATTTCACTCAACCTCCTTTTCAGAAGAATGCTGGAGACAAGGAATGCTGGAGACAAGGAATGCCAGTTTTCTGATCCAGCATTTTTATCACCACCCCCACAAATTCCACCTGGGCTTTCAAAGCAAGCTGAAGTGTTTCTTGAAGGCAGGTCAGACTTTTTTTTGTGCCTTACCCTTGCACTCTGTCCAGCAATGAGCTGATCATCCTCAGTCTGGATACTGGTTCTGCTTCGGACATCGAAATCCTCGGTCTCAAAGTCAGAATCATCCAGCTCTTCAGGAGTCTGAGGAAAAAGCATTCAGGCAGAGTCAAACTACAGATTTCATGGCTCTGAAAATCAACAAGAATATTGTTTTTCAAGCAGAGAGAATGGGAATCAGTGGAGGTAAAAATGATTCCGTGTTTTCAACAAAAAGGTAAATACAGGGACTGTATGCAGCTCTAAACATGTGTGATTTTATGTGCTTGACTGCTCCTGTTAAACACCATGGGGATCCCCAGAATCACACAGCAGTAACTAAACAGCTGAGATTTGTCAGGACATTAATGCACTCAGCATCTGAAAGACAGAAAAAAATTCTTGCAAAATGAACAGCGCTTCTGCAAGTTGATTAAATGTAAAAGCCTCACTCGAGGTTCTGGAGCTGGAATTACACACAGCTCTAAGGGCTGCTTCAGAACCACAGACAGTGTCTTCAGCACAATTACAAATCAAAGCATTGACTAAATTAACAACAGATAAAATATCTCAAAATTTATCCTTATCCCTCAGGAAGAGCTGAAAAACTTCAGCTAGTAAGGGCCAGCTTTTATGCTGTAGGCTAAACACATCTGACCTAGTTCCTGCTTGCCTAGGATTTATTTTTGCTACTGCCAGTCTGTAGCTGGCAAACTTTTTATAAAGCCCATCAAGTTTAAACAGCATGTTTGTCAAAGTACTACATCTTTACTGAAGTAGGCACTTCATGACAATTCTCAAGAGCTGGGTCAGCAAAGAGCTTCACTGATAAATACAATAAATTGTGATTAACAGATGAGAGGCAAATAAAGTCTCTGTTCTTTAGATTTTTTTTTCCTACAATTTGGATTTCCTACTATTTGTTTTCCACAACAGACACTTTGTGAAAATAGAAATGGACATGCAAAATAATTGCCAGAAAGCAAAGGTGAGTAGGGTGACAATCAAGACTTTGGGTATTCCAGCCTCCTCTCCAGGCCCTGGAGAACAGGGTGTATCCACAAAATCCACTGAGGGACACACACTAAGAAGTAGTTCAGTGTATCAGTATTTAAAAAAAAAAAAAAAAAAAAAAAAAAAAAAAAAAAACATAAAGAGAACAGTTCTGCTGTACATGATTCTGTCTGTGACTCCTCTGCCCATCCCTCCTAGAGCCCAGGGACACACAAAGTGTAACTCTGCCCTTCCAGTGCCACCAAGGGCACAAACTCCTCTGGGGTGATGAGCCTGGGCAGCAGGGAGGGGAGAAGAGCTTCTCTTCAATAAATACAGATACACTGAGATGGTAGTTTTGAAAATACCCTGCCTAAACACAAAAATGAGCTGCTGCAGTGGCTTTTCCTGCTGGTCCCTGTAAAGAGCAAGAGCCCCTGGATAAAGCTGAAGTGAGCAGGGTTACACCAAGCCCTGGAATCCCCATTTGGATGGCTTCTTTATCCCAAAATAAACTCTCTGGATGACAAGTGCTAACATTTTAACTTCTTTCCAGGTGACTGCTGTGTGGCCAGGGGCAAACCTGGGCATTCCTGGCACTGCCAGGCTGGGTAATTGCTGCCCCCTGGGACTGGCAGCAGAGCTCCCTGTCCTGACTAACAAGGGCTTCAGCACAGGGGGAATCACATCTGTTTGCCTGATATTTTCATCTACTACTGGCTACAAATCCTGAGCTGCTCTGAAAAAAAATTCCATGGGGAGCACAGATGTGGTTGTCAGCTCTTCCCCTGGTTTCTCATCTGATCCTTTGCTTTAAGCAGCAAACATGAAGATGCCATTGCAAGGGGTACTGTAATCACATACTGTTCTTCATTTACTGACCACCAAGCTGCACCTGCCATGGTCACCACTCTGAAACACCAGGGCAGATTCTCAGAGTCAAAGGAATACAAGGAAAAGAAGAAAAAATGAATAAAATCCCTGTTTTGTCTTTGCTATGTCTGGCTCCTGCCCATTTTTGCCCCAGTAAGATCCAAGAAATAGGTCCATGGATCAGCTTCAACCAGAACTTCCTTTTCTGCATCCCTTCAAGCAACTGCACCCTTCTGTGTCTGGCCTGCCAGAAATTTTAGAGCTTCCAAGTCACACCCACTGCAAGCACACAGGAGTCAAGGTCTCTGTGAGCTGCCCCTGTTCACCCAGGTTAGCCAATTAGCAAATTACATGCTTTAGGAACTACAGACCAAACTCATCTCAGCTTCCTTTTGACTAACTAACATTAATTATCAAAATTTACTTAATGAAGAGCATTAGGTTTTATTTCTAAGCTCTCAAAGCATCAACAAGCATCTATAGCTGGGAATTAATTTGCTGTTGTTAACTGAAAGGTCACTGATTTTAGCACATTAGGGAGCCGGGCATTACCATGAGATTACAAAAGATGCGTGAAGGGTATTTAGCATCACAACTCGGGCCATTATCGATGCTCAGATCTGCTTAATGCATCTCAATCCAAACCACTGCTTAAGCACGATTAACACCTTTTAAGACAATGTTAAATGAAAATCTGCTGGCTCCCCATCATCCCAGCAGCTCGGCAGAGGCAGGTGTTATAAATGTATGACAGGTTGTTGGCTCTTTGCAAGTGTTGGGATAAATGCTATATGCATAATGTTAAAATAGCATTTCTATATGGATATAGTCTTTGTTAATAGTAAAAGTTAGACATAAGTCTTTTAGAGATATTATGCTTAAACTACCTATTTAGTCAAGATAACAGCCTGTAAACATGTGATGGGGACCCTGCAACTGACACAACAATTATCAACACTCAACCGACTGCAAAAAGCCTAAACCACAACCCAAATTAAAAAAAAATAAAAAGAAAAATAAAACCACAAGCCAAAAAACACACATGCTCTAAAAAAGCAGACCCAAAAAGTAGCCATGCTAAACAGTTCCCAAAAACAGTTAACTATGCATAAAAGTCTATAAATATGTAACAAATAAACAAATTGTAAAACGTATTCAAAGGGGGGTTCCCAAAGAAGCGGTGTGCTCTGGGCAACCTGCCAAGCACCCCGCCGTTTTAACCCTTTGCTTTATGTATGTCTCTTACTGCCTTTTTATTAAACCTTTTAATTCTCCCAAAACAGTGAACCGGGAAGCCCTTTGGGCACTGTTCTCACCCGGATCATGAGCACGGCTTTCCTGATGTCCCGGATGCCGTCATACACCAGGCGGGAGGCGTCGATGAACTCGTTCTCGTCCATGGGCTGGGCAGGGTCGGAGCTCAGCGCCTCCACCGCAGCTTCCACCTGCTCCGTGAAGCGGGGCATGACTGCACACAGAGCACAGCGCTGGTCAGAGCCACCCTGCTCCCCACCCTCCCTGCTCCCAGCTGTCCTGGCTGTGCCCTTGCCACTGAAACCACACTGGGACAGCAGGCGAGCTCTTAATCCAGCTCTGCTTCTGTTTGGTGTTTTCCCCTTGGACAGGGAAAAGTTTATCACACCCTGCTAATGGACAAGGAGAAAACACCTGGGGAAGCCCCTAGAAACTATGGCACACATTATTAACTGTTTGTTTGATGTTCCCTGCAGATGTACATCTTTTTTTTGGGAAAAAAAAAGTCATGCTACCATCAGGAAGCTGGAGTTGAAGAGGCACTGGAAGGGGGCAGGTTGCACTGCTGCATTTCAGTGACTCATGGTGCCCCAGGAAGAACGTGCCAGAACCAGTTAGAGTCTGCTGCTTCTTCAGTGTCACCCTTGGTTCTTCATCAAAGTAATTAAAGCAAAACCAACAAGGAGAAGCAGCAGCCAGAATCACTCCGTACCCTTATGGATGTCACCAGTGTTTCATAGGGAACACCCTGATTTGGTGTTTATGTGTGGGGCATTGCACCTACAACAGTTGTGAAGACGCTTTACAAAATTTACCCTCATTATTACCCTAAATTTATTCTGCTGGGGGAATGTGATCTCCCTGCTGGACCCTGAGCAGCTGCAGAGCCTGGTGCAGCACTCCAAGATGAGCACAGCACAACTTTCAAACCTCCACTCATGCCCGGGACTCACTCCTGGTGTTTCTGCTTCCCACAGCCCAGCCCATGACAGGAGCACGCTCAGGGACACCTTGTGCACAGCCAACACAGCAGAATCACACTTCTCACTTTGCAACAGCTTTGCAAACAACTCCCACTAATGTACACGACAACAAATTGAGCCTTTAACAGATCTCACAGGTGCCCAGCTGCCCTGGGCAGCAGCAGCTAAGGGCTCCTGGGTGTGAGTGACCCTCACCTGTGTTGGACAGTAACTTGGTGGCCTCCAGCACCTTCTCAGTGTACACTCCAGGCTCGTAGTTGTCCATCTCCGAGGTGACCACGTGGATGACGCGGGCGGCGCGGCCCCGGATGGCTCCGGCCGTGCGGTCTAAGCCATCCACATCTTTTTCTTGGAGAGCAATCACACATTTGTTCACATCTTCTAAAATGTGATTCTCTGGAGGTGAAAGAAGGAGGATTTAGATGGGGATGTCCTTTCTGTTGCAGTCATCAGCATGGCAATCCCAGGGTGGGACCTGCTCTACAGAAGCTCCATGGAGATGCTGTCAGGCATTAATGTGAAGGTCACTGCAGCCAGCAAAGAGCTGCCTTTCCACAGGAGGTGTTAAAGAGCCATCAGTCCATCCACCAACTGGCCTCCACACGTCCTGCCCCGGTTAGCACTCGATTTTACCAGCAGGAAAGATGAGTTCTGCTGAGTTCTCCCCTGGTTTCTTACCATATTCCTGCTCTGGACTGCCCCAGCCCTTATTTCAAATACCTGCAAACCACTCCCCTGGCAGTGCAGGCACCTCCCCAGCACCACACCTACTCCCCTCAGCACTCCAACAGACACTTGGTGCACGTTTCCAGCTTCCTCCAGAGTGTTTTCCTAGAGGCACACACATTCCCTCAAAGCACATTACACTGCCAGTGGAAAGCATTCCAGCCACACAGCGCTCACTGACTGTTCAGAAAACAAACAAAAAACATAAAGGCAAGACCTCTGTTTGCAATTAGCTTTTTAAATACACATTTTCTGTTTTTGTAAAGAGTCATTCATCAAGTCCAAGAAGCTGAAAATGGGTAAAACCCTCTAAGAGATTTCTGAAGATTCCTAAAGAAATTAGGATCCATATTTGGAGGAACCTACCCTAAAACTCTCCCAAACTGTTATTAGAGACTTCCAAACTCTGTTAGAGAACTCTTTAATGTACCAGGACTAATGTTTTGGTATCAGCATCCAACACCAGCATTTGGGCTGCTTGGTAAGAAACCAAGTTGGAAACATTTCTGGTCTGTCACTTAAAATAGTTTCCAGTGTTAATTACCACTGACTTAATCATTCCACACTGCCAACCTGTGCAAGTGGCTTTTATTCCCTGTGCAGGTAGTAAAAGAGCCATTTTGCAAGAGTTGGTAGAGACAAGGAGCTCCTAGTGTTGGCTGGGAGAGGATTTGGAGGAACTGCCTGAAAGGATTGCTGCGGGAAGTTACGCCTGATTTACATAAAATGAACACAGCCAGGTGCGATATTGCGAGACTTCTGTAAGTAACCTGGACAAAAATTACACTTGTGAAATCCCTCTGAAGCAACTCAGCCTGAGCAGGTTCAGCTGAGGGCAGGATGAGGCCCTGAGAGAGCAAGAGCAGGTTCATTAGTGATTTGACAAGTCAGTGAGCAGGCACAGGAGCCACGGCGAGCACAGAGGGGATTTAAACAAGAGACAGCCCTGGGAGCTGCAAGCGCCCAAGAAAAAGCTTTGGTGCCAGGCCAAAACACAGACTGTTTATTGCTTCAATTCCTAAATGAATAAATTAAGCCACAGACCATTTAAAAGCTTCTCTGGATTATCTGAACTTTAATAAAAGGCATGGAGAAAATGAAGGCGAATATTTAAATGTCTGCTGATCATTTAATGCCTTCTGCAGATGTGAAGTGGCCAGAAAGTCCCTTCTAGAGGGAAATAACCCACAGGGCAGCTTGCAGAGGGCCCAGGGAAGTGCAGGACTGTCAGGTCTATCTGCTCTGGTGATACTCTCCAGCTGGATGGGAACAGCTGAGATCTGCCACTGTGCTGAGTTGTTGTAGATACACCCAGTGCTCCCCATCCTACTGGCACACAGAGCACCTCTGGGGATGGGAAAAGGCTGTCCCACATCCAAACCCCCCTGAGCTGAGCAAGAGAAACATCCCAGAGCAACAGAACATAGCACAGGCACCAGCAAAGGCTTCTTGTCCCACCAAAATAGCACAGGGAAAATGGTGTGGTTGGGCAACAAGGTAAAAGGAAAGGTATTTTTTCCAAAGAAATGTTTTTTAGACCAAACAAGGAAATATATTAAACTGTGAAAAGCTACAGAATAAAAAGTCACCCACGACTGTCAATCCTCAATCCACACCCACCAAACACCTTCCACCTCCACCCACCTCCACATTAAAGGGATGAAGCAATGCTTTTCCAAACAACCCCAGCAGCCTGGGAGGGAGTCTGAGGGCTACAGGAGACCAAAAATCAAAGAGCAGCAGTGGGGAGATGAAGGCACAGGTTGCTAAATACAACTGTGCTTCCCTGCTGCACCTCCTGGGGAAGTCTCAGAACCATTTCTGTGCTGAAGCTCTGCTCCAAGGGGCTCTGCAGGAGCCAGGACAGGCAGCAAACACTGGGGAGCTCAGGCACTTGTAAATACAGGGCTCATCCTGGCAATGTTCACACGGAGGCTCTTCAGAAAAAACAGCTCCACTGAGATGGGCAATCTGTGGCACAAACCTCTGTCAGCACAGAGGAACAGAAGGCAGCAAATGGAATGGTTTTTTAAGAGGGTTCCAGAGGAGACTCAGGTAATTTCAGAACATTGAATTTGACAATTACACGGTGCTATCTGCAACTGCTCTGAAGAACAGAGATAGTGGGCACACCAACACACCCAGAGTGCTTTGGGAAGGCACTGATAAGAGGGATAAGAATTGCAGAAGGTACAGGAGAGCTTTGAAATGAGGAATAATGAAACAGGCAAAGACTGGGCAGTCAGGGAAGTGATGACTGACAAAGTGCATGGCAGAATTCTGTTTGCAAACAGCATGAAGAGAGAGAAGAGAGGAAAAACTTCTTCTCCATCTTTAGTACAAGCAGGGGCATCAAATGGAGCAAACAGGCAACAGTGCAGAGCAAGGAGGTTCTTCACACAGAGCACGCTTCAGCTGTGAATCCTGCACAGCATGATGGAGATGCCAGCAGTTTAAAATGGTCCAAAGAACAACTAACACCAGCTTAAATGAGAAAAATCTGTCAAGGACTATCAGGAGATAGCACCTCTGATGCTGGAGCTCCCTGAGCTGCACATCACTCATGGCTGGAAGCACACACACATCTCCAGGCTGCAGGGCTCCTGTGCCATCCACCTCCCATCCTGACAGGAGCCTCCCCAGACCTGCCCTAACTCAGCAGGGCCCTTCTGCTGCTGTGCTGTGAAAATGCTGTCACCTGCAAGCTCACCTGCAGCCCTGGGCACTGAAGGATCCTCCTCTACGATGTTCTGCTAAACCCACCCAGCATCCCTTCACCAAGCCTTTACTTGTGGGTAGCTGATACAGTTCTGCAGCATGAGCTGAATGGTGAAGCCTTTACTTCAGCAGGGATGTGGGATGGCTTACATACATATTTATATATGCACACACTCATGCACTCACTAGAACTCCTTTAAATTCTGCCTACATCCCAGTTAGTAACTGATACAAACATCCTAATAACCCCAAACAGCACTTGATATAAATCATACCCACCACCACTTTATCCACACAGGAGTTCAGACTTCTAGCAGATGAATTGGAGTTGTGGCATTTATATGGAAAACATTTATCAAAGTTCAAACAAATAATATTTAAAAGAGTATTTATTGCTTTAATTTTTTTTCTACCATCTCTTTGATAACAAACACATATAAATAATTACTGAATGCACTTGAATGTCTGGAGTTGTCTCAAACTACATTTCCTTGGCTCCATTTTGGGTTGTGAGCACTTGCTTGAGGTGAACTCTCCTGAGTCAAGCTGCTCCCACCCCAGGAAAGAAACCTTCTCTGCTTATTGCCAGGCTCCTGAGAGCACAGCCAAGCAATAGGTTTGGTTATTTAACCAAAAAAATCAGTTCTGTTCTAACCTGCATCCTTGCAGAAAATGGGGCTGAACTGCCCACAACTCCCATGAGTCTTGTGGTGCTAAACCTGGACCCCAAGGGAAGGAAAGTGATTTTACTGACTGATGTTTGTGATGACTTCAGTCTTAAAAAGCAGTTTGGAGCTCTTGGGAGCAGCCCAGCACTGGGCCCCCAGCAAGGGCTGAGGAGCAGAGCTCCCACAGCAGAGCTCCCATTCCCCACATGGCCTTTTCCTTGACTTTTCTTAACAAGGAACAAAATACTCTTAATTCAGGACCTTAATTTTTCATCTACATTTTCTAACTATGTTCACCTGGTTGTGACTCCACACATCCTCCTGTGAAATCTCTCCTTACAAATGGAGGTTTTAGGTCACTTGAGATGCCCAAACCTGCTTCACCACAGAAATTAGAATCCTGGCTTGCAGTGCTGATTTGTGAACACTGCTGCAGACACAATTCACGTGCTTACATCCCCATGTCCTCTGACTCAAGCACAATTAAAAGATGTGGAAATAAAAATGCCCCCATTATTTTTAGGTCACAGGAGCTGATAGTGGGTCTTTATCAAGATGCTGATAAAACGGATTATCTTGGCAAGCACTTTGCCAAATGTAATTATTAATTTATTATAATGATCCAATCTCTTCTAAAAACTCTTATAACTTTACTAAAGCTGACATGGTACAAACATTTTTCTTTTAATTAACTTGTGCAACTACAGTTTGATATTCAGTTTTGTTTACATGGTAGTGTCTAAAGTGACCAGGATAATTTTTCCTGCTAGCTCCTATCTTGGACATGAAGATGTTCTATTTCCCCCAGAGTTACTGGTGGGGCTTGTCTGCAGCAGCTAAATGGTAATTCATGAGTCCAGCCAGCAATTCCAAATCTTGGGACATAAAGTGTGTTCTCCTTGAGAGCAGACCTCCTGCTGCACTTTCACACCTCGCTGGGCACAGGGTGACCCCAGGTGAGGTGTGCCACCACCACCCCTCCCAAAGCCTCCCAGACTCCAGAACACGTGTCCTAACCACCCAAAGCCCCCCTTCCCAGCACCAAGCTCTGGGGAGGGTGGTTATTTCAGCCTGCAGCCCAGATTACCTGACACAGCCAGGAAGTCATCGATGGAGGTGATGTCATCCACAGCATCCGTCAGCACACGGACCTGCCTCTCCCACTGCTCCTTGAACAGATCCATGTTTTCCTGAGCCAGTTTGCTCTGGGGTTTAGCAGCCAGAGCCAGAGCAGCATTGATGACCTGTAAAACACCTCTTTTAAAACATACCCAATGAAACAATTACCTCCTGTGTTTAACCAATGAACTCAGCAGCAGACAAAGCAAGTTTAATAAGTTTTGAGGAACTTGATGTTTAAACACAGATGGGTTTAATTTTGTTGCTCTCACATCCAGCTCATACCTGCTTCCACGTTTATTATAGATAGTTATTAGGAGCAAAATCACTTGGCAAGTTTTCACAAGAGCTGGTTTCACCTGTCTTTAGCAGCTTGTGGTAACAAGATGTTGCTTTCTTAGTGCAGGCTGTGTTGTTCAGTATTTTAGACAGGATGACATTTAGTACACTCAAGGCTGCACTTGCTACTTAACAAAACCTCAGTAAAAAGGTCAAAAAAGGATTAATCTTATACAGACTGGAGTAGAAACAATATGCAAATACAAAATTAAAGATAAATTTTGATTTATCACTTTTCCTTGAAGCTTTACTCTGGATCTTGCCTGTAATTGTTGTAATGATTTCAGATTTCTGCTGTAGATGTAAACAAGCCAGATTATCCAGGAAACAGGAGATTCTCCTGAATACCCTCTCCTCATTTTCTTCAAACCCCAGTACCAGAATTTACACCAGATCCTAGTTTTTCTTAGCAGAACAAAAGCTCCAGGTGCTGCTGGGTCACTGAGCTTACACTGTGTCCACTAATTGGTCATTTAAAGGACCACAGAAGCCTCTTTGAATGTGGGGAGAAACCAACCTCAGCAGCCTGGTCCTGCTCTTGCTGCAGCAGAGTGACCTGGAAAGGTGCCAGGTGTGAGGAACCATCCTCAGCCAGAGCCTGACAAGCCCCTGAGAGTCAGAGCTAATTAACTCACAACTTCAAGGTGTCATTTTTCTTCTCTACTTTAGGACTGTATTAATTTCACAAACTTGTCGACCAAAACATGCAAGCACCAGATGTTCCCTCTTTTCCAAAATCTACTTTCTCTACCTGCTTCATTTACAAGTGTCACAGAGCATTTAAAAAAATATATAACTCACTAAACATGGGAATGATGGTGGTGTCAAACCTACTGGGCTGGCACTGAAAGAATCAGGCAGGAGGAGGAGCACCCTCAGCCCAGGGATGCCAGGAGTCAGCAGTGACAGAAAATCCACACAAGGGCTGGGCTGGGGCTGCAGGTCTGGGTCACAATCCCTGCCCACCTCCCTGGCTTTGGTGACAGTGACCAACTCAAGAAGCAGCACCTGAGCCCGAGCAGCACCTGTGGGGATGAACACCTCTGAGGCCTGCAGGGACAGCACTGTCCCTATCCCCACTGCCACCACCAAGGGCTCCTCTGCTGCTCCCCTTCCTCCAGCCAGCCCAGGGTCACACCTGTGGCACCTGCAGGAGCTGGGATGTCCCTTTGGAATATCCCTGCTGCTCTGCCACCCTCACTCATGGAACTGGAAGTCCTAAAAGCCCCCCAAAAGCCTTGCAACACCCAAGAAAATGATGTTTTGAATTTAAAAATCAAACAGAAATAGAGGTTTTAGAGGCAAACCTGAGAGCCCTGATTTGCAGTCCAGCCACTGCCATGTCTCACCCCAGGCTGATGGATGTAATGAATTACACACCTATCAATCAAAATCTAGATATCCAAGGTTTCATGAAGATGAATCTGAACAAGTGTCCTGGAAACAGGAGAGATAAACCAGACCATGCTCCAGAAATCTGCTCTCACTTTTATCCTGCTAGGAGCTGTCACTACAGAGGCAGAGATGGTGGCAAGGCGATACCAAGGGTCAGGACATTTTCTCTGCTCTTCTCAACCTGCCTTGGCCCATATCAGATATAAAATGTCCTGTAAGCACTGAGACAGGGCAGCATTAATGCTGCAGGAGCATATGGCCTGGGTTCCTGGGAGATGTTTGTCTGGACACAGCAGCTGTCTGCACAATTCATCTTGGCCAACAGCGCATGTCAAGGCCAGATGCTCCCGTTCAGCACCTCGTCACAGGTATGGCAGAGCTGTCACACACACAGGGCTCTGCAACTGCTCCCCAACCCCAAACTGTGTGTCCTCACCAAATCCAAACACGGGAGGCACAGGCTGAACTACCCTCCTTTCAACATGCAGCTTGCTCAACCAGAACAAGTGTATTTTTTAGTGCATTACAGCAGAAATGTATGGGCAAAGTGAAAGTATTTTATCTATTTTATAAAAATGATCAAGCAAAAGCAGTGTTAATCTCCCTTACAGACAGACATTGCTGCAGCAGGGAAGCAGCCAGCAGTGCTGGAGATGGGGAAACCTGGTGGGGATATCAAAGGTTATCCATGGAGCTAAAGACAAAGCTGCAGCTCAGGAGAGCCTCACAGGTGTGAGTGTGCTCAAGGAGAAATTCAGGGCAGCAGACACAGCGTGGCAGTCCCTTTTTATAGCACACACTCCACATCTCCATGTGCAAAGTGGCCACAACAGGCAGCTTTAGCAGGGGTGATAAAAGCCTTCACTCTGAGGAGGGTTTAGCATTCAAGTGAACAAATCATCCTGGATGTGTCTCACACCTGTGCCTGAGGAAATGTCCCAGGGATCACTGACAACAGCCTGCATGTGATCTATTCCAGGGAAAATACTCTGGTATCCAGCACAGTGATTGATTTATTTTCCAACAGATGCTTAGGGAGACATGGGAAAATGACAGGGATGCTAGATCTTAAATAGCAGGACTATGATCCCTTTATTATCTAAAAATAAACACTTTCAGGGGGAGGAGGAAACACTTTTTTGGGGGAAGGGATGGACCACAATACACTTTTCCTTCTCCAAAACACATAAAGCATTGGGCAATTACTATAAAATACCAGTAACTCTCACAGGATGGAGATAGACAGAGCTGGAACCCCAGGAAGATCATGACCAGACTGAGATGCAGCCCCTGCCACGTAAAACATTTGGCCATTTCAGGGAAGTATTTTGTATTTCAGAGTTTTTCTAGATGCTGCCAGAGCACTGTGATCACAATGACTCACTGAAGTTGTACAAAGGAAAGAATCAAACAGGGACATTTTGAGCCTATCCAGAAGGAAATGAAGCACGGCAAGAAAACACACTATTTTTATCGGTGCTTTGTTTCATGTGGCAATTGCAGGCTTGGACTCAGCCAGCTCCACGCTCCATATCCTGCTCCCAGGCAGCTCCTTGGAGCTCTCCCCTGCACCCCACAGCTCCCTGTGGCAGCAGCCAGGGCTGGGCAGCACCTGGGCAGGCTCAGCACTGCAGAGATTGGAATGGATATCTCCATCTGCACCTTGAGCCCTCTTCTCAGCCCTTCCAGGGAAAGGAGCTGCTGCTTTTCCCTGTTTTCACACTCCCTGTTGAAAGCAGAGATGTCAGAGCCTGGTTGTGTCCTCCCCCTTGCAGGGCAGGGCTCTCCAAGCCTCCCTGCCTGGGTTACAGCCCAGCAGCTCTCTCAAAAAGCTCAGCTATTCTGGCCAGAAAACACCTGAACCTCAGATAAACCTGTGGGTAAATCACAGCCACTGGGTCAGCCAGAATTAATTCTTTTAGGCTAAATTTAGGATGGCTTCCAGCCTCAGCTTTATAGCACCCCAGCTGAAAGTCAGAGAGGCCAGAAGAAAGCATTTCTTACAAAGAACAATTCTGAATACTTGGCTGGCATGGCCAAAGGAAAAAACATCACCTGGGAGAGGAAAACTCCCCCAGCTATTTGCAATCCCAACCTGTGGTATCTTAGTGCACACCATGTCTGACCCACACCCAATTCCAGTGGCTTTAAGCACTTCTTGATTTTCACCTCAGTCCTTCTGATAAGAAGCTTTTGCTCCTGCCAGGAGAATGTTTTTCCTGCAGCTGGTTTAGCTTTTCCTTGATTCATGCAGGATTGATTTTTGGATGTTACTATGCCCCAACAAGGAGGAGTTTTTCAGTTTCAGAAGCTCCGAGGTGAACTCCCAGTCCTCTGCCCTCACTACACAGCATTGCTTTACAACCAAACATCTGCAGTTCCTAAATAACTCACTTGGGCTTGGGGTTTATATAAAGACCTTGACTCACCACATTTCTTGTGGCATTTGGATAATGAGTTGGAAAGTAGCTCCATAGCCTACAGATCCAGGATACTTTGCATTTGTAAAAAAGAAAATAAAACAAGCCCCACCTATCATCTCATCTCGGGGCAGAGGAACACTGGCACACACAGACAGTGGGGATGTGAAATCAGTTTTACTCAGATGGATGTGAAAAGCAGCCCACCAATCCTCTCTGCCCTTGCCCAGGTGGATTTTAATCCCTTATTTTCCTGTAATAAAGCATGGCTTGCTTCCTGGCAGTTCATAAGAAGCTGCTCATAATTTAACTTTACACACACAAGATGCCAGAGGTGCCTGGAGTGCTCACCCTGCTCGTGCCCCTTCCCTGCTCCTTGCTGCATTTTGCTCTGAGTGTTAAAAATGGTTTATGAGGAGGACATGGAAGTCACTCCCAGTTACATCCCAGGCCAGGATTGCATGCCCACACGTGTGTGTGCCAGCCCTCCACTCCTGCAGTACAGCAAAAAGCACTCTGCAGGCTCTGATGAGCTGAAATGCCTGCGAGCAAAACACACAGCAGATTGTTTTACACTCTCAGAAGCTCTAATGGCAGTGACCAGCAATGAGCAGAGCTGATGCACCCAAAGTGGAAGGAAAAGTTTCCTTTGATTTCCAATACTTTGTTCCCATGTATAAAAGGCACTTTGAGCACTTTGCTTTCCTGAGAGTTACACACAGAGTGACTGCAGGGATCTCTGCAGAGATATTTACCTGGCTGGTGGCACTGCTGGAACGACCCACAGATCCATACTTGTACTGAGTGACTCAGAACCACAGAATGCTCCTTAAAGCTCATCCCTTTCCAATGGTAGGGACAGCTTTTTAGACCAGGCTGCTCCTAGCCCCAGTGTCCAACCTGGTCTTGGGCACTGCCAAGCTGCTCTGGGCACCCTGTGCCAGCCCTGCCCACCCTTCCAGGGAACAATTCCTGCCCAAAATCCCATCCATCCCTGCCCTCTGGCCCTGGGGGTAGTTCCTGATGCAGAGTCCCTCTCCAGGCTCCTTGCAGCTCCTTCAGACACTGGAGGGACTCTCAGCTCTCCCAGCCTGGCTCCACAGGGGAGGTGCTGCAGCCCCCTGAGCCCAGAGCCCTTCTCCAGCCCAGCATGCACCATCACAGCAGTGTTTGCTATTTGCTATAGTTATATTATTGTTTGTAATATAATAATAGTAGTAATAATAATAGTAATATTTTAATTATATTACTGTTTGTGTACTGTGTATAGATAATTATCCTATCAATTTCCCCTTCCACGAAGAAAGCATTTTCTTTTGGACCTGAGGGCTGATTTTGTAGTGCCAGTCCATGTAGAAACTGGCAAGAATTTTGGTGTCATTTATCTTGCTCCATTTTGCATTTCACTGGCTTCAAATGCTGAAACTTTGGGGGTCTCAGGGACTTTTGTGTCCTTCCTGGAAGCTGTCCCACCATTGTGCCCCCAGATCCTGTGATGAAACAAAGGGCCCTTACTCACTAACAAACTTCTTTCTACCGAACTGAATCCTTTTCTTGCTCTTTGCTTATTTTTATGCACCAGTAACTGTTTGAATTTCTAAAATTGTTGCTTTTCTGGTCAGCCTTGGCCTGTGCTGGCAGTTCTTCCCAGCGAGCCTGGGTGATGCAAATCTGCAATCCAAGTGTTAAGTTTTTAATAGAAGCATTTCTACTCAATGCCAATAAAATGTTTCAAGCACCTGTAATTAAACAGTCTGGAGACAGATCTGCTCGTTAGAACATTCAAAAAAATCTGACAGTCTTTCAAAGTGATGATAAAAGGGGACAATTGTTTGATGTTACATCTTTACTGCAAGAAAAATGAAGTTCTCTCCTTCTCCAGCAGCCACCAGGAAATTGGTGGTGACTGGGGATTCAAGGAGAACCAAGTCTGCTGGTCACATTTGGGTTTGGCTGATTTGAGGGGTGGTCTGCAGGGATTTTTTTATTTCTCTAAAATACTCCAACTTTTAAACAAAAGTTTCTGGAACTCTCCATGGGATTCCTTCTGCTTTGGTATTTTGTCTCTGTGTCAGTAGGTGTGATCACATATGAGCCATCTGCCTCATCAGAAATCTATAAGCAGCAAATGGCTTTTCAAGCAGCTCAAAATTGGAATAGAAGGATGTGAACAAGCAGTTATTAAAACAAGATGTTAATACGAGAAGAGCCAATTTATTTTTATTAAAAATGTAATTTAATCCAACAATTCTCTGGAGTCAGTTTGATGGGCGAGGCGTGTGCGTGGCGAGCAGTTCCCACGCCCAGCAGGTATGGGGGGGGTTGGGCAGGACCTGCTGCTGCCTGGTGCCCTCCCAAGGTTTCTTTGGAGGATGAGCTCTTTGGGATGTGGTGGAAAAACACAGCCAGCCCTGCCTTTCACAGGGAGCAGGGGCAGGTGTGTCCTGCAGGCACCTCCCAGCAGCTGCCCAGGCTGCAGGGCAGTGGGTTCCAGCTGTGGCTGGCAGAAGCAAACACCCAACCTGATGGGAACTGCACCCCAAAGTCATCTCTCACAGCTCCCTGCCTGACTGCAGTTTGGGTAGGAGGCTACAGATGGACTTCATGGAGCCTGCAAAGCCCAAGAAAGTCAGTGTAGAGCTGGTGACAGGAGCTCCAGTGACAGCAGACTGGCACATCAAAAGGCTGCAGCAATTCTTGCTCTGGGAGCTGGGCTGGGCCATTCTCACTGTTGGTTTCTAACACCTACAGCTTACAGGAACACTGATGGTTCAGCTCCCTTAAAGGAATCTTTAATGCAAAATGCTGTTACCAACCAGCCTTTGCAGGCTCCCAGAGCTCAAGCCCTTCCTGGAAACAGAGTTGGCAGGGAGGATCCAGGTTTCTGAGCTGGGATAGACAAAATCTTTCCCTAATTCACCATTGGCAAGCTCTGTGTTCAGTGAGAAGGCAAAGAAAAGTTCCCCCCGTGCTCTGTGAGGCAAAGGCAGGCACAGGCAGCTATTCCAAGCATTTCACAGCAGTCATTTTCCATTTCCATTAACAAAAGCAGTTTAAGCATATTTTTATTTAATTTAACTGTACTGATGGAGAACTTTGCTCCTTCATCTTAACCCCCTCGAACCCAGAAGGGCTGAGGGAACTCCTGTGAGGTGCTGGATAAAGCTGCTTCCTTTCCACACACACAGAATTCCAGCAATTCTGCACACAAAGAATTCAGGCAGGCTTGTAAATCAGGGCTGGAGGAAGAAAACACAGTGACCACTGAAGCTGCCTTATTTCTGTCCTGCAAACCCAGACTAAAATCACCCAGCTGGCTGCTCCTGCACAGCTCATCCCAAAGCTCCTCCTGCACCCTCAAAAGGGAGCTCTAAATACCCCGTTAAGGCTTCAACTTTGCATTAATTTCTGTGCTAATTGGCTGGGGACCCACAAACAGGAAGGATGATGTTACTCCTGAGGAAGAGCTGATTTCCAGGAACAAAACTAGGCTAAATAAATCAACTGCTTGTTTCTGCAGAGACCTTTTGATGAAAAATTTTCTGCATTTTCTTTTTCCTCAAAGAAAATTTCAAACCTGAGGAGGTCTGAACCCAGGGGTGACACTGGCAAGGACTGACTGCTTGTTAGTACCAACAAAACTTCCAGGTTTTCCCCAGCCAGCTTGAAGAGTTGTGTGTTCCTTCCTCCTGCTGCCAGTTCAATGGCTCCTGATGGCAAGGGAGCAAATTACAGCTCTATTTGAGCTACAGCTTTTATAATTAACTCTGCAGATTGATTTCTGCAGAAATCATTCCTTAACCAGGAATTCCCTACTCCCAGAATGGCCTCTACTCAGATAAACTATTTAAGAGGTTACCTGGGACTCAAGTGCATTAAATTTCAGTTTCATCTTTCAAGCACATCAATACTTTGAATTACATTTCATACATTGTATTTCTGTGTGCTACTGATATCTTGAAGTTTCTGACACTATTGTAATTACTGATTGACATGACTCATTCTGAATCCAGCATCTTCCTGGAAAAATACCACCTGAGCCCCAAAAAACCCCTCCAAAAACATATAGGGCATATAATGTTTGGTTTAACCTGTATCTTATGCCTAATTCACACATCTATTCAGCACAGCCACCCAAGAGGATTTGAAAAGCAGCTGTGAATCTCATCAAGAATAAACTGCAAAATAAATAGGTAATTGTCCAAAAAAGGAAAGAAAATCTCACTTTGCTGTTCTTGATATTGAGAATCTTTCAGAGCTAGTGGGAATACCCGAGGTTTGGGGACAAGCTGAAGGAGGCAGCTGAGGAGGAGGAGGATGGAGAGCTGTGCTGCTTGCACTGGCACAAGATGAGCTATTGTTACCAGAAAACACAGATGCCATTTGTAAAACAGCTTAGATAAGTGCCCCTAATTATCTCTGAGGATTCACAACATGTTTAAATACTCTTAGAGCATTAAAGAATCAACCCAAGAGCATGTAATGTAATAGAAAAGCACTCTTTCAGCTGCTATGAACATCTACAGTGTCATTTACTAATCTCTTGGTGACGACCCTGAAATTAAGGCAAGACTATGCAGTGGAGCATCTAAACTGTAGGCTTGGAAGTTCAGAGATGTGACCTTTGCAAGGCCAAAATTCATTTAAATCCAGTTAAAGCCCTCGTGCATTTATAGACACTCAGAGCTTCCAATGTGTGTTAAATATATTGTCCATAATTCCCAAAGTCAAAGGTTAACAGCTGCACTTCAGGAGATGTGGCTGCACTGGTGACTACAGCTGGGTCACCATTTCATGCTGACTACCATGGTGCTTAATTTATCCAGGAGTAGATTTATTTAAATACACACTTAGTTGTTGGAAAAGCAAAGATAGAAGAGTCTGAAATACAATTTCAGCAATGGGGAGAGGAAAACACCCCCACAGACTTGGACAAGCACCAGAAACATTTAAATTCAAAGAGAACCTAACTTTCTTCAGATGATTATTTTCAAAAGCAGCAGCATTTGTTTGGAACACCCTGCGTTAGACACCCATATTCTGAGAGAGAACTAAAAAAAACTTACATCAGCCTAGCTGGCTCCTTCAGAAAAGAGCAAGGCCTCATAGCAGGGAAGATGGATTTCTAAAAGCTTTTTCTTCCATGTGCTTTGTTCCAGCTGCAAAACTTGACCTTTGGTTTCAGCAGCCATGCCCAGCCCAGGGTGGGGGCAGAGAATGCTCAGGCAAAGGCAGGAGAGGGAGCACAGAGGGACACCCTGGGACACAGAGAAACACCTTGGGACACAGAGAGACAGCTTGGGACACAGAGAGACACCTTGGGACACAAAGAGACACCTTGGGACACAGAGAGACACCTTGGGAGCACAGAGAGACACCCTGGGACACAGAGAGACACCCTGGGACACAGAGAGATGCCCAAAGGCCTCCTTTAGAACTTCATGCTTTATGTTCAGACCTGTTTAACAGCACAGTTACCTGCAGGTCATACAAAAGGTAAACCAGTCCTGCTCCTCACACTGCCTTCACCTATTCCCTCCAAATCCCTTCCTGCTGGAGTGGGTACAGCTAAACACCTCTCTTCCTTTGGACTGGTTTTAAAAAAGACCAATCCAGATGGGAAAACCTGGAGAAATTTCAAGTAATCCTGAGACAACACACTTTATTTTCATAAAATGCTATTTTGCCTGTTTTTCTGAGCACATATTTTCTGTTAGTTCCTCCTTACCAACAACATCTTATTTGGATGTTTTAGATCTGAATTTCCTGTTGCTTTAAAAAATGTAAATTACACGAATCAACAGCACCCTGCAGTCTTCAGGGGTTCATCCAAGTATCTAGTTGTTGACATTTAAAACACTAGACTGTCAAAAAGGAAGAGGATAGTCTAGTGCTTATATAAACTTAATTTCCTTGTTTCCATTAAAAAGTTATTAATTAAAAGTTAGTCTCAGCCAGGCTCACACTGTTCACACACAGCCAACTTCCTCTCATCCTACTCCATCGGGAAGATTATTTGGCATATTTATATTCTACTCAGGCAAAAATAGTATTTTATAATTCATCTTACAGCATGCCCAGGAGCAGTGCTAGCACCTTCACAAGGCACCTTCCTACAGCACAGATGTGCACAGGAAACCACAGGAGCTCCCCACATCCACCAACTGCAGGTTACTGGAATGTTCTGGCCAAATGGAATTGGAGCTATGACACAAAAACAACCCTTTCACATCAGTGATTTCTTTGCCATGGACTTTAAACTTCCTAACTCTTCATGCCTATGCTGCATTTCATCCTCTACATGTACTAAGGGAAAAAATCAAGTTCTGCAGCAAGTCACAGCCAGCTACTGAGACCAGAGCACATCCAAAGCAGCACCAGCTGCCCAGCAGGCTGGGGATTGTCTCCTGTGCCCTTCCTTACCTGGGGACACAGCTGGGGTTTGGCTGGGGTTTGTCTCTTTTTGTGACACCCCTCCTTACCTGGGGACACAGGGCCTCCAGCTGGCTGGCTGACATGCGAACCAATTTCACACCTTCCTCATTGTTGGAGATGGAGCAGGCCAAGTTGGCAACCTGTGTCAGAGAGGGGAGAAAACAAAACACAACTGTTAGAACTGAGGGTTCTTTCCTTCTGTAGAGAACTTTTGCCTAATCCCAACAGTGACCAGTAACCAGTAACCCATAGTGGAACAAAAAGATTCCACATTTGTTCTGTTCTAATCAGTTTTGAAACAACTAATGGCACCTGTTCCTTCTGCAGACATAAAATCCTCATGCTTTGGATCATGGAATCCCAGACTGGTTTGGGTTGGAAGGGACCTCACAGCCCATCCCATCCCACCCCAGCCATGGCAGGGACAACTCCCACTGTCCCAGGCTGCTCCAGCCCCAATGTCCAGCCTGGCCTTGGGCACTGCCAGGGATCCAGGGGCAGCCACAGCTGCTCTGGGCACCCTGTGCCAGCCCTGCCCACCCTGCCAGGGAACAATTCCTGCCCAATATCCCATCCTAATGTGCCATTCCCTGTGTCCTGTCCCCCATCCCCTGTAAATCATCTCTCTCCATGTTTCCTGCAGCTCCTTCAGGGCCACCCTGAGGTCACCCCAAAGCTTCTCCTGCCCAGGTGAACAATCCCAGCTCTCCCAGCCTTTCCTCCCAGCAGAGCTGCTCCATCCTCTGCTCATCCTGGAGCCTCCTCTGGCCTGGCTGCAGCAGCTCCAGCTCCTCCCTGTGCTGGGGCAGCTCTGCAGGTGGGGTCTCACCTGAGCAGAGGGACAGAATTCCCTCCCTTGCTATGGGATCAGCCCAGGGCTCAGGAGCTCTGGGTGCTGAGGCAGGTCCATCTCTCACTCCCAGCCAGTCCAACATCACTGTCAGCCCTGATCAGGGTGAGTTCTCTCCAGTGAGAGGCACAAGAGCAGCAGTGGCAGCAGCTGCAGGCACAGTTCCACAGCCCAATCCCACCAGATTTCACAGCAGCAACCCCCCAGAGCTGGAGCTGGTTTGCTGTGTCCCACCAGGGCCCCTCTGTGACAGGACAGGTAAAGCCTGACAGGTGTTCCTCCAGCCCTCCTCCCTCTGAGCTGCAACTCAGCACAGAAAACCAATACAGGAGATCCTCAAGATGCATCCATAGGCCTTCAAAATTTGAATAGGATCTCTGGTGATGCTAAAAACTTCACAACCTTGATCTGCTGCACAGCATCACCCTTAACTAGGCCAGCCTGAAGCAGAGACCTCTGTGAACACCTGCCTTGTCAGAGCACAGAGGTTGGGGACAACACAGAATTTTTTTGGTAATTGAAGATATTCCTCATCCCAGAGCTACTCTCAGGGGAAAGAAGTCTGAAATAAGTTACATTTCTCAGCTGACAGGTGAATGACAAGCATGTTATTCTGAGCCATTTGAACACAGAAAGCTGTAAAAATAGCAGCAAGTGAACTGAGACGAACACCGAGTACTGTCCTTCCAGAGGCTGAGCAGCCTGCAAAGCCCCCTGTGAATGTGCCAGAAAAGCATCACCTGGAGCCAGCAGATGCTCACTAACACCACTGAAACACATTTCTCCTGATACTTTTCTCTATAAGCTGGGGAATTTCCATTCTGCCTTTAATTAAACTATTCTTTGCAGTCATGTAAGCAATTTTGAAGTAGTATCTGCTGCTCTACCACATGCTTTTCCCCCTCCCCAGGCCCTTCCCTCATGGCAGATGTTCCCACACAGAATACATTACTGTCCTGCAAATCATCAAGCACGTGCCATTACACTTGAACAGCATTTTTCATCAAACCCATGATCAATTTGGGGAGCAAAATCAAGTTCCCACTGCAAAGCACACGGCCTCTTCCTCCCTGCAGCTCCCAAGCCAAGTTACAGAGGATGGAAAGCAAGGTGTCAAGAGGAGAGGTGTTTCCAGCACAGAACAAGCAAGCAAACAGATGTGACAGCACAGATTTGGAGGAAAACAAACTGAAGTTGAGAGAAAGACTGTGCAGCATCAATAACACAGGGGAATTCCTGCCAGCTCTCAGCAATCTTTGTGTCCTGCTCCTCAAGTTTCTCTTCCACTCGTGTTTGGATTCAAGTCCTACCCAGGCAGGGGTGAACTGCAGGATGTCCCCAGCTCTCTGCAGGGCTGCAGGCAGGGCTGAGCCAGGGCTCTGTGCTCCTCCTCTCTGCCCCCAGAGCTGCAGCCCAGCCCCTGTGCAGGCACCCCAGCAAACAGCTGGCCCTGGAACTCCCTCTCACACAGGGGTTGTGTTTGAACATTGGGGACTTTTCCTGTTCATTTGCCATGCCTTGAATCCCCAGTTCCCAGCGAGCTGCTGGGATGATGGTAAAGTACATCATGCTTTTGTTTAGAGGCTCACGAGAATCAAAAGACAATCAGATGCCATGATTTAAAAGTCAAATAAAGATTTTGCTGTTGGTTTAAGCACAGGTCATATTTTTGAGGAACACTGGTTTGCCAATATTTTTTATGGCCCATATTTCCCCGTCATTCCTGCCTCCACAGCAGCATCACAACCTCCAGGAGAGGGGAGAACACAAAGCTCTATTGAGTAGGGGCAGAATAAAAGGGACATTGAAGCACCACAAAATCAGCCTCTCCGATATCTGGAGATGTTGTGCTGTCTCTCAAGCCAAGTGTGATGAATCAAGCGCACAGAAACCCTGCTCTGTCTGAGCACAGAGAGGCAAAGAAGTTCATAATGGAGTGTCCCCACCGTGGTATAATGAAAATTTGCTTTTTTGCACAGTCATTTTTGAACAGTCATTTTTCTCCTGAATACCCAACTGATGGCAATTCTTCTTTAGAAAGCGCCCGACTGGCACTGCCAGCCCTGATGAAAGGAGCGTGTGTGCTGCCCTGACTGAGGCTCTTTGGCAGTCTAAGACAATCCAACTGTTGGCTGCCACCTCCCATCCCAGTGCTGTGGCTCCAGAGCTCAACACTTCATTTCAGCACGCTCATCCAGCTCATCCTCGCTCTGCTGGGGTGGCTCCTCTGCCAGATCAGCACACAAACTTCCCAGCAAACTCTGCTGAACATCACAGCAAGGCAGAGACCTGGCAGCAGCTGAGATGACTTCAGAGGGCTGCAGACAGGGCTGTAAATTCACAGCAGTGCAGCCTTTACTGCACCCGTGGGAAGGCTCTGCCAAACTACTGGAAAACACTCACAAGCCTCTTAAAATCTGGAATTTAAGAAGAGCTGTGTCTACTAATTAATCAAGTTGTAGATGACGTCACAGTGAGGTATTCTAAACTGCCAGCAATTATCAGGTGCTCTAGAACATGAATTCTGAAACTGCATGTACCAGCTGAGGTGGACAGCTGCAGGATCAAGAAATTTAATTTTAGAAGTATCTAAAAGGACACATCTTCAATGAATCCTGTGTGATTTGACAAATAACTTCAAACTCCTTCTCTCTTTAGAGCAAAGAGGGTACTGCTGGCCAGTTACTTGGCACATACCCATAATACATTGGATTTTGTAGCTGAGATGAAGATCAACTCTTTCAAAGCCCACAGAGTGCTTGGAAATCATACATTTCCAAAACTTCTAAATTAAATAATGCACCTCAAGGGAACAAAAATTTCCTTTAAATCAAATGTGAATTAAATAGTTTCTCCATGTCTCCAACAAAGCAGCTGACTGACATAGTAAGTGGTCAGACTTGATTTAGAAAGAAGAACACTTGTGCTTGAGAGCAAAATAGCAATTGAATTCCCGCTGCATTTGTTCATTCTTACCATTCAATATCATCAAGTCCCTTTACATAAGCACTACTGGCACAGGCATCAAAGGAGACAAAACCACTGCAAATAATGTAATCAGCACAACGAGCAATCTCTTGAAAAAAGTTAAAAATACACTGGGAATGAAGAGAGCCCGGAGAGCGCGCCCGGCGCGGCTCAGACACCGCTCACTGCTGACACTCTGATTTAAAAGGGGCTTTCAAGGCTCTCTCTGTTCAGAGTCCACAGCCACTTTTGGCTTCTCAGACCCCAAAAGGCAGGGCAGACCCCAAGCAGCTGCTGGCATTTAAAGGAATGAGCTTCAATTTCCCCCAGAGACAACTGTAGAGCACAGCCCCAGCCATTCCTAGCAGGGAATGGACAGTGTCAAGCAGAACAGCTGGACAGGCTCATCTGGGAAGGGCTGCCATGCACTGAGCAGGTTTTGAACTTCAAATCTCATTGTTTTTAACAATGACATCAGCACACTGCTGTTGAAAGCCTAGAAACTGAGAATTTCAGGCTTTGTGTGCTGACAGGCACTGACCCCCAGGAAAACACTGCATTTGACATGAGGCCATGGAGAAGGCTTCCAAAATCGAATTCCAGAACTGGGATCATGGGTGTGTAGCTGAATAGAAGTGTGTAATATCACATGGGGGAAAACTGAGAATCTGGGGGTTTGGGATGAGGTAATATATATATAAAGCAGGAAAAGAAGATAAAACACAGTAACTGCAAGATGATTTGAGGTGAGTGGCACTGGTGCTGGCACAGTCCAGGAGGTGAAGGGCCCCAAATGCAGCAGGAGCAGTTCCCAGTGGGGTTCCCTGTGCCCAGCACTGGGGCCAGCCCTGTTTGATGTCTCTGTTGGTGACTGGGTGAGGGGATGAGGGCACCCTCAGTGACTGCACAGACAGCACTACATTGGGCAGGAGTGTGGATGTGCTGGAGGGCAGGAGGGGTCTGCAGGGGTATCTGGACAGGCTGGATCCATGGGATGGGGCCACTTGTATGGGGTTCAACCATGCCAGGTGCTGGTTCCTGCCCTGGGATCACAACAATCCCATGGATGCTCCAGGCTGGGGAGGAGGGGCTGGGAAGTGTCCATGAGGAAAGGCTGGGGGTGCTGGTGACAGTGGCTGGACACGAGCCCAGGTGTGCCAGGTGGGCAAGGAGCCCATGGGCACCTGGCCTGGATCAAAGCCAGTGTGACAGCAGGAGCAGGGCAGGGCCTGTCCCCTGTGCTGGCACTGCTGGGCCACCTCCAGGGCTGTGTCCAGCTCTGGCCCCTCATGGCCAGAGAGCCCTGGAGGGGCTGGAGCGTGTCCAGGGCAGGGAATGGAGCCCCAGGAGAGGCTGAGGGAGCTGGGAAGGGGCTCAGCCTGGAGAAAAGGAGGCTCAGGGGGGCCCTTGTGGCTCTGCACAACTCCCTGACAGGAGGGGACAGCCAGGGGGGTCGGGCTCTGGGAACAGGGACAGGGACAGGAGCAGAGGGAACAGCCTCAGGCTGGGCCAGGGGAGCTCAGGGTGGATTTTAGGGAGAATTTCTTCACTGGAAGCAATGTCAAACCCTGGCAGAGCTGCCCAGAGCAGTGGTGGAGTCACTATTCCCAGAGGGATTTCTAAGCCATGTGGCACTTGGTGACAGGGTTCAGTGGTGGCCTTGGCAGTGCTGGGGGAACAGCTGGACTCCGGGGTCTCAGAGGGCTCTTCCAGCTGCAATGATTCCATGAATCTTCAGTGATTCCATGGTTCTGTGTCTTCAGAGGAGGCATAACTTAAGTGGCTCCTTTTGAGAGGCAGATACTCTCAGGGCAAAGGGTCAGCTGGGAAAAGGTTATCAGTAAGAAGATGTACCTCCAATATTAAAAAAAAAAATTGCACCAGCTGTCACAAAGCGATTCTGTCTCAAATTCTAGTTAACTTTGACTCTTCAGAATTTACTAATATTTAAATCACGAAAATCTTGACATTTCTAAAGCTGTTCTTTCCACCATTAATAACAATTTGTGGCAGAGAAACGCCTCCCCTGACAAGACACAGGTTGTAGCTTTTCCACATGAAATACATTTTTTGGGTTTGCTTTTTTCTTTTTAAACTCAAAATTTGTTCAGATCGTGACTAAGAAGTTAAGTCTTCCAGCAATTAAAAATGGCAGCAGCCTCAACTACCCAAGTTTTGGGTCACTGTTAAGGTTCTTAAATGACACTATTGAATATAACACAGCAATGCTAGAAATAACACTGAGGTTGTGGGTCTGACCCTCAATCACTTAAAAGCTGGACTCGATGATCCTTGTGGGTCCCTTCCAGCTCAGAACATTCTGTGATTCTGTGGAACAACACTCCAGCTTTGTCCCTTTTCCACCTTCTCTTTGCCCAGACTCCCTGGCTTAGGCAGAGGGGTTTCATTACAGGGAACTCTTTATTGGAGGACTGACCAAATGCTTTTTCAACAAAACATGCAATACAATAAAAAAAAAAAAAAAAAAAAAAGGAATTACAGTCTCTAACACTTCAATCCTTCCTTTCCAAGGATTTCGAAGGCTGGCAATAAATGTGTTGAAGCCTCTGGATTGACTTCACAGACACAGAAACACCACCCAGGTTTTCCTCCTTGTCTGCAGTCAAGTTTTCAGGACAGCTTCTTCAGGAAGGCCAAGTCTCCAAAATGGTGCTGCTGCAAGCACCCTGAGCTGTGCAGCCCCAGGAAGGCTCTGCAATGTGTTTATTGTTGCATAATTGGATGTTGTCAGAGCTGGCCCTGCCACCCATCCTTGCTACAGCCCAGGATTACACATCTCTGTGCAGGAGCCAAACACTCACCAACTGAATTCTCTGAGTCTGGGCACTCTCCTTTGAACCTGCAGCTGTAAAAACAGCATTGCAGAAAGAAGCTTTCTGACTGTCTCACCCTGAGAAACTTTTCAGTTTAACACTGAGCAGAATCCTCTTGTAACTGGTGCTCAACAACTCTTACACAAAATGAACAAACCCACATCCATGTGTACACAGATACTTTGGGAATTTCAACGCCACAGAGACCAAGCTTTTCAAAGGTGTTCCTGGCATTTTCATTTCTGATTAAACTTCAAAACTTCAGCTGCTTGTCCTATTTTTTTTTTTTTCCTTTACGTTTTACAATTTCTCTGGGAATGCAAATTCCAACTTTTAAACAGCTTTAAAAAATCGCCCATTTTAAAAGCAAAAAAAAAGAAAGAACGGACAGGCAGCCATTGAACATTTTCCTCCTAGGGATTTGCTAAAGAAAAGTGTATCTGATATTCTCACAAAATTCAAACAGCACACAGCTGATTTCTTCCTCCTCCATGTTAAAAAAACTTGTCCCGATTCCCTTCACACTGGTCAAAGCTCAGGAAATTAATTTATCTGCAGAAACAACTGTTCTGGCAAAACTAATGGAACTGAGGACTCTCAGAAGAGATGTGTTCATTATATAACCCCCATCCCTCTCCAGAAAGGCTTTCATTATTTACTAAGTCCATACATTTATTTATTCACCTGTACACCACACTCAATATTCAAGATGAATCTGAGCATTTTAACATCCAGCCCTAACAGGTGCTGCATGGGGGAGAAGTGTTACAGCTACAGATGTGTTAACTCTCACCCTACAAACTCCCCATCCTGAGGAGGCAGAGCTAACTGGGAACTCCACAAACCAGCCCCACTTCTCTAATGCAGGAGGACCAGGGATCAAATCCACTGAGACTGTGCAGAGCTACCAGAGTCATGCTGTCAACTGCTCTGTGATTTTATATGACTTAAGTAGCTGCATGTGGCTGCAGCTCCACAGAAGGTACCTTGCAGGAGCTTGTTGTGGGCAACAGAATCCCAATGTATTAACTGAAAATAGTAAAAGGCTTTAAATAAAACAAGGCACAGGCAGACAAGCTGCAGACGTAAAGCACCGGGGAGAAGGAAGGACTGAACTGCTATTTCCAGAGCTCTCACGCCAACACCACAACAGTTTTCATTCCAAGTCTGTTTATAAACACAAGGAGGGGAAGTTTCAGCTGTCTGGAACAAAACTGGCAAGCCAAGGGTTGGTGATGAGGAATGGAGGTTACACATTTTGTTATTTCAACAGGCTGGCAAGTGATGGCAAGAGAAAGGGATCAGAGACAATTTCACAGAATCCCAGATTGGTTTGGGCTGGAAGGGACCTTAAAGCTCATCCAATGCCACCCCTGCCATGGCAGGGACATCTCCCACTGTCCCAGGCTGCTCCAGCCCCAATGTCCAGCCCGGCCTTGGGCACTGCCAGGGATCCAGGGGCAGCCACAGCTGCTCTGGGCACCGTGTGCCAGCCCTGCCCACCCTGCCAGGGAACAATTCCTGTCCAATATCCCATCCAGCCCTGCCCTCTGGCAGTGGGAGCCATTCCCCCTTGCTCTGTCTCTCCATGCTCTTGTAAGAAATACAACAGTAAAAAAACGTACTGTGCACCTTCTGCTCCCTGTTACATTGAAGCAATCTGTATTTCCATGGGTAACCACCTTTTGCTTGGGATTACATCTCAAAATTTCCACATTTCAAGCTGTATCTGCGTGTTTAAAATTCTAATTAAGGAACACAGCTTTGCACTTGCCTCTCAGCCTGTCCAGAGCTGTCTCCAAACACCTCTCCAGCTCCCTGGTGCCATTCCAGGTACAGCTGCCCTGCAAAAGCTCTGCTCCACACTGGCTCCTGCCATGCCCTGGAGGAAATGTTCTTCCCCAACAGAGAGCCAAGGTTTCATAGAGTTGCCAAGGTTTCGTATGTTGCCAAGGTTTCATAGAGAAGGGAAGTTTTTCACCCAGCTGGGCAATCCCAGAGTTTGTGCATCAGGACAAACCAGACCAGGCTGCATTTACTGTGCATGGAGAAAACCTCCCTCTTGCCAGCAGCAAAGATTCTCAGTCAGACAGAAAGGTGTCTGAAGAGAATCAATACATCTAGAGCATAACCCACACCCTCAGCAGGGAGCTGCAGCAATATCCTTATTTCCAGGCTGGATTTTCCTCTCTGCAGACCTGAGGGAAAGCAGGGCTGCTACAGGAACACCAGTGTGCGACGTGGGCACCGTGCCCCTCGTCGTGCAGCTGTGGCAGCAGATGTAGCTGCTGGCACAGGAACTATTCCTCCCTCAGACAAACAAGCTAAAGTGTTAAAATGTTGTTATAATCACAAACCACGTTAGTTACACAAGTCTATGTGAGCTGCCATGACAGCAGTGACACCACTGTGTGTGATGGAGAGCTCAGCTTCAGCTGAAACCTTCCGAGCAAAGCCTCAGCTGAGATGCTCCTTAGCAACACAAATACCTTCCCTTAAAATAAAAGTGTTTCTAGTAGTGATATTTGGACAGGACCCAAATAATTATCCTTATTCAAAAATGTCTCTGTTTATCAAAGTGGAAATGAAGACAGGCTGGGAGAGCTGGGGGTGTTCACCTGGAGGAGAGAAGGCTTTGGAGAGACCTCAGAGCCTTTTCCAGGAGCTCCAGGAGAGCTGGAGAGGGACTGGGAACAAGGGATGGAGGGGCAGGACACAGGGAATGGCACTGCTGGATGGGATATTGGGCAGGAATTGTTCCCTGGCAGGGTGGGCAGGGCTGGCCCTGGCAGTGCCCAAGGCCAGGCTGGACATTGGGCTTGGAGCACCTGGGACAGTGGGAGGTGTCCCTGCCATGGCAGGGGTTGGAGTTGGATGAGCTTTAAGGTCCCTCCCAGTCCAAACCAGTCTGGGATTCTGTGAAATTGCTCTTCTCTCCCATCTCAGCTGGCTCATCACTCAGAACACGCTGCCTTCTGATCTGACTAAAGGTTTCCAACTTGGTGCCTATTATTAGCTGCTTAAAGCAGTTTTTGGTGATTCAGACAAGTGTTCATGGCAGTGGAGCTGTAATTGTCAGTACACTGTGCTCTTCACAAGACACAAAACAGTGTCAGTAACGAGCTCCACACAGATTCCAGGCACCTCCCTGATGACATGATGTGACTAATAATCTAATATTGCTAATGACTAAGATGATGAAAATCCAGACATGCATCAAGGCTTTTACTTAAATATCAAGAATTAAAACGTTTATGCCACATCTATAAAAAAACTTCACCCAAAAAGCCACTTAAAAATGCTGTTGGAATTAAGACTTAAGTATCTGGAAAATAAAAGAACTCTATTGCTTTTCAGCTACCTCTGAAGACATCATGCCAACACCACCTAAACCCAACTGTTCTCACACTTCCTGACCTCTTTTACACATTTCCCTTTCCACAAAAGCTTCTGTTCCCAAAGGAAAAGGGAGCAGAGTAAACACAGGGCAGTTTCTAGTGGAATAAAATGCATATTAATATTTTCCAAACCCCCAACTCATTCACCTCCAAATTCCATCCCCTCCACAGGTGCCTTAGCCCTGTGGCTGAGCTATGGCCTCTCTTCCACGAGCAGCAGCAAACCACGAGGATTTCCAAAGAGAAAATTTGTCTGCAGACAGCCCAATCCCTGCCAGATTTGTGAGGATTCAACCCCTTCATCTCTCCCATCAGTTTTGCTGTCATGGCCCTGCTTGCCCATGTGCACTCACAATGAAATCTGGACAGAAAGATTACCCTGAAGTCTCCTATCCCTCTTCCAACATCATTTTTAAACTCTACAGCATCCTACAGACCCTTTCATACATTATTTGGTGTAGCATTAGAAGATTGGCCTCAAAAAATAACCCTACAAGAACAGAAGTTATCCTATTAAAAGGTCACTTGCCTTTACTTATGTATGATGTATTAAATTTGTATATCCAGTTTTGTTGAAAAATGTAGGAACATTTTTCTGCTGAGGCTTTCCTGCTTTTCTGATTATGAATGTAAGGAAAGCATGTGCTACGAGAAGAATTTCATTTATTTATGAATTAGTTGACTAATAAAATGAACTTACAAGGAAAGTGCATCAGCTGTTGAAGAGTGTCAGACTTTAGAGGGCACATTAGAGTTACACTGGTCATTTATTGGAGACATTAGTTTTAAATTGCTGCCAAGGCTATCTATAGACAAATTACAGAAAACGTGCTTGTGCTTTGGAAGAGACATTTTGCTCATTTTGGTCTCCATTTTAAATGGGAAATAACTCTGTCTCTCTTCTCCAGACCACACTGCAAGGACATTTCCCTTGTAATACAAAATTACCTTAAAAATAAAAGCAATAAAAGACAAACCTGAGTTGGCAGATATTTTTCCCTCTGTAAATGAGAATACTGGAAAAATAGGTGCTGAGGTACCCTGGTAATGACCCTCATCTGGAAAATGCTGGGTTTTGAGATTTAATAAAATTCAGAAAAACACTCCAAGTCAATATGTGAGCTGGGTGCCAAGTGCTTGTCTTGCTCCCCAGGATTCATCCCTGCCTGGCAGCACTGACTGACCCCTGTGCTGGCAGCCAGGAGGGGACAGCCCTGCAAGGATGGGCAAAGCCACCTCCAAAGAGGTCTGGAAAATTCTGTGTGAACTCTGGAAATCAGGGGGCTGATAGACACAAAGGATAATCTTGTCAAAGCAAATTTACTCATGGATCTGCTGGATTCTTCCATTCCATTCCATGCTTTGTTGCAATAAATGCTACCTGCCCATGCCCAGGTAAGTGACAATGAACAGGGGACAGCCAAGCCTCAGCTTTTTTTCCTTCACCATGCCCCCAGTCCAAAACCCAGATTTTATTTGAAATTCAAGCTATGTTTTATCCACTTCACGTTTTAGAAAAGCCTTTCACATGTAAAAAACCTGCAGCTGCTGAGACTCTCCGAAGAACATACAGGCTGCAAGCCTGAGCAAATCAGGATAATTGCAAGAAAAATGTAGCAAGTGTGCAAGGCTTCAGGCTTTGGGAGAGGGGTATTTTTAGATTTTCGACTGAAGAACAACTCCAGGACATCAGGCTAGACAGTGAGGGCAACAGAAGGGGGGAATGTCAGAGCAAGAGGCTACAGAAAGCTTATGGAGCTGCAAGTGCCCAAATGTGATTCTTTCCAAGCAAATAAATTTGCCGTCTGCATCTGTTCATGGGTTTCACTGAAAATGAGAAAATCATCACTCCATATGCAAGATGCAACCCAGTGCATTAAAAAAAGGCACAGAACAGTCTTTTCAGATAACTTAAGGCAATTAGAAAAAAAAAATCAATGCTTATGAAACACCATTGAGAGCTTTTGCCTCCTTGGTCTTATCAATATTTCTTGTGGTAAGAAGAAGACCTATAAATAAAATTTAAGTTGAGAAAAACATTTGACACAAAGGTAGTGGGTTCCAGAGGGAAAAGAGATCATTTGTTCCTTTTAAGGAATTACAAACTCCAAATATATTCTCCAAAATATTCTTCAGCAAGCAAACTGGAGGACTTTAACCTGACCTCTGTCCTTATTTATCTTTTACCTCCTAATTTCTTAACGCCTGAAAAACTTTTCTGTTAAAACCACACAAAGTTACAGTGTCTCCCAGCATAACCAGTGACAAATCCACAAGCTAATTTTCACTTTTCTAAAGCATTCAGCAGTGTGGCAAAGGTTTCTGTTGAACATGTCTGGCTTTTTCCCTCTGCAGGAGCATCCCTGGGGAGCAGCACAAAGGCAGCTCAGCACAAACACTGCTCAGAGCCTGGCAGGGACAAAGAGCCAGCGTGGGGCTCAGTGACATCACTGGGATGGGCACCATGCTGCAGGACAGCCCTGGCCCTCCTGGGGAGGAACAGCCACTCCAAGGATGTCCTTCCTCAACAGCAAAGCCAGGCTGGACAGCCAAGGCTACCTCACCCAGTGGGAAAAAACCATTGGAATGGAGTCAGCAGTTCACAATCTGCAAATTGGGAGGACTTCTGTAGTTTACAAGTGAATTTAACTTTTTGTTAGGCTGGTTCCCCAAATGCTGTCCTTTCTGTTGTTCATGTGTGTTACATTGAAATTGGCTTCTCAATTCCTGAATTAAACTCCTTTAACCAAATCCAGCCAGAGTTAATGGTCTGTTAGCACAGTGCAATTTTGAAAGCTATCTTTGAAACGTATTATTCAACTGAGACAAGGCTCATTCTACTCTTTTACTGTTACTTGGTTTTCAAAAGGCAGGATAAAAGGGTTAGGATTTTACTATGTGGGAAACAAATTAGATGGGAGCCCTTTGGGATGCTCTTGGGATGGGCTCTCTAGAAGACACAGACCCAGCAGGCGAATCAGCTTTTTGTGGTTATTGCACCTTTTGGTCAAATTTGGCAGCCTGGACGTTAGGAACCACAAAAGCAGACAGTGCTGTGCTGCCAAGAAGGGAACATTTCAAAAGGAAATTACCCAAATCATGTGCTTGCATCTCTTTATGGGTGCTTGGAGGGCCCATAAACAGCTCTGCACTGCAGGAGCAAGAACTCCCTGTGCTGAGGCAGGGCAGAGCCAGCACTGCCACTCTTGTCTGGCCACAGTCTAGTATGAAAAATGCAATAAAGTAAATCTCTCTCATTATAGATCTCTGGGGCTGGTTCACTGACTCCTCCAGCTCACAGACATGGGGGCACTAACTCACAGTGCAGACCCTGCCAGCAATGCAGTGGGGATGTGCTGAGCTCCCAGGGCACAGCAGCATCTCCTGCACGTCCTGCCCACACTCAGCACGGGGGGAAGGAAGGGAACGAAGGACATGAGCTCCCTTCTGGATCCAAAGCACAGCAGCCTGTCAGCCAGGCCATGCTACAGCACAGCTCCACCCTCTGCTGCAGCTGTTTGGGCACATTTGATGCCCTGAGCTGCCCAGCAGCACCTGTGAGGGCAGCTCTGATAAACTCCCTGCACACTCCCTCCCCTGAAGCAATCACTGCCCATCTCACTGGGCAGAACATCTTCAGCTCTGCTCTTACACAACCTTTTGCTGCTTCTCCTGAGTTTCCTGCCCAAGAGCAGGACCATGAGGGAACTGGCAAACATCCTTCTCCATTCTGGCACAGGCACAGGACATTTCAAGTGCAACCACCCTGACCCACCTTCCTGCACAGTGAATCTGACATCCCATACAGCTCTGGTGGCTCTCCTGTCCCTGGGGACAGGGCTCTGGAGGAGCACTATCCCTTCTGTCCAAGCTAAGTGTATACATAATCCACCTCCATTCAGGGAAGAGCTTTATAAACCATCTACATCATGCTACTCTACAACTACAGCTACATTTCAGACAGCAAAAGCAATAACCAAGCCTTCAAAAAGCTGTTGCAGCAGCATATCATTTCAGCAGAACCTTTTGATGTCAGTCAAAAATATTGCTGAATGTCTACTTTCAGGGGAATAGTCCTTGGAAGACAAGAGAGTCTGGCTGTGCAGGGGCTCTGGAAAAACTCCTCTGCAGTCTGGCATGTGCACACCAGGTAGGGCCAGTGCCAGTGAGATGGAACTGTGGCTGCTGTGGTGGGACACAGCTCCTGAGGGGACAGGGAGAAAGAGCTCACCTGGCAAGGGCTGGGGAGAAGCCCAGGGACAGAGCAGCACCATTATTCCTTTCTAATTATGCCAATAAATTCCACACAGCCACTGAGGAGGTAGCAGAACTCTGGCAGAACAGGCACTGCTATTGTTATACGATTCAACTTCTCCTGTAAACAAGCCCTAAAAATAATTTTCTAGATAAATCAGGTTTGCAACATGAAGAATGGAGGCTTTAGACCAAACCCACTTCAAAGTGTTCCCAAGGCTGTATCCTGCTGCCAAGGCAGGGCACAGCAGCCCTGCCTTCCTTCCACATGCTGCTTTGCAGAACAACGTCAGTTACTTAAAATTTAGATTAGAATAACTTTGCAGCTCTAGGAGGACAGCATTGATGCTGAAACATGACAAGTCAAAAGAGAAAAATGGATGCCTTCAAGGAATTAAAGATTTTCATTGCTTAGACAGCAGCTCTAAAGAGCTGAACAAACCTCCTGCACCCTGGACTATGGGGCAGCTGCAAAGTGCACTCAGAACCCTTCAAAAATATATTATACAGGTCAGAAGCTGCTTTTGCTGATGTCTGATCAGTCTTATTCTTATTCTTATTCTTATTCTTATTCTTATTCTTATTCTTATTCTTATTCTTATTCTTACTCTTACTCTTATTCAATTTAAATCTGCCCAGCTGTTTGAGTACTCCCCATAAGCCTTGGAGACACATGGACTCCATTATCAAACACATGAGTGGCCTGGGACTGTTCCCTGGGAGTTGCTGAGGTTAAGCACAACCAGCCAGAGCCTCAAAGCACAGAAGAGCACAGGAGGAGTTTTTGAGGCTCATTCCTAGTGGCATATTTCCTCAGCAATACCTACAGCTGTTTGTTTGTGCCACTCAGCATCAGCTGGCACAGAACTCTCACCAAGGTGAAGCAGGGGCTGGGAATCCCGAGGTGGATCCATGACCAGGGGCAGGCTCTGGGGCTGCTCTCTGCACACACCACCCATGGAAATCTGCTTCCCTCAGCAGGGCAATAACAACCCTGAAAGCAACTCCCTGACAGGAGGGGCAGCCAGAGGAGGCTCAGTCTCTTCTCCCAGGTAATGAGGAACGGCCTCAGGCTGGGCCAGGGGAGCTCAGGGTGGGCAGAGCAGGAATTTCCCCATGGAAAGGGAGCTCAGGGATTGAAGCTGCCCAGGGAGGTTTGCAGTGCCCATCCTGGAGGTGCCCAAGGAATTCCTGGATGTGGCACTGAGTGCTCTGGGTGGGGACAAGGTGGGGATGGGGCACAGCTGGGACTGGATGGGCTGGGAGGGATTTTCCACCCTCAGTGATTCCATGATTCCAGTTCAGACAGTCTGGTCCCAGTTAAGCTGGCTTTCCCCCAGTTAGAGCTCTTACAGTTCACCAGCTGCAGAGCCTTTGGGTTTTCCTCACAGAGCATGGCAGGGGTCAGTTGTGTTGTCACCCCAAGTGCTCTGTTTGCTCTTTACACACACATGAGCAGCTCTTCATTCTGAAAGCCTTCACACACAAACCTGTTTGTATTTGTGGGATTTTACTGGAAAGAAAAACCCTCCAGGCTTCAAAGCCATGGGTCAGCAGGACAAATACTTACTTTCAAATATTTACTCCAAATGACCACTTGCAAGTAACAAAACCTTTATCATATTGTACATTGTAATATCCACAACTACATGGGTTATTTAACGGCTCCTTTTGATAAGCTTACATTTTCAATTATTTAAATATTAAATCATGTTTAAGTTAATTCAAATAAAATTTTAAAAGGAAATTTATTACAGAATTTGCTTTGTGCTTCAACAGAATTGAAAAACCTGTTTTGCCTAGTCTTGCCTTAATTTAACTAGCAACAATTAAATTTTAATTTGTACCATCTTACCTCAATCAATTTGTTGGCATGTTCACGGAAAACCTGGGCATATTCTTTAACTTCTTTCTCATTCCCATTCTTGGCAGCTTCAATCAATACTAAAAGAGGAACATTTGTTTCCAGAAAAGAGTCTGAAACATGGTCCATAACAGCTTTGCGGAGCTAAAATAAAAATAAAAGAATGAGTTATTCCTCAGTAGTGTTCCACTGCTGTTTCCCTCTTACTGTATTAATACATAAAGCTTCAACCACTTTTGTCATTGATCCTTTTTCCTTTGTGTGACCAAGGCTTTCCCTGCACAAAATCTTGTCTACACACTTCTTGCTTCAATTTAAATTAAATCTCCTTAAAAAATGGATTAGTTATAGAAGTGCAAGTCACCAGTTTGGCCACAAATATTGATTTAGCAGCTCATATTGGTTTTGTCTGAGTAAATTTGCTGCTTTCCCTCAGCTGATTAAACAACACACTGATTTAACTTTTTTATTTTTCTGTTAGAATAAAAACATTTTTCAACAAGCCTGATCCATATTCTCGCTTACTCAAAAATGGGAATATATTGCTTTAAAACACACAAAAGGCTGATGCTACATAAATACAGCTCTCAAATAAAACAGGTTGAGATGAACACCACCAGAATTATAAAATATCACTGATTATCTTTGAAGTTCATCAAGTGGAAGTTGCTTTTTGGGGGGTTTTGGTTGGGTTTTTAAATCTCTCTTGCCATGAAGATGATTAAGACTCCAACACCTGTATCACACAGGGAATTAACAGGGAATTACATTCCCACCCCATGCTTCCCACTGGAAGCTCCTGGCTTTTAACTCACTGCAGACAGGCCAGCAAACCCAGTGAAAGCCCAGCAGAAAGAAATGCCCAGCCTGGTTTGTGTGAGCCAGCAGCCCCTGTGCCCACTGCTCACCTGCCTGCGCAGGTCTCTGGTCTTCTTGGTCATTTTATCGATGGCAGAGTTCAGGGCATCACTTCTCTCCTTGCGGCCAGCCTGAAAAACAGCAGGCAAAGAGGTCAACAGGTATTCAGGGTCTGGAAGTTAACCAGTTGTTATTCATTTCAAGTATATCTATAACACTCTTTTTCCATTTTTGAGGTTTGTGAAGTGACTCTGCACGCTGGCAGCAGTCTCCACCTCCCCAATAAAGCAGTCACTGCTCCCTCCATGCCCCACCCCAGGGATCACACAGCACTGCTCCTGAGCAGCAAGTCAAAAGCTCAGAATCAAAAGCCAAATCCTTATAAACCATTTGTTGGGTTAGAAATTCAACATTTCAAGTGAGTCTCCAGGCCCACCCATGGGGAGCTGCCAAGGTTTGATCCAGCACGTTGTGCCTAAGCCCTGTTGTTAGAGAGTCCAAAGGGCCATGCAGCAGGGGCAGCTTCCCTTTTCCATCAGGGTTTCCTTTTCCACTGTGTCAAAAATATCCTCCTTCATATCAAATTAAGAGCCAGATAGGACAGTGGTGGTGGTCTGGTTTTGCTGGGAGATTGTTCTCTTTAATATAGCTTATATTAGGGTTTCAAAACACACTTTATTCAACCACAATCCAATTTCTGAAGTCCTAAGCCACAATCAATATAATTATCCAGTTGAGAAGAAAAACCATTTAGCAGTGCTGCAGTGAGGGTATGCCAGGTATCAATTCTCCAGGTGACAGGCTGGTGTGAAATATCTGGATGAACAGCCTTGAATCTAAAACATCAAGTCCACTCTACAGCAGAAATAAAAAATGGGGAGGAGGGAGTCAGGATGTTGTAATGTCATTAGAGTGTAATGAATTATTGAAGATTTGTCACTGCCATGATCAAGTTATTTGATTCTCATCACAAAAGGTAACTGAAAAGTGACTGGAGCTGAACCCAGGAGCTCGTTGTGACACCGCCAAGCCTTCAGCAGCCCTGGCACTGGCCCCCGCTTTGCTCCACATTCAAAAATCAAAGCTGAAAGCTCTAAATAAAGTGAAGATTAATGCACTGATTTACCCAACACTTTGCTGTTGCCCTGCTCAGGGGATGTGACAGACAAGGCTCCCTGAGCAATGGCTCTGTCCCTGGCAGACTGGTGGCAGTGGGCAGGGCTGGCACCTGCAGGGGGCAGGGGACAGGGGACAGTGACCAGAATCTGCCATCAGGCACTGCCCCAGCCCCAAGCTGCTCCCAGACACCAACCTGCAGGGGCAGCTGCTTCCCCCCTGATGTTTCACCCCTCTTTACCCATGGCAACATGACCGTTCCACTGAACCCACAGCACCCTCCCCACACACTGGGGTTTTTTCCCAGGAATATGTCTGGATCTAAGATATGTGCTCATCTATTATGCAGAAAGCCAAACATTCAGCTGTTCCAAGAAGTGCCATTTCACTTCTCCCCGGGTGCTCCCACATTACCATTTTAACAAGAAGCAGGAGCAGGGATTTGAGGCGAGGCCACCCATCAATTCCACTTTGCTGTCCCTGGCTTCACAGCCCACAACAGCCTCGGTGCACAGCACCAGATGCCTTTTGGATGAGAGGAAAACCAAGAGATGGCTTCCACTAATGGACCACTATGCAAAACACCCCAAAAAGCACATTACAGCCTGAGCAGCACTGATTTCTCACTGCTGATCTGTTCCTATGAAACCACACCACGTCCTAGCACAGAAGGAGCTGTAGAACCCAACCCCACTCGATTTTAGGAAGGCAGCTCCAGTTTATTTTCACCTTGCTGGCATGCAGAAGTTTGAGTGCAGAAGCTTGTCAAAAGCACGACCAGAATTTACTTCAGAAGGCTGCAGGATAAAGCACTCTGCTAATTTAGCACATGGAGTCACTAATTGGGTTCATTCATTAGGGCTGAGCGGGGGCAGAGCAGGACAGACCAGGACACCTCGGTGGCTACAGACACTCTGCTGCCAGTGACACCTTAAAGCATCACAGCCAATTCCAGCCTGGTCCTGGGGACAGCAAAGTCAAGTTTTGCCCTGCACAGCCCATGGGAGCACAAACCCTCCTGGGCACAGAACCACCCTGAGGGTCACCCCTGACCACAGCACTGGCACTTTGGCCAGGCTCCCACCAATTTTACCCATTGGTTCCATCCTACAGTCCCAAATTGTGAGCTGGGCTCCCTCTCTCAAGTAAAAAATCATATTTTAAAGGCTCCAAGTGCCAGTTTAGCTCTTCTGGGTAATTTGTTTCCACTAATCAATCAGTCTGAGCATTAAACACTGGTCCTCATGTCTGGTGTGAACCTTCACTGAGGAGCCAGCTAATGACCCAGCAGCACAAGGCAGGCCTGCATCCACAGGATTGAGAAGACTCACAAGAGTGAAGCCCAAATATTCAGATTTCTGACAGGATTTTTAGATATTCAGCACAAAACTCTGCTGAGGGAATCACAAACCCTGCAGCCAGCGAGCAGCTAATAGATTCAGTAGATTTAATAGGGTCATGATGACCATGTCAATCACTCTGCAGTATGATATCCCAACTCTGACCGCTATCATGGATAATAAATTTAGCCACGGTGCAAATTTACTTTAAATTAAATCAGATCTTTATCAAAGAGGATAGAATTTATGTTAAAAATCACTCATTTCCCCCACCCCCTTCATCTCTGCTCCTCCCCCATCACTGCTGCCCCTCTTGCAGAGCACCACAAACATTCCCTGTCACGTCCCTGCAGTCCCAGCTCTCACCACCATCCCCAGCAGGGCTTGTTTTAATGCTCAAAGCAAAGAAAGGAGATTTGTACACAGGGAGGGGAGCAGAATCCCCATTTCTGTCACAAAGCCTTCCTGCTGTAGGTGTGCTATCTGAGCTCTGACAAGCAAAAGACAGACCCAAGCTTTTCCTATAGCTATGGAGATTCAAGTCTAATCCTGACTGATTTATAGAGGTACAGGAGCATGGTGCTGGTGGTGCATTCCACCAGAATCAGCAGAGCATGTGCTGTAACCAGCCACTCAAAGATATGTTTTTGTAGCTGAATATCCCAAATATCTGCTGTCAATCTTAAAAGTTCATCATCAGTTTGGGTTAAGCTGAGCCCACAGAGGTATTGAGAGAGAAGTGCCTCCTGCTCAGCACCATCCCTGCAGAGCCCAGCATGCCCCCTCCCAAATTAGCACCCAGATGTGAGCCAGATGTGCCACTGCTGAGAGCCACCACTGTCCCACCTGCCTCCCACCACACCGTCAGCCAAAAAGGATGCTTGGCAGAGAGCCTTCTGCTTCAGGTGCTTGTGAATTGACTTCTGGGCTGTCAGTACAACAGGTTAATGATGGGGACTGCATGAGTGACAGGTGAGTGCTTGGCACACCTTCCTGAGGCCCTGCTGTCACTGTGCCACCACCTCTGAGCTTTGCTGCCAGGGCACATGGGACAGCAGTGCTCAGCTGCACTGTGCCCCATGCCTGGCTTGGCTTTGCTACCCAGCCCAATTCCCTGTCCACAGAGGACAGCCATGCACAGCCCTCCATCACTGTGACAGCAGGGCTGCCAACAAACTCCAGGCAGAACAGGGCTGACTCCAGGCCAGGCAGAGTGAGCACTGATGTGTGACCCACACCAATTCCAGCAGTGTTTTCACATCCAAGAGTGGAGGAAGCAGGACTGTGCCCTGGTTTGCTGCAGGAAGGAGTGTCCCACAGCCAGCCACAGCTCAGCACAGCAAATGGGCTGCATGGCATGGTCCAGGACTCAGCAAGAACCTGAGGGACAATACAGCTGCCTGCACTGTCCCCCTGGCCAGCTGGCCACGCCACAGTCCTGCCAGCCTGCAGCATGGGGAGGGGAAGGCTGGCTCTGCACTCACCCTGGTACAAGGAGGAGTTACAGAGTGCAGCCAGTGCCAGGTGCAGAGAGCTGCTGGACAGGGAGGTGACAGCCACCACACTGTGCCACCATACTGTGCCACCACACGTGCCCTTTGCTCCCATGAAGACAAGGACACCCAACCATCAGTGCCCATCCCTCCCACTGCCCTCCCCAAAGCACTCTGCAGCTGGCCTGAAGCCCTGGGCACATCTCTGACATGTCTTTGTCCCAGGTGCCCCCTCCCAGGGCTCAGTGACAGAGCACACCTGGTGACACTCCAGCCACACACCCCTGCTCACCTCCTGCCCCACAGCCCTGTGACACAGCACTAACACAACCTCCTGGCCAAAACCAGCACATCCTCCCGTGGTACCCGAGGTGCTGACACCTCCCAGTCCCTTCCTGCAGGCAGAGGGGTGAGCTGGCTGCTGGGCAGTGCCACACCTGCACGTCCCAGCTGCTGCAGGCTCACCCTCCAGGCCCCCAGCACAGCAAAGCCACACAGCCCCCACGTCTCCATCCAGCAAAATTAGCTTGTATGTTGTTCTTAATACACTAGGAAGGCTTCCACAAGATGTCAGCCTAACTAAATGACAGCGCTTGCCTCAGGGTGCAATTCTGCTTTGGCAGCACATGGGTTTAGCAGGAAAACCAGTTGTGCTGCTGCTCCAGCACTGGGGTAGGTGAGAAGCCCCCACAAGGGTTATCTGGTCTTAGCAAGTTTATTCCTGACAATCTCCCTGTCCACGCTGCATGTGAGGGCTCAGTCTGCCATAAAGCTCCTGCTGTGGCAGAAGTGCCAGGTGGCACCAGACACGGTTTTCCATGCTGGGCAATGAGTTTCCAGGCTCAGAAGAAGTGCATTTCTGTGAGTTTTCTGGGGTTTATTCCCAGCCTGTTGCACCTTGACACCCCAGGCAGCTCCCAAGGAACAAGGTGAATGGTGCTGGAGCGTTCCAGACTTCGGAGACTGAGATGCACACTTGTGGTAATAACTGTTATTTCACAGCAAGTGCACATAAAAACATGTTTTGCTAAGAAAAGCGCCCATAAAGTTTGCGTTAACAGTTTCCTAAACAGGAAACTCGCTGGCAAGGTGCTAAATAGCCCTTGTTTGGTTAAGGGCCAAAGAATGGAGAGCTTCAGAAAAGGAGCAACTCACCATGTTTGAACATTAACTCTTAACTCTGTGCCAAATTACACAATCCTCACGTGGGAGGAACCTACCAGCAGATATTGATGCAAAAAAGCAAAATGTTTCCAACAATACCTAATTTCAGTCTCCTGGTAAGAAGGTAAGAGGCAGCCCTGGGGAGAGCTAACAGTTGACCTCAAATTATACCCTTTGGAATGCTGTTGTTAAATGTTATGGTAACATACTGAAATGTTATTAGAATTCAAAGCAGCACCTGGGATCAGGGTGTTGCACAGAGCTGCTCCAAGAACTGCAGAGCCACGGTTCTGTCGGACAGCTGGAGCTGATCCTGAGCTCTTCCTACACCCAACATTAAACAAGGAGAATCTCTCTCAATAGGTTTATGTCATTTCTTTGCATGTATTTCTTTCGCACTGAAGAAAATGTGAAAACATTCACTATGGCAGAGCAATTTAAAGAATTTATCTAACATTTCCTAATTTGCTTAATCATTCAAGACAGTTACTCTCCTGATGGGTTCAGGGGAGGGTTTATTTGCTTTGCTTTAGCTTTTTTTGAGTTTTTTGAGCTTTTATTCTTGTGTGTTCACCTTCTCCATCCCTTTACTTTCCACTCAGTGCTCCCCTTGAGTTCGCCCATCCCAGAAAAGAAGCACCAGACGCAGTGTCCCCATTCCACCACAGGACAGCTAAGGGAGAAGCAGGCAGAGAACAGCAGGTCTTGGTTTAAGAAAGGACCTCCAAGGAACCAAAGCAAGGAATCAACACATAATGAAAAAAAAGATAAAGAGCCATTTTATTTTAAACCCTTCTTTTGACACAATTCAATCCATCTTGCTCCATCTTCATGGGAAATTTGTTATTCTCGGCTCATTCCAGATCTTGGAGGTCGGAGGTGATACCTTGCTGCTACACAGCAAACATTTTCAAGTGCCTCCTCTACATTATTGCTTTATATCTCAAGGAGAAAATAATAAAAAAAAAAGCTTATCCAAGTTGCCTGGAGCTGGAAACCAGCATTCCCCTGCTGCACTCACATCAAGACCAGAGCAGTGGCTCCAAAGGCTTTACCTGCACATGCATCCTAAAAACATATAAATATATCCATCAAACCTTTGGTCATTTATCTCTGAGCACCACCTGTCCTGGAGGAGAGGCTGCTCTGAATAATGGGGCAATGAACCTTTAAAGCAAGCAAACAGCCCTCAGAGCCCAGTGTGCTCCTCCTGGCTGTGTGAACGCTCTGGCCAGAGCCTGGTGGGGCTGGAGAGCACACCCAGCTCTGCAGGGGCACAGCTCTGAGCCCAAACCCACAGGACAGCTCAGCTTGCAGCCAGGGGCTCCTGGAGGTGGTGTCCCCCTCTCTGGGGACACACACAGCAGGACATTGTGGGTGACCACAAGGCCAGCCCCCGCACCACTCCGAGCCCCGACTGCAAATGCCAATCTCACCATTTCCTCCCTGCACTCCAGTGCCCAGAAAAAGCAAGTACAAAAGCCACCATTTGGGAGGAGAAAATAGATTTTCTAGTTTCATAACCGCATGCTGTCAAGCTGGATTCCAATTCAATTTTTCCTGTGCCCTAACGCAAGCTTTGCTTTTTCCAGAATTTTCTCCTGCCTTGAAGCGCTCGCTCCTGTGCCCTGCTCCCAGGCTGTACTTCCTGACACTCCAGCTCCAGCTCCAGCACTGCTCTCTGCACTTCTGCAGGGACCACAGTTGCACACAGCTGGCACACGGAGCTCTGAGCTGCCCAATCCCTCTCTCCTCTCCAGAAAGCCGGTGCTGACCAGCATCCTCTATTCAAACTCTGCCCATTTTGCCTCTAAAAGTTCCTTTCACGCAGGGAGATTGAGCAGAGAAGTGGGAGCAGGCAGAACTCAGGCTCTTCCACCCGCGGCTCTGCGCTGCTGTTAACCCCAGCCGAGCAGAGGCGGCGCAGATGTGGGGGGAGCAGGGTGCTCCAGTCCCTCCTGCTCCTTCTGCCGCTGGATTTTTCCCCCTCTATCAGTGGTCTTTAACACGATCACAGCATGCAGCACAATGCTTTAAAACAGCAAAGCTTCTGGAAAACCCAAACAAAAGGAACGTCACCGGGTGACGTCAGCCTATATAGAGCCCTGTGTGGTCGCAGCGCATAAGCAAATCCATTCTTGTGCCGCTTCCCTGAAAAGCTTTTCAGTAAATGCACTCATGCTACTACAGGAGCTTCTCTCAGCAATAAGCCACCCATCTGCCATCAACAAGTTAGGACTAAAGGAAGCCACAGCTGCGGAAAAGGAAAACGTGAGCTTCAATTAACCAGCTGAGCAGCCACAGAGGACGAAAACTTGTCTTAAGATTTAAAAATTGCAGACCTGTCAGAAGAGATCAAGGCAGAGATTTCAAAAGGAATATTCCAAGAGAACATCGTGGATTTTGCACTAATATCAAAGGACACTAAACCCAGTCAATTATTCAAGGCTGTCTTACATTAGAGCCTTTCACAGACTCACGGCGTTGAGTCTCAAACTACGACTGAATGCACCCTCCAATGTACTCAAAAGAATGGGTAAGTTCTGCGTTTCTCTGTTCCTTGTATAATGAATGACAGCTCTGCTTTAAAGGAGCAGTTAAGATGCTAAAGCTGATTGCTCTGCATTGAACCTTATGAAAAAGATGTTTTCCGATAGTGCCGCTGTAACCCTCGGTAATTGAGATAAAGCCTCCTCCTAAGTGTAATGTCCAAGTATTCGGTTTGTCGTAGTAAGTTGTTTCTTGCATTTAGAATTAGCTTGTTGGAAATGCATGGCAATGTTATCTGCAGTGAAATCTTCCACTGTGATGTTCCAAGTGTACTGATAAGGCTATCCTATCTTGTTGTTTTCCTAAATTATATTCTGCAGGCTTACATTTCAAGTGGCCATTAGGGGCTCGTATGCTGGCAGCACTATATGCAATGAGTATGGTTTTAAAAATGCTGCCTGCCTTGGGCATGGCTTGTCCACCAAAATGTCGCTGTGAGAAGCTGCTCTTTTACTGTGACTCTCAGGGGTTTCACTCAGTGCCAAACACCACTGAAAAGGGCTCGCTAGGTTTGTCACTGAGGCACAATTATATTTCTGAACTTGAAAGGGATCAATTTGCAAGCTTCAGTCAACTTACTTGGCTTCACTTAGATCATAATCAAATTGCAACAGTCAGAGAAGATTCTTTTCAAGGACTGTATAAACTTAAGGAATTAGTCTTAAGTTCCAACAAAATCTTTCATTTGCCAAACACAACTTTTAGCCAGCTGCTTAACCTGCAGAATTTGGACCTCTCTTTTAATCAGTTATCCTCTCTGCACCCCGAGCTCTTCTACGGCCTTCGCAAGCTACAGACCTTGCACTTGCGATCCAACTCCCTGCGGACCATCCCGGTCCGCCTGTTCTGGGACTGTCGTAGCCTGGAATTCCTGGATTTGAGCACAAACCGCCTGCGAAGTTTGGCTCGCAATGGATTTGCGGGATTAATCAAGCTGAGGGAGCTTCACCTAGAGCACAACCAGCTGACAAAGATTAATTTTGCTCACTTCCTTCGGCTGAGCAGCCTGCACACGCTCTTCTTGCAGTGGAACAAAATTAGCAACTTGACATGTGGGATGGAGTGGACCTGGGGCACCTTAGCAAAGCTCGATTTGACTGGAAATGAAATCAAAGCCATCGACCTCACCGTCTTTGAAACTATGCCTAACCTTAAAACCCTCCTCATGGATAACAACAAGCTCACCACTCTGGATTCCAAGATCCTGAGCTCGCTGACATCCCTCACCACCGTGGGCCTCTCCGGTAATCTGTGGGAATGCAGCCCAAAGATCTGCGCCTTGGCCACATGGTTGAGTGGCTTCCAAGGTCGGTGGGAGCACTCCATCCTCTGCCACAGCCCCGACCACACCCAGGGAGAGGATATTCTGGATGCAGTGTATGGTTTTCAGCTTTGCTGGAATTTATCGACTGTGGTTACCCCTGTGGCTACAACGTCTTACACGGCTCCAACTACCGAGTACACGAAAAGAGTCAGCTCCTCTCATTTCCATGCGGGAGACAAAGAGATTCCAACTACGGCAGGCATGGTCGTTACCACCGAAGAACAGTTCCCCGAGCCAAACAATGCCATCTTCACTCAGAGGGTAATTACGGGAACAATGGCTTTATTGTTTTCTTTCTTTTTTATCATTTTTATAGTGTTCATCTCCAGGAAGTGCTGCCCTCCCACACTCAGAAGAATTAGGCAGTGCTCAATGATTCAAAACCACAGGCAGCTCCGATCCCAAACGCGGCTGCACATGGCCAATATGTCAGACCAAGGACCCTATAACGAGTACGAACCCACCCATGAAGGACCCTTCATCATCATCAATGGCTACGGACAGTGCAAGTGCCAGCAGCTGCCCTATAAAGAATGTGAAGTATAATACCTACAAGCCCGTCACAAAGTAAATCAGATAAGTAACCTACTTTAAAATTGTAGGGACCTACATCAGATTCTAATTTTTACAAATGTTGACATAAAGCCTAATTTTCCAAGCTACTTAATGGAAACATTGTTTATGGAGTGGTGCAGTATTTTTAAGTTTTTTAAAAAATAAATCCATAATATTTTCAGTGTTAAAGAAGCAATGATTACATTAAACTTGCACTCCTACTGTTTAAAAGTCTAAAGAGATGCTCACCTCAAGCTATGTAAAATGTTTCATGTTATGTAATTATATGACTGTGTGTAAACATTTATACCCGAGTCTCCATATTCTACTTTTTCTACTGCAAACAGTCCGAGGGGAAGGAGGATGGAAATGTGTGCAGGGATCTGTGGGGGACGTGCGCTCCGTTTGCTCCACTGCAGCTGGAGGATCCCAAACACTGCAGCTGCCTCCGGGCACTTTAAGGGCAGCCAGGGAGGAAGGTTTTCCTCCTCTGAGCATTCCACTCCAGTAAAGGAATGGAGGGAAAATAAAGGGAAAAAAAAAAAAAAAAAAAAAAGGCATAAAGAGCAGCAAAGGTCCAGGTGGGAATTTCAGTGCATTGGGGTGAATTTATGTGAAATACAGTTTTGCTCTGTGTGTGTGCGTGGCTTGGATTGCTGAAACGGACGGCATGCACACAGGAGCAGGATGGGCAGATATTCACAGCCCTGGGCAGGATGGGCACACACACACACAGGAGCAGGATGGGCAGATATACACAGCCCTGGGCAGGATGGGCATGCACACACACACAGAGCCCCAGGAGCAGGATGGGCACACACACACACACACACAGAGCCCCAGGAGCAGGATGGGCACACACACACACACAGAGCCCCAGGAGCAGGATGGGCACATGGGCGCATGCATGCACACACACACACACACACACACACACACACACACAGAGCCCTGGGCAGGATGGGCACACACACACACACACACACACACAGACACACACACACACACAGAGCCCCAGGAGCAGGATGGGCACACACACACACACACACACACACACACACACACACACACACACAGCCCTGGGCAGGATGGGCACACACACACACAGCCCTGGGCAGGATGGGCACACACTCCCCCAGGAGCAGGATGGGCACACACACACACACACACACACAGTTTCAGGAAGGATGGGCACACACTCCCCAGGGGCAGGACAGCCCTCTGTGTGTCCCCAGATTGGCAGTGCAGCTTCTTTAGGGAGGCTCAGCACGCTGGGATCGATTGGAAATATTAAGTACGTTCAGTCCTCGGCTCCCTGATTTCACTTGATGATGCTTTTCATGAATTCAGGCTAATTACTTAATGATGATGAACAAACAGCATTTCAACACCTTTTCATGTGTAAATACCCTTAATGCAAGGTTCTCTTAATTAAAAGCAAATATCAACAGCGAGGTTAAGGAGAAGAGGGAAGGGAGAAAGGAAGGAAGGAAGAAGCCTCTCTTTGTCCCCCTGCTGCCCCCCCAGCTGAGGCTTCCTCTCACTGGGAAGCTATTTTCATGCACTAACTCCACTGGTTTCTCTGGAGACAGAATTAGCCCCTGTAATATAAGCTCTCACTTGTCCTCCTCTTCCAAAATTCAAGATAAAAAAAGACCCTTTCTGATAAGTTAGGAGAATATGATTAGTTTATAGAATAGTTCACTGAAAAATGCTTTGTTTCTTACTCCATATGGGACAGAATCTAAACTAGTATGACTTTTAAAAAAATCATACAAAAATATATATATACACACACCTCATTCTAAGGGGTAATTTGGTTTCTTTAGCCAGAAGTACCATATTGCTATTTATACTCTATTATGGAATTATATGTAAATATTTGCAGATCTATGCAGTGATGGTGGTACTCAGATGCCACAAGGGTGGGGGGGGGGGTCTGCAAAGGATTACATTATTTTTAAGTCAACTGCTCAAATATTGTAAACATTCTAACCAAAGCTAAAAGATTCAGAGGAATGGAGAATAATTTTATATATATATATACATGTATGTATAACTAAAAAATGTGTTGTGTCCAATGCTGCAGTGTTAAACAATTACCAGCACACCCCGATGAAGAAACGAAATTCCTCACAGTGTTGCCATACCTTGACCAAATCCATAATTACAGTATGCTAATTGTGATGTACTAAATTATCCTGCAAACTTTTTAAACAGAAAAACCACTGCATAAAAATCTGTTTGGTATTTCACTCTGCTTTTCTCTCTGTATTACCACTTAGTGAGGTATTTAGGGTGCAATTATACAACAGTTTGATGTTTTCTTGTGAGATGAATTTGTCCAAGGCAATTATAGCAAGATAAGTAACTTCTGTTAAGATTTTACAAAAAGGTTTTTCAGTTGCTGGTTTTGAAGATATTAATTTGCATCATTTTACTTTTACATACAGCGCCCTTATTATAAAACCAGTATTTTGTTTATTTTCCTTGACTCTGTACTTTAATGGAAGAGATCCACTGAAGCCTAATGGATATCCATAGAGATATCTTTGAACTCTTGTTACTGTTAATACTGACTCCATTTACACCTGTCCTGAGAAATTAATTACTGCTTTTAACTGACTACAAAAAAATCCTGCGGGGTAGGTGGACAAAGAGCAGATATTCTGGATGATTAAATCCCACGTGAGACGAAGGCAGAGCTAAGCTGAGAAATACCAACCCAAACTGGTCCCCAGAGGTATTCAGCTGACTGCAGGAAGATTTGCTTTGCCCCTTCCCATAACTGAGTGCTCACAGCTCTTCCAGGATACTGCTCTAGGAGCAGGTGAGTGGGCACCAAGTGGGCACTGCTGTCCCTGCCCTGCACCTCCCTCACTGCCAGGCACAGCTAAGCTCTGGGAGCCTGGGGATGATTTCACCTCCAGTGCCAGGGTACCAACACAACAAAGTGATCACGGAGCTCCTTAATTATCCTGGCAGCCAAATCATGTGGCTGTGCTGCCACCCCCATCAGATGTCACCACTGACAAGTGACAGGAGGCAATCCCACCCTGTCCTGCAGGAACCCTGGCTGCCACAGCTCAAGGGGTGGGCACCCCTTCAGTCTTCCACACAGGAACAAGTGGCTGCTTGATGAGGAGCTGAGGTTCCTCCAGAGGAGGTGCTTTCCCAACAGCCCAGCTCTGTCCCACTCCATCTTTATCAGCTTTTAATTCCACCCAAGAAGAGCCAACACTGGATTTAACCCTCCTCTCCATCCCTGCCACTCACAGCCATTTTCCAAGCATTAAAGCTGCTCCAGTGCCTCTCCAAGCACCCAGGTTCTCCCTTCCAGCAGCACTCTCAGTTTCCACTGGTCCTGCAGTGCTTGGCTTGCAGACAGCAGAGCAGGAGGCCAAGGGCACAGCCCAGGGGGCACAGCTCAGCTGGCACAGCCTGGATGGCACAGCCCAGCACCGTTCCCCTTCCCTCTCTGTACTCCTCACTAACCCACAGCCAAATTCCCAAAGGCCCTGCTTTACCTCTGCTATTTCCAAACCCATCTGTTGCCAGGTTCCAGGCGTAAGCAAAGCAATTCAGCAAACATTACATTTAGGGTAACAGGTATCATAAAACTCCCAGAATGTCAAACAGTAGCAGGGAAGTCAACTTGAATTCCCTGTGGAGGGACGGCAAGCACCAGGCAGAGCCAGCACTCTGCACAAGGACACAGCCACAGGCTGTTAATATTTTTTATTTTAAAGTTACTGTCTTCCATTGGCAATTGCTTGTGACTCTTCCAGGCAAGGAGGGGATAGGAATAATTGTGCTACTCAGCAGTCTCTGATTTATTTTGTTGATGGAACAAGAACCACAATGATTTGGTTTAAATTAATCGTATTTCAGCACTGGCTGATGGCAGGAGCTCGTTAACCTGCCCTCCCCAAACAGCATTTCTGCTGCACAGCCTTGGTTTGTACAGATCCCACATTGCTTACAGGTGCTTCAACACCTCCAGGCACAACCTCACAGGTCCTTGGGTGTTTTAGAAACACAATTTCTTGTACTGTTTTTGAGGTCTTCATCCCATCCTCACTGCTCTCCAGGCAGCTCCCCCTGCTCCCCACCCTCGTGCCAGTGAAATGCAGACCCAGCAGCACAAGTTCAGGTTTTGAGTCATTCTCCTGGAACAGGCTGAATTAATGCTCCCAGTTAGTCTCTCTGCATTAGATCAGTGTTTAAATGCACACAAGTAAGAATTACTCGATGAAGGGTGAAATGGGTGAGTGTTCAGGCTGCAGCTGAAGCGTTCCTCTGCTCTGAGCTCCCTTTCCCTATCAGATGGAAACAGAATGGATGCTGCTCCATCAGTGTGAGGTTTTGTTTGCTTCTCCTCCAAGCAGAAATGATCCAATTTTTCAGTGCAAATCTGAGCATCTGAGCTTCTGTCCCATTACCCCCTTACAAGACAGGGGCCTATTGCTACCTTGTAAAACCAGAAACATCCCACGGCTTTAAACCAGAAATCTGCACTACACACTTATTTTTAATGTGTCTAAGATAATTTCTGTACTACTTTAATGGAAATAAAGTTGATTTAATTTTGTGATCTGTGTAGCGATCAAAATCCATCTGTTCAGTCCTATGAAACTTAACCAGGAGCTGAATTTCATCCTTCTTATGAAGTTTTCCATAAAAATTAAACAAGTTCAGAGGGGGATACAGTGCTTCTCCTCCCCCCCAAAAAGGAACAGGCAAGGAAACAAGAGAAACCAAAGGCAGCAGCTCCTCCCTCCCCACACCTTCCTCCACTGCAAATGTCCCAGATGCTAAAATTGGTGCTGGGCTTTGCTTTTTAAGGCACCACGTTAGCAGGATGCTTAGAGATAATTTCAGAATCAGCTGGAAATTCAGCATTTCACATCTTGTGTAAAAATCTTCTGAGAGGCATGTAGGGAAAGGTACCAGAAGCTTTGAGGGGCATAATCAGGCCTCAGATGGGGTGAAACACTATTGTACACCACTGCGTAAGCACTGAGAAGCTACTGCTGCCATCTCCCAACCACTCCTTTGTAAAAAACCAGACAAAACCCACCCCATTTTTCTTTTTACTAATGAAAACACTAGTAAGTGAACTATTCTACCAGCTTAGCAACCCAAGATTACAGAGTCCTAGATGCATTGTATTTAAATTACGTTTCAAGAGCCAAATTCTGGTGGGAGGGGGTGTGAGTAATGGAGTAAAACAAGTGCAGTGTACAGAAACATTTTGTTATTAAAATTGTGTATACTGTAAAATGGAATTTGACTCTTTCTTCCTCCCTTTTCAAGCAGAGGTGTCAAAAGCTCACTCTTCCATGGTATGTTAAAAGCAGTGTGCACCCATTGTCCCAAGCAGGAGAGTCAGATTTGGGTCATATGCCAGAGTCACAGCAAACCCAGCCCCTCCCATTGTACCACAGTGAGCAAAATCCAACCTCCTGTTGGATCACAGTGAGCAAAATCCAACCTCCTGTTGTACCACAGTGAGCAAAATCCAACCTCCTGTTGTACCACACTGAGCAGGGCTGCATGGGCTCTTCCCAAACCAGGTGTGTCCTGACTAACAAAAACTGAATGAGCAGGATGGGAGAGAAAACCAAACCAAAGCCAAGCTCTGGGCCCTTGAGCAGCTGGATCAGGATCAGCACAGACCTGGCCCAGCCTGACTCTGCCCCGGGTGTTCCCTGGGACACCTCCAGAGCCACCTGTGGGTCACTGTGCCTGCCAGGAGCTCGCATTTCCAATGGGAACACCTGCAAGGCTCAGAGGGGTCTCACAGTGAGACATCCCACCAGCTCTGAGCCACAGCCCTCCAGCAAGGATCCCAAAAACATTCCTGGTACAAGAAGTGCTCTTTCCATGAGCTACCACAGCCACCAGTGTTCAGACATCAAGGGAAGGATTGCTGGGTTTGAGAAGTGACAAGTTCACAGACACAGCCCAAAAGCTGTGATGGAGAACTGAACAAAAGTTTCAGGATGTTCCAAGATGATTACATGCACTGAACCACCAGCCATAAAATCATTTCAGTAACTAAGCCATAGCTGCATTTACTTTTTTATCAAAAGGTTTGGCTGGAACAAGTTCTCAAGGGTTTTAAATGTCAGTTGGCAAACTGCCTCTCAAATCCTTCTAATACTTCAAAGCAGCACATGATATATCTATTTTCTTAAACTCTCAGAGACTAATTTTACAAGCAAAAGCATCTTTCAACTACAAACCCAGCTTCTCACAAGCAAAGGTAACACACCTAAGAGAGGAACCAGTATTCTGAATACATTATGCAAAACCTTTAAATCCAATTAGGAACAAGGAAATGTCAACATCACTAGCAACTTACTTTTAAATGTAGGCTCTGTTAAGACAACTGCAAAAAAATTGAGATTCAAGAATTTGACTGGAGAGGATTGCACAAATGAACTGAAAACTGCAGCACTGGGAAACCCTGGCTCCCTCCTCCAGTGAATGTCCAGCCTAAGGGACAGGATTCAGTGACAGTGTTCACCCACCACAAAACCCTGATGTCAGTATTTTCTCTAACCTGTTCTTGAGGAAAAGCTTTACAAAACCATTGTTACCTAATCAACAATTTCAATACCATGAAGATTTTAGGAAATTTTATTATCATGAGTAAAGCTCTATTTGCTGTATTTGACACAGGATTCACTTGCTCTGGGTCTCACCTTGGAAGGAATGTTTCTACAGTGAGGGTGCTGAAGCCCTGGGACAGTTACCCAGAGAGGTGGTAGGTGCCCTTCCTGGAAACATTCCAGGCCAAGCTGGACAGGGCTTTGGGTGACCTGATCTACCTGAATGAAGCTGCTCCTGCTCATTGCAGGGGGCTGGACTGGGGTGACTTTTAAAGATCCCTTCCCACCCAAACCATTCTGTGATTCTATGAAACAAAAAAATGACAAGTGTCTCATGAACACAGTTCTGTTTGTTTCTGTGATGCACAACTCCAGAGGTCTGGCTGCCAAGGGCACTGATCAAACCCCTCTGGGCTGACAGGTAACCAAATCCTATTGCAGCTCTTCAGGTTTTAATCCACAAGGGCTACAACTTGACTTTTTCTTCTAAGTTTTCTAAAAGGATAAGAGTTAAACACACATAAATATCACTTGAGCACAAAAACCAGGAGCAAGAAGCTGAACCAGACCAGAGGGGAAGATGCCTTGAGTTAAACCCAATTTTAAACCAATATAACACAAACACTTCCAGTATGCACACACAAGCAAAATGAAAGATGATTCTCTGCCACCTGGATGTTTAAATGAAATAATCAACCTTTCTTTTATAAAACCAAAGTGTTTCTTTTAAATGCCATGGAAGTAACTTCCCTGTTATCCCCAGCAGACTCTACTCCTTGTACATTGAATATCCAAGCAAACTGGACACAGAGGAGGTGCTAGTTTCCTTTCCACCACTCCCTACACCCCAGGGTGGGCAGTGCACTCACTGGTTGACAGAGGTAAAAAGCATCATGCTTTATACCAGTTTAAAAAAACAGCCATATATCATGAGAAGTCTTGGAGTAAGTGGAAAAGGTTCATCCATCAAGAAGGTTCTTAAATAATGAATGAGTCATAATTCTTTACAGTCAAAAGCAATTAATTTCCTGTATTGTAATCAGGAGAATAAATCTGAAAAATCCATTCTAATGACTCTGAATCTGAAGTAGTGTTACAGCTGAATTTTAAATCTTAAAATACAGGAGCAGTGAGGACTTCTGCTGTTTAAACATACAATCTTCTACCAAACAGAACAGCTTTACTGCATATTTAATAGGTAGAACGGGTTTTGTGAGACCACATGAGATTAAAGACAGCATTAGATACAGGAAATGCACTTCAAGCAGAAAGGTCCTTCCAAGAAACCTCTTAACTGTATAGCCACTAAAATACTTGAAATATCGTTTATGAAGTGTACAAAATACTCAGAAAATCTTGCTGCAAGAAGTAGTTTTACTTATATGTTTGCAAAGAGCTAAAAATATTGAGAAGCATGTTAATGTGAAATCCAGCTCAACCCAACAACAACTGTTCCTATTAGGAAGCATTTTCTCTTTTTCCCACTAACTCCTAAATAATCCATCACATATCCAGAACCTCTGCCTCAAAAGCCATGTGCTGTTAGTTGGGACTATCAATTTCTGCCCTCAAATGGATTGCTTCAACCCTAACAGCACTTGAAGTTTGAATTCTTTTAGAGAGAAAACCTGTAAAATTAATAGAGCTCTTAGTAAAGCTAATAATGACACAGCCTGTGAGGAGAGAGAACATGGCAAAGGGGACAGGGACACAACACTGCAAGGGAATTTCTATCTCTGAAGGCACCACACAGCACTTAACTGGGGGAAAAACATACTCCCCTGCACTGCAGCCACTCTCAGCAGCTTTGCTAACAACCTCTGCTTTGAGGAAAGCAAATTTCAGCTTCCAAAAACATTTTCAAAAAAATTCAGCAGCCCAACTGCTCCAGAGGGGGGGTCCTGCACTGAACATCCTCAGCACACACCTACTGAAGGATGCGAGCCAGGAACAAAGCCCCAAGATGGAAAAACCACCCAGCAGGGCCATGCTGCAAGCCCCAGGTCTAAACACACCTCTGAGTTAAAGAGCAGGAGATATCACAGCCCCATCCCTGCTCAGCACAGGAGATATCACAGCCCCATCCCTGCTATGGACAGGAGATATCACAGCCCCATCCCTGCTCAGGACAGGAGATATCACAGCCCCATCTCTGCTCAGCACAGGAGATATCACAGCCCCATCCCTGCTATGGACAGGAGATATCACAGCCCCATCCCTGCTATGGACAGGAGATATCACAGCCCCATCTCTGCTATGGACAGGAGATATCACAGCCCCATCCCTGCTCAGGACAGGAGATATCACAGCCCCATCCCTGCTCAGCACAGGAGATATCACAGCCCCATCCCCATCCAGGAGATATCACAGCCCCATCTCTGCTAGGACAGGAGATATCACAGCCCCATCTCTGCTAAGGACAGGAGATATCACAGCCCCATCCCTGCTCACAGCAGGAGATATCACAGCCCCATCTCTGCTAAGGACAGGAGATATCACAGCCCCATATCCCTGCTCAGAGCAGGAGATATCACAGCCCCATCTCTGCTAAGGACAGGAGATATCACAGCCCCATCCCTGGACTATCACAGCCCCATCTCTGCAGGACAGAGATATCACAGCCCCATCCCTGCTCAGAGCAGGAGATATCACAGCCCCATCCCTGCTCAGAGCAGGAGATATCACAGCCCCATCCCTGCTCAGGACAGCACAGCCCCATCCCTGCTATGGAGAGATATCACAGCCCCATCCCTGCTCAGCACAGGAGATATCACAGCCCCATCCCTGCTCAGGACAGGAGATATCACAGCCCCATCCCTGCTCAGGACAGGAGATATCACAGCCCCATCCCTGCTATGGACAGGAGATATCACAGCCCCATCCTGCTATCACAGCCCCATCCCTGGAGCAGGAGATATCACAGCCCCATCCCTGCTATGGACAGGAGATATCACAGCCCCATCCCTGCTAAGGACAGGAGATATCACAGCCCCATCCCTGCTAAGGACAGGAGATATCACAGCCCCATCCCTGCTAAGGACAGGAGATATCACAGCCCCATCCCTGCTAAGGACAGGAGATATCACAGCCCCCCTGCTAAGGACAGGAGATATCCCTGCTCCCTGCTCAGGACAGGAGATATCACAGCCCCATCCCTGCTCAGGAGAGATATCACAGCCCCATCCCTGCTCAGCACAGGAGATATCACAGCCCCATCCCTGCTCAGACAGGAGATATCACAGCCCCATCTCTGCTAAGGACAGGAGATATCACAGCCCCATCCCTGCTATGGACAGGAGATATCACAGCCCCATCCCTGCTAGGAGATATCACAGCCCCATCCCTGAGATATCACAGCCCCATCCCTGCTCAGGACAGGAGATATCACAGCCCCATCCCTGCTCAGGACAGGAGATATCACAGCCCCATCCCTGCTCAGGACAGGAGATATCACAGCCCCATCCCTGCTCAGGACAGGAGATATCACAGCCCCATCCCTGCTCAGGACAGGAGATATCACAGCCCCATCCCTGCTCAGCACAGGAGATATCACAGCCCCATCCCTGCTATGGACAGGAGATATCACAGCCCCATCTCTGCTAAGGACAGGAGATATCACAGCCCCATCCCTGCTCAGGACAGGAGATATCACAGCCCCATCCCTGCTCAGGACAGGAGATATCACAGCCCCATCCCTGCTCAGGACAGGAGATATCACAGCCCCATCCCTGCTCAGAGCAGGAGATATCACAGCCCCATCCCTGCTAAGGACAGGAGATATCACAGCCCCATCCCTGCTCAGGACAGGAGATATCACAGCCCCATCCCTGCTCAGGACAGGAGATATCACAGCCCCATCCCTGCTAAGGACAGGAGATATCACAGCCCCATCCCTGCTAAGGACAGGAGATATCACAGCCCCATCCCTGCTCAGGACAGGAGATATCACAGCCCCATCCCTGCTCACAGCAGGAGATATCACAGCCCCATCTCTGCTGTCCCTGGGAGAAGCCTACAAACTCTTGTAAAGATCTGGAACTCCTTACTGATGCCATCCAGCCCTGAAGCAGGACAGACAAACAGCAACAGCTCCTTGAAATTCTGAATAACTGAAAGGTTAAAGAGCTCCTCCTCACACTCTCCAGATAGTCCTGAAGATGGAAACAGCTGGAAATAGCTGGAATTGCTCCCAGGTAGGACAAACACTGAGCTCAGCACGCAGGGGAGCAGGAGGCTACTGCCAGGCTGACCCAGCCAAACTGGGGAACTCCTGGTGACAGCTGGAAGCTCTCTGGGGATCAAGTGTGCACCTGCAGGGTCCAGGCCTTCCAGAATCCCACAGCTACATGGCAGGCAGGCAGAGAAAGCCATCCCTAGTTGATGTTCTTGTCTGTGGATGACTGGCTTACCTCTGGGATGTCCATGAGCACATGTGAGCTTGAAAATGAGGGAGCTGTGACTACATGACAGATGCCTGCTGCCTGCAGTTAGCACCCAGAAACTTCCAGAAAGCCTAAGGTTAGACATCTGATTGGGATGAACCAGAAAAAAAAAACCCAAAACCGACCAAACAAAACCAAAAAAAAAAACAACCCAGTGAGCTCTGGCAGATACTGCACCTTTAACGCAACACTGCACTCCTGAACAGAACGAAAATGAGAAACTTCTGACAAGTTCCCTGAGTCTGTGGTGACAAGGAACTTCTAGGAGATGCCTGTTCACCCTCTACTGAACTTTTAGGAGTTGGCTGTTTGCCAAACCAGGACAACCCTTTACTGAAACTACAAAGCACAGCCTCAGTCTCGGGAGCAATGAGCTCTTGCCAGGTACTCCTCCCTGCCAGTGAGTGCAGAGCAAGTCTCCAGACCAGCTACACCACCACCCACAGCTGAACTCAGCAAACACCCACAGAGCTCCCTTTGTAGCAGCACAATGGCATCAGGACTAAGGAATTCCAGTTATTTACAGACCACTCCAAATACCCTCAGTGCTGGGAACTGCTGAACAAACTGCAGCGCCCCTTCCAAGTTTTGGATTTGTCAGCAGTGTCAATATTTGTTGACAAATTTGAAACTTGGATAAAACCATGGCTTTGTTGCACACTCAAGAGGTGTTTCTGGAATGAATTCAAAGCCTTGCTCCCTGCTGCAGGTTCCTGAGCACACAGCACTGGTACAGCAGGGGGATTGTGCTGGAGCTGTGGCATGGTGCTCCACACCTTCCCCAGCCCCTCCTGCCTGACAGCACAGCCTAAAACACAGGCACAAATGGAAACAGGCACAGAGAGGAGGCAGACTCCAGTGCACCCACAGATAAATCCCAGGGATGTTGTCCCATCACACCCACTGCTGTCTGTGGACAACAATTAACTTGACAAAGGGTGCCAGGAGAGTGTCCAGAGACCCATGAAGAAGGTTTATGCCACATTCAAATGAGCTGATGCCACCCTGCTGCAGACTGCTGCTCTCCTCTTAGTGGGCACTCCATCATTTGAATATGCCCCTATAAAGATGCATCATAAGAGAGGAACTTCCTGACACTTACTCTTACTGTCCATTGATTCAAAACCAGTAGTCTCCATCAGGCAAATTAGCAAGTGATCATCCACTTCAGAAAGCAATTTCAATTGTTCATGCAAACATAGCTGCACTGTAAAAACAGCTCACTGCCACTGCCCCAGCCTCAGCCTGTGCTGGCACAGAACAAGAAAACCCAGCCCTGCCTGGCCATCAGACACTCATGGCAAGTAGGAAAACACCAGGAAACCACTCCAAAAATATGAGCTTATGCAAATTACAAAACAACCCAACTACCCTAATCCCTCTAAAGCATTCATTATGCTCACATATGCAGTTAATTAAATATATATGTATATAAAATAGAGATGTTTCAGGTGGATTTCCTGTGCCACATTCTGAAATGCATGCAATCAGTGATCCCAGGGATCTAACTGAAATCAATCAAAAAATATTTAAAAATCAAAAGTAAATCTCATAATAAACCCACTAATGGGAAGTTCACTCATGGAAGGAGTTATAAAAGGGCTTTTTTATAATTACTCCATCCTGTTCGCCACACTTGCTTATGCAAGAGAAGTGTTTTTAACTACTGACAGGACTAGGATTAAATGACAAGTTCACATATTTAATCCAGATTGTTCACAGGCACAAGGTGAAAAATATGATAAAGAACATGAACAGGTTTTAGTGAGCTGAGCCAGGAAAAAATAAAATCAAACCCACACCCCTTCTGAGCAGAAAATAGGACTTTTTTGTGATTATTAAAACAATTTCTATCAAGGCAAGTACACAGGCTGATTTCTACTCTGAGAAGTGGTTTGGCCACTCCTTTTTATGTAATGCAGTTCTAACCAGGAGAGACCTGTTTTACCTCTGTTATCAAAACCATTCCACTGCCTTCAAACCAAGTATTTCAAGTTAGTAACATACTTCCAGGCACTTCACTAATATTAAAAAACTCCAAAAACCTTATTTTCTCACAGGAGAGCTATAACTTGCAACTTCACTCTTGCAGTCTGTTCCCTAAATGAAAAAGAAAAATCAGGAGTGGACACAGGTCTTCACTCCCCATTTCACAGCATCTTTTAACTTCAGTGGCAACTGACCAAAAGCTCCAGGACTGCTTCAGGCTAAAAATGATTCCTAACCCCTGGAACTCAGTCTGGAATTCCCACTCAAGGGCAAAACTGGGAGCAGCTAAAAACACTGAGACTGGTTTGTAGGAACTCACATCTGAAGAAGAATCAAACGTAGCTGCCCCAGCCCTAGAAGTGTCCAAGGCCAGGCTGGAAATAAGGCAGAAAAAGGAGGGAGTGTGCCCAGTGAAAGCAGGGGCAGGTGACATGGGAAGAACACAGAGATGCTGCTCCCCACCACAGGCAGAAAATCCACATGGACAAAGCTCTACTGGAGCTGGAGCTGCCAGAACTGTGGGGGATAATGACAATTGTCAAATATTAATGGCAAAAGCAGTGTAGAAATTACTTTGGTGCCTTGCAGGGCAAGGACCATCACCTCACACCCAGGGACAGGCAGAGGTGTTCAATGCATTCTTTGCCTCTGTCTTCAACACTGACCATGGACCAAGGGGGTCCCAGTGCTCTGAGCTGGAGCACCATGACTGTGACAATGGCCCTGAAATCCTGCAGGATCTGCTGCTCCAGCTGGATCCCTACCAATCTATGGAGGCCTGATGGGATTCATCCAAGAATCCTCAAGGAGGTGCTGATATCATCACAAAGCCTCTCTTGATGATTTTTGAGTGGTCTTGGGAATCTGGAGAGGTCCCAGCTGACTGGAAGCTGGGGAACATTGTCCTGATTTTGAAGAAGGGCAAGGAGAGGACCCTGGAAACCACAGCCTGCCAGTCTCACTTCAGTGCTGGGTAAAGTCATGGAGATTATTCTGGGAGATGGTGAAAAACACCTGCAGGACAACAGAGGCCAGCCACAACCAGCATGGCTACAGGAGGGGAAAGTCCTGCTTGCCAAACCTGATTTCCTTCTACAACAGGACATCCCCCACCTGGCTGATGGAGGAAAGCCAGTTGTGATCTTTCTGGACTTCAGGCTCAGGCTGGATTTTGGGAAAGGTTCTTCCCTCCCCCAGACGGTTCTGGGCACAGCCCTGAGGCTGCCAGAGCTCCAGGAGCCTTTGGACAACACCTCCAGGGAGGAACTGTTGGGGTGTCTGTGCCGGGCACTGAAATCCTTGAGGGTTCTTCCAACTCAGGATACTCTGTGATTCTCTACACCCTCTTTTAAAAGTGATGGTGAGACCACCACTGTCTAGTGCTATCAATGTGTTATTTCTTAAGGGGAAAAAAGCATTATTGCAACAGCAAAAAGGTATTTTTTTACTATTATTTGCACCTGTGGGGTGGGGAAGGAAAGGAAGGGATGAGGAGAGTGTTTGTCAGGTCTGCAAAACAACAGATTCTCAGACATTTTGTGCTACTTTTATACCACTTCCAGGCAACAGATCTAGCTACCAGTGGTCTCTTAAGGCTTATTCTTGTATCTAAAAAGTTAATAGCAGAAGTTTTATGATATATAGCATGAAGGTTCTACACCTCTGCAGCACATTTCTACCACTGAAGCAAAAATACCTATTTATACAGATCAGTAATGGTAGGAAAGTGCCAAGGTGCCAAGAAAGTCATCCTGGAACACCATACATCTTTTCCCTAAAAGCAGAAAAGAAAACCCAAATTGGCAATAATACATCACATGCTAAACCTGACTTTTCAGGGAACTGAGTTTCCCCAACTCCCATTTCATCATGATGCTGGGGCTCTACAAGCCAGACCTGACCCAGCATTAACCAAGTAACTGTACCTGAAACCTTTTGCAAAGCAGCACTGATTTCTATTTCTTGTTGCCCTGCAGATGTTTCTCAGCTGAGCTCAGAGGCTGCCCAGGCTCAGTGTGCCAGGCCCCCCCTTCCAGCAGCTCAGATCACAGAATATTCCGAGCTGGAAGGGGCCCACAAGGATCAGAGTCCAACTCCCAAGTGGATGGCCCACACAGGGATGGAGCCCCAAACCCTGGGGTTATTAACACCCCCTGAGCCCATCTCAGAGTCAGCCCTCTGTGCCAGGGCAGTTCCTGCCTCCAGGACACACAGACAGAGGAGTGTGGGGTCTGTCTCAGCCAGGGCAGTTCCTGCCTCCAGGATACACGGACAGAGGAGTGTGGGGTCTCCATCCCAGTCTGCTCCAGATGTAAAGGGGTTATTTTGCAGTGGGTCTGGCATCCTACTCCTGCAGTTTGCAATCCTGTGCTCTTACTCCTCCCTGCTGTCTGCCAGGGCTTAGGATTCCAGCCCTCCCAGCCAGGCTGCTCCTTCTCCTGGAGCACAGCCCCAGCTGCCAGCCAGCCCAGGCAGGAGCAGAAAACCAATGCTGGGAAAGCAGCAGGAGAGCACCAGGTCACAACAGCCCCCACAGGCCCTGGGATGGATCAGAACTGCTGATAAAAGCTCTGATCTAAACCTGGAGTGCCTTCATGCAGCAGCCAAATGAAAATGATGCTGGATCCCCCCAGCCAAGTGCAGCCAGGTGGGATCTGACCAGTGCTGTGAGTGACAACAGGAGCTCAAGGGGGGCTCCCCAGTTTTGTCAACACTTCCAGCTGTTTCCTCCCAGGGGACTTTGCTGAGTGACGACTGGTTAAGCTTGGCTAAGGTCAATTCATCTCACTTCCAGTATGCCTGCTTAGATGGGAGAAGCAGGATGGATGGGGGAATGTCTCAGAATAACAAATCAGGGGGACAAACCACTTCTACAGGAGCCACCAGAGAGCAAATTACCACTGGAGCTGCCTTTTTACAGGCCTGGTTTTTCTTTTTTATGTTAATTAGCAACCTTATCTAAGGAATATCTCAAGTTTTTCCTTCACGGATTACTTGAATTAATAGATATATCCAGAAGCATGAAAAGCAGGCTAAAGTTTACATCTGCAGTAATTGTAAAAGCCTTGAGATACTGTAGTTTCTATCAAATTTTACATGTGTGCAAAAGGCTTTAGAAATAAAACTAAAACTGGAACAACACAGACCCCTGCAAAACTCAAATTAAAAGGAGAGAGCCAAAGCAGCATATGCCCTTTCCAAGAGGAAGAGAATGCATTATAAATCTGGGAATAAAGCCACCTAACTCCTGGCAAGACAGCTTGGAGAAACAGATAATAAAGCAATCCGACCAATATGATCACAAGACATTCAAAGTTAGAATTAATGTATCCTTTATTCATTATTAGAAATATAAATAGGTTTAATATGCAACAGATTTTAAAGTGTTTCCTGTCAGGGGGATTCAGCAGCCTTAACCTGCAATACACCAATGGAAAAGGTAGGTATGAAGTTGCCTTTGACAAGAAGCGATAGGCATTAAAAACCAGGAACAGCAGGAAAAGCTGACTAATTGTCAAGAACCTCAAGCCTCAGCAGCAGCAAAAGCAGCAGAATCTCCTCTCCATCACAAAACCCAGAATGGTTTGTGTTGGAAGGGACCTGACAGCCCATCCAGTGCCACCCCTGCCATGGCAGGGACACCTCCCACTGTCCCAGGCTGCTCCAGCCCCAATGTCCAGCCTGGCCTTGGGCACTGCCAGGGATCCAGGGGCAGCCCCAGCTGCTCTGGGCACCCTGTGCCAGCCCTGCCCACCCTGCCAGGGAACAATTCCTGCCCAATATCCCATCCAGCAGTGCCATTCCCTGTGTCCTGTCCCCCCTTACCCTGTAAATCATCTCTCTCCATGTTTCCTGCAGCTCCTTCAGCTCCTTTAAGGCCACCCTGAGGTCACCCCAAAGCTTCTCCTGCCCAGGTGAACAATCCCAGCTCTCCCAGCCTTTCCTCTCAGCAGAGCTGCTCCATCCTCTGCTCATCCTGGAGCCTCCTCTGGCCTGGCTGCAGCAGCTCCAGCTCCTCCCTGTGCTGGGGCAGCTCTGCAGGTTCAGCATCTGTGGAGTCAGGTGAAGTCCCTGAGAAGCCAAGAGGGCTCAGAAGCAGCCCTGGCTGCCCAGGAGGGGGATCCCACTGGGTGCACTCAGACCAAGCCACCCTCATCCACATCACCTCCATCCACCCAGAGCCACTGACTCACCGGGGCACTGAGGGGATTAAAAAGCCCAGAAATGTGCTGTGCATACCTTCATTTCTCTCAGAGGCACCACCAAGCCATTATTTACTAAGCTAACTAATTAGGCAGCCACCCTTGCAGATAATAAGAATGCATTAAAGTATTTAAGATTCCAGCACAAGCCTGACACATACGAAGTGGCTGTCCTTCTTCAAAAGAAAATGAAAGTCAAAGGAAATAAACCATTTAGGAACACTCAGCACATCTGAGGTGCAGGGGAAAGGTGGCATCACCACAGCATCCAGGAAAAGAAAGGAAAACAAAGCTGAGTACTATGGGATGCTGAGGCATTTCACATTTTTATTGTATCAGCTTCTACTTCTAAAGAGATCATTAGATACACAATTTGAATTAGCATTAGATAGATGATAAAGTAACAGCTATTCAAAACAAACAGAATTAACCCACAGAACTACAAAAACTGGCACAGAAAACACAGGAGATTGAAGCTACTTCAGCTGACAGCAATCTAAAAAACCAAGCTGGTAAATTCAGTTTTACCCCGAGAAATGAGTTGTAAGTGAATCTACACTTCACTGCAGTGAAAGCATCCTTCCCTCCACACAGGCACTGCTCCAGGAGTGGGTAATAGAATCAAAGTCATAGAGCAAGTTTACAAAATGCAGAAAATAATCAATCCACTGGAAATAACACCAGGAACACTCCCAGGGGATACACGTGCCCTGTGTACTTGAGGAACTCTTTCTGAAACTACATCAAGTCCAGCTGAGGATACCAGTAACTTGGGGGCACAGAGGAAATCAATTTCCATAGCTCTACAAAACTGATAAAAATTTAGAGGAAGTTTGGAGAATTCAGCATCTGCCACCAAAAAGTCAGTTTTACATTCTCTGTGAAAAAGCCTTCATGAGAGCATACAGGAGGGTTTGGGGTGTACAGGACAGGAAGACTGGCATAATTACCCCCTTTTTCTCTCCACACACATTCCTGACAGGCTCTGCACAGCTTCCACAGCAGATCCCTGAGCACCTCACCCATGGGAGCACCCCTGGGTGAGCAGAACTGGGACTGACAGTGGTGGGGAGCAGCAGGAGCACACCCCAGCCCAGCCAGGTGAGCAGAACTGGCACTGACAGTGGTGGGGAGCAGCAGGAGCACACCCCAGCCCAGCCAGATGAGCCTGGGCACCAACTTCACCTGAGGATACCAAGAGCCACACCTGCAGACCCACCTTCACCAGAACATCAACTCTTCCAGGGCTGGGGAAGACCCTGCATTCCTCAAGGAAAGGCCCTGCAGGAATGAACACACCCCAATTGCAGGCCATTAGCTCCAGAGGGGTCAGCTGCCCAGGCAGAATGGCTTTCAGCTTCTTCCTCTTCAGTTATTTCTGCATTAACTTCCCCTTTTCTTGGCTTTTTTCAGTCCAGTGACCTCTAGAATTTGGATTCTTTGACTTCTGGAGAGATGCCCAAAAAACTCATTCTGCCTCTAAGGAAATTCACAATTTGGCATTTAAGGGGAACAGTATCAAGTGATATGGCTGCAGTCTTATTTTGTACTCGACATCAGAGCTCTCCAGTCACCTTCTTCCCCCAAAAGGACTCAGAGTCCTCAAAGGAGAGGGTCAAAGGCACAGTAGGGAAGGGGAAGCCAGCCCCGCATCCCACATTTCTCCCCACACAATCCAGAAGGCTGAGTGGTGAGGAGGGTACACACACAAACCCTTTGAAAAGAGAGAAATGAGATTGAAGCCACAGATGCAGAAACCACCTGGGCAGTATCACACAGCCAGTTGCTCAACCTCTACACAGGCAAAATTAATTGCATTAATTCTGGGGTTTAGTCAAGAGGATTTGACTAAAAATAATACATACTTAAAAGCAGTGCACAGTATTGGGTTAAAAACCACAGGGACAGCATATAAATGCAGGGATCTGACTTGGGCACCACTGACATTCACAGCTGCAATTCATCTGCTGGGAAGCCTGAAAGGAAAACCATCCATCAACTTCCAACAGCAGATACAGGACAAAATGTGTGTGTTACAAACAAGTCCCAGGGTTATCTTCCTACTCAGCAAACAGGGGCTTTTTAAAGCATCACATACCAATGTTGCAGGTAATATCAGAAAAGAAAATGAACTCAAAAAAACAGCTCAAGTCTCAAGCACATCACGAGACTGGTGTCTCAAAGAAATTGCTGAAGTATCTCCAGCATTTTATCTGTTTGTATTTTAATTTGGGGAGAAATCATGCAACTCCATTCATATATCAAGACAACATGTAAAGAAATTTAACAGTATCAGAATTATTTGAAGCCTTGAATAGTTTAGGATAGTCAATGTTCCAAATCCTCCAAACTGCCCCTGTGTGCAGCCTCATGGCCAAATCCTCATCTGATTCAAAAAACTGCCTACCACACTTGAAGGTGGGAACCTTACTCCACAATTCAATCAAAGGCAACAAAAAGTTTTTTTAATGAATCCATCCTTTAAATACAAGGTCAAAATAAATCCCCTAAGCCCCAGGAGATGAAAGGCAAGGTAGAAGGATGCTCTGGAGCAGCCATGGCACATGGGACTGGTCCCCCCTGCACCCCACAATGCTCCTCGTCTCTGTCCAGTCACTCCCCCACACTTCCCTCTCAAGACACCATACCTACAAAGCTGAACTGATCCTAAACCAAGAATCTTCTGTTTCCAGAGCCTTTTCCCCCTCAGAGAAGCAGCAGGCTTCATTTCCCCTGATCACTCTGCAGGTTTCAGAAAGTAACTGATAACGTCAATTCGCGTTATCATATTCAGCAAGCCACAGCTGACAGCACCTCGGGCATATCAAAGAGATTCTGAGCTGAGAAGCAATTTTTTTCTTCTGGCCACATATGGCAGCAGTGGAGCACCCAATGAATGGCAGCAGCCTTGCTTCCTGACAGGCAGAGGTTAGCAGGAAGGCAGTGGAGTCGATGCTCCACGAGTGGCTGCACATCCCACAATATTTGCCTTCACTCTGACACACACAATAAAGAAAAACACCTCCATTTGTGGAAGGCACAGGTATTTGTGAAAGCCAGCACAGAACCATCTGGGCTTGTTTCTTCACTGCCTACTGCTAAATTTTGCACATGCCCTGGTTTTCCCTCTGTGGCTCAATGCCAGTGCTTTATTTTAATTGGTGCTGAGAAAAATGCATCTTTTAGGCCACCTCTGCAAGGCAGCTCCTGGCCTGACAGCCCCTGGCTTTGCTGCTGTTATTGTAAGGAAACTACTCTTCTAGAATGCCTGTTCAGCAAAAATAATTTGTGAGTCTCCAAAGTCACGAAGTGTTTTCAGATAGCCTGAGCAGGTTTTTAGCTCTGCCATACACAAGCTGGATCTGCTGTTTCCCTTCTAACTCCTGTCCCTCCTGCTAAAGGCCAGAAGGCAAAGTTCTCCCCTCTATTTCAACAGCTTTAAGATATAGCTTAAGCCTCATCCTTTTCTCAGACATGAGAAGCATTAAGTCACTCTTCTGCCTCTATTTAAATTCCAGAGGGCTGCCACTATTTGGATAAGCCACAAATGCTAATTATTCTGTATTGATTCTGTTGACTTTCTGGGACAAAGGAGGTCTGAAGCTCCAGGACACATTAAGAGCATTACAGAACATCAGCTTTCTTACACAGGATAAAACAGGTTAAGCAAGAGCAGAGTCTGGATAATAAACATCACATCCAGTAGAGAATACCCAGGTTTCCATCAAGCCCTCTAATGCTTGCAAGCAGGAGCTGTAAAAGAGATGAAGAGATATTGGAAAGGAAAAAATGAAAGAACACAACAGGTTTTGCATGTCATGGGAACACTGGAGAGGGGACATGTGTGTACATGGACAGTGACTGCTCCCCTTCTCTCCCTTTATTATCTCCTGAATCCCTGCAGATGGAACTTAATCCAGAGTTTGTATTAGATCAAGGCACAAGGAAAAGGAGAACTCGAGGACTTGAGATGCAAGTAGTGGCAATACAAGAACTGTGGTATTCCAGCTTTGCAATAATTCCATCATCCCTCTCCTCCAATGAGGAGGATTGAAAAGCCCAGTTGTGTGTGTAATACTTCTGCACACTGAGAGCATGATCCTGCTGGAGGCTAAAAGACTGTTTATCCACAGATCAGCAGTCACTGTGCAAACTTACATGCTCCAATCCACCCATACTCCTCGAATTTGACTTTGAGTGACTACTCAAGTATCACCAAATGGAGCTGCATTAGGGGTGACTACATATTTGATCTTATGTAGGCAGATAAAGTTCAAATATTTCCTTACAAAACAGTAGAATTCAAATGAATTAAGCCATTAACCATAATGTTAAAGCAGAATCCATGCACAGCATTAGAGTGTATTTATATAAAACCACTTACAGCTCAAGGAAAGTAAAACACTGGAAAATGCCAATTTCCATATCACAAACAAGGGTGTACACATTATTACTGCAGGTTTTCCCTGCACTAATCTTTATCTCATGTTGATCAAGTAACATTTAAGAAAGGTTGAGATTTATAATGCATTATCAGAAGACTAGAATGTGTTAACACTGGAGATGGGGACATATCTGACAAGAAAGGAAAACCCAGGTGTTTCACCAACACAAAACCAAAGGGTGAAGGAGGAAGGGGGCAGCAGGTGGGACTTCACTGCCACTCAAAGTATGCACAGGACTCAACTCCTGCTCAGGGCCAGCACCAGAGCTCAGCTCTGCTGCACAGCTGGCTGCAGTGAGCACTGAAAGTGAGGGCAGCCACCTTCCTCCTTTTACATACATTAGGAGTCTGTAACAAAAATGCTGCAAAGTGTGGAAAGGCTGCAAGGGTGAGCTCTGCTGTACGAGGCAGTTCAGAACAAGTCCCAGCTGCTGTCAAACCTATTCAGTTTAAGAGAGTTCTCCCTGGCAGCTCTGCACCAAACAAGCAGCAGAGGCTGGAAGCAGTGGCTGGAGCTCAGCAGTGATTTAAGACTTCAGGAGGCTCCTGGGCTCCTACTGGAAGCAGACCTGAGGTGTGAGTGCTGGGCTCTGCTGGGATTCTCTCAGGAGGCACTCAGCCAGCCATATGCTGCTTTAAGAGATGCATCTGCCCAGCACAAAAACTGTCCTGGGTCTGGAAAAGCATCCAGGACTTGCAAGTTGTGCCACCAGCATCAATGGCTGCAGTGGTGTGTGCCCCCACCCAGGGCACACAGCTGGAGTCCAGATGTGCTGCCCTCCCTCCCCTCCAGCGCTGGGCAGCCCAAGTTGTTTGGGGTCTCTAAACCAGCAATTCCACATCAACACTGGGACAAGCTCAGGGAAACCACTGGAGCTGACAGGGAAGACCCTGAAGAGCTTCAAAACCCAAAGATCACAAGTGTACAGAACTTCAGGTGAGCTGGGACTCTTAAAAACTTCTCTTAAATTCCTGAAGTCCTTGTACTACTCCCTAAGAAACAGAAGGTGCCAGAACATCTCCTGAAAACCCCACACTAAATCCCAAACCAGAGTGGTGTTGGGTGAACACCTGGAAGCTTCATTCTGGAGCCCAAAAATGCCTGAGTGACACAGTGTGAAGTTCCCACCACCTTCATCTGGCTTCACTCCAACGATGCTGAAATATTTACTCGATGGCAGCCTGTAAGCATTAAACTTAAAACTCTTATCACTTCAGAAATGTTCTGTTTTTAAAAGCAGCATCTTTGTCAAAGCAATAATGTCTATGGAAATTAGGGCCCAGCATAACAGCACAGCTTTCTACTGAGTAGCAAAGTCCATGACAGGAAAACCCATCCAGGCTTTCAAACCACATCCATCACGTCAGCATTCAGGCATCTTAAACTGACAAACAATATTAAAAAAGAAAGTGTAGATTATCTCAAGGCAGAATTTTTATCAGCATCTTTATCGTCAACACAGATCAGTGTGCCATTTTAATTCACATCTATTCCCTCAGAAACAGATGCTTTCATTAAAAGGGCTATGCAAGAGCCCTTTCAGTATATAGATACTTGCTATAAATGAATTCTACAGTCGTGAAAATTCACATGCTCCTTTCCAAGCCTGGATCCTTGATGGGAATACAAAGCTGTGGATCAACATTATTAATAGACAAATTCATCATGAAAACACATCTCCATTCTGTAAATTGCAAGTGTGTCAAAAGTAGAAATATCCTTTGCTGGTAGTTCTGAAGACAAATGATTTCTCCCAGCAGATATTGAATAGATAAGCCAGGCACTTTCCTGCCCAATCACTTCCAAGCATCAGAGATGCTCAGAGAAGCTCAGGAAAGAAAAGCAAAATAGTGCAATTAAGGTTGAGCAAACAGCACTTGTGTGGAGCATTACATTCCCCTAACTGCACTGAACACAGACACAAGGGTGCAAACTAAGCATTTAGCAAGGAATGGGTCCCTCAGGCCCAAATCCAGCAGGGCTGGGCCCTTCTCTGGAGACCCTGAGGTCCAAACCACACTGGCCTGCAAGAGTTCCTTGAGGCAGAGCAGGAGCACAGCCTGGGCTCAACCACCTCCCTCACCTTCAAGCTGTGCCACACCAACACAGGTTAGGTTAAAATGGAACACAAAAAGAAATACAACTCCCACCCCCAAGCAGCTCCTGCTGTGGTGCTCAAGCACTTGAGGCCAAAGAGAAGATGGAAACCAGGGAAAATAAAAAGCCATCCTAAAGTGATGTGTGCCTGGAATGCCTGCTCTGAACCAGCTCCCAATGGCTTTTCTCCATTTGCTGCCAAGCACCTCTAATGCAATCCAGACAGTCAAGGACACAGTCAGAATGTTAATATGAAAGCATTAAAATTCCCATTGAAATGGGACCTGTCAGGCTACTTTATGTAACATGATTTATCGTTTCCAAATGTAGTAACAAGGGATTTTATTGTACAAGAGCATGTGGTACACAATGGGGCTGCGGGTCCGCATTCCGCACTCGCCAAACTACAACTCCTGACAACGTTTCTGCTGGTACATGGCTGAGTTACTGGTGTGTGCATCAAAGGGGAGCTGAATGCATTAGAAATTGATGGGGTACAGAATAGACTGAAAATAAGAGCTCTCTGCACCTCCCTGTGCATACTAAACACAGCCAGACACCTCTGACCACTGCTGGTTCATGGAAAGGAGCCCAACTGTCCCCAGCCCTCAGGGCTCCTGCGCCAGGCAGTAAAAACTGACTGTCAAAAGCTTAAGGAAGCTTTTATTTCCAGTCTTACACATCAATCAGATAACTGATGTCTTCTGCAAGTTCAGGGCACACTGAGAGCACACTGGAAACTGCTGGTTACATTTCCAGGGCACGGCTGTGCTTCCTGCCCTGCTAAACCCCAAACCCCTTTAAAGCCCGGCCTCAAAGGCACCAAAGCCAGGCTTTGCCATGTGTGACACAGAGCTGCCAGCAAGGCAAGCTGCCCAAGTCCTGTGCTAATGACACCCAGAGGGTTACAGCACAGAGCACAGACCTGTCACAACTAAGTTGGTGGATTCCCGTGTCAGTGACACATTTTCTTGCTTCTCAAATACAGAAATTGTTCAGCTGTCAGCCCACTGGGGATTTTTTAATGCATTTTGGTAGTTTAGTTATCCATGTAGTTCTCATTGGAGATATGTTAACTTTGAGGCAGAGCTGAGTAGCACAGCACAGAAAAGCAGAGATGTTGGCTGTACCTACAGCGGGAGAGGAATCTCACCAGCTGCCAGTGCAAAGGCAATGCCAGGATAAACTCGTAGCAGTGTCAAAAAATACACAGCTTAATCTTTTTCACTTGGAGCAAACTGCAACAGGTCAACAGTACCCACACAAGATCATGCAGTTGCACCCAAAAGACTGTTCCCATTGTATTTTCTGGTATTTCTTACTCACTTCTCCATTGATTGCACTATTAATCTTGACATCATTCAGTTCCATGCTTTGCTCTGCCCTCTTGCCCTGCCTAAGTCTGGAATCGATGTTCAACTAAACTCAAATATGCTTTGAAATGTCTTCGTTTAATTAATAAAACACACACCAAGAGTGCCTGACTGCCACAGATCATAGAGAGATCTGGGTCTTGCCATCTGTGAGTTATATTACAAACTGAGCTGCAACTGATGTGGTCTCTTTGCTACTTACCAGGCAGTTGATCCCAGAACCAAGACCTTGGGCTACTCTGCTTTTACAAAGCTACTCAGAATCAATAATGAATTTAAGCCTTCCCCTTCCAGCTCTGCCATTCAGCACCAGCAGCAAGAATCAAGCTTACTCCAAGTAATAAAACCCAAACACAAATAGGCATCTGTGCTTTTTCAATCCAAGAGGGATCTGCAATGCAAGTTTAAAAAGGAAAACTATTTTCTGTTGGAATTGTGAGAAGGGAGCAAAAGCCATAATGGAAAACAGCTCTCCCCAGGCAAAATAGAAGAGGAGGGGGAAAAGCCAGAGAATCAGATGCTACAATTAAGGGATGAACAGTTGGGATTTCAAAGAATGTAGCTTATAAACCAAGAGGCTGGGTCATGAAGTGGCCAGTGAAGTTCAGTGGTCACAGGTAATAAAAGCCCATCTCACTTAACATCCACAGAAACATTCCTGCCACTAGCACAACATCTTATTCCATTTTCAAGAGCAGTCCAGCTTGGTCAGAAGTGCCTGAGCTGCAGACTGCCAGCACTGGGGGATACTTGGGGTAAGATAAATGAAACAGCTCCCTTGTTCCTGTCCTTCTGCTTGCAGGATCCACTACTGACCACGGTCTGACAGGATGCTGGCCTTGATGTAGCAGATTTAATCTGACCAAGCTGCTCTTGAAAATGGCAAGAGAAGTTGTGCTAGATGAAAAACAAAATCATACACACACCAATCTAAGAAAAAGGGGATTCAAACTTCTGGAACCAGCTACTGAACAAGCGAATCTTGCCCTTCTTTTAAGGGCATAATCACAGGACTCATCACTGTGCCAGCAGATGCAGTGGGGATCAAGAGATCCTACAATTCAGTTTATTGCCAAAAAGTGTTATTCAGCTAAAAACTTCTGCCACACTCCATAACCCAGCCACCAATGCTTCCAGACTTACAGACCTTCAAGGACAGGCACAGAGAGACAGTTAAACTTTGGGTCCAAAACACGAAACTTTGAGTTATAAACTGTCTAGAAAACAGTCTTGTTATTGCCAGAGATCTGAAAGAAAGCCCAAAAGCTAGAGGAAGTCACAGCATTTAAAGTTAAAAATGAAATTTGCCTCAAGACAGTCCTGTGCTTCAGCCTTTCCCGTGTAGTCCTCATCCAATCTTCTCTGAATTTTTCAACTTGGCCAATAAATACCTCTTACTCTAGCACTTGGATAGGATTTATGATGCACTGCAAGTGCTGTGCAATTAACAGATTTAATGCCCAATTCACTTCCTCCTTCAAAGGGAGACTGGAGGAAAGCATCCCAGGAGCTGTGGGTATGTCATACATATACATGAAATGACATTTCCTCTGCCACTACTCGAAGTCAGCACATCCCTACTTTTCCTGCAGATGTATCAAACCATTTTCACTGTTTAGATTCCCAACTATTAGTCATTCTTCAGCTTAATCACAGAGGGGTTTACAGTATGGATTTTTACACACCATCCCACATTTTCACCATAATTTATCAATTGCTTTTTCCACTCCATTTCACTGAATTTCTAATCTCATTTCCCCAACTACACTGTCTACAATCATAACATAACAGTGACTTTAAAAAATGTAGTATGCTCCACTAATTTCACAATGTGTTAAAGGAGATAACAGAGGGAATACATTCTTTCCATCTCAGCATGATTGCTTTAACTTGCCCATCAGAGACAAAAGCCCATGGCTGAGGAGGAGGACAGGCATTGCTGTGAGGAGAAGTCCAAGCTCTGCACTCTCACACTGCTATTGACCAATTCTCAATGAGACAAATGCCACCAACTCCTCCATGCAAGACCGAGCATTTCCCTCTTGCACGTGTTTAATAATTCCCCTTTGGTGCTGCTCCACCAAAGAATCGTGCTGACAGGGCTCCATCCAATCCAGCAGCACATTTGAGGGATTATTGCTGATGCTTCATAGCCTCATAAAACACCCTGCTCAAAGGAGTTCTGAGTGGCACAACTCTGTGCTTTGCTTCCCAGCTGCAGTCTGAAGTTCTACAAAATGTCAATGCTGAGCACAAGCTACTTTCACAAGCAATTAAGACAGACTACATGAATACCTAGCTCAGCCTGCAGGCTACATCACACTTGCCTTTCTGTTTTGTTCAATTACTTTGCCCTTCTCTTTGGTAAACAGAAATCCTTGTTTTCCTTTCTACCACACACTGCATCTGTTCTCCAAATTCCACCACCTCACTCCACACATGGAAGCTCCTGGACCAGTTTTACTCCTTGCTGAAATCACTTTGGCCAAAAGATTTGGAGTTAAGGTGCCTAACGCAGCAATGTTCCTGAGTAAGTGTTACCATCTAAAAAAAGGTATCTCTGAACTCAGTTGCACCTCAAACAAGTCCAAAAGCATAAAGATCTCAACTCCACTCATTTAAGATTTCTTCAGACAATTTAACTTGCCACAGTGCTACAAACCACACAGTTTGCTTAAGCTGTTGCCATTTCTTCAACTTTATTTCTGAAATCCCCTTTAACAGTATTGAAGTTTAACAATTATATATAGTCTTGTCTATAATATGTCTATGGTATCCTGATCTCACCTCTCAACATAGCAAGTTCTTCAGCTTCAAACCCACTGGAACAAGAGCAAAGGGGCAATGGAGGGGAAGGAAGCCCAGCACTGCACCATGATGCCCTCAAATGCAGAAGCTCACCCGCATGACATGACACTCCAACCACAGAAACTCTCAGGCTTCAAACACTGTGTGCACATTCAGTGCCTAAACACTGGAAAGGAACTGCCCAGAGCCCAGTATTTACACCAAACTGCTCTCAGATTTTTTACTACATATTTAACTTCACACATCACTTCTACTCAAAGTGAGCAGCAACAATAATCAACTTGATTCTGACAATCCATGCTTTCAGCTACAAAGATCACACAGTTAAAGTTTCCAAGAGTCAACAGAAGTGAAGCAGAACTTTCTGCATAAGCCCAGTCACCTTATGTAAACCGAGGCTTGAACTTCTCTACAAAATAATGTCAAGAGTCACAAAATAGAAATAGGAGCAGTGCCAAAGGGTTAACACTTTATGATGGTAACACCTGTAGGGTTAACACTTTATGACAGTAACACTTATTTGGAAGCCTAGAGATCAGTTTTAAAGTATCATTGGTGGACTTAAGAAGATCTCATCCCACATCATGAGAAACCTTTCAGGACCACTTGTTACGATTCAAATTGTTTGGGACAGGATAAACCAGCTTTGAGGGACAGGGCTTCAGTTCCATATTTTAGCTGATCCCATGGAGTTACACCCCAAAGTGACCCAGCTGAGGGGGTACTCACGTTGGCCAGGTACTGGAGTTTCAATCCCAAAAAGTTACATACCCCAAATGCCCCAGCAGAGCAGCACTCATGTTGCCCATGTACTGCAGTTTCAATTCTGTATTTTAACTGATCCCAAGGAGTTACACCCCAGTGTCCAGCAGAGCAGCACTCACAGGGCCCATGTCCTGCAGTTTCAATCCCATGGAGTTCCACAACCCAGTGCCCAGCAGAGCAGCACTCACGGTGCCCATGTACTGCAGTTTCAATTCTGTATTTCAGCTGATCCCATGCAGTCCCACACCCCAGTGCCCAGCACCCAGCACTCATGGTGCCCATGTACTGCAGTTTCAATTCTGTATTTTAGCTGATCCCATGCAGTCCCACACCCCAGTGTCCAGCAGAGCAGCACTCACGGTGCCCATGTACTGCAGTTTCAATCCCATGCAGTCCCACACCCCAGTGTCCAGCAGAGCAGCACTCACGGTGCCCATGTACTGCAGTTTCAATTCTGTATTTCAGCTGATCCCAAGGAGTTACACAGCCTCAGTGCCCAGCACCCAGCACTCACGGTGCCGATGTACTGCAGTTTCAATTCTGTATTTTAGCTGATCCCATGCAGTTCCACACCCCAGTGACCAGCAGAGCAGCACTCACGTTGCCCATGTCCTGCAGTTTCAATCCCATGCAGTCCCACACCCCAGTGCCCAGCACCCAGCACTCACGTTGCCCATGTACTCGGAGAGCAGGTCCTGCAGCGCCTGGCGCACGGCGTTGCACTCGGCCACGATGCGCTCGCGGCGGTCGTCGCGCGTGCAGGACGAGTCGGCCATGAGCGCCGCCCCGCTGATGATGCTCTCCAGCCGCTCCTCCAGCGACGGCCGGAACCGCTCCTCGCTGAACGTCGACGGGTCCACGATGATTTGTTTCTACGAGAGAAAAAGTTCTGCTAATCAGTCACCAGCCCAAGTGACGCTTTAGGATTAAGCTTCTGTAGTTTTCAAATCCTGTAGTGCTTTAGTGTATAACTCTCAAACTCTTTAGCTACTGTCTTCACATTTTGGTCAGACAAAATTCCTCTCTGGGCCTGAAACTCAAGGACACCCTACTGTCTCAGGCCCCAAGAGATGTAAACAACAGAGAATTGGGTGGGGCAAACTTGGAGTAAACAACTTCATTACCTGAAGCTGTAACTGGAGGATTAACCCCCAAAATGCAATGGACCAAATCTATAATTGTCTGAAAAACTCGTGACCACTGTCCATCTTGGGTGCAGCCTCTGGGAGGCTTCTGACTGCCCAAGGTGTACCTACTGAAGGCCTTCAATAAATGCCCCCTTTTCTTCTCTTAATCTTGTCCAGCCTCTGGTCTAGGTATCCACTCTAAGGCTTCAAAGCAGTGCATTACTGTTTAGTCATGCACACAATCAAGACTTAGAGCAACCCCCTGATAAGGCATTAAGAGGCAAACGACACCATTTTGGCACTGAGGAGGATTTTCATGAGTAGTTTTGCAAAACTACTAAGAGGTTTCCCAGCAGATTATGTTGATACTCATTTCTTGTGCTGCTTTGACAGCTAAACAAAACTTGGCCACAGGAAGCCTTGTTACATGAATGGCAAAAATCAAATGTGCCAGCAGAAATAAGGTTCAAAGTACAGGACTTGTCCTAATGACATGTCAGTTTGGACGGGCCTTCACTAGTTAACTTGTCAGATATAATTATCCCATCATGAACAAGAAAACAAACATCCAAAATTAGCTCTATGTATTGTGATCTGTTGCCCTACTTTGCAGTGTCTTTCTTCTCTTCAGTGTTAGGCAGGTAAATACAACTGTGTTCTCCAAAATTCTCCAAGTGAAGCATCAACATAAAGGTTTCCAACCACACAGAAATCAATTTCTTCATGGCAGAAAACGACCGCGGGTTTCTCTTGCCAGTGTTAGCAAGCACAGCTCACACCAAGAGACTCAGGGCTGGAACAGCAGCACTGATGTACCTGCTCTCCAGGGGCCAGCACCACCATCCATGGAATCTCCCCAGGGAGAAGCTGCAGAAGTATTTATCACCTTTGAGTACTTTCAGGTGATTTGTTTAAACAGGTCTAATTTAATAAAGAACAGTAATTTGGCCATTTCATGGTTTGGCGGTTTGTTTAGGGTTTGGTTGGGTTACTCCAGGGGCAGAACTTGTTAATTCTGAAAGAAGCCCTAAAGCTTTTTGAAATGGCAATTTTCTCAGCCAGTTTGTGTTCAAGCTAACCTCAGCAGCCACCTCCTCCTGCCAGCCAGCACATTTCCTATCCCTAAGGAGTAACCACGCAGCCAATCACAGCAGGATGAGAACATGGCATGCGCTCTCCAACATTCCCTCCTCATTCTTCCTGAAACTTTTAGCCACTGGCTAATACAATGGCAGTGTGCTATCACTCCAGAACTGCACCATCAAAAAAAAAAAAAAAAAAAAAAGAGATAAGAATCAGCTTGTTATCTTCTGGTAGCCATTTCATATTTTACCATCACTGGAGTATCTGGGGGCATGTGTGCTCCAAGCCTCTATTACAGGAGTGTAATAACACTCAAGCAGTAGCAGGAAATGAAGTGCAGGGATAACATCTGCCAAGAACCTCAACACATTTGTTTTGTCAGCCTCCCTTGGCAGGGATGAGACAAAGCTATCATGAAGCTGGCCTGCTGATCAGGCACTGCTGCTATTAGAGAGCCTCACAAAGTGGAATTAAAAGCTCAAAATGCTTCATGTGAACTGCAACACTCAAAAAGTAGTCTGCAGCTGTGTATTGGAGAGTTTGTAGAGTAAAACTGGGTGATTAATCAGAAATCCCATGAGCTGGTTTGAGCTGTACAAGCCAATCCACAAACCTGAACTGAATTATTTCTTCATTGCCAGCCCCTCACATGCTGCTGCAGGGCTGCCCTCCCCTCCCACAGGCACCTGTGAGAACCTGCAGCCCCTTGGGCTTGCACTGAGCCCGAGGCAAACTCCAAAGGCTTACTGAGCATCTGATGGAATTTCAGAAAGGCAAACTCAAAACCGAAATGGGTCACAAAGATCAAGCCAGCCATGACATCCTCTTGTTACCCAAGAGATCACAGGGAAAGGTTTCCTATCAGGCACAGGGAGAGCTCAAACAGAACTTTATCCTGGCAAAATACACGTGGCAGAAAGGGAGGAATGAGAGTGGTAAGAGCAAAAAGGAGGAGATGAGCAAAATTGGCAAAACCACAACTAGTAAATGTCTTTTGAGTGATGGCTTTGCAATATTAAATAAAGTTCTAGAGTAAATTAGTGCTACAGTGTTTAAAATTCAGAGGCTGAATCAGGTAGACACCAAATCCTGGCTTCAAAAGGATCTCAGTAAAAATGCATGGCTGTCCTCAGCAACGTGCTGAATGCAAGATAAAGAACATGACAGATCAGTACAACATATCAGTGTGAAATGACTTCATTTCCAACCAAAGACCATATTAAAACTTCCCACCTCACGTTCCTCTCAATAGGTAGTTTCAGCAATTCCAAATACATGATTCACTTTTAATAAATCACTTCTGTCACCTCCAAGAATACATTACATAAATATATTATGAAATAATCAATTTCAAACAAACCATCTAATGTAGCAGTAGGCTAACTGCTATTTCAGAGCTAGTTTAACTTGACAGCCTTCCATCACCAAGAACCACATATATAACTTTCTATATTCCATCAACCCTAGTTTGGAAAATGACTTTTTTAAAAAAAGAAAATCCTACTTTGCCTACAATTTGCTGCACTTCAGTAGAAAATCATCTTCCCCAGGCAATGTGTCTTAGGTTGCAATACAGGATGTGACCAAAAGTATGAATTCTATCACCATCTGTTAAACCAGGTGGTACAGTGCTCTCTATCTTTCCCACAGCCCATCCTGCCTCCAGGAGATATCTCCTGTTAATGGGCCATTGAGTCCCAGTGCATGGCTGATAAAATTACATCATCCCATTGGGAGATGCCCCAGCCAGGGGGAGGAGCCAAACATTTCCCACCTGGATAAAAACAGATTTGGAATATCAGAGCAGCCTTTTTCCACTGGATTCCAGAGGAAAACCAGATCCTTCTACATCATCACTGGAGCTTTTGGAGGAAAACTGCACCTTCTACAGGAGCACTGCTGCAACTGAACCACATCTGCCACTGCAGGAGGATGCAGCCACCATTGAATGGGACTGTGCCAACACCCTGACTGACTGACGGGTGTCAGGTTAGATTCTGATTCTGGTAGTGTTTTGGGTTTGTTCTTTGTAATACTGTATTTCTATTTTAATTTTTCCCAGTAAAGAACTGTTATTCCTATTCCCTTATCTTTGTCTGTGAGCCCCTTAATTTCAAAATTATAATAATTTGGAGGGAGGGGATTTACATTCTCCATTTCAAAGAGAGGTTCCTGCCTTTCTTAGCAGACATCTGTCTTTCAAACCAGGACACAACATCAGTAAAAGCAACCTGAGGCTAAGAAAGCAGGTGAACAAGCAGGAGAGGCTTTTCCCAGGACCTCCAACTCACATCGAAGTTGTTGAGGGCGTAGGCCAGCTCTCCCCCCCCGCCCTGCTGCTGGCCAGCATCGTCCGAGCCCGTGGCCTGCGCGGCGTTGGAGATGCCGCTGACCGCCTGCTGCAGCTGCTTGTAGATCAGGTCCCTGTTGGCTTTGTAGGCAGCCACGTCGGGGTGCTGCAGGCAGGCCTGGGATGCCGTGTACAGGATGGGCACGTTCTTCTGCAGGATCCCTCTGGCTGCCGCCATCTGGTCGCGGTGACCCACATCTTTCAGCTCCTGTTAGGGACGTTAAAGGGGAGATAAAAGCATTCGAGAGCATTGCCCACATTCCACAGCCATGCACTGTCTCCCTGCATCTTCAAACGACAGGCAAGTTCTTTGCCCTCAAATCTGCTCAAATCTATCTGCTGAGTATTCTTGTCCTGAAGGGCTCAACTAATTGCAAAACAAGACAGCATCATAAAGCCCAAAAACAACAACACTGCAGGGCAATTCACAACACCACAATTCAAAATCTGACGTTGGATTTTTGTTCCTCTGCAGCAGAGGACCAACATTTTAAAAGCTGTCCTGTTGTGCACTTGCAGATGAGAAGCAAGATCATCTTTAATTTAAACTCCCAGGCTCACAACCAGAATGTTTTCTTTAATCACACCTAGAAGATGGCATTTACTTTGCTCAAGAGACTCAGGTACTTAATTTCAGAAGAACAAATATATCATCTCATTCAACTTCTTGTTCACCTCCAATGAGACAAAATTAATCCAATGACTGTAATTACCACTAATTCAAGATTAGTGAGCAAGTCCATAAGTCTTTTCCCAAACACTCTGTGCTGTAATTCTCCAAAGCACCATCATCTCTGTTTTGGAACAGAGCACCATGATCAGATAAAGCCTCCGAGTCCAGCACAAGCAGTAAGTTTATACAAGGAGGAACAACCACAGTTATTAGCAGCAGCAACATTTCAAAGTTACCTCTTAAATCTAACAAAGAGGCAGTGAAAATGAAGACAAGGACTGCCTAACTGAGAAAAGAAAAAAATTGTCAGACTCTCAAAAAATGAATGGGCAATAGGTGACCTCTGTGAGGTACAGACTGAGCAGGGAGGGCACTCCAAGCAGGCACAGAGATTTACAGATTTTGTAAAACCACTTCCCATAGTGTGCAACAATCCATCACAAAGCAGTTTTAGAGCATTTATTGCATTGCCATCACAACCCTACTCCCATTTACTGCAATCAGATTTGAGATACATAACCAACTGGCAATCCCTTTTTGACTGTACCCAGCTTATTTTCTAAGACAAATCTCTGCAAAAAAACCCAAGCAGTGTCAGAGGTGCATAAGCAGTTTTGGTTTGTACGTATCTGCAGAACAAAGAGGCAAAAAATGCTTTAAAAGAATTATGCTATTTCTGATAACTTAAACTGCCCACACCTCTGCTTTTTTCTGAAAACTTAACTACACAAGAATGAGTCACACCAGTGCTGTTGAACAAAACAAATTTCACACGCAATTTAAGGCTAAGCAAAAGCTATCCAAACACAGAATATACCCACAGCAAACAGGAATTGAAACCCCTCCTCCAGGGGACATTTCAGTGCAAAACCAGTGAGCAGCACCACTCACTCCCCTGCATGCCCAGCCATGGCTTTTGCTCCCTGTGCACGTGGACACGTTAAGTCCATCTGTGTGCACCACAACAGCAACAGAGGCTATGGAGAGGGCCCAGGCCTGGGACACATCTCAGCTCCATGTCCTCACCCACACCTGTACTGCTTCAAAATTAGTCCACTAAAACATTGACAAACAAATGCTACTATGAATAAATTCCACCCTACAGCCAAGCACACTTTTCTTGCTTACCAGGCCCTAAACATCACAGAGCACAACATAAACTACTCAGCAATAAAGTAAAAAAATAAAGTATTAACAGAATAGGCACTGTCCAAGAGCAGCCTTGCTTGCTTTCCTTACTTTGGAAAAGAAAAATAAGAATTAATACACAGAAGAAAGTGGCGACACTGTACCTGTTGTCTTTTGGCTGCCATTATATTAAGCTTGTCCACTTCTGGTTTGAGGGCTTTGTACTGGATACCCAAGTCCTGCTCTGTGCCAGCATTTCTTAGTTTCAAGAGACCATCTTCCACCTAAAAGAGTATATATTCACATATTTTTCCAAGCAATACAGTCCAGAGTTCAGGAGGTGTTCAGAATGTATTTCATGGCAGGCAGAGAAAGCAATCTGCCTCTGCCCCCTGTTACTTTTTGGAGACAGACACTTTAAAGGCTAATAGGATACAGTGCTTAGCTACTATTTCACAGTCACCAGCAACCACAGACAGTCAAGTACACATATGTGAAAGAGCATGAAGGAGTCCAGGGCCCTGGCAGAGCCATAGCAGTGGCCAAAGGGCACAAGGAGAGTCCTCAAAGCTCGTTTGCAAAAAAGACCCAGTATCCAATGTCATTTCAATGTCACTTCAAATCCTGCACAAACCACTCATCAATCCATACTGCTCATGGGAAGGAAAGGCTTCCTCAAACAGTCCACTTTCATTTTTATTTATTCTGCCTAAGCTACTCATCCCTGGTAGCTGCAAAGGAGTACTGGTTATAAGAAATTCTGTAAGATGAGAGGGCTGGCTCTCACCTGCAGCTGCAGACCAGGGCTCACTTCTGTACTAAAAGTTCAGAACAGAGTGCAGCTCAATGTCAAAAGCTACTGACATTGAGTATAAAAGTGAGTGACACACACCCACAGCACACATTCTGCTGGGAGGAACAAACCCCCAGACCCTCCCCACGTTCTGCTGGGAGGAACAAACCCCAGACCCTCCCCACATTCTGCTGGGAGGAACAAACCCCCAGACCCTCCCCACGTTCTGCTGGGAGGAAAAAGCCCCCAGACCCTCCCCACGTTCTGCTGGGAGGAAAAAGCCCCCAGACCCTCCCCACGTTCTGCTGGGAGGACAAAACTCCCAGGTCCTCCCCATGTTCTGCTGGGAGGACAAAACCCCCAGGTCCTCCCCACATTCTGCTGGGAGGAACAAATCCCCAGACCCTCCCCATGTTGGCTGGGAGGAAAAACCCCCAGGTCCTCCCTGCTGCAGAAGGGAGCTGCCAGCACACTCTCCACGGGCTCACACGCACAGTGGGCACCTAGCAGAGCACCCACAACATGCCAGGCAGAGCAGAGCCCCACACTTACAACTTTGAGCTGCACAAGCAGCTTGTAGACATCTGCCATGTCAGCCAGGATGAGCAGGCGGGTGACGGCCGAGAGCAGGGCGCGCGCAGCCCGCACCATGTTCCCGCGCTTCACCGACGAGCAGGGGTCGTCTGCAAACTCCCCCGAGGCACTCTTCATCAGGTCACCTGCATGGGGAGACAGCAGGGGCTGGCCTCAGCATCTCCTCAGCCACTGGAGAGGTTCCTAAGCCAGCCTGAGTCTCTAAACAAAATGTTTTGTGAAATGCGGCAGATAACAGATAACGCTATATGTGGTTACCTCTGAGTGCAGCCACCACACGGCATTGGGGCAGAGGGGCTTGTGCAGGGAGGAAAGGTTGGGAAATCACACTTTGGTCCTTATTTCCATTTGTACAGGTGTTTCAGCATGCCTGAATTCTCTAGAGAGGTGAACTCAGCACGCCTTTGCAGGGCTGCAGTTATTTCCCAAGCTCCGGTGCTTTCAAAGCCTGAGCAAAAGCTTTGATTTGTGTGCATGTAGGAGTTAAGCAGAAAGCAGCAGAAAGCCCTGTAAACACACAGCGAGCAGCCACAGCTCCTGGGACCGTAAACAACTCGGAGCGATGACCTGGCTGGATATGCCCTGGTTGGAATTCAAAGCCAGGCAGCGCTTCGTAAAACGCTTCAACATTTCATAGCCTGTGGGGCTGCATCTGGTGCAGGAGCAAAGAATTTGGGTTTCAGATGGTAACAATGCCATTGGTTAACTATGAAAAGCAAAGGCCACTTTGCAAAGCTAGAGCAATTCCTCCAGAAGGCATTCACAAAGCATAAAAGTAATGCCTGTGTATAGTCAGAGGAGTAAATTTTGGATTTCACCCTCACTTTTTGGGGCAGCTTCCAATACCACAGTTCTTACACAGCAGTAAGTGTTGGAATCCACAGTGTTATCCTTGGATCTCTCTGCATCTCAGAAACACTGAGAGAACAGGAGGACTTAGTTTAGAAAACAGTAGGGCCTCAGGGTCACAGATTTGCAGGCAGCAAGAGATGACCAGAAAGCAGATTGCTCTAGCTAGCTGCTGTTTCAGAGGCTTCCCAAAAACCTGTATGAAAAAGTGTCCACACAGCCAAATGCCAAAATAAAAATAGTCTGTCTCAGATGAGACTAAAAAACCTCCACCAGAGCTTGACAAGTGACAGCTGACAGTGAATCCCATGGAGCCCCCCACACCAAACAGGGCAAGGGCTGCACCGAAATCTCTGCGTGATGCAGTCCCAGGAGGCTCCTGCTTATTTAACAGCTTATTTTTAACTGCTCAGCAATGCCAACAGCTGGAGAGCCTGGGGTTAACCATCCTCATACATAATATCTTGCCCAGGAAGTTTTTCCCACCCAGGCACTCTACACCTTCACAGCTAAATTCAGCCCAAGCACAGCTGCCAGCCTGCCCAAGCAACCACACCAAGATACTCAATTTTGTTCAAATGCTCCCTCCTATGTAACACCCTTCCATCATCTTAAATAATATAACTAAGAGTGGCACATAACATTTTAATTTAAAAATATGCTACTTCTGTATTGGGACACAGCAAAAAAGCTTCTGGCCAGTTCTGAATATCAACCCAAAGCTATCCCCTACCCAGCTTTGGGGAACACAACTCACTACTTTAACAAGGGTTAAGAACTCCAGATTTCCAGCTGGGTGAGAGATGCTGTACCAGCAATGCTGAAAGCTTAAAATTGCCAGGAGATTACAAACCCCAACACAGCTGACATGACCCTTTATTCCTTCTGGAACAGGCTAGTAATAAAAGTCATCACCACAAGCATGAAATCCATTGACAACTTCAGGATTTAAGCATGCAGATTTACAAGAGCATGAAGCAATACAATGAAGGGGAATGGCTTCAAGCAGAATAGGCTTAGATGGGATATTGGGCAGAAATTGTTCCCTGGCAGGGTGGGCAGGGCTGGCACAGGGTGCCCAGAGCAGCTGGGGCTGCCCCTGGATCCCTGGCAGTGCCCAAGGCCAGGCTGGACATTGGGGCTGGAGCAGCCTGGGACAGTGGGAGGTGTCCCTGCCATGGCTGGGGTGGGATGGGATGGGCTGTGAGGTCCCTTCCGTACCAGAACCAAAACTGAGTACAAATATTTCCTTCCTTATTTACTTATAAGCAAAAATCCCACATTTTCAACTCCCAAAATGTTTTCATTTATTTTCTATTTAAAACAACTTATTGAAGGGGCCACTTGTTTCACATGAATCTCAAAAATTGGTAAAGAAGTTAAAAACCAAAATTATCCTCTACCCATCTCTTAAATTGCAACCTTTCAAGCCAGTCCTAAAATAAAATGCTATTCCCTTTTATTTTAACAAGAGATTTTAAAAGATTTCGTGAGCTTCAAACAGCTTGTCAGGGTGTCAAAAGATAACCAGCTTCCCAAAATTAAAAGCAGATTATATTTAAAGTTGTTGCATATATATACATTTCTGCCAATTAAGGGAAGCTGGCTTTCAGACTTCTTTTATAATGGGAAAGCACCCTGGGGTAGTTCTTTTAGCTGGACTCAGAGGGCAGGAGGGCACTCTGGCCTGGCCTCAATGTGCAGGTACTGCATTGTGTGTGCACATCAGCAGCTCCAAAGAGATCCAGCACAACCTTCCCATTTTCAACACTGAACACAGGGAGCTCAACCACTCTGGGAGAAGGATTTTAGGAGTTAAAACAGTGGAGAAGAGTCCAACTATGAGACTCAGATTATAAAGCTGGCACAAATTCCTACATGGCTAGACTTTTTCCAATATAACCTTAGATCTTCATTAGATATCAGAAGGGAAAGAAAATAAAACAGAGCTGAGAAGAGGCAATAGTACCATCCTCTGATCTCGACAATAAAGCACTAAGAATTCAATTAGATCTAATGGAACAAAGCCCATTTTAGAAATGGTCAGACTCCAGTCCATCAAAAGAAATTTCCCATTTTCTCATCTCTTTCCCCCACAGCCACAGGGTGTGGCAGGACTACTGACCCCACTGCCAGTGTGGAACACCATGGAAGTGCTCCACACCAGCAGTGCCAGGAGGGCCAGGCAGGACACACAGACACTGCTGCTCCTCTGCCAAGCTGGGGGTTTGTGCCCACACAGCACCTCTGATGTACCCTGCCAGCACACACCAGTGCCAGCAGGCTGTTCCCTCCTGCTCACAGCACACCACCACACTTTGCCAGTCCTCACCAAATGAAGGCAAGAGGAAATCAGAGTTTCAAGTCTCTGCTGCTCTGGATATTGAAGTCCTATCTCAAGAATGCCACCTCCAACACCCACCAGCAGTGGCACAGAGGGCTGTCCTGTGCTCCCCACACCACCTTCTGCCATATCAACACAGGAATTGATACTTATGGCAACAAAGGCAACCAATAATTCCTTAATCTTGTCTTCAATTAAATCCATAGAACTCTCCTACAGCTTGCCAAGAGCCACCTCAGAGCTCCCTCAGGCCATGGCTTTTCAAAGTAGCACACTCCTAAAGCTTTGCTGGAGGAAACCAACTGAACTCATTGTACCTTTCTAAGGAATTCAGCTAACTGGTCACAACAGAATTTTCAAGTTGAATTTTCCAAGAAGAATTCAGTATTTAACTTCAAGAAGTCCCACAACTGGCCTCCTCCTGCTCCTTGGAAATCCTTAAAACCAGACATCCTCTGCAATGTACAGTGAAAAAACTGTTTTCCCCTTTCATAATTCATCTCACTGTTGAGTTTTGAAGAACCCTTCACTTAGAAGCACGAAGCAGAAGGACTCTGAGCTGAATCAGCTGCCTCATTCCCCTGCATTTGCAACCTGAACCATCAAAGCATTCATCCCTCCTCTTACCTCAAACCCTATATACAAGCTTAGGGTTTTTAACGTTAAGCTTTAATTTTGGTCTCTTGTGTAGAGCTGCCATAGAGGACACACAACAGGAGAGCACAGAGAATTCCCTGGATCCCCAGGCTCACATGCAGACACAGAGCTGCAGCCATCAGCACTCCAAGGAATCAGGCAAAGCCTTGCCAGTCTGACCCAAAAGAAATTTCCTTCCTGAGCCCAGTGTGGAAGCTGCCCAAGTGCCAAGCACCTGGGTAAGGGACTGGTTCAAGGTCCAAATCCCTCCCCCCCCAGTAACACACAGTGAGACCTCCAGGGGGCCTGCAGTGGGGAGCAAGGCTGGGCAGCAGCAGTGCTGCACCCTGTCACCCAGCACACCTCTGCTGGCAGAAATGCCTCTAAAAACATGACAGCAATGCTGGAATTCAAGGTGTTCTCATCAAATGCTTCCCCAATACCAAGTCTTTTCTATAACCACAGCAGGATCTATTCTGAAAACCACTTTGATTCCTTATCTCCACTTTTCTGCTCAAAACCTTAAAAAGTTTCATTACTTTATAAGAAATCAAAAATCCAAAGCTTTAAAGAGCCAGGAATCTTACTGTAGGATATTTCATTAACTTGCTTGCTGTAATTTATTCTTCCATTGTAAAAAACAAGAAGATTTTGAAGATCCACTTACATTGATTTAGTAGGCAGCCAAGCTATTATTCATTCAAAATAGCTCTTTTCAGTTCTTTGTTTTTACCCCCAACAAATGGGATTTTATGAACAAGCATGCTCACTAAAGTCATGTACTCTCTCAATCTTCTTCTTGCTAGGCTAAAAAAAGTTTTTTTAATTTTCTCTGATGAGACAAGTTATCTATTGTCCTAATCATCTTCATAATCCCTGTCTGCATTCATTCATCTTTTTTTATTATGGTAACTAAACCACTCCCTACTCTAAATAGAGGCATTATTAATGCTATTTTCCTGTCCTCTGCTGAAGATTAATTGTGCTCTGTATCTGTAATCCCACTGCTGCTGCCAGCTCATGATCACCCTGCTGCTGACCATGACACCCAGGTTCTCCTCTCCACTCCTGCCCTGCTGCAGAGGCAGGGGAAGGCACCAACACCAGGAAGACCTGCTGAGCACAGGCACAGGCTTTGTGTCACACTTTCCTTGTTTCTCCAGTTCATGAACTCAACTGGTCTGACAATACTGGGAGGTGCACAGAGTGTACATAACCCATAAACTGGGAGGTTGTATCTCCCTGCTGTTATTAGCACTGCTGAGAACTGCAATCCTCCTGGGCACTGGCAGAAATAACCCTTCCCTGTTCTGGCTCATTTTTCACCACTTGCTTCTCATTTCCTCAAAGGCTGGTTTGATTTTTAATTTCCTCACCAGGAGCTGCTCTGCTAAGCCTGGCCAAAAACTGGCCCTGTGATGGGGCACAGCCCTGACCCCTGGGTGTGTTTCAGCTGTGTCCCTTTAGAGGATGGTGGGCACCACTTGTGTGCTGGAGGTTCAGCACAGTCTGACCACCCACCAGCCTGAGGAGACAGGCACAGCCATCCCTTTCACATCAGGATCCACACAAGCTGCAAACAGCAAAAAGGGAGGAAGAAGTGAAGCAATTTTAAAGGTGGGAAGCTATTTCACTCCAGCACCTCTCAGTTATGAGCTTCACCTCTTCTGTCAAAGCCAACAGAGCAGGGAGGTTTTGGCATCAAGCCTGTCTCAGAACCAAGAAGGTGCCAAGAAACTTGGGAAAGGGTCATCTGGAAGGGTTTTATCAGTCCCTTCTTCCCACCAGCTTCCCACTGCAATCACCAGCTAGAAACCAGCTCAGGGAAGCTCTCAGACCCCAGGGCTGAGCAGAGCTCCCTCTCCCCAGCATCACTGAGCCATTGGGAGGCACCCAGAGATGAGCTCTGACTCTCCACTGAGCAGCAGTTGAGCACCAACAATTAAAGCCTGGAGTCAAAGGGGCTCTCTTGCTGTTTGTTGTTAAATTAAGCCAACTCAATTAGCCCCTTATATTGCAGCCTTCTTACCTTGATCTTTCTTTGGTCTGTCAACCAGGCTCATCCACAACTTAGAACCATTTTCAACTAATATTTCACCACTCTGCAACTTCAGCTACAAACAAGTAATTAATGCTAATGAGTTTTCCCTTTTTTGCAGAAGCAGCCGTCACCATTAATACCAGTTGACTGGGTTTCACTGAAGCATAGAAGAGACTCATGACTGGAAGAATGATAAATGATTTATGAGCAACAATATTTACTAGTGAATATTTTAGAGTAAGTCAGTTCCATAGGCTTTTCTTGCAGGTCTGCTCCAAGAAAGTAAAAAAGAAAATGATAAAAATCAACATTAGATATGAGGAAGGAAGCCTGGAATATTTAATCAAGGTCTTCACATTCTGTTTGGTGCTGTTTACATTTTACATATCCAAGAAACATGTCTCTGTCGAGTCAACACTTGGCTCTTCCTCCTGCAGTGCTGGTCTGTATACAGTCAGATACTGAAGGAGTTATTGACATTATTTCAGATGTAGTCCCATAAAATTCACAGCTGCGGGGAGCACTTTTACTTTTGAGCCTAAACTGAGTTTTTAAATGCTCTTCAAAGAATCAGCCCTTCTGCCTCTCTTCTTAATCTCTACTTGGGCCATGCAATATCGGGACCTATCCAGTTCCATTACTGCTCAGGGATGCCAAGCTGAGAACCCACAGACTGAGAGTCATTAGAAAGAGCAGCAAAGGGAAATGGGAGTGGTTCTTGCTCTGCAGAGCCACAGTCTGAGAAGCCACCAGATCCACACTCTTACCTTGCTTGCGAACATCTTCCACAGCTGCCACCAGCTCCTCCTTCAGGAACTGGCTCTCCTTTGCAATTTTGTCTCCCTTCTCCAGGAAATTCTCTGTTGCTTGCTCGACTGAAGCAGCCAAGACATGGGCCTTTTTAGAACGGCCTCGCTTTTTATTGGAGGGGCCCTTGTTGCTGGTGTTAACCAGTGTTGTTACCTAAAGACACAGATGGAAGGGAAAAAGCCCAACATCAAATTTCATATTTATCCATTTAGTAAGCAAGATGCTTGTCCATTAAATAAGTAAAATAGTAAGCCCACATATTTTTTTTCTAGACAGTGTATTATTAATACCTGCACTATTGCTAGCTCCAGAAGTTAACCTAATGAGTGTTTTTCACATTTAAACACTACCATGCTTCTGGATTCTGTAAATGAGAAAAAATAAATGCAGCTGAAGAGCTCAAAGATGTCTCTTACCAGCAGCACACCCCAAAAGTTGATTTAAAGAATGGAGATCTATTTGTATTTTTGATAAGCTGCAGTAACAGGCCAGAGCTCTTTGGCACCAATAAAGGAAATCAAGGTGGGGATAATTAGTTTGGGATAACTCTCCAGTCATAGGAGACCTCAGACAAGGTTGAAGTCTGTGCCAGTAGAAATGCAGAGGCACAGTATCTTTTCAGTCCAAAACAGTGCTACAGCCAAGGGGCTGAGTGCAGAGCAAAGGAATTTGTAGAGCTCATTATTTCCCTAAAAAAAAAACAAAAAAACAACCAAAAAAAAAATCTAACTGAACTCCCACAATCATCCTGCAATCAACAAATATTTCCAAGCTCTGTGCCTTAGACTGATACTCTCATCACCAGAGGCCAGGAGACCCCCCCAGGTATTCCCTGAGCTCAGGATCAGGCTTCATCCCCTTCTGTCCAACACAGGCATGTCACAAAATCCACACACACACTCCTCCACTTGCCTCATTCTTTCCTCTCCTTTTTGGAAAGCCTCAAAAATGCACACAAAGCTACTTCAGAGGGACATTAAATTACAACACTAAAAAAAATTACTGCTCTGGAAAGCCCAAGGACTGCTGACATAAAGGTCCTCAGAGCTGAATCCATCTTCCCAGCTGGCTGCTGCAGAGAGGGAAAGCCTTCAGTTGGGAATATCATGGTTGGTTAATGGGGAGCATTTGTACTGGGTACTCTCAGTTCATCGTGTTCTACAAAAAAAGAACAAGCTGCAACAAGGCAATTTGCTCCAGTTCCCTCTCTGTATTTTGCCACTCACATCATTCACAAAACTGGGGATTGCCAGTACAGCCTGTTGTGCTTATTCCTTGAGGAGTACATTACCAACACTGCACCTGGTGAAAAAGGTCCTGTGAACACTGCACTCTGTGAACACAAAGTCCTTTGCTCAGTTAAGTTGGCCAAATTAGGACAATTTCTCTTAAGCAAAGACTCCATCAGTAACTTCAGCTAAAAAGTCTCATCATCCAACTGCCCACCTGAGGATCCAGAGGGAACAAGTGGCAGGTACAGACAGCAGCTTGGTGACTAAAGGGAATAATACTGGAAACAAAACTTGATCATTCCTTTCTGTACTTAGCAGGGATTGTGTCCAGCTCATTCTGTCATTTTAGACATTTCACATTCCAGGAAAACAATGCTGACAAGTGAAATGTCTCCTGTGCACCTTCTCTTCCAGGCCTTCTAGAAAGTCTCTTCCAAGAATTTTCATAACACCCAATACACACAGCTCCCATTTACAAGACTTACTGCAGCCTTCCTGTGCTCTTCAGAGCTTTCCACTGGGGCATACACACCACACAGAAAGGAGCTTTTATTCACAAATCCAGCACAAAGTGTAGGCACAGAACATTATTTCAATCAGAAGTGCAGAAATGCATGTTAGTAACTACTGTGTCTAATCAGGTGCTGAAACAGCACAGTCTCCCTGGACTCTCTGCCAGTGACTGCTCCAATGAAACTGAGCAGAGAAACTGCTTGTACACTTTATTTTTAGTTCACAGTGTTTTACACCTAGAATTTAAGCTTTGTGACCTAATTAAAATAAAACATCAAAACAGGCAACCATGTTTATTTTGCCCCATCTTTTCCCTACCTGTGTAACAAGAGGCTCGAGCAGCCTTTCCACTGCCAGTGTCCTTATCTCCAGGCTCTTGGGGTCCCATTTGAAGTTCACGTTGGCTGCAGTGACAGCAGTCATTTCTGCCAGAAGAAAAGAGCTACATGAGCTAATTTTTTATTGTTAAATGCATCTTAAAAGTAAATTAAAATGCCTGTTAAACACAAAGCATCCACTTAGTGTAGGTGAAGGTTACAGCATCTCCAGAAGCATCAGCTTTGATTCAAATGGTGAGAGTTTGACAAAGTGTTATGACAACAGATGCTACCTGTACACTCTGGTTAGAAAATAAAACCAGAGGCAAATAAAGCCACACACAAACCTACTGCACTGTTTTATCAGAGCAATGACAAGATCAGCAGTGCCTGGGCTACTCACTAGTGGTCCCCCAGCAATGAAGAAGGAGCCACAGGTAGTGGGGGCACCTCACCCATGAAGCTGGGTGCCCCCTGCCCAATTTGTACCACCTCCCTCCCAGGACCAGCTCTCCTGTGCCCCAGAGGATCTCTCAGACACAGCCCAGGGTGTAGGGGAGCAGAAGGGAACCCCTGGACTCAGCAGCTCTGGAGTGCTGCCCTGTCCTCAGCTCCACTACCAAAGGCTCTGCCAAAGCAGGAACCAGGTTTAACCCAAGCCATGCACCCTCCCCTTCCCCCAGTTCACCTTTAGTGAGCATAAAGGTAAAAGAGTGAATATGAGCCTCACAAAGCCAGAAAATCCAGCTGGTTCATACTTAACAGCTTACATATCTATTACACTTCTCCTTAACATTTGCATAGGAGGGAAAAGCAGATTTGCATGAAGAGATCTGTTCAAAGCTGTCACTGAGCCGTTCCTTCCCGTTACAGTTTTATATCAACATCCCAACGGAACAGCAAACATACTTATGGGAAAAGTTGAGTGAAACTACTAAAATAGATCTGCTGTTGAGACCAGCAGTCTGAAAAAAATAGAACTAAAAATAAGGAACTACAACAAATTGCTGGATTAACACCATGATGCTGCACATTACAACAAAAGAATAAACTGAACAATAATTCCAGTAAAAAATGGATTTAAAGTATTACAGATCCATAAAACCAATCCATACCACTTCAGACAGAAGTGATAGATAGCAATAGATTCTAGTTCTTCCTGCTTTGGGCTGACCTCAAAATTCAAGATTAGACTAAATCTACATTTGTAACTTTTTATTTTTAAAAAAAGTCAGGAAGAGAAATAGATTTCCTAAATCTCTGTCCACCCATCTTCCTGAACACCTACTGTTGAGGTAATTTTAAAGCTTATTAGCTGATATTTTTAATCTTCTCCTGGCCAGGGCATTGCCTGCACAGCATCTCAGCAGTCACGTTGCTCTGACAGCACCAGATGTCCCCAGGCTGCCAGACGAGCACAACATCCCGTTATTTTTAAAAAAGCAGGAGGCAAGGCACTAATTTTGGTAACCAACAATGTTTACAACACATACCAACAACCAACTGCTCTCTCCCGACCCCAACAGCTAATTGTGCTCAGGAGGGGCTGCTTGTTTCCAGGGAAGAACAAAAGCTCTGGGGCACTGGAGGAGCTCGGCCAGGGCTCAGCATCCCCTGGCTCAGGGCTGCTCCCCTGCCATCCCACGGGCACCAGAGCAGAGATTAAGAACTCACTCCAGCCCTGCTGACCAAAGCTGAAACACTTAAGTACAACTTTACAAGGTGCAAGGCAGGAATATCCACACAGCTGCATTCAGCTCTCCACTACACCCACACTCCAAGTGCCCACACTACTGGGAGAAAAAAACTTTAAAAGCTGAAAGCTTAAAAAGAGAGAGAGACTAGAAAGAGCCTGATGGGTGCTGGCATAGGTGTAACCTCTCTGATAGTTTGCACTGAAAAAGCAGCAGGTGCAGGTGGAGGCTCCCAGCTCCTGGGCCCCCAGGAGCCACAGGAAGGTGGAAGGTGGTCACCTCCTGTCCTGCCCTGCCTCTGACCATGACCACTAAGCACTGAACTCACTAATTAACCTCCTCTTTCAATCACCCCCTTTTTATTTCACTCACCCCTTGGCTTGTGCCACAGCCCAGATGCTGGCACAGGGCACACTGTGAAATGCCCTTCACCCCCAGGTAGCTTCCAACCCTCCACAAGGAATTTCACAGGTTTATTCTCTTACCTACAAATGCTTTCTACATAAGAAGCCAAGAAAAATATACTGACAACCTTTGTGGTTTCTGAGAAACAAAGCCAGGCCTCTGAAAAGCCCAACAGGTTTCTAAAGAAAGGTTTTTTCTGTGTAGTTAATGCTGTTCCACCTCTTCCAAAAACAACCTGCAGGACGAGGTAACCACGAGAAGATACATTAATTGTATTAGTAGGATAATAAAGGCAATTCATCTGAAAACACGTTAGTATGATGGCTCATGAATTGGCCAAAAGTAATGGTCTATAAAACCACTTAGTAGCTGTGCTATTGAAATTTATCTAAAAAGCAAAGCTTGATATCAAATAGCCTGTTTGGCAGCAATAGTTTGGATATCATTTGTACATTGCAATAAATACGTTTATTCAATTAAATACTTGTGGAGAATACAGGAACAGACTAAAGGTTACCACCACATAGGTGAGATGGGTTTGAGGATAAAAGAATAGCTGCCAGGGCTGTGGTATGGCATGGCTATGACTCCCCCCAGCTCTGGAACTTGCCTTTTCCTTGTGACTGCTCAAGCTCTCCCCCAGTGAATGCAAATATGGGAAAAGGTAGCAAACCACATCATGAGATATTGGAGCAGAGTGGCTCCATGGCTCCTGGAGAGCCACAAGCCCACTGCAGTCACTCCAACACCTACAGGGAAAGAGGAACCCACCTGCAGAGCAGGGCAGCACTGGTCTGACAGCTGGAACAGCCCCACTGACACAGGAACAGGTTCTCCATGCCCCAGCCCCACAAATTTCAAGGACAGAGCAGCATGGACCACATGGCAGAAGAGTGAGCGGCACTGAATCTCAAGTGCAGGAAAATATAGAACACCACCACTGCACAGGGAGTTGTGGTTGCCCAGCCTGTGGTTTCATAAGCAGCAGAAAAGCTGCTTAAAGACCAATGTTCATCCTCCCACACCCCTCCAGGAACGCATTCCCGTTTGCACATCACACCCCCTCCGTACTGGCACAGCTTTCCCCACGCCTGAGTGATTAACCAGATGGGGAAGGACAGATTTGGCTGGAGGGAAGAAATCCATTTCTGCAAGGTGGGCTGAGATGCCCATCTGGCTCACCGTGCCACCAAGGGGAGATGGCACCATCAGCTGGCACCCTTGGCAAAGCCACTGCAAGGGGAACACAAGGCAAAGCTGGATGCCACAGCCAAGCTGAACCAGCAGCCAGTGCAAACTGAGCATCAAGCAGAGCTCCTGCAGGGAGCAGGAATGCCCTCCCCACACATCTGATGCTCAGACATGAGACGCCTCAACCTCCAACCAGCTCAGTACAGTAACTACAAGCCCTCTGGGTTATTTTCCTGTTTGTGATGGTGCTCACTATTGCAATAGAGATTTCAATAGTAATTACAGTGTCTCACTGGGGCTCAGTGCACTGCAAGGACATGAGGGCAGGAGAAGCACAGGAGTTTAAAGAAGCCACTTTCAGAGCTCTGTTCCAGCCACCAATCTGCAAGTAGAGTCATCCCTGGGATTACTCTCTCTTGCTTTCTACAGTCAAGATCTCATCCATAGCTAAGAATTAAGGACAAGTCTCCATTCTGCTTCAACCAGCCACTGTTGCCACTCTACTGCTCCCCTCCCTGCCCAAACAGACCCGGGCTGGCACAGACCTGATGGGCTGAGCCACTGCAGGTAGCTCAGGCTCAGAGTAAGCTGGGAACTAAAACTTCCCTTCCCAGGCTCCTGTCCTGATGGAGGAGGAGGTGGGACTGCACAGGGAGGGAGCAGCAAGGAAAAGAGCTCTGCTTCTAAAGTGTCCCCAAGGGCAGGCCCCAGACCTGCTTGGAGAGAAGGATGAGCAGAGGGATGTCTGAGCTGCTGGGGCTGCCAGCAACACATCAAGAGTGATGGGCACACTGTGCTCCTTCCAAAAGCCACAACTGAAGGTCTGAGTGCTTTCAAAAACCAGTAATTCAAGGTTTTAGGAATAATTTCAGATACCTACTTCCCTCATACCGGCATGCAAATAATTTTTAGATATTGGCAAGCATAGGAATGCAGCTCTGCAGCTGCTTTGCAGAAGTGCCCTGAAGGCACCCAAGGCTTTTCCAAATGCCCATGCAGCACAATTTGAACAGTGAGCTCTGCACCCCAAAATCACAAAAGGCCTAAGTGCTCAGGGTCCTGTTTTTCCAGGTTGCACACCCACACATACACCCTAAGGCACTGCTGGCTGCATCTCAGACACTACTGAGTGAGTCCATTTCCCCTGCCCTGTACCAAACCATCCTGCAGCCACCCCACCTCCCAGCAAGGGTAAATCTCTTTGGGTTACACAGCAAAATAGAACTGTCCACCTCCTGGGCTTCAGCCCCACACCTCGTGCTACCTGAAAAGCCTTTAACACAACATCTGCTGTCAGTATTCACATTTTAACTCTCCTGCCAGGCTGCTTTCTAAAAGCTTTTAGCTGCACTCACTGATTTCTTGGTTTTTCCCAGGGAGGCTGGTATTCAAGGAATGGTCTGACTGGCACAGAGGAGCTGACCTGACCAGGCACAGCAGACCACATGCTGACTTCCAGCATTGTGCCAGCCAAAATACCTGACACAGAACACGGCACAGGAGCATTTTATACCTGCGTGGGCATTCTCCAGCTGAACTCCTTGCTGCTACTCCCCACTGTGTGGAGCAGTAAGAGGTATGCCACTGCAGGTTTTAGCAGCTTCTTTCTCTCACATGTCTTTAAGTAGTCTCACTCAATTTGAATGATGATCTGGTCTCCTACCATGCGTCCAAACTGCCTCTAGATACCCTGTACTGCACAATGACTTTATCACCCAAGTCCTGGGGATGGAACAGGGTGGCATTCACAACACAATGAGCCAGCTTTATCTTCCAGACAGAAAAAGAACCAGAGCCCTTGTTCCCAATGGAATCCTTTGGCTTGTTACCCAAATACCCAACCCACCTGACAAGCAGCAGGGATCCCTGACCCCTGCTGAAGACAGCAGACAAGAGATCAAAGCTCTTCAGGAGCTGGGTATCTAACACACACCATTAATGCAAACCTTCTGAACAGTTTTGGTTTCAAAGAGATTAAGGCACACTTCAATAAAACTCAGCTCACATGCTGGGGCTTCATATGGCCCACTGACAATTCAAAACTGGTTTTCATATAACTAAGAGCATCCACAAAATAAAAAGTTTCATTCTTTCCCTTCAGTCTCCAAATTAATTTGTCTGCCCTGTTCCACAAATAAAGCAACACTCAGCAGCCAAATAGCTGCAAGTCAAGGATGTCTGATGTATGTGATGCTTTTCAAAGAGGATTTAAGCAGGTTTTATTTAAGCTGTTTTTATTTAACATCAAGTATAAACAACTAAAACCAGAGTCATCCTCTTCTAACATAGCCTTCAACCTCACATTCCATCTGCTCAGCTACCAAATCCTGTCCCATAAATGCCACACAGGTAGTACCTCATTAGAAATCCTTACTGCTGAATTTCACAGTCTGAAATATTAACACAAACTCAGGTGTCACATTGTGGCAAAGCTCCTGTTTGGACATACAAGATGAATTGGGAGTTGAAGCTGTCTTATGTCTTGATGGCAAAGGTGAGCCTTTGGCTGTGTTATTAAACTTTGGAGTGCCTCCAAATTCTGAGTGTGAGTAGATACACTGGCCATGTCCAAGCCTGGTGTCAAGGTAAGACCATCTTCACCTCATCCATGGTATCTATACAAATCATGGAAAAATATGTGGGAAATAACTTCACTGAATAAAACTGTAGAAACCAATGACCATGTTTTCCTTGATGGAATTTCCTGCCACTCAACTATATTCAACTTTGCTACACCTTTTATTTTGGGGCTTTTTTCCACAAACTGCAGTAACCATCCAACAAAAAAGACAATGTTCAGGTTCAGATAAGCCTGTTTCTTACCAGTGCCATCCCAGTTCCAGGTCTCTTAATCTGCTTTCAAAAATTTTTCTCTGCTGCTCTTGTAGAGGAGACCCACAGAGGCATGTGAAACACTCATCACACAGCCTGACACAGCCAGTAACAAACAAATGCTTCTTTATTCTCCACTCACCTAGACCTTGCTACTCAATTAAGAGATGAAACCTAACCCAGTCTCCCTCCAAAAATCCATGAAATTCTTGACTGTTTTCTCTCCCATGTCAGTGTCTCCCAGCAGAGCCAGCAGCCACAGGGTTTTTTGCTCACAGAAGGTGAGCAGCCCCACCTTTTCCCTGTGGCAGCAGAGCCCAGCCCAGCATCACACAGCAGTGGGCACAGGGCACAGCACCAGCTGAGGATGCCTCACTCTCCCCCAGCAGTCTGTGCTATCTCCTAGCAGCTTCCAGACTGTCACAGTGCTGGGATCTGAGCAATTCATCCACAGCAGAATCAGGAACGTGCTCTGTCACTCCACTTTTCACTCCTTCACTCAGGCCCAGCTGCTGCTCAGGGGATGAAGGCACACTCTGCACAAGCAGCTTCACTGTGCTGGTCCTGGGACCTCAGCAGAGATTTCACAAAGGCAGATGGGATGTTTGCTTGGGAGATGCTGGTGCCAGCAGCAGCTTCTTGCCTCCAGTTATGCAAGTGTTCAGCTCTGATCCCTTCCTCTCTGACAGAACTGTTTTACTACAAAGGATCTAGAAGGGAGGTGCATGGAAGACAAATCACAGGCAGCACGAGCAATTAGAGACTTATTTATGTCACACTAAGGCTCCAGTTCATGGATGGCAGCCTGAAAGAATACAGGAGCCAAACTCAGGCTTACACCCACTTAACTGTTCAGATGGATAGCCTGGTACATCCCAACAAACTTCCAATTAATTTCTGCAGTTTTCAGTTTCCAAAACTCACGCATGATCCCAACTCCATACAGAATACTGACAGGGTATCAAGAGTGCTTTAGAAGACACACATGCTCTAAAAAAGACAGCCTGCTCTATAATTAAGATTAATTTTTTATGTTTTGGCTGCAAAACCTCGTATTTGGGAAAAAAGGATGTGTCATGACCAGCAAGCTATCACTTTATGAATAATAACCACTCACTCTGCCTTCCCATGGATGTTTGTGCATTTTATGTTGCAGAGCTACACTAAGACCATGAAAGGTAATTTCCCAAATCAGAACTAATACTAGCAGGTCTGTAACTGCTGTAGTTAGCTGCTCTGTGGTCAGCACTGTGAGGCTCTGGTCATGCAGGACACCACACCTGCACTTTAAGCAAACAGCAACATTTCTCATGAGCTTACCCCTGCAGTGATGGCAACTTCAACCTCCCAAACCCAGCCCTTACTCAGCCACATCTCTCACACTGAATCTGCAGGCTCACACAAACACAACAAGGGAGCTCAGCCTGGAGACAGGATTCAGAACCCAGGAAGGGCTTGTGCATCTGCTGGACCACCTGAATTCAACTACCAAGAGCCCTTCCAAATTCAGGGCCTCATCCCACTCTTGAGGCAGGAAACTCCATGAAGCTTCCCTAAAATCATTGAGAAAGAATTGAAGAACAGCTTTCTGGCACTCTCTGAACCACAGCACACATTTCAGACCCTAGGGACACACAGTCAGTGCAGATATAATAACCAGGCTGTGCTTCAGAGCATGGCTCTTCAAACCCCAAACTATGCCAAAACAGGTTGCAATTACCAACCTTAAGTTAACAATGAATGCAAAAAGGGGCAACCTTTTAACAAGATAATTTTTGCCACAACTAAACGTTAAATAAGAAAAAGGTTGCTATAAATTAGTCCATGTTATCAGTTGGCAGAAGAATTTGCCACGGCTGCAAAATTGATTCTTGCTTAGCCTGCAAAACCTCACTGATGGCTGGCAATAAAGGGAAAAGAAAACCTGGGGATTTTTGTTCTGATCTTCCTCAGCACTCAACCTGCAATAAAAAGTGCTGTTTATGCTAAAGAGTGAGAAATAACCAGAATCTGACCCCACTCAAACTGCATTTTCATTCCTAAATTGATATGTTGTTATGCAATACCCTTCAGTGCTTTTAGCTGACCACATCTTTGAAATCTAGACCTTCATTAGCAATTTAAAACTGTCAGGAGTCCACAAATACTGGAGCTGTTGGATCCAACACACACGTTTTGGAAAAAAAAAAAAAAAAGAAAAAAAGATGACTCCCTGTAATTAGGGGGGTTGATGAAAATTTACTTAAAACATGGAGCAAATCGACAGCCTTGCATTATCAGAGACTAAATACCATATTCTTTCTCAGTTGCACGCTCAGCATAGCAGCAACTAAGGACTGTGGAACAAAAACTTCTGTGCTCTAAGAATGGAAAAGTTTTCTCCTTTTGCAAAACCGACTAGAAGCACCCACTGAAGCAAAAAGAGAACACGAGTGTGAAGACTTTTCAAAGGAAAATATTTTCTAAGTTTCCTATGAAAACTCCTTCAGAAGTTCTTTTGCAGTCCTCCACTTTGATTCAGGAACACTGTCAGTCTTAGCTAAAAATTACAAAGCAGTTTTTTAAAAAGAAAATAGTAACAAACCCCACAGGTGACAAGGCTGAAATTTTCACTTTATGTTCAGGGCAACCTTCAGCAACACCTCCCAGCTATAAACAATGAGTTCCTCTCCCAGAAGAATTGCACCATCACCACACACCCTCAGACAACTCCCAACTTGCAGCTCCACCAACACTGAGACTGGGAGGGAAGGGGGGAATTCACCAAAACAAACCCCCATAAAACAGGGGCTTGGAAGAGTGAAGCACCTCTCACTCAGTGCCTGCACAAAGGCAGGATGCTCTGACACCCCAGCTCCTCAAGGCTGCAGACACAGAAACACCAGGACACTGAGTGCTGAGAACTTCAGCACTCCAGAAATCCAGAAGAGCAAAGCAAGGAACAATAAAAACACAGGAGTGTGATGAATTTTTGGATGCTTCCCAGGGTTCCTGCACAGCCATAAGCACTTTCTGTCAAGTACAAACTTGCTAAGGGTTCAGGGTACCTGGAGTCAGAGCTAACCATGACCTGCCTGGGCAGGAATCCTTTCCAGTCACTGCCTTCACAGAGATGACCAATTAAAGCAACTTCTGTTAAAAAGAAAAAAAGTCACTGTCCCGCCCACATTCCATAAAAGCAACATGAAGGAACTAGGTTTGGGAAAAAGGAGTTGCTGCTTGGATGGTCTTGATGGGGAAAAAAATGGTTTTAATATAGTAACACAGGCATTTACTAAGTAGAAACCAACTCACATCTGATTAAAGACATTTTTTTCTCTCCACCCCTTCTTTTCACCGCCAGGAACAGGAAACATGACAAACCTACAGAACAAAAACCAGATGAGCTAAAAAATCCTGTTCCATTGGCTTTGCACCAGCACTTTGCCTCTGGTTCTGCTGAACACTGCATCTTTCACTGACAGCCATTGACTTTTCCCTAGGCCCACAATAATACTCTGTTAATCAAATAATCATATTCAAATTGACTTAACCAATTCTGTAAACTAAGTAAACCAGCTTAGAACACCTGATGCTGAAGTACTGATGCATAAAGACCAGAAATTAACTTTTTCTCCTTGAGGTTATAAGCTTTGAACCCTATACAACTAATCTGCATTATTCTGTTTTGCTACAAATAAACCCTCTAGCTTTTTTTATTTTTTGTGCTACTCTTATTGGATTTTATGTAATTATTTTTTCTCCCTAATCTCCAGATAGGAGAGAGGAGGGGAAAAAAAACCCCTCTCAAATCACACTGCACTCTTCTACAAAGTCAGAGGGTTGTGACTGAGGACTCCACCAGCAGTGAAGTGTCATGGAGTAACAAACACAGGCTGTGCCAGGGCCCAAAAAGCCTTCCCCACATCTCCACTTTCAGGACACACTGTTTCATGTTACTTAGGAAATTTACTTCCAGCTACAAGGGCACTGGTTTCTAATTAAACATATTTTCCAAAGAGTGGAAGTGGCAGGAACTACAAAGCTATACTTTGTACCAAAATTTAAACCACTCCAGAGCCTCTCACAGAGCCAAACCAGATTCCTGCCTTTCACTCAAAATATACTCCATATCTTCCATTTTACTTGGAGCTTGTGTGAAGTTATTTGACTCACAAGGTCTCTCAATTGAAAAGCCATGAAGTCCTCAGCTGAACACGATGATGGGAGAGCTGGTGTGCCCCTGCAGCCAGCACTGCCAGAGCCAGTGGCCATGTGGGCTCCTGCCAGCACTGGTCACTGTGGCCACCAGGCACATCTGCAGATCAGCCAGTCCAGACTCCAGCTCCTGCCTCAGGAAGCTCCTGAACTGCTGGTCCTTGGCAGAGAACCTCAGGGAAGCAATGCTGCTTGTTTGCTCCTCTCTCATGGTTTTATTGCTTTTAGTGCCTTGCTTTCCCTTTTAGGGATGGCTTTACACACTGCCACCACCCAGGAAAAAGGTGGGGAAGGATATGAGGGAGGGAAGATTAACGATGGATGATAAATGATTGTAGGGATCAGGAAAAAGAAAAGTGGCAGGGGTTGGTAATTACGACCAGAGAACCAGAAGGAGATACCAAATCCTATCCCAGTGCATCCATCACTCCTCAAAGGCACCTACGAGCCAGAGGACACTGCTCAACAGTGCAACAAGCAGAGCTCCTGCTTCATTCCCTCCTCCAGTTGCTGGTAACAGCTCAGCCAAGACCAAGTGAAGGGCTTGTAGGTCAGGGCCTCAGACAAGGGCTAGACTAATGAAAAGTTGATGGGACCAGTACAACCAAAACCTCCTGATGAGGGTCATGGCAGGACAGACCTCTCAGCTATAACAATCAGAACACACCAAGCCCTCTGTGCACCACTGCATTGTTCAACTTCTCACCCTTGAAATGAATAAATAATTGAAGTTTCAGGATGCTTAGACTCCAAAACACCTGGACATCAGGTACTGGTTGGAATGAGCTGTATGTCTGTAAGAGAAGTTATTATGAGATGTGTCACTTGCACACACATCCACAGCCCATCATGAATTATCCAGGACCAGGAGCAACTCTTGAGCAGCAAGACTCTCTAGGTCCTTAAGTCATGCTAAAAGAGATTAGTTTTACAAGCATACATTACAAGGACATACTTGCAAGAAAGAGGGCAAAAACTGGCAGCTTGTACATCTTGATTAGTTGCACTCACACCCATTTTCACCTTCTTGCTTCTGAGCACACCACAGCTCTGTCCTCTGCTGTTCAACAACACTGGCTCTGAATTCAATATTCCAGTCAATTAAAAAAACCATTTACCCACCTACAGCTCCAGCTGGAGATCTCAAGAGCACTTTGCTAAGATGAATACTGACCTGCTCAGTGTTACACAGGTTAAACACCGTTTTATAGGCACACAGCTCAGCCCTGTTTACATGAAAAATTCAACTGACCTTTGTGGCTCTGTAAAGCTACGTTGCTAGTGCAGCCCTTGTGCAGCCCATTTATTTAAGTGGGTCCTCTGTGCTCAGGTTGTATCAACCAGAGAAAGATATGGAAAAAGAACCTCCCCTCCTAGAGCCTTAGATCTGCATAGATATCACCTCTACAAGTGCCCAGAATAAAGTAAATGAAAACTCTGAGCCCTTGGGGAAGGCGGAGCACAGAAAACCACACAAGCCATCAAAGCCACATGTTCCTGATAACACTGACCCTCACTGACTTAAATGAAAAGCCACAAACTTCATATTTACCTAAATGCCCTCTTGACCTTCTGCTGAACAACGGCAATGACAGAACTGTGGGACCTACAATCTACCCTCAGTTCCTTCAGTTAACCTCCAGGTAAAAAAAAAACAAAAAAACAACAACATTTTTTCTTCTCCTGGCCCTTCAGCACTTACCCACCTACCAAGCCCATTAGTTTCAGTCTCCTTAAACTAGCTATCAAAAGCTGCTTTAGAACAGGGTGCACCAAGGTCCCTCTTCTACCCTAATTTGTACCAAAATCTCATTTGCTCAACATCAGCTCCATATAGAAATTCCTCTTAAGCACACACAGTCATATGCAGATCTATTCCATAATAGGGCACTGATTGCTGAGAAACTGACTGTTCTTTGGGAAAAACAGCACACCACAAGCTGAGATCTCACTTTATGCCCAGTGCAATCCTACCTGCCACACTGGTGCCAGCTCCCTGTCTGCTCTGCTCTCCAGCCCCTCACTGCCAGGAGTTTCACTCACTCTTGGGCTGTAACATCCACACTGCTCTGTCCTTGTGCCACTCCATGCACTGAACCTGAGCTGCCAGACAAGCAGCTGGCCTCCAGCTGGGCGTCACAGGCACTGTTCCACTCTCTGCCCTGGTAAGGGTTATTCCTTTAGCTACAGCTGGCCTCATGTTTGCTTTTGCCATCCCTGAGCTTATCACAGAATGGTTTGGGTTGGGGGGACCTCAAAGCTCATCCCATCCCACCCCTGCCATGGCAGGGACACCTCCCACTGTCCCAGGCTGCTCCAAGCTCAATGTCCAGCCTGGCCTTGGGCACTTCCAGGGATCCAGGAGCAGCCACAGCTGCTCTGGGCACCCTGTGCCAGCCCTGCCCACCCCCATAGCCAATAATTTTTCCCAATATCCCATCACACACTGGCAGTGTGAAGCCATTCCATGTGTCCTGTCCCTCCACCCCTTGTTCCAAGTCCCTCTCCAGCTCTCCTGAGTCCCTTTAGGCACTAGAAGGGGCTCTAAAGTCACCCCAAATCTTCTCCTGCCCAGGTGAACAATCCCAGCTCTCCCAGCCTTTCCTCCCAGCAGAGCTGCTCCATCCTCTGCTCATCCTGGAGCCTCCTCTGGCCTGGCTGCAGCAGCTCCAGCTCCTCCCTGTGCTGGGGCAGCTCTGCAGGTGGAGAATTCCTGCCTCGGATCTGCTGCCCACAGTGCTTTGGATAAGCCCAGGATACAGGCATTGACCTCTGAATTTAAAGACTTTCAGAAGAGGCTCTTGGGATCTAACTGATTAACAAGTAGCTGTCTTGTAAATTAGAGAAATTAGAACAGAAGGGAATGTCAGACTGGGGAAGAGTTTTGCTTCGCAAACTGTGTTAGTCTAGATCTGTGTACTGAATAATTTCTATCACTTCACAAAGCATGGGGAGAAAAGATTACTCCTCTAATTCCACCAGAGATATTTATAAACACATATCAAAGGACTAACAGATGTTTTCTGTAGTACATCTGGGATTAACAAGCAAAAATATGTAATCATATTGAGAGAAAAGGTAGCTGGCTCTTTAAATCCATCAGTCACAAAGAATTATGAATCATATTTAAGTATCAGATTTGCCAACAGAAGAGTCTGGACTAACCTTCTGCACACCAGAAATCACAGTTACACCCATTCTCACCCTGACTAGCAGATAAGGAGACTCAGTCACTCCAGGTGAACGATCCCACTTCCTGTTGCAGTGACTGCATTCCTCCTGCAACTCCATAAATCCATCTGCACCCAGCTCTGCTTCGTGACACAGCAGGCCACTCTCAGTGCTTGTCTTCCAGAGGAGCTCATCCAGTCAGGGTGCTAGCATACAATTTTGTGGTAGCTCTATTTTAAATCTCATTTGCTGGATTAAAATAGTATGTAGTTAAAAGTAGTAATTATCAAACATCTGCACTTTCTCTAAAGCTGCAATGCTGTTTAACTAAGGCACGAGCTACAAACTCACTGAATGGAGCTATTCCAGATTAGCTGTGGAACAGTTCGGGTGAATTCCCAGAGCAGATACAGATCCCACTCCTCAAGGTCATACTTTCAACACTGAAGTTCTGCTGCATTTTGAGCGATGTCACTCAGAGTAGGAAGCATTCCAGGCCAGGGTGGACAGGACTCAGAGCAAGTGCAGGGTTTGGGCAGGAAGGTCCCTGCCCATGGCAGCAGAGTGGAACCAAGTAAGATTTAAGGTCCCTTTCAACCCAAAGCAGTCTGTGATGCATCATTATGCTGAGCAACTGTCCCAACAAAATGACACTCAGTCCTCTTTTATTCATCATGTTTCCTTTAGTGTCCAGCAAAGCTGAGAGTCCCCAGTAAAACAGAACCCAGCAAGTGCTGAACATAAGCACCACGGCCACGTGGGCCCCACTGTCCACCTGTGATGAGCAGGCTGGTTTGGCCACTGAGATCTTAACTAATTCTCTGTGTGAGAAAGGTCATTTAGAAATCAAACAGTAACAGCAGATGTAAATTCAAGGCAGGCCCTAAGTCCCACTAAAGTGGGACTTCAGCTCATAAACACTTCTACTTAATGTGGATTCCTCTGCAAGATCCGTTTCTCGATCTTACAGCTGCAGAAGGAAGATATTCATGCTGCTGAAAAAAACACAAATTACTTTTCTATTACATCTCCCAGTTAACTTTATCAGACCAACAGAAGCCCTGTGAAAGGACTGCACATTAATGTCTGTCCTTACACGTGTCAGCACAGAAATGCTGATGTTTCAAAGCCTGAAAATTCATTGTGAGGAAAGTATTTACATTTGTATTTTAAAGCATCGATTTAAGCACAGGATCTCTAATCTCTGCCCACTGCGCTCCCCCCGGCCACCTTGTATAAACTTTAAATCTCCGATGCAGAGGCCTATTATTAGAGCTGGCTGAAAAAAACGCCTAAAGACTGAAGGCACATTGTTTGTTATGGAAAAGGTTAGGGCAAAGCCTTTCTAAAAACAAAGCCTACTAAACCTTTGTCAGTTTCCTCTGTGAAAAGTCAAAACATTCCCGTGATGTTTCAGAAACTGTTCCTTTGAAAATGACAAACAGTGACTCAACATCAAAGTATGTCCTTTTAAACAACAGGTTTCGATTCAGAAGGTTGAAATAAGTACAACAAAACACTTAATGTGGCCGTGGTTCCCCAAGACAGAGCAAAGACTGCACCCAGCGTACAATGAGCTGGGTTTTCACCTTCATCAACACAATCCCGCCTACAAACCAACCCAGGCACTGAGATAAACAACCAGGACTGGGGAGTGCAGCCTCTCCCACCTCCCCCATCCCAGCGCAGGAGAAACACAGGAAACCAGAAACTGGAGCACAAGTGACTGAAGCATCCAGAAACACCTTCTGCACAACTCCCATCCCAAAAAACAACAGACAAAGCCAAACAAGGGGGGGAAGGGCAGCAGAGAGCTCCCAGACTAGTTCAATACAGATAGCCAGACACGCCCGGAGTCACAGTTCCGAACTGGGCTGAGGACGCGGTCATGGGGCTGGCAGCGATCGATGACCCTCGCCAGGAGACACCTCCCGGGCAGGGCTGGCGAGCCAAGGACACACAGGCAAGGAACCGTGCCTTGATCGCATCTGACTCTTCACTAAACACAACTGGAGCACGCACTTTCCTGCAAACTTTCAGCCTGTTTAGGCGTTCAGAACTGGAATGAGCAATAGTGACAGGCGGGTGAGCCCCGCTGTCCAGGGACCGCCGGCAGCAGCCACAGGGCTCGCACACAGCCCAGGAGCGGACGCGCCCTCCTTACTTTTCGTTTCGGAAAAGTAGCACGAAACTTTCTATCAGCCGAGGAGAGGCTCTCGCCTTCCAGCACAGGAGGGGATTAGCGCTGGGTGTCAGAAAACGTGGCGGAGCCAGGCGGGGCCGCGGGGTGTTCCCGGCTGTTCGCGTAGGGATCAGCAGCACGGTCGGGGCTGGAGGAGGGGGTCCCAAAGAGCACGGAGCGCTCCCAGGGGGCTCCCGGCCCGGCCCAGCCCTGCCCGCAGCCGGGAGCGGCGCCGGGGCGGCCCCGAACGCGCGGGGAGGGGCCTGGACACCGAAACTTCGCCGGGAGCGGCCCGGCCGCGCTGCTCCGCCGGCAGAACGCGCTTGGCCGCCCCGAGCACCGCGGGGCCACCGCTCCCACGCGGGCCCCGCCGCGGCGCTGCCTCTCCGGCCCGGCTCCCTTCCCTTCCCACGCACGGCCCGCGCCGCCCTGCTCCGCTCCGCTCCCATCCTCCACCCCGCCCCAGCAAGGCCCAGCCCGGCGCCCAAAAGTTTCCAAGTGCGAGAGCCGCGAGTTTACCGGGGCAGAGCTGGGCTGGTGCGGCCCCCGACTGCGCTGGGCGCTGGCTGCGCTCGGCCCCGCCGCTTTGTCCCGTCCCGCGGAGGAAATGGGCTCTTCCGGCGCCTCCCCGCCCGGCCCGGCCGCTCTTCCCGGCACCGCCCGCCGCGCCGCCCCGCGCCCGCGCCCTGCCGGCGCCGCCCGCCCGCAGGTGAGGGACGGGGCGCGGACGGGACCGGGCACGGGACAGGGCCGGGCCCCCTCACCGACGGGACGGGGCACGGGACCGGACCGGACCGGATCCCCACCCCGGGCAGAGACGGGACGGGACAGGGCCGGACCCCCTCACCCCGGGCGGGATAAGGCAGGACCCCCCTCGCCCCAGGCAGGAAGGGGACGGGGACCGGACCGGGCCCCCTCATCCCGGGCAGGACAGGACTGGGCCCCCCCTCACCGCAGGTAGGAAGGGGACGGGGGGACGAGACAGGACGGGGGACAGGACCGGACCGGACCCCCTCACCCCGGGCGGGACAAGGCAGGACCCCCCTCACCGCATTCAGGGAGGGGATGGGGACAGAGCAGGACTGGACCCCTTCACCCCGAGCAGGGAGGGGATGGGGGACAGGACAGGACAGAGTGGGACCCCCTCAATCTGGGCAGGGACCGGCAGGACCCCCTCACCCCAGGCGGGACAAGGCAGGACCCCGCTCACCCCAGGCAGGACCAGGGGGACCCCCTGACCCGAGCGGGACCCCCCTGACCTGGGACAGGGCACCCTAAAACCCCGCAGGCCCCGCAGCAGAGCCTGGCACAGCACAGCCGCCTGTCCCCCTCCCTCCCTGGGCCAGCCTCCCGTCACAGCCCCCCACCTGCCGCCCCCAACCCAGGCTCTCACAAGGCCACTTTTGAGATCGAATCAACAAATTCGAACTCAAAATCTGGCCTTGTCCTCCTAACTGAGGGGCTTTGGAGAGAGGGGAGGTGATGGATGCAGGGATTTGAAGGAGATAGAGGGAAAGTTACAGCTGGGTTCCCCCTGGGTTTGTGAATTGGTGTTTTTGTTTTGAAAACATGGATATTTTCACCCTCCTGTGAGCTGCTGCTTTTAGGAAAAGCCTTGTTTTCATCCAAATGTCTCTCTTTTCATCCAAATGTCAGGTGAGAAGAAATCCCAGGGTACAAGCAGGAACCCCTCTAAGAAGAGAGGAAGGTTTTGGGCACTCAGCCTTGACCTGCAGAGGCAGGTCTGCAGGTGGAGAAACTTGTCTTTATGCAGTAATTTATTTCAAAGTTTTCTTTGAAAAGTCTCAGTGAGCTTGTTGTGAGAGAGAGCGATTGTTTTTACCCCGCAACAAATTACTCTGGGACTTTCTGTGGAGTGTTTTGAGATGGTTTTTAATGCAAATCTCTCCACAGAACTTACATTTGTACTGGGTTGTAAAGACAACTGAATAAATTTAATACATTTCATGACTCATTTGCCAGCACTGCTGAGATATGTGAATCTACATACTCCATCCTTTGTTATTAAGCAAAAAGTAGAGAGATTGAGCAAAATTCATTCAAGGTGTGTAACTGAGTGAGGGGACTGGCCCAAGGTCAGTGGCACACTGTGGTCAGGACTGGGACTTTCCTGCAGATCCTGCTTCAATGGGATTTGCAGGGCTGTGTTTCCCATCTTTGCCATTTTCCCACAAGCCTTTCCTGCAGGAACACTGTGTCCTGCAGCAAATTAGATTGCATTTTTCCTTCCTGCAGGTTTAATCCAAGAAAGGGATCCAAGACAGGAAGTAAGCAGAATACTGTTGTTTTATAATCCAGAAAGAAAATAGGGATCAAGAGCCCAGCTTTGTCAGTAAGTGAAATTAGTCTAAAGAAAGTGAGATCTGTAATTATGAAACTGACTGCGATACAGGTTTATTAAAAAAACACCCAGGTCTTCAGTGCCTCAACAAACAGACTCTCCTATGGAAACACATGAAAACATATTTTTAAACTTTGTTGTACTTCCTGCTTATACCAAACCATTAATATTTGGTGCCAGTTGCACCAGGGATCCAAACTACTCATTTCTGTCTGTAAAAATGGAGTTTACACTTCAATAGCTTGTTTTCTCTCATTACTCTTTTTAATATCATGTCTTGGCCTCCTGTGGTGGCTTCCACATTCGGCAGTTCTGTGTGCCTCACATCCTTTCAGGACAAAATGTCAGATTAAAAAAAAAAAATCCTTCTTAAACCTACAGATTCAAAAGTAGAAGGCCTAGAGTTGTAGAGAATCACATGTTCTGCACTGCACCACTGAAAAGTCAAGGGAGAAGAAGGAGATCAGCTGGCAGCTCTGTTGGTCTGTGGAGCAAGTTAAAAGGCTCAGCAAACAAAACATAAAATTATGTAAAAATAGAGCCAGCTAGCTCAAGATTGGACTTTGTCTCTTAATTAACAGCTCTCTCTGAATCACAGCACTGGGCTCTGTCAACAAGACTAAAATGCAGGGGGTGTTCAGACAGGCACCCAGCAACAGTAGCTCCCACTTCCCATCCAGTCCATGTCATTGGCAGCTTGAAATCGAATGCATTTTCCAAAATGAGTTACAAGTCTGCTGCTCGACCTCAAATCTTCCTGTAACAGTGTTTGTGGTTTTGTAATCCCATTTTCCTGGTTTTTTTTTTACATGTTTTCCTTGCCCTTTTCACTGGGTGAAAATGGAGAGTAGAACAGGCAGAGGGAGGCGAGGTGGCTGCCCTGACACTGTGGAGAGGTTGTTTGTGTAAAATCAACAAAAGCTCCCGGTCTCAAGAGGATCCGAGGTGCGGCAGAGCAGAGCGGGCCTGGTGGCTGCGCCCTCCTGGCAGCCTCACCCTGCTCCTCAGGTGTGTGCCCAAGGGCAATCCGTGGCCAGGGCCACCTGCAGGCGCCGTGTGGGTGTAGCCACCGCAGGGAGCTGCATTTTCCTGTAAATCCTGGGCTGGGCTGTGTAGGAAAGGGCTGGTTTATAGAAAATATAGCACCTGCTGGAGCTCCACTGTCTGCCAGTCCCAGTGTTGTCAGGGTCTAAATGATGGGCCTCACCTGGAACTGGATTTTCTATTTCTGTTACAACGTTGTTGAAGGGAACTAGCTGCCCCATGCATCCATTTGTGCTCCGTTTCAAAATGTTTGTTGGGTCTCTGTGGTTTTGTTTTTGTTTGGGGGTTTTTTTAAAGTGGTTTCATTTTGTTATTTGTGAGGAGTAAGCATTGCACCTCTTACGTCATTTTCAAAGGCAGGGCTGATGGGGCAGAACACGGTGAGGGGATTGAGAGGGATGAGAGAAGGAAGGAAATGAAAAAGAATGCAGAAAAAGATACAGGGTGTTGTAATGGCAAGCTGAAGGTCCTGTCGGAGGAGCTGAATGGGCAGCAGGAATCGAGAGAGAGGAAAAACTGCAGATACTCTAAAGGAATCTCCAGGTTGAAAGAGCAGCTGGTTGAGCTCTCTGCACCTGATGTCACTGGGGTGGTGGGGACAGCCCCAGGGCAGCTGTGCTGTGCCACCAGCTGTGTGACTGTGAGCAGCAGTCCCCGGGCACAGCCTGTCACCTCCTGTCCCCGTGCTGCCAGCGAGGGGCCAGGAGCGGGGCAGGGACTCGCAGCCAGTGAGCTTTGCTGGAGGGGTCACCCCAAAATGTAGCCTCCCTTGAGGGTTGGGGGCTCTGATGAAGTCAGCAATGTAGCAAAGTGACAAAATGATGGTCTGGCACCAATACCTCGTGTGTGCTATGGCACCAGCTCCTGGGGGCTCTCCAGTGCTCATCTCAGCCCTCCATGCAGCTGGGAGGCATCACCATTCCTTTTCAGGGCTTGGATACAGAATGAACTGAGATTGCCTCTCAGTATTCAGCTAGGAGTGAGCATGTGCACAGCCAGAAATCAAATTCCAGTGTCCTGGGGCGATGCATGGCTCGGGACTCTGGAAATGCAGGTAGGTGGTGCTTCTGGGAGGACTGCAGGCACAGCCTCAGCTGTGACTACAGCACCCACCTTGGTGAAATGAGCCTCAGGCAGGAGGAATAGGGATTTACCAGCACACCTGCAGCTACACTGGGGCGCCCTGGCGTGGCTGGCAGGGATCAGACCCAGCTGGTGCTGCAGTGCCTTTGGGGTCAGCACTGGTTTTCTGGGAGCTGCAGCCACAGAGCTGCTCCCCATCACTGCCACCCTCTCCGAGGAAAACTCTGCTAGAAACATGCCCTGGTTCGTAATCAAGAAGCCACTGGATCCTGAGTGAAACACCCTCTTCCTGCACTATCCAGTGCTCCTGGGCCCTCCAGAAAGAGAAGCAATGTAACGTCAGCATGGCCAGGAGCAGGGGGCTGCAGCACGGAGTGCTACAGCACATGCCTGTGCAGCCTGGAAAAAACAGGCAGAAACTGTAATGAGATGAAATTCTGCCATCCCAAAAGGCTCAGCATGAACTGGGTTCACTGGTTGCTGTTCCTAGCCCCAGTAGTTTGCATTCACCTCCAGGTTCGCAAAGCCTTTGTGTAATAAACTCTCATAGCCCCGGAGAAGGGAACATTCAAAAAAGCACCCCGAGGCAATGCATAGCAGAAGCCTGAGAATCCTCCTGCATGAGTCACTGACCTCCGCACACTGCATCTATTTCAGCCTTTAATTAATAAGGGTTTACATTTTTATGGCACTTTCCATCTGGAAAGATCCGAAAATGCTGTAAAGACTAGGGGGTGTGCGTTCCTGTAGAGGTGGGACTTTGAGAGCTTAGCTAAGGGCACAGGGGAAAAGGTTCTTAATTTTCAATGCAGGTTCTGTTACATCACCAAGTATTTCATATCTGTGCAGAACAGATGAAAAGATTTTAGTTTCTGAGGCACTGCTTGAGTAAATAACATTGTAGATTGCTTTTGTTATCCAGGGGGATGCAGTGCAAAACAAGTACTGAGTGATTTTAATTTGGGGTGTTAAAGGGTCACAACTTAAGCTACAAATTTAAACCATCACTGGATCAAGGCTTTCCTGCCTGCTGATAATTTATTCCCAAGTGTTAGACACAAAGCAAAAGCCAGTGGAGGAAACAAATCTCATGCTGACAGCACCTTACCCTGCATCCGGAAAACTGAACCCTTTCACATCCCCTGAAAGCTCAGCAGGATCGTGTGAGGCTTCAGCAAGGTCAAAAGCAGCCCCAAGCAGCAAGTGGGGCAATGGAGAAAACCAGGAGGAAAGAGCTCACCTGTCCCAAGGCTGACACAGCCTCTGAGGGGAGGCTTTTTAATTTTTATTTTCGTTTAATTTATTATTTTCCTATTTTTAAATTTATTTTTTAATCTATTTTTTCATTTTTGTTTCTAAAGATTAAACAAATCCAATCACACTGCTCAGCAGATGAGCAGGGCCTGGCTTGCATGAGGGCAGCTGAAAGGACTGTCAGCCACAGCTGACATCCCTCTCACTGAGTACTTGGCCAAAGTGGGCTGGGACCACTTGACCACAAAGAGTTTTCAAAGGAATGTCAAATTTCTCTTTTTCTCAGTGTGATTTCAAACTATTTTTATCTACCTCTTTCTGGAAGAGAGACACGGGCATTGCCACGACTGGTCGTAAACTTTCATTACTTCCCGAGGAGAAATTGCAGGGAAATTACAGGCTAGTGCTCTCTTTTTATGTCTCTCCTGCTCCGGGCATGTCAGCACTGCTGCATTCCAGTCTACCCCCAACACATTCCTCCCTTCGAGTCCTGTCCCCTCCCTGCCTGCTGGTGGCCATTAAAGACCTCCCTCTGTAATTAACACACTGAACACCGCTGTCAGCACGAGGTGAGTCCCCAGTGCCCTGTCAGTGCTGGGAAAACATTGTGTGTGCAGGGTGGGATCTGTCCTGACTGCCCCTCCGTCCCCTTGGCACCTGAGCTGTGCCTAAACTGTGCCTGAGCTGCACCTGAGCTGCGCCTGAGCTGTACCTAAACTGTGCCTGAGCTGCACCTGAGCTGTGCCTGAGCTGTGCCAGAGCTGCACCTGAGCTGTGCCTGAGCTGTGCCTGATCTGCACCTAAACTGTGCCTGAGCTGTGCCTGAGCTGCACCTAAACTGCACCTAAGCTGTGCCTGAGCTGCGCCTGATCTGCACCTAAACTGTGCCTGAGCTGTGCCTGAGCTGCACCTAAACTGTGCCTGAGCTGCACCTGAGCTGTGCCTGAGCTGCACCTGAGCTGTGCCTGAGCTGTGCCTGATCTGCACCTAAACTGTGCCTGAGCTGTGCCTGAGCTGCACCTAAACTGTGCCTGAGCTGCACCTAAACTGTGCCTGAGCTGCACCTGAGCTGTGCCTGAGCTGTGCCTGATCTGCACCTAAACTGTGCCTGAGCTGTGCCTGAGCTGCACCTAAACTGTGCCTGAGCTGCACCTGAGCTGCGCCTGTGCCAGGATGAGGGCAGGGCACACACTGGAGCCTGTGGCTGCCCCATTCCCGGCGTTCCCTTCCCTGTGTGCTCCTGGGCTCACACACTGCTCCTCCAGGCACACAAAGCTGTGTGAAAGGAGAAACACAATCCTTCACCTTTCAGCATTTACAACCAGGTGTCTGTGGCAGGTATTAATTATCCCCCTCCCATCAAGACAAACACCTACAAGCAGTTTCTGTGCTGTTGTAGGATCAGAGAAACTGAGGCAGATCAGTGCTCCAATCCCTGCAGCTCCTGCCCCAAGCTCATCTCCCTGCCATTCCTAGCCCCGAGTCCCTGAGCCTGGAAATCCCACACCCACGTGGCTTTTTAGGCATGGAAACTTCATCCAAAGGGAGAAATTCTGTCGTCAAGGTGAAAAGCATTGCTACTGAAATGTGATCAAAGAGAGAGTTATCAACTTAAGTGTACTCAGGAGTTTCTGTTCCAGACAGAATTATCAACGAGAAACCAATCTTATAAGGTAGCTGCTATTGACAGGGAAATAAAAGGAATACAGTTCTTACCAGACAGACCTAAGTTGCTCCAAATTGCTGTCAGCTTGAAATATCTTGCTGGTAATTTGTTTCCAAATTCTTTCTCCCTAAATTTGATTTGTTGCTGTACAGTGAATGATCTATTCTGCACAGCACCTCAAAGAGCATTCCCGTTGTCCTCTCCCTGATGGTTTGTGAGCTATCACTTCTGGGAGTTGGCAGCATTTATTATAAAAAGGGACATCGTTGCTTGAAAAGCAGACTTTTGTCTGAGGCTGTGGTATCTGCTGCTCTTACAAACAGCAGCTGAGATTACTGGGAGGAAAGTCATCAAGGAAAAAACACTTTTCCTCCCCATCTTTGAGCTTGTCCACATGGACAAGTGGCCACTCTGTGTGTCTGTACACTGGGGCAGGGGAAGGATAGGGCAGCATTTCCTAACAAGACAGAATAAATCCTTTCACCAGGATCCCTTTTAACCAGGATAAAATCCCACCTCCTGTGGTATTGTAGCAAGAGCATGAACATCACACCCAGCAACTTTTTTTTCTGCTGATCTCTGCTCTTTCTTATGTAAGGGAGGAAGAGAGAGCTCTGACTTATGAAGCATCCTGCTGGGTTCAGTGATGTCTCCTGCACTGTGTGTCTGGGGCTTTCCCAGGCCTCTGAACAATCACCCTCAGCTCCCCAGAGGATTCCTCTCTGCACACTTGGCACAGAGGCAGAAATGTGAAACTCCACCTCACCTCTCCATCAGGATCTGTCCAGCCTGTGTGTGGGTGACAATGAGGAGAGCAGGAGCCTTGCCTTGGCTTTCTCTTCCAAGAATATAGATGTGTCTTCTCCTGTCCTTTCTCTGCTTAACCCACTCTGTCCAATGGTTTAAGCAAATTCAAGGAAATTCTAGTTTGGGGACGAGCTTATTTACATGGTTTCCAGGCATGGGCAGAACAGAGAGACTTGGCTTCCCACAAATAAAGGCTCTCACTCATCTTGTGTATATGGCCACATTAGATAAAAAGATTGAAGGTAGTTCTGGATCTTTCTGGGAATGTTTGGACATTTTTAGCATATTTCTGCTCTCCAGCTTGTTGGCAGTACCCATAGGTGACATGCGGTGGGTAGGGCACTGCAGGCACCATGTCAGGCACTTCAGGTCCCCCCAAGAGCTCATGCTGCACCTTGGACAGGTCTTGGTGCTATCCAGAGCATATCCAGCTATCCAGAAAACTGGAGAGTTGGGAGCTGGTGGAAAGATTTCACTCTACCCACGCAGGCACTGGAAAATTAATAATTGTTGCACATGCTTGAGAGCAGCACAAAACACAGAGCTAATTCAGCTGGCTGTAATTCTGCCACACAGTTTACTCTGACATCGCATCAGGGAAAGCTCCACTTAAGCAATTGTAACATCACTGAAAGGATGGAATTAAGAAAAAAGGAGAAGGAACATAAACCTCCCACTATTGTTATTTTCAGAAAGCAATAACAGGAAGAGCCAGTTAAAAGGCCTTGAGGCTCTGAGCTGTTATTCCTCCCTGGAAACCAGCCACGTAATACACAGAAAAACCCTGAACTGGGTGTGGGGGCTGCTCTGTGCCCACCACAGGGATGTGGGGCTGTTTCTGGGGCACATGAGCCCATTCCCATGGGCAGGGGGCCCCAGAGGGCTCCTTCCCCACCCAGCTGTGGCCACCCTGGGCACTCCCTCTGCTCCAGGATGCCCTGGGCACACAGTCCTGCAGCCGCCCCAGAGCAGCATCTCCCAAGTGCCACTGGCAGGGCTGGAACACCTCTGTCTCCCCACGCACAGGTATTGCAGCAGGGTTGCTCAGGAACCAGCAATTTTCAATTTTTCCTCTTTGCAGGAGCAGGCTGAGCCTTTCCGAGGTGACCGAATGCAGGTGTCAGCCAGGCAGGAGCAGCACAAATCAATCTCTCACTGCTTAAAAATATATCTGTATACCAGATCTGAACCCTTGCCTCCAGAGTCTTGTGGCAGAAATGGAGTTTTAAAATGCTCAATTATTTATAGCTGAAATGCTGGGGAAAAAAATAACCTCATTTGTCGTGCAGGAGCAGAACGTGCTGGTCTCCATCACCCACTGCTTGCACAATGCCTGAGAGCCATGAGATCTGGACAGGGGTGAGGAACAAGGAGCAAGTAGTGCCTGAAAACAAGGTGCCAGCACCCCAAAACAGAGCCAGTTCACTCAGGGACATGGTCAAACCACAATCATGACAAGCCTGAGGTGGCCCAACTGTTGCTTTCATGCCTGGGTGTTAATTATCACCAATTAGGTGGGGTGGGTGGCTCCTTAAGTACAGGCTTCTCCAGGGGGAAAGGACAGGTTTTGTAGACCCACAGATGCTGGGTCAAAGGGATGCTTTGGAGATTAACAGCTTTTAGGAGGGAACCTCTGGGAGCTCCTCCAGAGGAAGATTGTCTGCCTGAACTTGCTTTTGTTTTTCTCTCTCTGTGTTTTGGGAGACCTGCTGCTTGCCAAGGGCCTGGTGTGGGATCCCTGCCTGATGGACACCACGACCTGCAGGGACACATGACAGGAGCAGCAAGACAGGAGAGCAAAGGGGAAGAAAAATTGAGAGAACAGAGGATGTAAAGACATCAAGTGTCACACGGTTTCTGGATGAGGATTGGAAGAATTTTCCATGGCTTTAGAAGAGAATTGAGTCATTACAGCTTCTCCCTTACTGAGCTCCTCACAGTGCCCAGTGCTCATGCACAGGCAGGAGCATGGGGACAATGAGGTGGAGGGATGGTTTGGAGCCCAATGAAGTATCTTCATTTGCGTGATTTTGTCCAGAAGGAGAGAACCATCAGCCCTTCTCCCTGCTCGCTCCTGCGGAACCGAGTTCATTCTCCTGTCCTGGAGAGCAGAGGCACCAGGAGGGGTCTGAAATCCCAGTGCCTTGCACTCAGCTGCTTTGTGGCAATTGCACTGAGCAGTGGTTTAAAACCTCAGGGATGATGAGCAAAGTGCCAGTAACCATGGCAATGCTCTACTGCCACATCCTCCCCCTGCAGGCCTGGCCAGAGGACCTGGAGCCACCCAGAGCCCCAGAGCAAGCAGGAGCTAGTCCTGCCACCTGTATTGTCCAGGGGTAAAGGATACTCCAAATCTGCAGCAAACAAGCCCTGACAACTCACAGCTGCTCTCCATCACTGCATCATCAGCCAAGGGCCAACATCTCCCAGGGTTAAGGGCAAAGGGGCCATAAGAGGACCTGCAGAAAAGGTCCTTTGGCTCAAGCTCTGAGACAAGCCTTGCCAAGGTGTCCCTGGGAGCATCACCTGTCTCTGATGCCTCTGCTCCATCTTTCAGGTGCATGGGAGATTTTGGGCCACATCATGCAATGAAATCAGTAAAAGTTGCAGCATTTGGCTGCTGAGGAGCTGGTGGCTTGGCCTTCACTTAGGATAAAGTTGTTTAATTCCTTCCCACCTCAGCACTACCTTCCTGCACAGCCCCGTTAGCGAGGCTGGCACACAGAGTGTTAGGGATTAATGAGACGGGTGATTAAATACAGACCTGATTGCATCTAATCCCAGGAGGATGGATGGGGAACTGCCCTGCTGTGAATTAAGTAATAAAGTGGGAAAAAGTAGAAAACATAGCAGGGCAGTGGTTCTATTTCATTAACACCCTCATGCCTGATGGTGCTGGCGCCTCTGCCCTGTGCAGATGTGATTGCAGTGTGATTTGGGGACCCTGGGCACACCTGAGCCAGGGACAGGTGCTTGTGCCAGGACCAGCAACATGATCAGGAAGGAGAAACAGGGAAAAACACAGCTGTGCACTGAATACTGCCACTACAGTTCACTCAGGGACATGGTCAAACCCAAATCATGACAAGCCTGAGGTGGCCCAACTGTGTCTTTCATGCCCAAGTGTTAATTATCACCAATTAGGTGGGGTGGGTTGTTCCTTAAGTACAGGCTTCTTGTGGTGATATTCTGAATAAAAATCCCATTGGTGCCATACTTTCACCCCAGCACCTCCTCTGACCTCTGTAGCTGGTCCCTGGAGGATGGTGCACCAGGCACCTTGTGGTGCAGAGCAGCAGCACGTATTTTTAGGACAGGCAGGTTCCCACAGTACCTTTGCAGAAGCTATCCAAAATCATGTGGAAGTCAGAAAGTAGGGAAGCTGGGAAGAGTGATAGTCCAGAATGAGAGCAGAGCACTTCAGATCCACGGCTCTCGAAGGGCAGTCGCAGCCAGCAGCATTATCCCCTTACAGATGGGAAAACCAAGGAAATTACTTGCCTTGTGTAACCCAGAGGTGCTGGGAATGCAGCAAGATCCCAGACCAGGGAAGTCTCAGCCCCTGGGGCATAAGTGAGTCCTGGCATATGAGCACCAAAGGCTACAAACCCTGAGCCCTGCTGGCCAGGGTGCAGCTGGGGATGTCCCGGTGCTGGCAGGTCTGACAAGCAGTTCAGACTGCCCAGCCCCACCCTGTGCTTCACTTTTATCCCTTGCACGGATAAAAGCTTCCCGTGAGCACCACTAGGATCCTAGGATCGTTGAGAGCAGATAACTCCAAGGCATCCATTTGCCTGCAGGCAGGCACAGAGCACAGGCAGGGCATCCTCCTCAGGGCTCTGAAACACCTGCCTTGGTGCTCTCCACAACCTCCTGCTGCACGGAGCTGCTGACCAAAAAACGGCTGAGTGTTCATTGCACAGCCCCTGGAGTTCAAATTCCCATTTTCTGCCTGGCACTGGGGCACTTTATCCCCCCCCATCCTGCTGCCAGCTCTAACATGGGTGTAGGGGAGCACTCAGCCTGCTCAGGAGCAGAGCAGCCCGCTTGTAAACTTAATATTACTTGAGGTTTGCTCAGAGTTCATGCCCCAGGTTGCAGTTAGATGGAGTGAAGCAGTCCCAAGTGCTTCTGATGGATATAAAAGGGATATGCAATCAGACGTGCACTTAAGCAAGTATATTACCAAGTTAAATGACTACAGTTTTACTAAGCTAATTAAAAATGGAACAAAGCGATGATCAGATTAAGGTCATAATTAATAACTCTATAGGTTCAAATTATCCAGTCACCCAATAAATTCTCCGTGTAATCAGAGGGAGCCGCAGCTGATAACTTGAGGGAATTCATGTCCTGTTCAGGAGGCAGGAGCTGCCTCTGGAGCAGTGACCTCAGCTCACCCAGTTGTGTGCTGACCCGGACCTTTCCCTGGGGCTGCAGTGTCTGTTCCAGGCTGCTTCCTTCAGGGGAAGGGAGTGGGGTCAGGAGGGGTGGGAGCCCCTGGGTCCCCACGAGTAATCAGGGCAAGAGCCACCACCCACCAGCAGAGTGGTGTCTTGCCATGGTTCAGCTCCAGTTTTCAGCAGGGATGCAGCTCTGTGAGGAGCCCAGCATTGGGTGTGTGCTATATTTAAACTCGGTGGATTAAGACCCTCTTTTTGGGTGCTTTCCAAGTGGTTGAGCTCTGACACCCCCCAGCAGCTGATGCCAGGCCCCTGGGTACCCAGCTGAAGGGGACAGAGGCTGCCCAGCAGCTCCCTGAGCCTGCCTCAGCTCCTTATCAGCTCCTGCAAGTGCCCAGCGTGCTGCTCTCTGTGCTGGCATTTGGACTCTTTCCATCCTCAATGCCCAGGATTTGGCTAAGTTCATGTTTTAAGAGGGTTGTTTGTCTTCTTGTTGCTCAGAGCCTGGAACAGCTGTAAGAGCAGGAGAGTTTGCCAATTACATGATCCTATTGTTAATTATTTTAATTATGAGTACACTGCTGGGTGACATCTCCACTGGAGGCTTGTGCTGCAGCGTTCAGGTCCTGAATCCTTGGGGTCTGCACGTGGAGACTCATCCAGACCCTTTCTGGGGCTCACAGGCCCTGAGAGGTGCAGGGGGAGCTCCATCACCCAATAGACTTCCCAAGGCAGGAGGGAAGGAGGTGGGAGATGGGGATGCTGAGGATGCCAGGACTCCCTGGAGCTGAGCCCGGGGATGCACTCCAGGGGATTTCTGGTGGGTTCAGGGGAAATTGGAAAGGTCCCCTCTGGTTCTCCTCCACCCACAGCCCTGGGGCAGCTCCTGCTGGTTCCCTCCCCTCCCAGACTGTTTCATAGCCTGGAGCTGCTGTTTACAAAAAGCAAATGTTTTACCTTTGGCTAATCCGCCTTGTTTGCAAAAGCCCTGAAGGCTCATTTTAATTGCAAGTAAATGATTCTTAACGATATAAATCAGAGCCAGGGACTGTTTGTGATATCTTGCACTGTAACCAGGAGTCAAGAAACGAATTAGTCTCAAATTGAAAAGGGGAAGGTTTCCATCTGAAATTGGGCAAATATGAGGCTTCATCAAGGAAAGATAATCACTTGGCGGGATAATAATGAGGCTTCAGCTTATCAGTTTTGCATGGAGAATCCTTAATACGCCTGCAGTGTGTTTTGCTGCCGTGAGCAGTGAGAGACAACTCAATAAGAAAGGTAATGGAGAGAGAAGAGCTGCACCAGCCCCCAGCTATTCCCTGGCCCAGAGGCTCAGACCCACTTGGCTTCAAAGAAAAAAAGCCAGGAAAATGGAAACAAATCATACAAGTGGCAAAGTGTCTGCTGGGGCTGGAGGCTCTGCTTTGCTGGGTCCCCCTCTGGCCCCAAGCAGGGCTCCTGGGTTTGCTCTCCACCAGGACCCTGCCCAAGCCCAAGCAGGAGTTTTGCTGCTGGTCTCAACTCCAGCTGGGTTAGCCCCAGACTGTGGATGTACAAATGGGGACATGAATCAGCTGAGTTCTGGCATGTTTGGGGTGCTGCTCCCTGTCCCGTTCCTCTCCAGGAGGCTCCCCAGGGGCAAGGGATGGGCTCAGACACTCAGCATCCCCTTCCCTCCCTCTCTACCAGGGAGGACCCTCAGCCAGGACAGCACAGCACTCTTGGGGAGCAGCTGGCACAGCTGGGATGTTCCCAAGGGCAAGGGGGTCCCCAAAGGGGGCAGTGACCCCAAGGCCATCCTGGCAGGGTCTGGGTGGGAAGCAGGGCCACCAATAGGAGAGTGGTCACAGCAGAGCTACTGGACCTGCTGGCCAAAGGGCTCCAGAGTCCCACTGGCCAACGGGCTCCTGTGCCCTGCTGGCCAAAAGGCTCCTGTGTCCTGCTGGCCAAAGGGCTCCAGAGTCCCACTGGCCAAAGGGCTCCAGAGTACCACTGGCCAAAGGGTTCCTGTGCCCTGCTGGCCAAAGGGTTCCTGTGCCCTGCTGGCCAAAGGGTTCCTGTGCCCTGCTAGCCAAAGGGTTCCTGTGTCCTGCTGGCCAAAGGGCTCCTGGAATCTGCTGGCCAAAGGGCTCCTGGGCCCTGCTGGCCAAAGGGTTCCTGTGCTCTGCTGGCCAAAGGGCTCCTGTGTCCTGCTGGCTGTGCCAGCACATCAGCAGTGTGTGTACAATTAGCAGTGGGCTGTAATTGCTGTCTGTAACCTCTGGGGCTGTCGGGAGGATAAACCCAGCTCAGAGCCGGCACTGGGCCAGGCTCTGGCTTTGCAGCCACCAGGGCAGTGCCAGTGCCCAGCTGTGCCCTGAGCCCCTGTCAGAGCCCAGCACAAGCACAGCTTCCCTGCAGCACCCCCCAGGCCAGGCCAGGACTCCTGACCCCGAGAAGGGGCAGGGGTGGGGGCAGAGCTGGGCAGTGCAGCTGCTGCTGAGCAAAGCTGTGGGTTCATTACCAACCTTTTCAAAACCAGAGCTTAAAAATATCCCCAGCTCGCAGGGGCTGGCTCAGCTGCTCCTCATCTCCCTCTTGGGATATAAATAGGCTGCACTGAATAGCAGCGCTGGGCCAGCGCTTTTCCTGCTGCTGCACGGGAGGGGACAGTGCCACCAGCCCTGGGGTGGCCAGGGACATGGGCTGGGCAGCCTGGCCATGGCCACAGAGCTGGGCTGGGCCTGCAGGTGCCACAGCAGGAACTGCTTCCAGCTCAAACAAAATGCAGCCAGGAGAGCAGCCAGGAGAAAAGTGGTTTTGGGATGATGATGAAGGAGGAGAACCTGAGGTCTGCAAACCACTCCTGCTCCCCTGGGATGTACCCTGGGGACACTGCTGGCAGTGGGAGCTGCTGCTGAGCAAGCTTGGCTTTTCTTTCACAAGGTTTTGCAGTCTTTTAGGGGAAATGGGTGATTTTGTGATTAATTTTGTGGCCAAATTATATATTTGCCATTTGTGAAAGAGTAGTCTCCTGCATTATGGTCCTCTGGTGGCACTGGATGAAGATGTTCCCACCTCACATATCCTCCAGCAAACTCTGATATCGAGAAGGAGGAGTACCCAGCAGAGATGGAAATAAATGCTAAAATAAAAGAAAAAAAAAACCCAAAACTTTTCCTTTTCCAGCTTCTAATAAGAGCCTGGTATTTAATAATGAAGGAGAGCCAGATGCCCAGATCTGCTCTTATTAAATGAAAGGTGCAAATGTCTTTGCTTAATCCACAGTGCAGCTCTCAGACTAAACACAGGGCAAAAGATCTTAGCACCTCTTCTGACAAGAGGATGCTCTCGTTATTCTCCAGTGCAGCTGCAGCTTCTCTGCTCAGGAAGCTCCTCAACTGCTTCGTCACAGTCTCCCCCAGACTAATCCCTCTGTCCTGCCAGGAATTCAACATTGCTCTCCACATTTCTAGAAGATGATCTCAAAGGGAAGTGGAGGAAAAGCTCACATCAAGCCTGTCCCGTCCTGCCCTTGGAAGCAAATGATTCCCTGTGCCACCAGGAGAGGCCATGAAACAAGCCTGGGTGCTCAGTGGGCTGAGCGAAGCAGGAGGAAAAATTCATGCCCAAAGGCAAGGTGAAGAGTTTCTTGGCTGTACATGGTATTTTTAAATTGGCAGTGAGGTCTCTTCTGGGAAAGGATTGGGAAAATCTACTGCAAAGTGAGAAACCCCTCACAGCTCCATGACTTTATCCAGGCTGGGGCTGGGCTGCAGAGAGCCCCAGTGGTGGCTGTGGTGGCACAGGGCTGCATTGGAGGGTGCTGCTGCAGCTGGGTGTCCCTTCCACCTGGTGTCCCTCCAGGCCAGTGTCCCTGGCTGTGTCACCACGCTGAGCTTGGGGACAGAGCTGATCTCTGCAGCCCTCAGGATTCCCACAGAAGTTGGATCTTGCTTTGTGTCCCACTCCTTTCCTCCAGCAGCAGAAATCTGCTCCGTGTCCTCCTTGGTTTGGAGATGAGGCATTTGGAGATTTGGAGAGGGATATTTAACTGCCTGTGCTTCCTCCACTGAAATGGTCTCTGCTTCCAGATCTGTGCTGGAGAAGAGGGGATGCTCTGAGCCAGCTGCCTGTCCCAATGGCCTAGGAGCTGTCATGAGCTCATGCAACCACCCCTGTCATGTTGGCCAAGTTACCTACATCCTTTAAAAAGCCGTCTTCTGTGGGAAATGCTCATCTCATAACCATGACAGTAAGGGAAAGCTCTGTTTGGGCCATCCCTGCTGGAGAGGGCAGAATCAGTGTCCAGACTGGGAAAGGCTGTCCCAGGGTACTACACTGGGAAGGGCCACGAGCCCTTCTGTCCCAAGGGCAGAGATGGCTGTTGCCTTGTCCCCAAGCCAAAAACAGCTGTGGCTCAGTGGGATCTCATGAGTCATCCCCAGCATGAGTCACTGCTGCTCCCTGGGCTAGCATTTTAGTGGGAATGGGCTCGTGCTGGTTCCCCTGCAGCAGGCAGGGCAGGGTGGGAGCCAGAGCAGAGCCAGGGGCACTGCAGCAGTGTCCCCTCTAGGGTCGTGTCCCCTCTAGAGCAGTGTCCCCTCTAGAGCAGTGTCCCCTTAGAGCAGACAACCCTCTAGAGCAGTGTCCCCTCTAGAGCAGTGTCCCCTCTAGAACAGTGTCCCCCGTCTAGAGCAGTGTCCCCTCTAGAACAGACCCCTCTAGAGCAGTGTTCCCTCTAGAGCAGACAACCCTCTAGAGCAGTCCCCTCTCTAGAGCAGTGTCCCCCTCTAGAGCAGTGTTCCCTCTAGAGCAGACACCCTTCTAGAACAGTGTTCCCCCTCTAGAGCACTGTCCCCTCTAGAACAGACCCCTCTAGAGCAGTCCCCTCTCTAGAGCAGTGTCCTCTCTAGAGCAGACACCTCTCTAGAGCAGACACCCCTCTAGAGCAGTGTCCCGCCTCCAGAACAGTGTCCCCCCTCCAGAACAGTGTCCCCCCTCTAGAGCACTGTCCCCTCTAGGGGAGACACCCCTCTAGAACAGACCCCTCTAGGGCAGTGTCCTCTCTAGAGGAGACACCCTTCTAGAGCAGTGTCCCCTCTAGAGCAGACACGTGTCTATAGCAGTGTCCCCTCCAGAGCAGTGTCCCCTCCAGGGCAGTGTCCCCCCTCTAGAGCAGACACCCCTCTAGAGGTGACACCTCTCTTCCCAGCTGAGGTATCAGGTCAGAATGAGCCCTGCTAGAGCCCGTCTCTCTCCTTTGAGTCCCCAGCTGCTCTGGGGGACCTGGAATAGGTGGTGCCACTCCTGCTGTAAGCAGATTATTTCTGTTGGGCTCTTTGCCTGCACACAATCAGTCCCTAATGACATCTTTGTCACCAGTTAACTTGGGGGTTTATCAGTCTGAGCCCTCCCTTTATCAGATCTCAGCCTTGCTGGGCTGATGAGCATCTCTTACGCTTCCCAGGCTCCCAGGAAGATTTCTGCCACTTATTTGAAATGTGCTGAAGAGATGCCAGGCTTGGTGATGCTGCCTCTCCTGGAGCTCCCTGCAGCTCTGTGAGGTGCTCCTGGCTCAGGGCACAAACTGGAGGGCACCAGGAGCCTCGTGCCCACCGTGCCACAGCCCCGGGGGGATCCATCCCAGCAAAACCTGCTCCTGGGGGATGCAGGGTCCTCCCAGAGGGTCAGGGGCTGATCCAGCTGCTGCAAGGGGCAGTGGCAGAGGAGAAACTGCTCCTGCAGGCTGTTTCCCGGTGTCCAAACAGAGATTCTGCCCCTCAGGTCCTGCCTCTGGCTCCTGCCCATGTGCAAGTGAGTGATGGAAGCTCCTTGGTCCTGGCTTACCAAAGCCTGAGCCATGCTCTGATGGGCAATGGACCAAACTCACAGTCCCCCAATTTCACCCAGCCAAAACACACAAGTGATGCTGCTCAAATGCATTGGGGATGCTCCAGGTCCCTGTTGGACATCAGGTTTGAGGGGGTTATTTAAGAGAAAAATCCGTGTTTTGCTGGTGAAGGCAGAAAGACCAATTTTTGTCTCTTCTCCATTAATCTAAGTTCCACTTGCTCCCAAGTTGACCCAGTAATTGTAATTCTAAATTAAATGTAAATGTATTGGCTGCTGGTAAAGGTCATTCCACAGAAAATGGCTATGTTTGCCTCTCCTTCAGATGCATGAATACTAAACATGTATAATTCACAGGATCATTAGCAGATAAAGACATTTCCCACCTCTGCTCCCTAATCCTCACACAAACCCATTTTATACGTCAGTGGGCAAAAGGAAAACTGTTCACTCTTCTTTAATGCCTATAGATCGAGCTGTCTGCTGTGAAAAAATGCAAGTGCTCAGCATCCATCAGGATCCAGCCCTCTGGAAATGAAATCCATGTCCTAGAGGAGGCAGAATGACCCCAGGATGTCCTTTAGGGCTCTGTGCAATTGAGTGTCTGCTCTGCCAGATCATCACCCTGAAAATGGTGGGCTTGGGTCGAGGTCTGTGAAACCTCCTCCAAACCTCCTCTCAGGGCAATTAGGGAATTCAGGTCTAATGAGGACCCAGGTAGAAGGCACTGATTGTCTCTGGAGCTCCTTGGGGTGAGCTGGGTCACGTTGTGCCTGCTCAGAGCTCCTCAAACTGGGCAGTAACAAGCAGGTGGAGCAGAGCTTCAAAGCTGACGAGGACTTTCCCCCCACCAAGTGCTGAAGGAGGAAAAACCACAGGGTGCAGCAGGAATCATGCCCTGGCCATGGCAGGAGGTGGCTGGGGAATTTCCCTGCCCAGACTGTGGCAGCAATTCACAGCATCCTCCAGTCCCTGAGCCTCTGAGAATGTCACAATTTCCTCATTGTGATCAGGAGCTGGAATTGCTCAAGACTTTGGATTTTCTCCCCTCTTTGTTGAGTGATTGCAAACAACCCACCACAATCTGCTGGAGCTGCCACACTCTGGAGGCAGAATGAGCAGTGGATGCTCATGCCAATGGCACAGCTTTGCTCTCAAGGCCCTGCTGGTGTTTCCTGAGCCAGAGGAGCGTCCTGCAGCCCCCACCCTGTGCAGGGCAGCTCTTGGTGGGAGGCTGAATCCAGAGCCACTGCCTGACCCTGGCACAGGGATGAGGAGGGCACAGCTGAGCCAGCCCTGTGCTCTCAGGGCAGCTGAGATTCACCCCTTGCAGTTTTGGGGTCCCCTCCTCCATCCCCACTGGATGCTCACTCCTGGAATGTGCTGCCCTGGAAAAGCACAGGTTTAGTGGCAGCAGAGGATGTCAGCTCAGCATCCCTGAACACAGCCCCAAACCACCCCAAATTTGGCTGCAGAGGGCCACAGGATAGATCAGCTGCAGCTGTTCCCTCTCATCTGAGCCACTTCCCAGGGAGCAAGAGGGGCTGGGATGCTCTGGGGCCGTGTCCTCCCCACCACAGGAATTATCCACGGGGCTGAGCAGGGCAGTGCTGCCCACAGGATTATTTCTCAGTGACTCTGGGAGGAGTGGGCAGCCAGGCTGCAGCAGCAGAGTGGAGCCATGCAGGAGCTCAGGCTGCAGACACAGCACCCACAGCAGTGCCCAGGACATCAGGGCTGGGATAACCCCACAGCTCTGAGGCTTTGGGCTCCAGGGGGTGGGGGCAGGTGGTGCCCCCAGGATCTGGAGCCCTGCAGGCTCTCCTTGAGCCACTGCTCCTCACCAGGTGTGGCTCTGCCCATCCCAGGGGTGGTGCAGCTCCTTTGTGCTCCCAGAAAAGCCAAGCCTTGCTGGGTCTCAGAGTGCCCCTGGGTGCCCAGAGGGCTGAGGTGCTTGCTGTGCTGAGATTATATTGGATTTTATTAGGGACTGAGGTGCCTGCTGTGCTGAGTGAGGGCTCCCTGCTGCAGCCACAGCACAGGAGGAGCTGCTCCCCTGCCCTGGGAGCATCTCCCCAGATGTCCAGGGAGCCTGGCAAGACCTGAGCACGGCTCCCAGGGGCTGCTGGGCTGCTCCAGCCTCCTGTCCTTCAGCTGGCTGGGAGGTTTGCAGCAAGGAGAGCTTGGCAGGCCCTTCCTGGAAGGTGCTCATTCATGCACTGACATGTTTATTTGCATACAGACATTTTAGGCTTTTTGTTGTTGGCTGACTTATTGTACGAGTTCTCAAAGCTGTGATATTGAATTATAAATTGAGACAGTGTATCCATGAAAGATTGCTCTTTGACTATAGGCAGCACTATCAAATATGACAGTCACAATAAATGCATGCTTTAAAGCCAAGCTAAATATGCTCTGCAATCCAAGATGTGCAAATCAAGCAAGTAGAAAAATAACCATAATATTTTTTTTTCACCACAAACAAATCCCAAACCTTGGGTGATGATTTTGTTTAGCTTTATGTCTTGGCTCCTTGGCAAAATACTCAGGCAGCAGATAATGAAATGACCTACTTTTGCCGTCTTTGTTCATGACAACACATAAATTAAGAATTATGCCCTTTCAAATTAAACTTATCATTTTTGCAGGAATTAGAGTGTAATTTCTGCTGCAGGTTGGAGGTGAGGGAGGGGGAGGTGGCTCAGCTTCTGTGGGGTCCCCCTGTGCTGTGCCCACTGCCAGGAGCAGGAGCTGAGCATGGTCCCCACCACCACCAGGGTCCTCTCTGCTCCTGCTCACCTGTGCTCACCTGGGAGGCTCAGCAGTGCCATTCAGCCCCTCATTCAACCAGGTTAAAGATTTAAACGATTTAAAGGTTTTACCTAAACCCCACCTGTACCCACGAGGTGTGGCACTGGAGGGAGCTCCCCTCCCTCTGCAGGGGAATTGTTTTGTGCCCACCCTGTGTGATGCTGGCTGCTGTGATGCTTCCTCGCTGGGTGACAGCAAAATAATATTTGCTGAATTGAATTTCAGATGGGGAGCGTGGGCTGCAGCCTGGGGGGCTGTGCTGCTGCTTTGGGGTGGGGCTCCCCGCGAGGCTGAGGCCATGCTGAGGGCCACAGCAGGGTTTGTTCAGTGGCTGCAGTGCCTGGCTGCCCAGAGCACGGCTGGGGCACAGCCAGGCTGCTCAGCAGGCTGCTCAGCAAGGCTGCCTCATTTCCTGAGGATGCTGGCAGCAGGAAGGAAAATGGAGCATGCCCAGGGGTGATGCTGGCCAGCCCCAGGTGGGCTGTGGAGAACTTCTGTCCTCCCCAAATGCCTCAGATGGATTTCTTAGTCTACACAACCCATTATGAAACCAAGGATGTATTTCCACAAACAATACAGCCCTTGGAGCTCTCCATCCCTGGAGTGGGCTCACAGTCCTGCAGGGTCCCTGGCCCAGCCCTGCTCCCCTCCATGAGCCCACTATGCCCAAAAGTGGCCACTGGGACCCAGAGGTGACAGCACTGCTGGTCCTCCTCCCTGGCAGAGCCCAGCAGGGTCTGGGAGTGAGGTGTAGGGGATACAGCAATGCATCCTGAGATAAGCAGGGCATCCTAAACACACCCTGACCCCTCCAGCCCCCAGCTCCACGTGCAGTGATTTCTCTCCCAGCTTGTGCTGCATTGCCCCTGGCAGGGTTTGTGGAGTCCCTGCCCTGGCAGAGCTCTCTGCAAGCTGTGAGGATGCTGCTGCCTTGCACTGACATCTGCATCTGCCCAGAAGGGGATTGTGCCTCAGTCCTGGGGCACTGGTGCAGCAGGAGCCTGAGAGGTGCTTACACAGCCTCTCCTTGTGCTCTCATTCCCTGAGCTGCAGGTGAATTCTCAGAGCTCCCAACTCTGGCAGAAGGACTTGAAGGTCAGAGGTGATGGGCTGGTTTGGGGATCAGAGGGCTATAAGCTGGTTTCAGGGTCAGGGGTGATGGGCTGTGCTGCCCAAGCCCTCTGTGTGCAGGGGCTGAGTGGTGCTGGGGAGCAGAAAAAGCCCCACCACAGACCCCAAGCCACTCAGTACCCTGTGCTGATTCCCAAATGTGTCCATCCCTGAGGAGCTGAATCTGCTGCAGGGTTTGGGGGGTGCTGTGCCTGGCTCAGCCTGGCTCAGGCTCTTGTGGGCAGTTGGAGGCTTTGTTCTGCTGGGGCAGGAGGGCAGAGCAGCCCCTGGGGGGCTGCAGAGACCCCAGCCATGGGATGGGTGAGCAGGGCTGGCAGTGGTGACCCCACTCTGCTGGGACATTCTCTGTCACCCCCTCAGCACCTTGCATCGTCCCTCTTGGTGCTGCCGGAGTTTTCCAGGCTGTCCTGCAGTGCTGCTCGGGGTCCAGTGGCTCTGGAGGTGGTGGCTCTGCTCCCTCTCCAGGCTGGCTCCTGTCTCCTGCTGGGTTTGAGCCCTTGCACTTCTTCCTTCCAGCCTGTTGTTTCCAGGTTCGGTAATTCTGCATGAGCTGTGATTTTTAAAATTAAACCTTTGGGATTGTGAACAAGAGGGCTGAATTGACATCCTTGCAGTGTGTGCTGTGTTAACTCCCTCTGGGATGTCTCACCTGATGCTGTGCCTCCCTTGCAGGGCTGGCCCTCCTGCCACTGTCCCAGTGCTGCTGTGGCCCCCAGAGCAGGATGGGGCCCCTTGGTGCAGACCCAGCCCCAGCTGAGAGCAGGTGTGCAGGCCACAGCTGCTCTCCATGTTGATCCCATCTTAGAAAATATCTTATTTAGGTCAGATTTCTTTTTTTCCAGGCAGATCTTCTGTCCATCTTTGTTTAATCTGAACTGTCTAATTGGGGCCCCCAAATCTGGCTGAACACACTGTTAGTCTCATTGAAGAGCTCTGGCCTCATGGGTTGGGTTTTTTCTTTTCCCTTTTTGCAGGGGTTTGATTCTGCTGCCAGTGTGATTCCTCCCCACTGAAGTTCCCATCACTGCAAAGTTCAGGCTCCTCTTTGCTCTAATTATCACTGTCTCCACACAAAGTGAAAGAGGTAAAGGCTCTGCTCTATTTTAGGTGGAACTGGGATGATGGTCCTGCACAGCTGGAGAGGCTGCAGGAGGCTCCTGCTCAGAGGATCATCTTGCCTTGACCAGAATCAAAGGGGCAGCCAGTCTTTGGGAGCAGCTCAGGAGAGGCCAGGCTGCCTGGGCAGGCTGTGCTCAGCAGGAGCAGCATTGCTGTCCCTGGCCAAGGCAGGAGCTGTCCCTCCCGGGGAGAAACCCCAATTTTTGTCATCCCTGAATGCCCCAGAGATGCTCCTTGTTGGATGGAGCTGTGCTCAGCCTGGCCTATGATCCATGGTCTTTAGAGGTCCCTTCTGATCCAAACCATTCTGTCACAGGAGAAGGAGCCTCCCCTGGGCTGCTCCAGGGCTGCTCTTCCCCAGGGATGGAGAGTGGTGCTCCAGCAAGGAGACCTTCCTCTTTAGTTATTCCTAATTCCTCAGCAAAGTCCTCAGGGACCTGGGGCTGTTTCCCTCCCCAGACTGCCACAATTGCAGTTTGTGTTTAATTAAACACAATTGCTGTTTATTTGTGTTTAACCTCTGCTCCAGGTGAGCCCTGCTGTGTCCTCCTGGGCTGGCTGTGCCCAAGCCAAGCTCTGCCTGCCCCACACCACTCTTGGCTCTGCCCCCAAACCCCCCCTGCCCTAGAAGTGACATTCCTGGGGGCAAAAAGAACTCTTCTAGCCCATGCTGGGCAAGGGACATGGGATAAAATCCATCCCTGGCCCTTTCCTCAGGATTTTCCCTCTCGAGCTGGGCTGTGTAATTCCAAGAGAAGCTGGGTTTGAGGCAGGCAGCTTTGGGCAGATGAAGTTACTGAGCCCCTGGGCTCAGTGGCATTTCTCAGGTGAAGTTTTACCTCTTTTACTGTTAAGATTAACTGTATTAACTGATTAAAAGGGTATTTTTTGAGAAGGCTCTTCCTGACAAAATATTTGAGAGTGTTTTAAAATAGTTTGTGTGGAAACATGGGAAAGCTCAGGCTGGAAGGAGCTGTGGGGATCATCTGTTCTGCCCCCACTGCCAAAAGCAAGCTCAACCTGAGCTGCATCCAGTTTTGATTCCATACCTCATTTTTACATTTTTTAGTGCAAATCTGATGAAAATTTTAATCTTGATACAACCTTCAGAATCTCTGTCAAAACAGTTCAACTGCAACTTCTGCTGAAAGTAGCTGAGAGGGTTGGCATGGAAAGAAATGTTTCTAAATGAAATGTTTACTGACCCCCTCTGGATCCTTGCAGTGATTTTTATTTTTCTATCTGGTTTTTGAGCAGGAAAATTTTGTAAGATCTTCAGATGTGGAGGTGGGGATGAGCTGTGGCTGAGGCAGCTCTGTTCTCCCTCCCACGGGGGATGCTTGGGCTGTGCTGAGCCCCTCTGGGAGCTGTGGCAGTGACTGGCTGGGGACAGTGGCACAAGTGGCCACAAATCCTGCAGATTTGGATCAGACATGGGCTTGATTACAAATAAATGAATGAGTTTAAACCTTCTTGCTGTGTATGATGAGGATGGGATTTCCAAAGGCAGAGGGACCAGTGTGTGCATAGAAAGGATCTGTATTTTATTACTCTCATCCTGGTTTCTTTTCCCCCTTGTTACTAATCTCATTATGTTTAAGACTATAAATTTAGGTTGGCACAAATCTGTATTGCTAAAATATTTTACCTTGAGTTCATAGAAGCTCTCTCCATCTGTGAGGATAATACCAAGTATTAATTAACCAGCTAATCCTATGCAGTGCTTGGAAAACATAAAACATGACAAAGAAGCAAGTCCAAAGTGCAATTCCATCCTACTCAAAGCAAACCTGTCCTTTTGCCAGGGGAGAAGGCTTTGGGGATTCTTTTGGCTTTGAGACCAGCACTAAGCTTGCTTCAAGGACCTGCTCAAAGCTTCAAAACACTTTTTGGAGGAGATGGAGGAAAAAGGGAGATGGAAGGGTGGCCAGGACAGTGTGAGCTCGTGTCTGTCCCAAGGACCAGCAGTTTGTCCCTGCCAGAGCAGCACATCCAGCAGGCAGAGGGATGGAGCAGTGCTGGCTCCTGGGCCAGGGGCTCCCTTTTGCCCCCTGACACTTGTGACAGCTTCTGGCTCCTTCTCTTGGTGTTCTACAATCAAAGAACTCACATTTAGCAACAAAGCGGAGTGTGTGTGGCCCAGAGAATCCCCTCTCGGGAGTGTTGGGTCCCAGGTCAGGATCCAGGTGTGGAGGAGGCTCCAGAAGGAGCACAGGTAAATGTGACTGGGCTCTGTGTGGGTGCCTGGCAGCCTCCCCTCAGTGCCACCAGCTCTGTGTCCCCTGCCATGTCCTGAGCTCCCTGGGACATGGGACAGGTGAATGTCAGGAGGAAAGGAGGAGTTTGGGGGTCTGGCTGATGGACACACAGGGACACCCTGGGACAGACAGAGATATCCAGGGACACCAAGAGACACCTGGGACACCCAGGGACACCCAGGGCAAAGGGACATCTGTCCTGCAGAGGGCACCTTGTTGTGCTGCAGTCACAACAAAGCTGCAAGTGCTGACACCATCCCTGACTTCAAATCAAACTCCCACACTCACTCCTGCTTTCAGAGCTGTTTTTCTTCCCTGTTTTCAGCCCTGGAGAATGCTGGGTGTAAATTACAATGTAGAGGTGATGAGCTGAGGCTGGGACAGAGATGTGATGCAGACTGTGGGGTTTAGTGGTCAGCACAGTGCACCTGGCAGGGCACACACCTGTCCCCAGCCCTGTGAGAGCAGCTCAGGCAGCTGGAGTGCCAGCAGCTGGGTGTGCAGTCACCCAGTGCCAGCAAAGCCCTGCTCCCCATTGCAGGAACCCAGGGTGGTGCCCCTGCCCATGGCAGGGGTTGGAATGAAGTCACCTGTAAGGTCCCTTCCAACCAAACCATCCTGTAATTCCTGCAACAGCCTGTCTGCTCAAACAGTGCTCTCTTGGTCTTGGATTGGTGTTAGGGTTTGAAAAACCTGCACTGCTCTTTGAAAAACCCAGATCAGAAGAAATATGTGAAGTATCTCCAGCCAGGTGCAGCAGGGAGCAGGAAGGTGCTGCTCAAACCTGAGGGCTGTGATGCATGAGCTCAATTTTAGCCCTGCACACAGAAAGCAGAAAATCAAAGAGTGTGAGAAATTTGAAAGGGGACCTGAGGCCAAGTGTTACCTCTGTGCCAGGAGTTATAAAGCAAGGGGTTGTTTCATTCAGTGCTGTGTGAGGAGGTTCCTGACCTTGCAGGGATCTGGGTCCCCATGGTGGGGCCAGCTTCTCCCTCCTCTCCCCATCCCTCATGTTCACACTTGGCAAGTGGCATTGCTTGGAATCCCTGGTAGCCCAGGATGGTCCTGCTCTGTGAGTCACTCCTGCCCACCAGCAGGCAAGGTCAATCCCAGCTGGAAATGTACAGGAAAAGCTGCTGCTCTCAACCCTCACTCTGCCTTTAAACAGCAAATAAACCAGGGAAGCAGACCTGGGGGCCCTGGGAAGAGCAGCATCCCCTTGGTGCTCTCGGAGGACAAGCACTGGGGGGTTTGGCTGCTGTCCCTGCCCAGCCGTGTGTCCTGGGGCCGGGGAGGGGCCACTGCTGGGGTGGCTCCCGCTGCTGGGAGCCCCGTGCTGGGTTTTGGTGCGAGTCAGGGCTGGGGGAGTGCTCTGAGCTCTGTGCTGATCCCACGTGACGTGCCACATCTGTCCTGCTCACAGGGCACTGCCACATCTGTCCTGCTCACAGGACACTGCTCACAGGGCACTGCCACATCTGTCCTGCTCACAGGACACTGCTCACAGGGCACTGCCACATCTGTCCTGCTCACAGGACACTGCCACATCTGTCCTGCTCACAGGACACTGCTCACAGGGCACTGCCAATCTGTCCTGCTCACAGGGCACTGCTCACAGGACACTGCTCACAGGACACTGCCACATCTGTCCTGCTCACAGGGCACTGCTCACAGGGCACTGCTCACAGGGCACTGCCACATCTGTCCTGCTCACAGGGCAGGCATGGCCCCTTGTTGACCCGGCAGGACAGGACCTGCAAATCCTCCTGGCACAGCCACCTCACACCAGCTGGAGGTGCTTTTGTTGCAGGGCTTGTGCCAATTCTCTTTGAGATATCAACTGGAAACACTTTTTTTTTTTTTTCTCTCTCTAAATGCATAAGGATTTCTGCCAGTATTGTAATGTCACGTGGAAATCTGTTCCTGCATACACACCTCTTATTACTGGAGCAGCAAATGATCCTAATGGGGACTTGGCCAAACCTCTCCAGCTTGAAGGATGGATGCTAAATTTGAATGTGTTTTTCCTCAAAGCCTATAGAGAAATGTATTTCACCTGCAGTTGCTGGGGCAGGAGCACATCCCAGCTTTGAAAATCCCTTCTCAAATGTGGTTGGGCAGCCCAGGCAAGGCATCTCCTCCCCTGCCTGCCCCTCCTCACAGCCCCAGGCTGTTTGGTCCTGAGCTCTGCTCTGACCTGGGTCTGTCTGTGTCTCCTGGCTGAGCCATTTCAGCACAAATCAGGGAGAGTTCCCCACCCCTGGGCAGGTGCTGCCTGTGGGGCATCCCTGGGCTCAGGGGTAAGGTGGGTATGGGGCTGGGGCTCTGTGCAGCCTGATCTGGTGCTGCCATCCCTGTCCCTGGCAGGGTGTGCTTTAAGGTGCCCTCCAGTCCAAACCATTGAGTGCCCTGCTGTGCCTGCCCTGCTGTGCCTGCCCTGGTAGTGCCTGCCCTGCAGTGAGTGCCCTGCAGTGAGTGCCCTGCTGTGAGTGCCCTGCAGTGAGTGCCCTGCAGTGAGTGCCCTGCTGTGCCTGCCCTGGCAGTGAGTGCCCTGCAGTGAGTGCCCTGCAGTGAGTGCCCTGCTGTGAGTGCCCTGCAGTGAGTGCCCTGGCAGTGCCTGCCCTGCTGTGCCTGCCCTGCAGTGAGTGCCCTGCAGTGAGTGCCCTGCTGTGCCTGCCCTGGCAGTGCCTGCCCTGCAGTGAGTGCCCTGCTGTGAGTGCCCTGCAGTGAGTGCCCTGCTGTGCCTGCCCTGCAGTGAGTGCCCTGCTGTGAGTGCCCTGCAGTGAGTGCCCTGCTGTGCCTGCCCTGCTGTGAGTGCCCTGCTGTGAGTGCCCTGCTGTGCCTGCCCTGCAGTGCCTGCCCTGCTGTGAGTGCCCTGCAGTGAGTGCCCTGCAGTGAGTGCCCTGCTGTGCCTGCCCTGCTGTGAGTGCCCTGCAGTGAGTGCCCTGCAGTGAATGCCCTGCTGTGCCTGCCCTGGCAGTGCCTGCCCTGCAGTGAGTGCCCTGCAGTGAGTGCCCTGCAGTGAGTGCCCTGCAGTGAGTGCCCTGGCAGTGCCTGCCCTGCAGTGAGTGCCCTGCAGTGCCTGCCCTGCTGTGAGTGCCCTGCAGTGAGTGCCCTGCAGTGAGTGCCCTGCAGTGAGTGCCCTGCTGTGCCTGCCCTGCAGTGAGTGCCCTGGCAGTGCCTGCCCTGCTGTGCCTGCCCTGCAGTGAGTGCCCTGCAGTGAGTGCCCTGGCAGTGCCTGCCCTGCTGTGCCTGCCCTGCAGTGCCTGCCCTGCAGTGAGTGCCCTGGCAGTGCCTGCCCTGCTGTGCCTGCCCTGCAGTGCCTGCCCTGCTGTGCCTGCCCTGCAGTGAGTGCCCTGCAGTGCCTGCCCTGCTGTGCCTGCCCTGCAGTGAGTGCCCTGTAGTGAGTGCCCTGCAGTGCCTGCCCTGCTGTGCCTGCCCTGCAGTGAGTGCCCTGCAGTGAGTGCCCTGCAGTGCCTGCCCTGCTGTGCCTGCCCTGGCAGTGCCTGCCCTGTTGTGCAGCAGATTGGGGCTGCAGGGGCTGCTGCTGCCAGCCCAGACACGGCTCTGGCTCCTGCCTGCCCCTCAAAGCCTGCCCCAGCTCCCTGGGCTGAGCCCAGGAGTGAGCCTGTGCTGCCCACACTCCCCAGGAGCTGTCTCAGATGTGTTTTTAGACCCCTGTGAAGAGCTCACCCTGCTGCAAACACTGCACTCCTGCTGCCTTCAAAGGCAGGCCAGTTTCCCACTGAGCCTGCATCTCCCATCCCCTCCTCCTCAGATGCTGCTCCTGGACCTTTAGATGTCCTTCTCTTTTAACTCCACTTGATTTGTGCAGTCTGGAGCTATATTTGGGTTGGAATAAGCTGTGTTTGCCCCCTAACATCATTTGCTGAGCAATTTGGAGCTGGGTTTGCATCACTTGTCCCACGGCGGTGCCCTACCAGCTGGGCTGTCTCAGGAGCTGCTCTGGAGCTGGAGTCTCTGAAGGCATCTGTGCCCTCTAGGCTTTTTTCTTCTAGATTTTTAGGTTTGTTCCAACTTTGAAAAAAACCATTTCACTCCCTGGAGGGGCATGAAGTTCTGCCCTGGCTCTGTGGGCTGTGGGAGTCTGGGGAATCTGTCCCAACACTGCCTGGTTTCCAGCTTAACTGATCAAAATCCCTGTGGGGCTTCCCAGTTTTGACAAATCACTAATTCTACCAGAAAACTGTTTAGCTCTGAATTTTCCTGACTCCTGGTAATGTATCTAGACTGTAGGAAACAACTAAGAAATGCATTCTCCCTTGGGTCTCAAAGACAACTGTGCACGAGCCAGGGATGCTGGGCTGCCTCTGAGGAAATACAGCTTGTTCCTCTGGAATTATTTTGAATTTCCATAGTGTCCCTGAAATCAGAATCTCAAGCATTATCCTTAATTATCATTAAGTTTTTCTCTGCTGCTTCATGCTTTCACTCAGCTTCACAAAATTCTGATAATTTCCCCATCCCTCCAGCTTTAATTTGCAGCCCATCACAGCTCTGGTTAAGAGAATCAATCTCCAAGTTCATTACCTCAAGCTCTTTCCTGATATGTTCTCCTGTAGTTTGGATAGATTGTGGTGTTCTTGCTTCAGATCTTTATTTTTTTTCTCTGCTGTGCCTGATTGAGACAAATTGCTCTGGGTGAGGAACACGAGGCTGAGGCTGCACCCTTGGCAAATCATCCCAGTGCAGAGTGGCCCCAGCAGAGGAACCTTGGTCACTGGAGTGTCTGGTGGTGACATCCATGGGATCTCAGAATGCTTTGGGTTGGAAGGGACCTGAAACTCAACTTGTCAACTCAACTCAACTTGTCCCAACCCCCTCCCACTGTCCCAGGCTGCTGCAGCCCCAATGTCCAGCCTGGCCTTGGGCACTGCCAGGGATCCAGGGGCAGCCACAGCTGCTCTGGGCACCCTGTGCCAGCCCTGCCCACCCTGCCAGGGAACAATTCCTGCCCAATATCCCATCCAGCAGTGCCATTCCCTGTGTCCTGTCCCTCCATTCCCTGTGTCCTGTCCCTCCATCCCTTGTTCCCAGTCCCTCTCCAGCTCTCCTGGAGCCCCTGGAGGCACTGGAAGAGCTCTCAGATCTCCCTGGAGCCTCTCCCCCATACCATGGAGTTTCTCACTGCAGCTCTGGGAGGGAGCTGGTGTTTGTGCAGCTGTGAGCTGGGCTGTGTCCAGGCTGGGTGCAGAACTCTCCCCCTGGTTCCAGGTGTTCCTGGGGCTGTCCTGGCCTTGGGCAATGCCAGGAGAGCAGGGCACAGCTCCTCAGGGCAGCTGGGGCAGGACAGGATGGAGCTGCATGGCCAGAGGAGCTGTGTCTGGCCATTGCTCTGCCTGGTGCTGGCCATAAACCACCCCCAGGCTGTTCTCAGTGCCTCAGCATCCCCATGGGCACAGGCACTGCACAGGGCTCTGCCTGCACTCACACAAGCTCTTCAGGAACTCCAGGGGCAGAGGGTTTGTGTTTATTCAGGCTCACACCAGCCCTTTGGGCAGGACATTGAGTGGATCTGTCCCAGCCCAGAACCTCTCCTCTCAGCAGCTCTGTCCTGCCCTGTGCTGCTGCTCTGGGGGTGTTGGCTGGATTTCCCTGCTGACAGAGCCAGGCTCACTGCTGGGTCATGGCTTTTTATCAGTCCTTTGCTTTGTCCTGGGGACCAGGAGCCCCTCACGTGGCAGCAGGTGAGGGATGAAACCATGGCTCAAATTAAACACCAATGAAAAGCTGTCCATAACCACAAAGAATTGTTTCTTTAAGGTGTGTTGGCCTTCCACTAGAAAAAGAAGGAAAAACATTTTAAGGGCTTGAAACATGAAGTCTCAAGTGAAGTATTTGTTTTAACACCACCCCCTTATCCCTGTTCCCTTCAAGCAAAGTGAGCTTTCATAACCTCGTTTGGCCACAGTCTGGGTGGCCTTGAGGGCAGCCATAGCTGTCATTTTGGGGGTGGAAAGAGGAAAAATGAGCCAATATGTGCTGGAGAAATTGGTGCTGTTCTTCTTCTCAATGTCTGATCCCATTTCCCTGAGGACAAGGACCAGAACAAGGCAGAAGAGGGAAAGGAGCAGTGTCCTTGCAGCCTGAAGAGCCCCTGTTCCCACTCCTCACAGGGTGGCAGCAGCCCCAGCCCCTTCCCCTGGGGCTCCAGACACCCAGAAAGGCTTTAGGAAACATTTGGGATCTACCCTCGGTGCCCTGTCTCCATCCGTGGGGGACAGCATCACTCCTCTGCTGAAACATGGAAATTCAGACAAACCAACCATTTTCCTGCAGAGTGCAAAGTCCCAGAGGACCAAGCACAAAACCTGCAGTAAAGGACACTTCCTCCTGGCCCTCTTATTTGTGTCTGTGCTGTCCCTGGCTCTCATTAGTGGGGATTTATTCCTGCAGCTGGGATGCCTGCCTGGGCTGTGAGCAGCCCGTGCTGCCCCTTCCTTCGCAGTGCTTTTGCCTCTGCCTGTCCCAGCATCCCTGCCCTCCCAGGAGTGCCTCAGAGCTGGGCAAGAAAGCAGATTTGCAGCCCAGTCCCAGTTCCCTGCTGAATTTGGGTAAAGTTTGCTGAATTTGGATGCAGGAGAGGCAGGACACCAAGGCACACTCTCAGAGCCCTGTGCTGGCTGTGACCCCACGGTGCCTGTCCTGTCCTGGCACTGCCATCTCCTGCTTTCCTCTGTGTGAAAAACACACTTCACTCTTTTGAGAGAATTAAAAGGTTTAATGAAAAGACAATAGAAGACAAAATATAAAGCAAAGGGTTAAAACGGCCGGGTGCTTGGCATGCTGCCCAGAGCACACCACTGCTGCTGCTTCGGGAACACTTTTTAAGATACATTCTACACTTTATTTATTTGTTACATATTTACAGACTTTTATGCATAGTTAACTGTTTCTGGGAATTGTTTAGCATGGCTACTTTTTGGGTTTGCTTTTTTAGAGCATGTGTGTTTTTTGGCTTGTGGTTTTATTTTTTTTTTTAATTGCTTTTAATTTGGGTGGTGGTTTAGGCTTTTTGCAGTTGGTTGAGTGTTGATAATTGTTGTGTCAGCTGCGGGGTTTTTATTATTTGTTTACAGGCTGTTATTTTGATTAGGCAGGTAGTTTAAGCATACTATTTTAAAAAAACTTATGTCTAACTTTTACTATTAACAAAGACTATATCCATATAGAAATGCTATTTTAACATTATACATATAGCATTTATCCCAATACTTGCAAAGAGCCAACAACATGTCATGCATTTATAACACTCTGGGATTATTTCCTGCAGAAAGCTCAGACAGCTGCAGGGCCCCCCCTGTGAGCACATCCATGGGATCCTGGCTTCCCACAGGTGCCCAAGGTTATTGCTGGCTGAGGCTCCCAGGTATTTGTTTGCTTTCCTCCATGGCTCTGTTGACTTTGCAGGAGCGGTGTGTGCACGCAGGGACCTGCATGCAGATGTCCCCGTGTGGCTGGCAGCTGAATCACGCCTCTCCTCCTATTCTTCCTTGCAGCCGGCCCCCGCTGACATTGAATTAAGGGCTTTTATTATCACTTGTGCGGGGATTTTTCTTTGCCCGTGCCTGTGCAGCCGTGGCCAAGCGCTGCCCCACTATTAATAGCAGCTTTTCCCTTTCATGTGCAAGCCCCAGCATTTTTACTGCAGCTCTTTGGATGTACTTCAGGTGTTTCCAATTCTCCCAGCAATGTCTTCTCTTCCTTCAAATTCTTCCTGCTTATTTTTACTCCTTTTTATCTCAAATCCTTCTTTTCCCCACCCAGAAATGATCCTGCCAGAGGATGATTTTGGTGGTAGTACTGCTCTTGCATTTTAGACTTCTCAAGGACTAATGAACTTTATTAGATTATAATGAACTTATTACTCAGTGCTGCTGACCTGCTTTTGAAAGAACTTGAATTATTATTTGGAACAGGCCTGTTGAGGGACTGTATTTTTTTTTTCAGAGCAGTGTGGGTATATTAACTAATCAGATGCACATTTTTTGCTTTACATTAATTATCTAACATTCACATGAAATAGAGCTGGTCTGCACTGATGAAGAGCCAGGGAGTGGGGATGGGGGCTGCTCCATCCTCCAGGTGGGCTGGAGGAGCTGTTCCATGATGGATTTTGGGTTCCCATCTCTTGCCTCCCTCCAGAGCATCATTCTCCATCCTGTCCTTGAGTCCCATCCTCTCCAGTTTCTGGGCTCCAGCTCCCACCCTCACAGCCAAGGGATGCTCTGGGTGAAAGCTCAGAGCTTGCACCCCCGTGCTGGCTCTGGGAGTGCTTTAATGTCCAGCAGATTTGGGGTCTGAGCTTGAGGGAGGGAGGGTGAGTGTGGCTCTGGAGGAGGAGTGGTCAGTGGGCAGGAATGGATGGGCAGAAACATTGGGATAAAGCTCCAGGGACAGCTCAGAGCTCCAGGGGCTCCAGGAGAGCTGGAGAGGGGCTGGGAACAAGGGATGGAGGGACAGGACACAGGGAATGGCACTGCTGGATGGGACATTGGGCAGGAATTGTTCCCTGGCAGGGTGGGCAGGGCTGGCACAGGGTGCCCAGAGCAGCTGTGGCTGCCCCTGGATCCCTGGCAGTGCCCAAGGCCAGGCTGGACACTGGGGTTGGAGCAGCCTGGGACAGTGGGAGCTGTCCCTGCCATGGCTGGGGTGGGATGGGATGGGATGAGCTGTAAGGTCCCTTCCCACCCAAACCTTTATGTGATAAACTCAGGGATGGCACTTGGTGATTCCAGCAGTGCCACATCCATCAGTGCTGTGAAACTCCACGCACTGGAAGCTGGAGCACAAACTCCCATGGCTGGAACTTTCCACCTTTCCATGGCTGGATCTGTTGAGCACCTTTTCCTCCCTCCCAGCCTCTCTTGCTTGCTGGGTTTTGGTTCCAGACTTGCCCCGTGTGGCTCCTGCTGCTCCGGGGCTCTGGCTCCTGGCGGCCGCGTGCCCGGGGGTGGTGGCCACGTTTCCTCAGCCCTGCTGGAGCTGCAGGCTGGGAGCAGGATGGTTTATGAGCATGGGGGGATGTGTGTGCACTGAATGCATGAGTCAGGCGTTGGCAGGGCACCAGTTCACTGCAAATCAATTTTCACCTGCCTGCAGCCTGCACTGCCAGCTCGGGGGAGGAAAGGGGAGACAGGGCTGAGGGAAGAGCTCCCTACACCAGGACTGGCCTCAGGAGAGGGGAATAGCCAGAGGTGGGAGGGAGAGAGGGAAGAGAGGTGCTGGCATGAATCAGCCACTGAGCTACAGGAGAAAAGTGTGGTGGGGAAAGAACAAATGCTCCTTGCTGCATCACACCAGGGAGAGATCTCATGGGAAAGGAAGGAAAGGTGCCCCAAATCTGCCCTCTCTGGAGGACTTGGCTGGTGGATGACAGCTGAGATTGCTTGATGTCCCCCAGGAGGGCACAGCTGGCCCCAAAAAGGTCACAGAGAGGGGGCTGAGGGACACCCACTGCTGCACAGCATCCCCATGGCAGCACCTGCTCACCCCATGGACATCTGTGCCATCATGGTGCTCTGGGATTTTCCTTCCCCTCTAGCAAGCTTTGCTGGGGACCCCACCAAGTTTGGGGGTCATAGATCCAAGAAATGAGATTTCTGGTTTCCCTTTAGCTGCTAAAGTTAGAGCAAGATGATCAAAGACCCCCCTGAGGGCACCAGCCAAGAACCCTGGGGGGGTCTCACCCCTCCCCTGGGCACAGGCAGCTCAGTGCCCAGGATGTTGCAGTGCTGCTCTGGCAGGATGGTTTTGGGAACTGCAGGGGTAAAACTCCTGAGGAGGAGGGTGAGCAGAGTCCTGGGCAGGGTCTGTGCCTGCAGCAGCCCGAGCTGCTCCCTGGGCTCTGGGGTTTGGGGTTTGGGTCAGCCCAGGCACGATGCAATAAACAGCTCTGGCAATCGCTGACAGCAGCGCACAGATAACAGTGACCTTTTCTTCTGCAATTATCTCTTCTCATAAAAACCACATGCTGGCTTTAATAAAACAGAGAAGGGAACTGATGGTTTCATATATGCTGTCATACAGGAGCCTGATGTGTGCCTCCAAAGCCAGGCAGGGCTGGGACCCTCTGGGCACCGGGAGGAGGTGATGCTGCCCCAGCCCTGCTGGGCAGGGTGAGGTGGTGCTGCCCCCCCACACCCGCCTGCTTGTCTGGCTCTGGGGACACGGGAGCTGGGCTGGTGCTTCCAGCAGCCTCTCACACAGCAGAAACTTCTCTTGCTTTGATCCAAGGACATCTGCACCAGGGATTCCCCAAAACAGCCCTGACCTTGTCCCAGGGCACCAGGGACTCCCCAAACAGCCCTGACCTTGTCCCAAGGCACCAGGGACTCCCCAAAACAGCCCTGACCTTGTCCTAGGCACCAGGGATTCAAACAACCCTGACTCCCAGCCCTGATCTTTGTCCCAGGGCAAAAAACAGCCCCCTGACCTTGTCCCAAGGGCACCAGGGACTTCTGACCTTGTCAAGACTCCCAACCCCTGACCTTGTCCCAAGGCACCAGGGACTCCCCAAAACAGCCCTGACCTTGTCCCAAGGCACCAGGGACTCCCCAAAACAGCCCTGACCTTGTCCCAAGGCACCAGGGACTCCCCCTGAAAACAGGGACTCCCCAAAACAGCCCTGACCTTGTCCCAGGGCACCAGGGACTCCCCAAAACAGCCCTGACCTTGTCCCAAGGCACCAGGGACTCCCCAAAACAGCCCCATGACCTTATCCCAGGGCACCAGAGATTCCCCAAAACAGCCCTGACCTTGTCCTATAGCACGAGGGACTCCCCAAAACAGCCCCATGACCTTGTCCCAAGGCACCAGGGACTCCCCAGAACAGCCCTAACCTTGTCCCAAGGCACCAGGGACTCCCCAAAACAGCCCTGACCTTGTCCCAAGGCACCAGGGACTCCCCAAAACAGCCCTGACCTTGTCCCAGGGAAGAGCCAGCCTCTGGGGCAGGAGGAGCCCAGGCTGCTGGATGGGCACTGATGGCTGGAGATGCTGGCAATTCTGATAATGGCTGGGATAGCCAGGGCTGACATCTTCCTCCAGGATGATGAATTTGCTGTCTGACTCCTGCTCATTTTTAATTCCCAACTTCAGCACCGCCTAATCCCAGGCTCTGGGTGCTCAATGCTAATGAGCAGCGCGTTCCTGACTGCCATACTGAACAGCAAAGCAACTCCCAGGATCAAGGGGGTTAAGTATTGAAATTGTCTCATACATTAAATAATTAGTAGACAAACAGACTGACTTCTCAAGCCATCACCAGCCCCATCTGTTCCCTGTGTGTTTGCTCCCTCTCTGTGCTTGATCAGATAATTGGGTAGGGTTTCACAGAGAGGGGCTCCCCTGCTTTGGGCCTTTGTGCTGTGTCAGGAGGGGAATGTGCTGCTGAGCTCTGCCTGGGGCTGCCTGGGAGCTGGAGTCACACTGCAGCTGGGGGATGCCAGGGATGGCTGCTGTGGGCCCCTGGGCTTGGCTGAGGTGAGGGATGTTATAAATGAGAAACAAAGTCTTGATATTTAGCAAAATTTAGGTTGGTTTATTTTATACAGCCAGAGCAAGCAGCGCTGGGGAGAACGTGAGGGGTCAGTGCCCACTCCACGCTTCCACCCAACTTGGTTTGCAGCTCCCTTTTTACAGTCTGGTTTTCCTTGTAGTAATCAATAATTGTTATTGTTTTGTTGTAGCAATTCTGCAAGGTGAGCAGTGGTGGGCAAAGAAACTTCCAAACTCCTGTGGGACAGCTCTTGGGACAATTGGTCATGGAACCATCTGGTCTTGGTAGATAAAAACAGGAGAAGTGGGAAGGCTGATCCTTAGCAGATAGTTTGTGATTGATCACACAAAGGCAGGAAATCTGATTCTGCAAAAAAACCTTTCAGACTGTTGGAAATCCCTTTTTTTCTCTTTTACAAGCTGGTGTACAATATTCAATACACAAGATTCATAACAGGGGGATTTAAACAGAGTGGGTTTAATCCTATATTTCTCTTTATCTAGGTCCATGTTCTTTTCTTATTTTAAGTATTCTGGTTTATACAAACTCCAAAACTTCTATGATTAACATGAATCATTTATCAATTATCACAGGGAGAAGCAGCAAATGATGCAAGGGACGTGGTTGGGCTCAGTCTGGATCTTGCTGAGAGAAGTGTGAGCCCAAAACTCTGCATAAGGGTGAGAGGATCAAGGGAGAAATAATCACAGAATCAGGGAATATCCTGAGCTGGAAGGGAGCCACCAGGATCACTGAAATCCAGCTCCTGTCCCTGCACAGACACCCCAACAATCCAACCCTGGGCATCCCTGGGGTGTTGATGGAGCTCTGGCAGCCTTGGTGTCCATTCCCTGGGGAGCCTGGGCAGTGCTCAGGATTTTTTTTTCCCAAAATCCTGCCCTGGCCCTGCTCCAGCTGCTCCCTGGGTGCTGTCCCTGTCCCAGAGCAGAGCTCAGTGCCTGATGTGCTCCAGCCCAGCATGCACTGAAACTGTCAAACACCAACTCTGTGGCCCACCCAGAGGGGAACGCTCCAAAAACTCATTTACTGCACTGAAATGTTTTTGTAAATGTTTCAAATGGGTGTTTGAAAGCTTTTATTCTTTTATTTCCTTTTCAGTGCTAATGCTCGAAGGTTTCCTGTAATTGCTTCCCTGTTTTTACTGCTCTGTGGCTTTTGTGAAATATTTTTGTTTTAACTACAATATTGATTTAGATACAATGCTAAGAAGACCCCTGAAAAAAGGTAAATGAAAAGCAATTACTAGAGAGTGCTTTAATGGAAAGGAGCCTCACATGGGGAATCAGCCCAGAGCTCAGCAGTTATTATTATTTATAGGGCCCTGGGAAGGAGCACTTGGCCGTGCTGGCACGGAGAGTTATGGATGGGCAAGGCTGGTTCCATCAATAACACAGCCAGGCTCTGCCCAGGCCCAGCGTGGGGAGCAAGGTGTCCCTCCTCCTCCTCTGCACCCCAAACCAGCCCAAGGGTGGAGCCCTGGCTGTGGCAGAGCACAGCGGGGGCAGGAGGGTGCCCTGAGCACCCAGGCTGCTCCTGCCCTGGGGATGTGAGCCCACTCCAGCTCCTTTTGTGCTGTGCTGTGCTGTGCTGTGCTGTGCTGTGCTGGGGGTTTATTTGAAAAGCTCTCCAAAGCTGTCACCATGACAGATCCCTGTGCTCGTGGTGATCATGTTCATCCCTGGAGTGCTGTGAGGGTGATGTGGGCTGGGGAGGAAGGCAGGCAGGACAGAAAGGAAATGTTTTGTCAGGGCAATAAAAGAACTGAACCCCAGATGTGCCATAAAGACAAAGTTGACTTTTACCTAAAACACACCAGACATATTGCTGGAAAACCTCGATTAAGGATTTTAAAAGGTGAAAACCTTTCATCCAATTGACTCCTGAGGAAGTTCCCTGACACAGAGTAGATAAATAGAGGCTCTTGCCCTTAGCTGTTCTAGCATGAAAGGGGAGTCTCAGGAATGCTCACCAGATTAATGAGACAGAGCACTCATAAATATGTCAGAAAAACACAATAGTTGGAGATGAAATAGATGTCTCCTTGGGATGCACATTAATATTCAGGGGGTTTGGGGTTTGCCAGGGGCCAGGAGCCCAGGGAGGGCTGTGCCCAGGCCAGCTGTGCCAGGGCTCAGCCTGCAGAGAGGAGCTGGTCCTCTGAGCAAGGCTGCAGCTCTGCTGGGCCAGGGCAGGCACAGGAGGTGCCCAGGGCCTCAGGGACACGGGGAGAGGTGGGCTTGGCAGTGCTGGGGTGAGGGTTGGTTATCCCAAAGTTGTTCCCTAGCCAGAATG